>CAKASE010000065.1:1200000-2400000 GCA_916720795.1 Danaus chrysippus | reverse complement strand
TTTTTATTACATTAATTATAGGTGGTTGCGGTAAGACGAGCTTGCTAGCGAAGAGTTCAGCTATGTCTTTGGACGATTGGTTTGCTGAAGTTCGTCCTACAAACATCATCAGGTTCCTTGGAACTACTCCTGACTCCAGCGCCCTAACACCTACGCTGATATCTATCTGTCAACAGGTACGCCGAGCTTTTATCATTTAAATAGATTTAATTCAACGATTCTAACGATTTTTATAAATAAACTAAACATTTAAACATGTATTTTGGTTCTATTTTTTTGTTTGAAAATTTTTGAAAAATGAAAAAGGAACTATTAAAGGTTCACTTTGTTACATTTAAATCGTTATATTTTCTTTGAACTCCTCTTTTCCAAAATGCATTTTGAAAAATATTACACTACGACACAGTATATCTAACTATTTTACGCAATAAAACCAATAATTCCCTGTTGTGATAATAAATTGATATGATCAATTAATATAATATATTTTTTAACTTTTGGTCACTTCGTCAGTAAATCTAAATATGTATATTTTCCCGTTTCTCCCTTTTGATTTATCATGAAATGTTACAGCTAGCTACTAGCTACCAGCTACTAGCTACTAGCTACTAGCTGAGAGTCAAAAACATAAAAGTATACAAAGTATATAAAATTTTTACATCATAATGTTGTAAATTAATTATTATCTTCATAGTTTTATCTCACGCAATTGTTTTTATACAAAGCTATGACACTTTAGATTCAAATATCCTAATTTTTTATAATGATAAAACGTTAGATGAAATAATTGTTTTTGCTTTCAATGGATGGATGAATGTATAAGTAAGCAGAAAGTTATATTCAAATCCATGCATTAATTATTGATTAATTTATAACAGAAAACCAAGCATAGTAAAAACAAATATTCTAAGCTCGTATTGGTGACGATCATTGCTTTTATTTACGATTTTAGTTTTTCGATGACGTTAAGAGTGCAGGTTAATTCTAATACATTCAAATTGTTTAACAGATATCATACAATTTCGCGCTACCCTTCGAAAGTATACCGGACGACTTAGTTCCACTGACAGCTCATTTCAAACAGCTCCTCACTATCGCAACACAACAGCAGCCATTACTGCTGTTTCTAGATTCAGTTGATCAGCTTACTGGTATCGGCACTGAGAACAATAAAGTATCATGGCTACCCACCAGACTACCGCCTAATTGTAAGGTAAATTATCATCAGATTATGATAATGTTAGCTAAGCCTTAGTGGAGAAAAATCTTATGTCTGTTACATGGAGATACCCATATTTATGATATACTAGCTTTCCGCCCGCGTGGAGTGCGGTTATGTCGCGTTACCAAGAGAACCTTTCAAAAGTCTGGGATAAAAACTTTCCTATATTCTTTCTCAAGGTCAACTCTATATCTGTACCAAATTTCATTAAAATCAGTTCAGTGGTTTAGGTGTGAAAGCGTAACAGACAGACAGAGTTACTTTCGTATTTAAAATATTAAGTAGGGATAAAGAAAAAGAAAATAAGATATCGGGTTTCAACCTGTAAAATTTCTAGCTCGCCCTAACAACTGTAATCACCTAAATTAAAATGAAAAATAATTAATTTAAGTTATAATTTTGATTCCCATCTTCATATTTCCTTTTCAAATTCTGAATTTGTGAAGAAAATAGTCATTATTTTCGTCTAAGACACTATTATTCACAATAATATTGAGTAAACCGTTTTTATTACTTATAGAAAAATGAAAAATAAGGAGAACTATGTCCTGTTTTCAGATTATAGTCACTTGTGCTTGTGAAGAAGCTAACCCTGAAGTTTCCAAAGAATATGATGTTCTCCGTAGGATGATTGACTCTGAAGAAAACTTTTTAGAAGTGAAGGCTTTGGGTGAAGACCTGGCGATGCAGGTTTTGAAGTAAGTGACTGAAAAAACATTGTAACAGATATACTAACAAGTTAATAAATATAAAAAGATCTCAGATATGTATGATATATACGTCTTACTAGAATGAAAAACATATATTTAAGAAAAAAACTCAATTATTCTATCTTTCTTTCTAGACTCTGGATGGCTGCCGCTGCGAGGGATTTAAGCAACTACCAGTGGCGTTTAGTTTCCAATGCTATTGGACAGTGTTCCTTGCCAATCTTTGTAAAATTAGTATTTGCTGAGGTATGACACGATTTTAAATATCTTTTAATTTATCATTCAAACTCTTAACTTTCTATTGACACTATTTTATTGAATAGTTTATAGAGCAAATTGTATTTAATAATTTTCAAACAAATTATTACAGGTTTGTCGTTGGAGAAGCTACACTAAGCCACAGGACACTCACTTAGCGTCAACAGTTATGGATTCAATTATGATGCTTTTTGAGAGGATTGAGAAGCAGGTATATTAATGAAGATTAAACTTAAATTTAATGAAGGCCGAGATTTGAGGAACAGTCAGTCAAATAGTATTTTTAGATTTACCTTACATTTTCACTTAAGAAAACGTTAGATTGGAGCAATCCTTTTGAACAAAAATTGGTGAAATAACGAAACACATACTTTTACATCTATGCAAATTAACTGAGATTTGATTTCAGTGAAATTAATTTTAAAAGTTTTTAATTTTTCTAGCACGGTCGATTGTTGGTTTTCCATGCTCTTGCCTACATCACGGCTGCAAGGAGTGGTCTATCAGAAACAGAGCTTGAAGATCTCATATCACTTGACGATAAAGTTCTGGATGATGTGTATCAGTACCATTTACCGCCAGTTAGGAGAATTCCTCCTTTATTGTGGACCAGGTATTATCACGCTTTAGGTAATTTATTAAAGAAATCAACAGAGTTTATATTTTATAGGAAATAGCATTTATAGGCTAGTTATATAGAGGTTCCAGAAAAACTACGAAAAATTCTTATATGATAAAAATTACATATTAAAACTCATAACCTATACTTAAGACTACATGATCCCCGATGTTAGGATAGCAATATCATTCCATAGCTTGTGTGTATCAGGAATCTTCTGGTTCACACGACTTGGTGTTTGTTCCGCGGAGTCAGCGGTCTCACTCGTTTTATCTTATTAAAAATGTCGCCTCAGCGATGTTTATTTATTTGTTAATACATAGAAATTAACAAAGCTTATGTTGCCTATAATTTGTTGTTTTTATTAATTACAAATGTCCAGGATTCGTAATGATCTGCCCAACTATCTGTCTGAACGCGAGGCGGACGGTGTGTCTGTCATGAACTGGTATCACCGACAGTTCAGAGACACAGCTCGAGAAAGATACTTCAAGAACATGAACATGGCCATGTATTTTCATTCTATGATTGCTGACTACTATTTGGGTAAGTAAAACTGGTAAACGTGTGACAAAAATATTTTTGTCACAATCAAAGTTTCTTCTACCTAGCAATTTCCCAGCTTTAGCCAGAGTCTGCCTTAGTTGTGTGAATAGTTTTGGCTAATTGTTTTTATGACCGGCCGCCTGCCTGACATCAACCATCTTTGGGAATTAGCATTAATCAGTGATGTCTAAATACTCTTAGAAAGTACATATGATTTGGAAAAATCACATTGGTACTTGCCCGGGCCAGGATCGAACCCCCGCCCTCAAGCATGCGTGACGGGCCTTTTAAACACTAGGCCACCACTGTCACAATCAAAGTCTATCCAGGGTTATACTGATTTAATTATTTATTTTCCAGGTATTTGGGGCGGTGGTAATCCAAAACCTTTTAAGTATACAGAAATTCAGCGGCATCGATTTAATCTCGCAGATAGGGAAGGTGTGGCTGATAGGAAAGTACCGCTACAACCTCTGGTCTTTACATCTGCTGATGGTTCATCTAAAAGATATAATTTACGGAAGGTATCAAAACAATACTAAATAATATTAATCTCTATAAAATTAGTAGTAAGGAACTACTACTCTATTACTGCTAAGGTCTGAAATAAGTAAGTCGCTTGATAAATCAGTAGGTCAAAGGTCAAAAATCCTTTTAAACTTCTTATGTAAATTCGATTCAAACTATTAGTTCTATACTAGTTTGGTGAGCTGCCCTTCCACCTGGTTCGCTCCAAACGATTCACGGACTTGTACGCAGAAGTTTTATTCAACTATGAGTGGCTGCACGCGAAGTTACACTGCTGTCCACTACAAGCCGTTCTTGCTGACTTTGAAGACGCCAAGCAGCATGTAGTAAAGGATGCTGTTAGGTAAGCTATTATGATGTTATTATATTAAAGTTACGACTGTAAGTATGTTTTTATGACCTAAATCGTCCTTATATTGATATTTTGTTTCTCAATACCTTTTTTCCAGAGAATTGATGTTGGTAGCTGACGCCTTACGCCTGGGAGGTGCAATCTTGGGTCCGTATCCTGACATGTTGGCTCCGCAATTAGTAGGCAGGTTATTACCCGAGGCGCAACAAAATCCTGCAGTGTCTTCATTGTTGCAGCAATGTCATGATAAAGGCAAAAATCACTGCGCCTTGTTGCCGTCACATCATTGCTTACATACACCTGGTGGACCTTTGAAGGTAAATACTAAATAATTCCTAATATTTCTCGTTTAATGTTGATAGGCTATCATCATCAGCCTATCAGAGCCCACTGCTGAGCAAAGGCCTCCTTCTCACATGGAGAAGGTTTGAGCATTAATCACCACGATTGCTCAAGACGGGTTGGTGATTTCAAACTTATAATTGTGAAATTATTAGTTCAGGTTTCCTCACGATGTTTTCCTTCACCGTGAGTCAGTGATGTCTAAATACTCTTAGAAAGTATTATACATATGACTCGGAAAAATCACATTGGTACTTGCTGGGATCGAACCCGCGCCCTCGTGCACGAGAGGCGGGCCCTTTAACCACTAGGCCACCGCTGACTGATAGGCTATATATTATTATAATAATCGTATTATTAATATGTATATATTATCTTTGATTTATGTTAAGTATTTCTCTTACAGTATTCTTTAGAAGGACATCAGTTTGCTGTTTTTGCATTTCGTCTCAGTTCAGACAAACGATACGTGGTGTCCATATCAAGTAGAGTAATATCCTGGGATCTATCTACTTCAGATCTTGCTAGGGACCTCTGCCCTCAATTGGAAGGAATTATGCAAAACTTGGAACTATCACCAGACAACAAATGGGCTGCAGCTTCTACAAATAATTCTGTGGTAATTAAATATTGTTTCCAATAGTAGAAATTTTAACCTGAGATAACATTTTTTTATAGAAATGTTTTGTTTTCAGTCCATACTTCTTAATATGCTGACAAGTGAATACATCACGATTATGAATCCATTGGAAGAAGGTAGGTTGATACTTGTATATCTATATTTATTGAAAATTCAAATAGTCAACACAGAAGATCACACACAAAATACACACATAAATACTCCCATCCCTTGCCACATACAAGTTAGCGAGGTAGCAGATAACTTTAAAGTCAACAATAAACACAAACTAATTAGGTTTAATTATTCTTCCAGGTGAAACAGTCCGCGGTGTGTTCGTATTAAACCACCATATGTTTATCTACGGGCCTCACTCGTGGGTGCGTTACTCCATGCGTGGAGAACCACAAGAGACTCAGCCAGCGCCCCCTCACACGCCGTATGACGACGTTGATTGGGAGATACTATGTAAGTTGATGAAACAATAATAAAAAAACATACTTTCAAGATAATTGTTATATATTTTTTTTAATTTATAGTAATTTTTTGTATAAATACAATTCCATCAAGGCAAACTACATATTTAAGTCTTGAAATTCAAAGACAAAAATAGGAAAAGCGTCAGTAAATTCGAATAAAATCATTTAGTTCAACCTTACACCAATGGGAAAAGGCAATGACAAAACAAAAGATTTCTTGATATTATACCATTTACATTTTTCTTCAAGCAATGGATCTTAGAGATCTAGAAAATATAGTTCTCGTAATGTGGAGTGGAGATCTGGATGATGATCGACTTCTGGTGCACTTCTGCAAGAATGGACAGTGGATGAAGCCGCTTAGATGTAGAGGAGCTCTAACAATGAACAAGCATTGGACAAAGTTATACACTAGTGACCCAGAGAGAGGTTACCAAGTAAGATATTCTAATCATTTATTTATTTCTAATGAGCTAAAGATGAATATACTAATAATGATATAATGTCAGATTTCAGTTTACGAAATAAATGAAGATCTATCAAGTTGGGAGAAGGTTGAGGAGTTACACCACAGTGAAACAGACACAGCGGAGGCGATGCTCCAGTTGAAAAGAGGAAAGAAGGACCGAATGTTGCTCGGTATAAAGAACATTGTATATTTCACAATACTCACAAACAATTAACAATAACAGGTATTAATAAATCTTATTTTCAGCTACAACTACATATAGTTTTGTAGTTTGGGACTTCAATAATGTTATCCCGAGAGGTAATCACACAGACGGGGGGAATGATTCAGAGGATAAGAAGGCTGAAGAAGAGGTTTGAAACTCACTTTTAAATATACTTAAAATATTTTCTTTTGCTAAAAATTTCAGTGTTTATTCAAACTTTCAGGAAGAAAAAACTGATATACCAGAAAAAGACTTAAGGCTGGAAGGAATAGTTTTAAAACTCCCACATACAATACGAAATATATCAACTAAAATGACTTTATCTAATTCTTTCATGATCAGCAAAAATAATACATATGCATTGGCTGGAGTCAGGTAGGTACTAGTGAACTGAGTTGATAATTATGTCCAACTAGCTTTCCGCCCGCAGCTTCGCCGGCGTGGAATTCGGTTATATCGAGTTTCCAAGAGAACCTTTCAAAAGTCTGGGGTAAAAAGTAACCTATGTTCTTTCTCAAGGTCAACTCTATGTCTGTAGCAAATTTCATTGAAATCAGTTCAGTGGTTTAGGCGTGAAAGAGTAACAGAGTTACTTTCGAATTTATAATATTAGTATTGATAAACCAGTCTTTTCTTAACATTTATTTATTCCGAAAATGCTTTTACTGTGAACGTTTATATCATTACAGAAAGAATTTATATGTATGGAGTTTGGAGACGACAAAACTGATCAAAATCCTCGACGCCCACTTCGGACGAATCGTGCAACTAGAACCATTGACAGTTGGCACTTGGAACAACGTGATCACCTCGTCCATAGACAGAACCGTGAAGATATGGAACATTGATAATATATTTGAACAAGTCCACAAGATTGATAGACAGGAGTTACCAATTGATTCGATTAGGTCATTTCTGTTAATTTTATTCAATAATAATGATACAAAATGACGACAAACAATAGTACAATAACAGTTATTTTCAGATTAACTTTTTTTATTCTTTGTTTACAGTCTCGCGCGTGATCAATTCTTGGCGGTGACCGTAACCCGTAGTTGTTGGGGTCTTTGGGACACTAGCACAGGTCGTTTGCTCTGTCAGCTGGCTGACGCACCTCTTGGTGCTATAGTAACTCACGCAGTTATTACCCCAAGCGGAGAAAATGTTATCACCGCTGAATCTGGAAATGTTGTTATTTGGGATACTCCCGAAAGACAGGTACATTTTTTCATAATTAACTCTACTACAATAATGTCCAAAGCATTGTTTTTTTACTTTTTTTATAGGTTTTGTTCAAAGAAGAACAAAAAGGAGTAAAGCAACTCCTCCTTTTGGAAGATGGTTCCAAATTTATAACAATATCGATGATCGTACCAACGGATAATATAGACAATGTGGCTACCGCACATATCATTTCAAGAACAGTGCCTGGTTGGTACAGTTAACTTTTGTTACTTATTACTTCTGACAAATGTTTTTCTTACACATATCCGATCTCATAAATCAACTATACATTCTGAGAATGTTAGGTTTATTAGTCTTATCTCTTACTAAATAACTCTAAATTTGCAGAAGGTGAAAAAATTTATACAGTGGATTATGATGTAAGAGGCACGGGGTATAGAGCAGCAGTAGTGTCAGTAGATGAACACCATATTGTAGCTCCTGGAATGGATAAATCCAACAGGGAATGTCTTCACGTCTTCCACGCAAGAACCGGAGCACGATTACACAGGTATTCATGAAATAAAAAGATCAATGTGCACCATTAAAGCCTGAACAAGATGACATAAATTGCCATCCTATATCCGACTTATATAGTATATGTTTTATTTTTTATGTTATATTTACAAAGTTTTATAACGATATTTTTATGCATGTAATAGTTTTTCCTTATTTTTCTATTTTTTGACCATTTGTTGAGATTACGTTGCTTTGTTATACAGGGTGACTGGTGAATTACTATCGATACTTGAGGACGTGATATTTGATGATCATATATGACAAAATAAAAATTAATATAACATAAATATTAATAAGCTTCACACATACGCGTGCGGCGGCGTAGTGTTGTATCAGCACGCCGCCGCACGCGTCCACACTTGGAACACTTGGAACGTGTCAACACTTTATTTATTTATACGGAAATTTTGTCAAAAATTAAGTGCCTATTTTTTTACATAATTCGAATGAGAATCATGTACCGAGTATTCTCCTTAAATATTGATAGTAATTCACCAGTCACCCTGTATATATATATACACAAATTTTTTGAATGCATGCTGAGTTAGCCTGTAATTGTAGTGTACTTTGTAAGATCATTGTACATTATGTTGGCTTCCTACGAAATAAATAAAATAAATAAATATTCTTCTTCCTTATATAGGTTAAACTACGGCTCTATAATTTTAATCTGTCTATATTTTTTTGTTGCATCAGAATTCCCATCAAGAACAGCGGCATCAAGGACATGGTGTGTGTGTGTGCTCTCCCTCATAAGCCACACTGGCTGGCTGTTATTGGGAACGACAGAGCCGGCATCTTGGACATTAAGACGAAACGACATATTCGGTAAGATAATTTTTGGATTTTATAAACTTCATTTTAAAACAAATTATAACTGAAGCACTTATAGTTCACTAGAAATTCTATCGAAACAGACGTATAACATAGGTGAAGCCTCAGTCTTTTTTTGTGAGAAATCTAAAATAGAACCTCATCACGCTACTGGCTACATTGTATACTTTTAACATGTTAATGTTAGTGATTATTATGTAATGTTTTATTGAATTTATTATTATTGTTTTTTTAATTTAAATCTTGATTTACTACAATTATTATATTTTGCATGATGTGATAGCCTATAATTAAAAGGACATTTAAGTTATTAAATAGTTTAACAACGAAATGAAATAATGTAATAATGTTTTCTTTTGTTGGTTATCCAAATAAAATAAAATATAAACATAATGAAGTACATAACGAGTGCATATTTTACGTATAAATTACTTGAAATGTGACGATTAATTTAAAACTTTCAGATTCGTTCCTCGTTGGAATGGCGCATGTACAAGAGACGGTAAGACGGGCCTCTGCGCTCCATCCCGTGGCGGTCTTGACTTAATAGAACTCAAGCGAGGGACTTCGGTCCAGCAACTGATCTCACGAGCCGCGGAGGGAGTTTTTTCCATCATCACAATGTTTAGCTCAACTGATCAATACGTATTCTATTATCACAGTGGACGGAAAACTTTGAGGGTTTTCAGGTTGGTTAAATTATGATTTTTATTGGGAAAGTAGATATGGATTATATAGTGGTAAACAAAAAACAATTTTTTGCCTGACCAATGAACATTTTGATCTAGTTATGTTTAGGACACCGATAAAGATACTAGAAATAAAATTTATGTGCTTTAAATATAAACAGTTCTTTTCTAATATTATTTTATAAAATATGAGAATTAGTTTTGAATATTTATGAACACAAAGAAGTTTTTCGATTTCTTGATAAACATGAAGAAATGTCTCGTTTTAATTTTAATAATGATCCGCTAACATACGTGGGCTCTACTTGCCGTATCGTTTTTCTATGTAAAAAATCTCTTAATGGAATATTTGAAGAAAATTATCAATCTTTATAAACTTTTTTCTATAAATTTCCAGAACCATCGATGGAAAAGCAATAGCTGAATACAGAGCACCCGCAGAAGTCACTGGAGTGGCGAGCGCACACGGGGGAAAAGCAATAGCTATCGTGTCACAAGATGGATGTTTGACCATCCTTAATATAGTTGATCCTTATGAATAGGATTCAAACATTATGAAGAAAAAAAATAGTAATTCTTAAGCTAAGAAAATAATATTATGATAAATTATATTTTTTGTTTGTGTAGCTCTCTAGGTGGTTGAAAATTGTATTTAGAGTAAATTAGAGGAATTTAGACAATTAGAATGAGATAGTAAAACAATTATTTTAATATTTAGTTGTCTGAAGAAGAGTGACTGTGATATAGGAATAAATCAATTGTTAAGTAATTTAAATTTTATCAAATAAAACGTTGCCTAGTTTCACTTATCGCCTCTAAGTAAGTGACTTGATCAATATTTTTGATGATGGCTAAAACCATTAAGACGCTGAAATTCTTTTTTTTTTTGTTTTTGGTGAAGAAAATCCGACATTTCCTTGCCCTGTTCCATTTTTATTTAACATTTTGTTTTATATCGAAATTCATTTATGAAAATAAACTTTTGTAATTAAAATTAATTATGTTGTAGAGTGTACGTAAAGTTTTTCTTTAATATAGTCGTATCTATTAGAATAGGTTGTGAGAATAAATATGAATATAAAATAATCGTCTATTGTATGTGATATCTGTTGTAGTAAACAATACTTAGCTTCAACTGCTTGTATTATTTCAATCCTTTAATGAGCTGATGAAATGAAAATATTCAAATAATTTTATACTTTATTATTTATATATTTAAAACTCATATTCCGATACGTATATAAATAGCTTGGCAACCGCAATCCCTCCAAATTGATCATGACTGAACAATTCCATAGACAGTTCCAGTTCGACGCTCTGTGGTCCTTCTAAAGGCTTTACTAGCGATATAACCGCTTGATTACCAGTTTGTTTTAATCTGAAAATAATTATTTTTATAATAGACTCCTTTTTATACTTAAAAATCAATATCAAATGCATAGAAAGACATGCTAAATACATTTTGAATGTTGCCTAAACCTAAACCATTATTGTCATTTTAAAATGAGAGACTTATTTTGAATTTAAAAATATTGATAATTTTACCAACTCTAACTGTAAAAGTTATTGACATGTTTTTTTTTCATCAAATTATCTTATTAACCATATTTTGAGTATTGTATCCACGAAATTATTGCACAACAAACCGAAACAAAGGTGTAAAATAGCAAAACTCACAGAAAACAGTTAATATCTGCTTTGACCTTGACGGAGGGTGGAGCGTCAACCTTCACAACCCCTAAAAGAAACTTCATCTTGGCATACGCCCATGATGGACCACGCATTGTGAACAGGTCCACCTCAAAAGAAAAGAAAGTTATCAGACATTGGTTCAAACCACTACATTAATAAAGTTGGATATTGACAAAGAACAGCATTTCATGATGGAAGGAGTGCTAAGACTTGAATTTAAAAATCACTACCATTAGATATTCAAGGGTCAAATAGTTGTTTTTTTCTTGTTCTTACTTTGGATTCAGGTATGTATAAGTTTGAAACGAATGTCATGAAGTTGTACGAATATGTTGTAGGTTGATGAGTACACTCCCAGTCTGATGGAGGACAGTATGACTGTATCTTGCTGCAGCGACTGGAAAGAAACAACACTGTTATTACTAAGGTGTGAATACAAAGTTGAACAAGTTTTTTCCTTCTTCACATATAAGATCTAAAGTTTGTAAAGAACTGGTATTTTTTTTTTTTGCTAAAACATTTGTAAGTAGTTTTCAAAACAGAGTCTAAATTTTCCAGTTTAATCTAGAAAGTGTGAAGACCAACAAGGTAGCAACAAATACGGTAGTTATAAGAGGTTACTGAGCACTTTTTTTACTCCGCTGTAGAGACTTTACAATGACCAGTTCCTTCGGGATTGCTCCTTGAACTTGCATATACCTTAATACATACATACATACATACTTCATTAAAAAGGAATTTTAAAATTTCCTTCCTGTCATTCGTTCTACCGCAACCATGATTGCTTATCGTTTAATTTTGGTACTACTGGTATATATCACAAAAATTTAATATCAATTTTTCAATAAATCTGCATTTAAATTTACTTATACCACTTAAAACTGTATGGCGCATTTAAAGTATAATTCTATGTAGATTTGCTTTATGTAGACGACGACTTAATACGAAGTCTATACTGATCTGATCCTGCTTGACTCACTGTTCATTCTGTAGCTGGTATCCATTCGGGCAGACTATACGATGACAACGATAGCTTCCGCGAGTATTCAGGCACACATCGCTAACTCCCTCAGAACGGAACCGTCCACATGTGGCCACTCCTGTCTCGCACTCATCGATATCTGGGTGAAAATAATACGTACATTTATACAAAAATCTTAAAAGTATACAAATTTCAACCACAAAAGAAATCCACATAATGGATGGATCATGTAACATCCAAATAAAATACTATAAAATCTTATTCAAATATGGACGCAATTCCTATTCTTTGATTAATCCAAAATTGAAGAAAGTTGAAACAGGTGTCATCTGAATAACTACCTTCGTAGCCACCTGTGCAAGTGAAGTCACAGCAATGAGTGTTGGTTGTTATAAATAGAGTGAGTAAGTAAGAGTACAGATTAAAATTTAAAAACAGTCTAGCTCGGGCCGTTGGATCGGACCTTTTTGAAGTAAGGGATTCGTCAAACTATCTACGAAGCTACCTCCAATAACTTGAGATCCTGATTACAATCAAGAATAAAAGCACTGATAACGTCAGTTCAGCTGCCGTCATACTCTTTTAAAAAGGACGAAACGGAATTAAATCCGACATATTTTATTCTTTAAGACTACATATAATTATTGTAATGATTTATGCACTCATCATACAGCCAGAAAATAAGAATAAAGTAGCAAAAGATTTTACTAGAACTTACCAATGCAACTCTTTTTGTCTTCGGAGAGCCGATATCCTGACGGGCAAGTGCATCTATAGCTGCCTGGTTCATTCAAACATGTTCCCAAACAAAGGCGATCCTTGAACTCGCTGCATTCATCTATATCCGAACAAGTCCTAGAAATAAAAAAAATAAAGTTAAATTAAGAGTTAAATGTACCACTATATGCTTATTTTTCATCAAAGCATTTTTTGGTATAAAAGATAATAGTCCTATATACACTTTTTTATGGTCTTTGCATTTGATTATTTCTAAAATTTCAATGAAACTACACTACATAGCCTTAACATTGTCGGGAGTTCTAGAGTGCAACTATTATTTATGACCATGCAAACGTAACCGTTTTTTAATACAAATTTTAATATAAATGTCGAAAACAGAACATAAATCTTACCGGTTATCCGGATTTAACCTGTAACCTCTGTAACACGAACATCTGTAACTTCCCCAGACGTTTGAGCAATGCTGCTGACAGAGGTACCCGGCTCGAGACTCCGAACATTCGTCTACATCTACGCACACCTAATAACAGTTTAAATTATACATTAAGATTTTTATAAACCTCAATAAAATTCCTTCTACCAAAAAATTTTTTTACCTTTTCATTGACAGGTGCTGACCTAAATCCAGTGTGACAACGACACATGTACGATCCCATTGTATTTATACAATCAGCGTTTTGTGAACAGATGGGCTGTAGAAAACCAATTCTTTAATAAATCTATACCATAATAGTTCAGTAATCTAAAACTTCTCAATCCAGTAAACTGATCAACTTACCACATCCCCAGAAACAGCACATTCATCAACGTCCTCGCACTGATGGTCCCCAACAAGCCTGTATCCTGGTGGACACGAACAGGAGTAGCCACGATACAAATTCCTGCAGATTTGTAACGGACCACACTGAGCTTCCCCCGTCACACATTCATCTACGTCTGAGACACAACATTTTAAAGTATTATAGCTTACAAATCTGCAATCTTTTCGTTACATTGCGTTGAGATACACATATTTTAGGAAGATCTGTTTAAACAAGTTCCTTTAATAAACGAAAATTTAAACTAAATTTCATTCAAAATTTAACTAGAATACTGTTTGAAAAATTCATCTTTTTAGACTTCATTGTAGCCCACATTATACCATACTTCAAGTCTTTAATTTTAATATTATATAAATATAATTACTTGAAATACAAGGATACCGAACCTTACAAGGATACCGAACCTTTTCCAAAGACAAGCTTATTATTACCAACGACTAGTTAAGTAGTAAGTAATATAAATACCTTCACAAATATTAAATTCATTTAATCTTGTTCCAGAGGGACAGATCGACACTGTTCCCTTGTCCTCGACCTGTATTATATCGGGCTTCCTTTCCTCTTCCGAACTTGAAGGTTTTTTATTATTATGAACTGGAATGAGCGTTAAATTCTAATTTATCTGAATGACTTTACGAAATTTAATCCACATCATGACTATGGATGAAAAAATATGCCTCTTATTTTTTAAATACAAAAATACCTGGTATATTTCCATACCCTGGCGGGAACTGTCCCTTGTTCCAAACAGGGACACATTTATGTCTGTAGGTATCCAGTCTCCAATTCGGTAGACATTCGCAACGATAGCCTCCTTCCGTGTTCACACATATTTCAGCCGACCCGCATGTCATTTGTCCATTAGTGCACTCGTCAATATCTAAAATAAAGTAAAATCATTTTATATAATTATAATTTAACAGATTTCCTTTCACAACTTTGGTGTTTAATGCAATTTACCTTCGCATGTCTTAGTTTGAAAATTAAAATGATAGCCAACATCACAAAAACTTCTCGGCCTAAATGGTCGTCTTGATAAAGGTCGGTACTCCGGATAACCAAAGAAGTATCCTGCAAAATATAAATTAAAATATGAAAACATATAAAATTAAAATAGTCCAATTAACATTAATCTTACGTTTTGTTGTTGGAGAAGTAGTTGGTGCTGGTGTTGTAGTACTTATTGTAGAAGTCGAGGAGACAGTGACAGTAGTTGACGGTGTTTCTGTTGTAGAAGTAGTAGAGGTGGTAGAGGTAGAAGTAGTAGAAGTTGTAGACGTTGTAGATGTCGTAGATGAAGTAGACGTAGAAGAAGAAGAGGTGGTTATTGGAATACATGACTCCGAAACCAAATCTCGTCGGAAACCAAGGGCGCATTCACACAAATAACCACCCATGGTGTTTTTACATGCCTCCGTTAGTCCGGAACAGGTATGTTGATCAGACTCACACTCATCGATGTCTGTAATAAATATGTATAAATTGAATGAGTAAATAAACATAATAATAATTTGTAGTATATTTAAGATAACACACCGTAACATGCTCCGTATTGATCCATTTCAAAGCCAACCTGACAAATCATTGGTTTTGCTTCAGGCCATTTATTTTTATTGGTGCTTTCTGTGATTGAATAAATATCATTAATATCCTTTTCTGTTCTTGATGTTACAATTTCTTCTTCTTTATTAATGTTAACATTTACCAGCCCAGGCGAAGTTGGTTTAATAGGAATAGAGCTATACGTCGTCTCTGTAACTTTAGGATATTCGGGGCTAGGCTCCCTTTCTACTGAAGGGGTAAATTTATTTTGGGGCTCAGTTGTTTCATATGGTCTATTCGAATCAAGCACTTTATCAGGATTATTTGGTTGTGAGTGCTCATATTCTTCTTCCACTTTTTTCGGTGTTGTATCTGTTTCTTTAAAAGCTGGTTTATAACCTCCAGGATTGATATCATTATCAAGATTATCTTCTGGTACTTCCGATTCTATCGTTGGTAACTTAGGTGTTACTACCGGAGTTGCTGTGGTCGGTTTTGTTTGTGCTGGAGCTGGTCTAGGCGTTGATTTTGAAGTAGACTCAGTACTCGTGACTAATGTAGACTGAGACGTCGTGGATGAAGTTGGAAGAACTTCAGTTTTGTTGGAATCTTTTTCATCATCTTCGATGTCTTCTCTAGGGATAAAAAAAAACTTTAGACATATTTTTCATATAAGATATGCTAGTCAATTTGAACATCTTAGAAGCTAGTAATGAGTTATGTTAATACTGACTCAGAATAATAATAATCTTCATATTCCGGTGCGGGTGTGGTTGTTCTTGGTCGTCGCTGGCATCTGAAGGAACCAGGAATATTGACGCAGTGATACTCTGGACCCGCGCGATCGCAGTTGTGAGAGCCTAGTGCACACTCGTCGATATCTGAAACATAAAAATAATTTCAAACATATGCACTACGTAATATGACACAATATCTTTAAGCAGTTATCCTTAAAAACAAAATTAGTTATTTGCTTTGTCATTAATTAAGATATGAAAAGCTGGAGATGCTCTTGTGATGCATACCTTCGCAAGTACTTGAAGAGTGGTGCAGAATATAACCAGTTCCACACGATATAAACCTTATGCAAAGGAAAGAGCCGACGGTGTTGTCACATCGTTGTGATTCAGGAATGCAATTGTTCTGATCTGTCGCACACTCATTTATATCTGAAAATTTTGGTTGAATGGGATAATATGAAGAGAAAATACTAGCTTTGACACTTTCGTGTTGATTTACAATAATATAATAATATTAAAAACTTGGATTATAGCGACCATGTCTTCTTTACCTCGACTATTGACTAACTGTTAGCTTGTGACATGAAACATTAATCTCCTTGTTTTAATAGCATCTTTTTTAATATTCTAATAACACAAGAGAAACAATCAGGACATATGAAGAAAGTATATATTAAAATTTATACTTCATTATATTTAACATTTAATTATGCTTCAACTATTATAATACAATTTTTTTACCTATACAAGCGCCTGTAGTGGGATCCAACTCAAAGCCAAGTTTGCAATGACACTCGTGACTGCCATTTGTATTCAAACAATTTTGATATTGATCACACAAGTGTGTGCCTTCAACACATTCATTTATATCTAAAAGAAACACAAATCACTGTTAATACTCATATCTCAAAAGCTATATAATAAAACTTACTTTAACTCACCTTCGCATATATTACTCAGTGGATTGATTCTCATTCCTTCTGGGCATTTTTCTGTTACTCTGAAATAGGTAAATATTCATTTTAACAGATTATTTTTTTATAATAACTACCAGTACTATTATAATGTCACATTTTCACCTTGTATCTTTTGCCCTACAATCATATTCGCCAGGCACATTAACACAGACTTGATCAGGTCTACATATGTCTTCCCCGTCATCACACTCGTTGATATCTAAAAAATATTTCATTTTACACATCACATAATCATAAGTTAGACGTATTATAATTAATAAAAGTTATTCTACCTTCACATTTATTCGTCAATGGGTTTGTTTTAAAGCCAGGAGGACAATGCTTCGAGGCTTTATCCTGACAGTAGAATGAGCCGCGTGTGTTTATACAGAACTGGGATATTTTGTTGCAATCATCTTTCCCGGAATCACATTCATCGATATCTGAAACATTAGTTTTTTTACAGACAAATTCGACGTGTATTTTTACCATTTAACTAATGTTTGTCACTGTTTATTTTTTTAATACCTACCCTCGCATTCTTCGTTTGCTCCGCTTCTAAACCCTGGCGGACACCTATCTTCGACCGGTCTCTTATTATCTAAGTTTTCAGGATCCCCTCTCATTCCCCCACACTTATAACCTCCTATAGTATTCTCGCAAATATAACTCGGACACGGTGGATTAGGAAGCTTACATTCATTTATGTCTGCAAAAAACACGTTATTGTGATTATTTTAACATTATTTTCTCTTGGTCTATGTAGTTTAAATTTATTAGGTCCCAAAAGAATTCTTTGAGAACAAAATATAATGTACTATAA
Source organism: Danaus chrysippus (assembly GCA_916720795.1). Lineage (NCBI taxonomy): Eukaryota > Metazoa > Arthropoda > Insecta > Lepidoptera > Nymphalidae > Danaus > Danaus chrysippus. Next base: position 2,382,088 of record CAKASE010000065.1, on the reverse strand, counting down.
ATTTGATATTTTATATAGATAAAATTAAAACTATCTTACCATCGCAAGCATTATTTAAAAGATTCCTCGCGAACCCTGGCGGACATTTTGCCTTATCTTGATTGAGTTTCTTGGGAATGCACTTGTATGAACCTAATATGTTAAAACATTGCGTGCTTGGAAGACAAACGGGCGGGTCCAGGTTACACTCATCGATATCTGTACAAATGTAATAAAATTAAAGTAAAATATTAAAAAAATATCGATAATATCTAGGCTATGTTATGGATTGCAAATTGATTAATTCTAATAAGATAGATTTTGTCGGATAAGTTGAGACTTTTATCATTTAGCTACCACGGTTACCACAAATAATGGAAACGTCAGCTTGAAAATCTTAATGAAACTTAAATATACGCCAGTACATAAGAATTGTGATATAGATCTTCCTACATGTTGTCTATAATCTTCTTTGTTTTACGATAAAGCGAATATTATTCTTAAATCTTATTCCCATAAATTCCGATAGAAGAAAAGAAATTTTGGTATGTATAATATACAATAAGGTATGTATAATCTTCTATATATATAAAAATGGATTGCTGTTCCTTAGTCTCGCTAAAACTCGAGAACAGCTGAACGGATTTATCTTATCTTAGTCTTGAAATGTTTGTGGAGGTTCAGGGAAGGTATAAAAGGTGAGAAAAATTGGAATAATTGCCGGGAAAACCCTAAAACCAGCCCTTTTCTATTTCCCATACAAACGCTTTTTTTGACATTAGATTTGACAACTAACTAATATGTCAATCATTATGTTTGATTGAAACAGGAAAAACCTGATTATTTATGGCCTCTAAGACGGAATAGAGTTCGCCTGGTCAGCTATACATATATTACTAATGACGAAACTAACGCGGACGAAGTCGCGGGCAAAAACTAGTATACAATAATAATATACCTTCACAAGTCTTTTGATCAGCCATCAGTTGATAGCCTCGTCTACAGGAACACTTCACTTCTATTCCATTATCTATACATCGGTGATGACATGGGTTTTTTGGTTTACATCTGTTCCTCGTGATCTAGAATTTAACAAAAAATGCTTAAAAGTATCTATAGGTTAGTTAAACTCTTATTTCGGCTCACCTTTAAGTCTACTTTTAAAATATAACTATAATTTAAATGAAACTAATATTTTTCGTATGTACTACGCGACTTTATTTTTAATAAAAATACATACTTCCGAAGTTTCGGCTACTTTTCAGCAACCGTGTACACGGGCAGCAGAAATGTAAAGGTCAGGAGTATGTAGTTTAAAAAAAAAATTAAATTGCGTAGTATATTCGTAAAATCTTAGTTTTATTTAAATGAATAAGTAAGTGATTATATACCTCAATACAGTTCCTTCCGTCAGCCATCAACATGAATCCCGGGTTGCACTTGCATTTATAAGAACCGGGTATGGGAATACAATGGTGTGCACATAACTCGTTTGGCGCGTATTCCTCACATACGGAAGCTATCACCTCTGTAATTATACAAGATTCATTTGTCCAATACCTCATATAATAGCTTAGATTCATCACCAGGCTTTCCATGTATCTGTAAATATTAATAAAAAGAAGCAGATATTTTCTTTTATTGTAAAACTCACCATTATCTGAAGTCTTCTTTGTACTCGTATCTTCTCTTTGACTTTCTGTGGCTGAAATATTCTAAAAACGTTTTTAAAGTTAGATCATTCACATATAAAATTTTTGTTCATGTAAATGTTAATCATGACTAATATCTATACTTACTTTACAACAAGCAGACAGAGCGTCAGCAGCAAGCATTTCTTCAGCACTGTTTCCAATATTCTTTACAGAACAAGCATCAGAACTTTGAGAACTTTTTGCTAGTGAGATTCCCGTAGAACATTCTCGACAACATATCTAGACAATATTGAAAATAAATACCCATAAATATGACATAAAACTTACATTTAACGTCCTAAATTTGTTACATCATTAATCATGATAACACTGTAATGTTGATACAACTTTCACATTATCGTAACAAGCAATCATTTGACACATTTTCGGCAATTAATTTCTCAAATATAATAAAGATAAACCTAAGATAAAATATTATATATCCCTGACACAGTTTTAAACTTTTACTTGAACTATTTAAGGCTTTTTCTTTTTAATAGTAAAACAAACTTTTAATCATGTTAATGAATTATTGAACATGACATTATTGAACACTAAGGATAATTTATTTTAATATGCTTTAAGCTTTCTTACTTTTGCTGATTCCTTTGTCAAAGACGAACATTTCGTCAAGGCCATAGCAGATGCAATCCCGCTCTCACAGTCTTGTTGCTTACTGGAAGAAAAAAATAAATAAATATAAAAATATAAATTTGTATAAAAAGTTATCACTTTATTTATATTAATTATCACTGTCAACAGAAATACTTTCCTTATAATATCGACTATAGTTATAAATATCTTTAATAACTCATTAGTTATTTTTAAACAATATTATTGAGGTTTCATGATATCATTGCTCTTGACCCAAATATGAATACGTAAATCGGTCACCATTATCCTTCCTATTAAAGTCACGGAATAAATTGATGTTTATTTAAATTATAAAAGGTGAAGACTTACGTGAAATACTCTTTGCAGCACTGGTCCATAGCGAATATGCAAAGGGATCCTAACTTAGCGGGAACATTTGGCGGGACTGATGATGAACAGTCTTCAACTGAATGATTACGAGCATAAGACGTGCCCTGGTGACAACATAGCTGCATGATCTCAGCCATTTGATCACCCAAAGAACCTGGTTGACAAATATTATATACAGGGTGACTGGTGAATTACTATCGATATTTGAGGACGTGATATTTGACGATCATATATGACAAAATAAAAATTAATATAACATAAATATTAATAAACTTCTAAGTAAAGTTAACCAAAAGTTGTGTAATTAATTACGCATCGTATGAACACCCTACAGATTAGGTATACACACACACTCACACATACGCGCGCAGCGGCGTGTTGTTGTATCAGCACGCCGCCGCACGCGTCCACACTTGGAACACTTGGAACGTGTACACACTTTATTTATTCATACGGAAATTTGGTCAAAAATTAAGTACCTATTTTTTTTACATAATTCAAATGAGAATCATGTACCGAGTATGCTCCTTAAATATTGATAGTAATTCACCAGTCACCCTGTATAAGTATCCTAATGATATCTAAGACTTTAGCGAGTATTCATTGAAGTGAAACTAATATTTCCGGGTGTATTGCCCTTTTTTTATTATTATAACTACATATTTTGTTACATAACATGAATTTCGGTTAGTTTGCATCAACCATGATCACGGGCAGACAGATGAGAATTCATTCTCATGTCTCTGTCAATTTAAAATAATAAAATAACGCGTAGTAATCCGAAAATATTAGTTTCATTTAAATAAGGAATCTATTTAAAGAAGACTAAAAATATGTCTTTCTATTTGACTTCCTTGATTGGTGTAATAGCTTTATTTTATATTGTAGGTTTGTGAATCTACATTCGACTTTTTAATCATTCGTTCTATCAAAAAGGGCGCAGGGATATTTTATTTAAACTATAGTATAGCATAGTATAGTTGAAACACCGGGGCCACTTTCCTGGACCGGTTTGTTCCCTCGTCCCTCCCTTTTGCAGAGACAGAACCTTTATCAAAATGAAGGTCACGGTTGCATGCAAATGTATTACAAGAAAACTTCTAGTCGAAATCAGTGCTGATATTTATAAATTAATATTTCGTATCACATGTTTTTCTTAAACACCATACTGTCACAATAGTTATAAAAGTTATTTTGGTACTTATGAATCAATGTCGTCGACGGGTTCGGTAATGAAAACATTAATGTGGGTCAAATATTCTTAATCATACACTCCATGGCTGAAACACGACATAAACACAGTTTAAAACGTCTTTATAACTATTTGACGATGTCATCAAAATCGAAATTAACCAATTATAAGAACGTGCAAAGAGAACAAAGCCCACGGAGACATGTCATTGTATTTTGTCTTTAATTATTTTTGTATATCAGGCCGAAATCATGTCTTATTTTGATTTTCCTTCTTAAATCCTCAATTGTTATAAAATAAATTGATGATCAATTTCATCAGATACAACATGACAGTTCAAATTATTCTATATATGTATGTAGTTCAAATTTTTACCTACATTTTAAACTATTCTTCGGTCTGTGAAAATACAATTATTATTTGATATATCTAAATCGTGTCTTATCAATAACTTACAAGTTTGTTTTGGAATTATTTAACAATGAAGAGGTTATTTGGCTGAAACTAAATACCTGCAACGTCAATTTTAAATAAAGATTAAAGAAAAATAATTCTCTAAACAAGTCTGTTACAGATGATTAAAGACAGTACAGTTTTATAACTCCCTACAAAAGTACTTACACCTAACCAGTTAAATTTGAACTTCTTTTCTAAATAATTCATTTTTTTATAAGGCTGGTGTATGTTATTTCGCAAGCGTTCCATTAAATCCTGACATAAATTATCCTCGTATTATCATGAGGTTAGCATATATTCAAAATTAATCCCAAAAACACACATCCTAATGTTTTATCCAAAGTATATGTAATTTAAGTAACATTTTATTAAATGTAATTTACAAAACAATATATAATTTGAACTGATTATACAAACAATATTCTTCAACTACTAATTATTTTATCACATCGATTTTGTTTTATATCATCATAATCATCATCATCATCAGCCTATCAGAGTCCCCTGCTGAGCAAAGGTCTCTTCTCAAAAGGAGAAGATTGGAGCATTAATCACCAGGCTTGCTCAAGACGGATTGGCGATTTTAAACTTATAATTTGAAATTATAAGTTTTTTTATATGTAGCAGCCAAATAACTTTTAATAGAAGGTTTTCTTAATAGATGATATTAATAGATAATCTGATGTACTATGATAATAATATGAAATCACAAGATAAATTCAAAAAATATTAGAGCACATTGACTATGATGTGACACAAATAAAATATTATGGTAGTTACCTGATTAGCTGTTCTACTTAACCTTACTAGAAAAATATATTCTTCCATCAGAAATATTAATTATCATATATCTAGCGCATTTTAAGACCTCGTGCGAAGGAACAACACGAAAAAATTAAGGACCTCCTGACAGCAAATAAATTACATCCAACAGAGGTGGACCTCGTAAACAGAAAACGATAATTACAAAGCCATCGAAACCTCACATTAAAATCAAATAAGTTATTCAACATACAAGAATCAAGTAAACAAATTTATTAAAAAATTTAATACGTGTACATGTAAAATATTACGAATTTTTAAATTCCCTATTAACATAGATAAGTTAATGTATTAATACATATACCTAATAAAATTTGTAATAAATTCATTCATTTAACTCTATGTTGAATACACATGCTGCAAAAGATATGAAATAACTTAACGAAGTTATTTCACCATTCACCATGTGTAGTTCTCGGTAACATATTTTGTATTTTTTTGAATCCTCACACAAATGAACATTTGAACTTCTAGGAATCTGTGCTGTCTTATTATTACTTGTTAAAGTTATAAAAACTATATAAAATTCATTATAGTTTTAGAAAAAAATATCTAACTTCTTAAAATTTCTCAATTTTTCGTGTCATATTTTAACCTACAATTTTGTTTTTCGGATGTGAATTATTATTTATTTTAAAAAATGAACTTTCTACTTTAGGTATACCAATTTAAAAAAAAACAGGAGTATCTTAAAATCTACTAGTAGAATAAAAGAAACTATATTTTTTCAATTCGATACAAAGTTTCAATCATTATTATTAATATTTATTGATAAGAATAGATCTAAACGCGTCTACACACGTGAATTATGTCTGATTGCTTTCTCTACTTGCAATTATAATATGCTTTATAAGCTACATTACTGGAAACCCATTAAAATTCAATTTTAACAAACAAATAAACTCATATATTTAAAAACTTATAATCATAGTATCAATACTGGTTCACATATCTTGCTGTTATAATTTTCAAATACAAATATAACTATATTTCTAAGTAGGAATATTAAACATAACTTTACCTTCCACACATCTCATGGCCAGCAACAGACACACAACATAATACCACATTTTGACTGTAAAACACTATATTATTTTGAACACCATATATTTAACGTTCCATCTCACTTCATATCTTATTCAATGTTTCCGACTGCAGGAGTTCCTCGCTCGAATACAACAAGCCATCTATTTCGGTCAGCGCGCGTCTTGACTCGTCAAAGATTAAACATTATGAACACGGGATAAATTCTCACAAAGGTCACATATTCAAACAATTTATTAAGCATAAATCTATCAGAATATAGTACATATTTTAGCTTAAGTTTATTTTAATTACTATATATGATAGGTTTATTATCTTTGTTCAATATTGTCACTGTGAGTTGCTTCACATATAACTGTAAACCTCACAAGCGAATGCGCGTAATAGGTATAATATATTATATGGCACGTCTGTATATTTATTTAATCTTTACTTCCTCCTACCTCTTTTTTGAGATGCTGCAGGACTTCGTGTGTAAAGCAATGTGGAAGTCGTGAGCGTTGATATTTATTAATTAATTTTATTAATTAGATATACATATATATACATTTATCCTTTCTTCTGTCATGGCCCAGCTCCCGATCTTGACATTATTTCAACTAAGTACATATATACATATAAGTATTAATTGTTTTTAAGGACTATTTTTTAATATATTTTCGCTTTGATTTACATATATGCATTAAATTTTTTTTAACTAACTTTGACTCAAGCATAATTATTGTCACTTCTTATAACGATTCCAAAGCTTAAATGAAGAGTCATTCAATGTATATTAATTTATTTCTCTTATAAATTGCAAGTTATGAGTACGAATATACGTACTTAATAATCATTGCTACTCACGTAAAACTACTAACAGATTATTGCAATACAGTCTAAATAACTAAGAATTATTACCGAGTGAATCCTTTAAATAAGATATTTAAACCTTTATATATGAAAAGATATTTCCGTATAATGGGACGCATATATTAAAACGGAATTTGTTTACTGTACTCCACTTCGTAGAAAGTGTTGATAAGGCGCGCAAACAACGATAACGGACACGTCTTATAATTAAATCGTCTGTGTGTGTTTGTATTATATTAAACACTAGTTAACGCTCGCGGTTTCGTCTGTATTTTTGCCTAATTTAGAACGTTATTTTCTTTTAGATGTGCGTGTATTTTATGTACCTTTAACTTTTCTCCTACAAACAGTTAATCGATTTTTACATTGTACATTGTTGAAAGTTGAACACATTTTAATTGTCTTAAAGAATTATATAATAAAACAACTCGATGGAGGAAACTAAAACAGAAATAAGTTCAAGTTAAGTTTTTTATTATAATAACTATTATGTAACAAATTTCTTTTCGATAACTAAAGTTTCAGAGGTAAGTCGTAACAAATGGAACATTTATTTGTTATATTACTAATAAATTATGAATATATATGTATTAATAAATCCATAGCCAATACGTCATTAGTATCTACTCTTTATCTTACAACTACACTAGTATATAATTTTCTTCCTGTCATTAATATTTGATCAGAAACTTATATCTGACTTACAAAGCAATAATAACTTCTTCTTCTTCTTCCTGGCAATTTCCTAGCTTTAGCCAGGGTCTGCCTTACATGTTGTGAATACATTTGACTAATTGCTTTTACGACCGGCCGCCTGCCAGACATCAACTCTCTTTGGGAATACATTTATCAGTGAATTCTAAATACTCTTAGAAAGTACATATGACTCGAAAAAATCACATTGGTACTTGCCACGATCGAACCCGCGCCCTCATGCATGAGAGGCGGGCCTTTTAACCACTAGGCCATCACTGACTATCTATAATGACTATAGTAATAAAACTAAAAATTCTATTTCAATTGATTGTATAATCGTGTTATATAATTGAGATGATAAAGATTTATCTCAGCTCAAACAGATTAGGAGGCTGATGCAAAAGTTACTAAAACGAATTGTAAGTTAGCATACAGTCGTAAATAAACTACGCGTGTGGTTACATGCAGTGTTAGTGAAACTAAAATAAATATTACATACATCTCTATTTATTGGTATTACTAAAATAAGATTTACAAAGACGTGAGCGTGAGCATTTACATTGTTAAGCAATATATTTGCATACATTTCCTGTGATATAAATAGATCGTTACAAATTGAAACGATATAATATTTTTAACACGATTTTGTTAATATTTTTTATAATCAGCATTTTTTTGGAGTTTACATGTAATGATGTTTAAGATTTTCGCATGTACTCATTTAAATGAAACAAAGCTTTTCAGATACTACGCATTTTTTTATTATTTCGTAACAAAATCCCGACACTTTCATTTCACCTGCTAGTGATCACGATTGCTGTAAAGGAACTGACACGTATTTTTGTGTGATTATAAGGTTTTAACTATAACTCCTTTTCCTTCAAATACTTCATGAACCAGAGGAATTAAAACCAAGACTTAAAAGACGGTTTCATATTTTACGCAAAATAATACTGCTAAAATTAACTGTACAAACAATGTATTAGTGTAGTCAGAACTAAACTTTACTTACTTGCCATAATACTTTAAACATTCATTAATGTGTTCGTCAAGTGAACAATAAAATTTAATAGTTAGACATCAGTAAACGATCTATTAATATGCGACAACACGAAATACATAGACATTCCTACACTTGATGTTTTAAAACGAAGGTCAAACATGTGTGGAATATACAATAGTTAAATCAAAACTATTATAGTCCCTTTATTATATGTTAAAATATTTCGCACTTCATATAAATACATAAAAGATCATCTGCCCTGGCCCTGGCAAATACCGATGTGAGTTTTTCCGAGTCATATGTACTTTCTAAGAGTATTTAGACATCACTGATTAATGCATTCCCAAAGAAGGTTCATGTCAGGCAGGCGGCCGCTCGTAAAAACAATCTCACCAAAAACATGCCTGTTAAAAAGGGGGCCAAGTTCCAATCGGCTAATTGTTTGCCTAAAAAAGGGGTGAAATCCAATCTAATGCCAAGTTTAGATGCACTTTGAAATCGATCATAATCATCTTCATCAACAGCATTATCCACTGGTAAACATTTGCCATTCCCAAGACTCGCCACCACACCCAGTCCTCTGCCTTCCACATCCAGCCACTACCCGCCACCTTATTCACGTCAACGGTCCATCGGGCCGAAATTCACTTTACCATACACCCAACTTAAAATATGGTATAGTTGTGAAAATACGTAGGTGCTTGGTTAAAAATATCTAAAATTATAATACTTCTCAATTTGAACTTGGCAGGTTTTTGTGCTGTACGTAACACTTAATTAATTGTATCATTAATTTATTACTTAGTTATATAATTATTTATATTTATATAATTTAAATAATTAAATTAACCTGCCAAGTTCAAATTTAGAAGTATTACAATTTTAGATATTTTTAACCAAGCACCTACGTATTTTCACAACTATACCATATTTTAAGTTGGGTGTATGGTAAAGTGAATTTCGGCCAGATAGACCGTTGACGTGAATAAGGTGGCGGGTAGTGGCTGGATGTGGAAGGCAGAGGACTGGGTGTGGTGGCGAGTCTTGGGAATGGCAAATGTTTACCAGTGGATAATGCTGTTGATGAAGATGATTATGATCGATTTCAAAGTGCATCTAAACTTGGCATTAGATTGGATTTCACCCCTTTTTTAGGCAAACAATTAGCCGATTGGAACTTGGCCCCCTTTTTAACAGGCATGTTTTTGGTGAGATTTCAATACTTTTTTCAAGAAATCGTACATACAATCGTACTATACAGCCGTACAATGCATAACTTACAGCATGAAACATACAGCTACCATCTGATGGCATAGGAATTACCCTATGTGGTATATCTCCGCCAACCACCGAAAGATGTACAATTTCCATCGTTGGTAAATGAATAGTAGAAAAGAAATAGAGTGAATTTGTGCTTTTAACACACACAAGTAATCAATCAATAAGCAATATCAAAATTAATCCTTTAGCAGGTCAAATCAGTGATCCATTTAATCGTAATCGTAACCATATATAAGATACCAAGACATAAGTGTAGAAAGAAATAGAAAGAAATGACCATCGATTCCTTATCGACTTTCATTCATATATACTGCAGACAAAACAATATCGCGATTCAATTATACCGCTAGCGCCATCTATCGAAAGTAATTTATAACAATAGAAACCTGATTTTTTAGGTACGCAATATTTAATTAAGTTATACAGTGTGCATTATGTATACATGACAATATTTTATATCCCTTATATATATATCAGTTCTTAAGAAGCGCCCCACACTTTTTTCACAATAATATTAATTTAAAAATAAATTAACAAACAATAAATGGTATTTTTGTGAAAAAAAAGCGTGATGAGCTTCATATATCACTTCTTGAGAAGCGCCCCACGCTTTTTTTTCAATAATACCATTTATTGTTTATTTTAAACAATTTAAATTAAATTGATTTCCAAGGTTGTAAAGGTTAAATTAGTTTCCACGCGGTTTCTTTCATCATTGGAGCGTGTTTTTTAGTTTTTTTTAAACTATATTTATTTTTTATTTTCATTTATCACCGATTGATAGATGCACTCATATTATTAATTATTAATATTTCATTATTATGTATTTTATTATGCTGAGCTGAGCGCCTATATAAAGGTTTTGATTACCTGTCAGTGAGTCAGTGCCAAAATTAGCTATTTTCACAGGGTCATATTTCAGGATCTACTGAAGCTTTATCTATGAAATTTGGCATACTGCTTTAGGACTAGTATATGATTAAGTAGGTACAATTTTATCTCTGTACTTGCAATAGACACTGAGCTACAGGGGGTCAAAAGTGGGTCGAATTTATTAAAAATTCGATATTTAGAATTGAGGCAACTCACGCTTGACCGATTTCTTAAATTTCTTAATTTTTTGTTAATCTACATATAACACACAACCTGTGTACCAAATTTCATAATGCTAAAACAATGGGAAGTGGCCTAGAGGTTTTGATTACCTGTCAGTGAGTCAGTGCCAAAATTAGCTATTTTCACAGGGTCATATTTCAGGATCTACTGAAGCTTTATCTATGAAATTTGGCATACTGCTTTAATTCTAGTATATGATTACATAGGTAAAATTTTATCTCTGTACTTGCAATAGGCACTGAGCTACAGGGGGGTCAAAAGTGGGTCGAAACGGTTCGTGTAAATATAGTGCACGGCATGCGCCGGCCTGTGGAACTTGGCCGGCGCACTACCGTGCGCTTAGATTAGCCAAAACTATTCCCAACATGTAGAAGAAGATAAAAGATCATCTGCCAATAATTCGCAAGACTAGTGCTTGTTTAATTTCATAAGAAACAAACCTACGCAGTTTCAAATGTTATACAATATTTAAAGGAGTATCTCACTAAGTTATTGTGTATGTCTGTTTGCGTAATAATATAAAACTCGGTAACCCGATTTAGACAAAACATTGTATTGAGGTTCTGCTAGAGAACTAACTATGAGGAATCATTAAAAACTTAAGAAAATTAATTTAGTTTTAAACCTAACACATTATTCTTATTGGTATATTAATCTTCTATATATATAAAAAAGGATTGCTGTTCCTTAGTCTCGCTAAAACTCGAGAACGGCTGAACGGATTTACCTTATCTTAGTCTTGAAATGTTCGTGGAGTTTCAGGGAAGGTATAAAAGCTGAAAAAATTGATTCATTACTGGGAAAACCATAAAAACAGCCCTTTTCTATTTCCCATACAAACGTTTTTTTGACATTAGATTTGACAACTAACTAATATGTCAATCATTCTGTCGCACTTCAAAACACGGAGATTTATGGCTTACAGGTAAACTCCAAAAATATAAATAAAAAAACGTAATAGATATTTCTTGATTATAGGGTGATACGAAGTTCGCCAGGTCTTCTAGTTATTAAATATTTGTAAACAAATAACTGATGATTTAAACTTGAGGACTCAAAACTGTCGATGTTGAAGAGTCATTTGACAATTGATAGCCGCACTAAGAATAACTTTGTTGCATATAGAAATAGTTTCGTAATTAAAATATTTACAACCATTCAAAGTAATATGATAGCCTGAACTGTATTTAAACTAGAAGACATAAACACAAACAAACTCACAATACAAACAAAATATACATAGAATATTACTTAGTAGAAATAATATTTAATTATTATAATATTATCAAAGACAATATTTAACTACATCTTAATCATTATTCCTAATCATTCTTTTCCAAAAAAGGGACGAAATAATATGAACATACTGTATATATATATGTCTGTTTCCAAAGCTACAGCGACTATCTCAATGATATATTTTTACAAATTAAATAACACTATTGAATGTAGTATAATAAATATAATATGTTATCCCCATAAAGGTATGCTAATATGAATATTTCGCGATCCTGAATCAAGGCCGGCCATTGCATCATCAGTTAATATTAACTTAAATATGACATGGCAACGCTAAAAGACGAAAAAGGTGCTAACAGTTTAAACCTTTAAGACTTATAAAACCAGAAATGATTGAGATGAACATCGAAAGAATATTGTTTGAGAACAAATCTTTGAATATTATCTAATACTTAAGTCAATTCGATTAAAATTTCATTGCTTTATAAATAAAATTATAAAGTTGGTAAACAGAATATTAACAAAATTATCATCTGTATATGAAAAAAGACTTCGCCAAATATAGATTATGATTATGAAAAATAAATTACCTATTTGATGACCAGTGTATATATTATGTTACTTTAAGATAATTTTAAGAATTGAAGGGATGGTTGGACTCTTTAGAGACTGTGAATAAATATCTATATATAGAAAACAATTTTCACCAATCTATCCTTAAATACATTCAATGAATTTAAAAAACCTTATTTCTTGACCTAGTGGTAATGGTGACCCAGAGGTTACAGGCCCGCCTCTCGTGTTTAAAAGTGTTTTACACATCACTGACAGACGATGAAGGAAAACATCGTGAGGGAACTTGGACTTATAATTTCCAATAATAAGTTTAAAATCACCAACCCGTTTTGAGCAAGCGTGATGATTAACGCTCTAGCCTTCTCCATGTGAGAAAGGGCCTTTGCTCAACAGTGGGCTCTGATAGGCTGATGATGATAATTTGTTTAATATTTTCGTCGAAGCAGCAATCAACTTTATTGGAAAATATATCATTTGTAATATTTTTAAACAAACTCATAACACTCAAGAATCAAATTTTTATTAATTTTTAAGTTCCAATAATTATAAGAAATGATGAGACGAAACCTCTCATCATTCCATGTATTCACGGTGCGTGTGTCGGGTCCATCGTTGTAGTGAGAGGAGCTTCAACAGTGACTGGGACTTGTGACCCAGGTGTAGGTTTAAGAGACCCTTATCTAACGCACGTTACGCTCACCTCAAATATTTATAAAATATTTCTGAATAGAGGTTACAAATAAAACAATTATATATTATGTATTATATTTATTTAATTATTTAATGGATTCAATAAATTATGTTCTACAGTCTACGTCATACTTTGACATACATAAACCACACCTACTACATTGATATAAATAAGAATATATTAATTATATTATTGTATAGAATAAATCTTCAGTATAGAGATTTGTAAACGAGTACATCCAAATGTATAGTATATGTATGTAGCTCTAATAATTCTACATTTAATATGGAAGCACTATATAGAATCATATTATTAAAATTAAAATTATTATAAGAAATAATTAAACGAATTTATTTTTTTTAATATAACATGCATATAATAACGAGTATATAATATATTAAAAGCAATTTTTGGCAACGATTTATATGTTACGAATAAATATATCTTAATTTAATAATATAGAAATTGACTAAAATACATTGACACATGTGTTAGTGTACGACGTATAGTGTTTTGAAAATCCACACAATCCTACAAATATATATATATTGTAATCTTTGTATTTTCATTCAGTAAATATTTATTTGTAAATAACATGATAGAAAATTTAGGCCATGATTTTAAAAATGTAAAAACTACAGTATGGAAAAAATTGTTCAAATTGTTTTGGTTAATTTTGGTCTCAAGTTCATAGTTACAGTAGTCATTTAATTATACAGTGATATGAATAATTCTTTTAAATATACACTTAAAATAACTAAAAAATATGTATTAACTAAATAATTAGTACGTTAAAGCTCTACCAAAATAATATTAGATTATACAGATAACTAACTAAAAAGATACATAGGTACATATATATGTATAAATCGGAATATTTCTTTGTATGAAGTCTGAAATATATATATTTTTAATATATATGTAAGTGGCAGTTAATATTTTTAATATATATAAATATTCACAAATATATTGTCTTCTAATAATAACATTTATTTCTTTAATACACGCGTCCCGTTGCGTTTTATAACATTAATACATACTTACACTAATTCTAATATTTATTTGTTAATAAGGTAACTTAATAATTGTTTTCATACAAATTATAGTTAAAAATATAATCGTCAGTCGGTCTCGCCCACACTTTAGATACAAACATACATGAACGCGTCGCGGAACGTAAAGTCTAAAATTTTCTATCAACTAACTTAGAAAACGATAAAACTTAAGTTAAAATAAACTACGGTTAAATAAACGATGTTTAGTTAATATAATATTGTGCGTTATACATTATAGTGATAGTTTTAGCACATTCGATCTCTGTAAGTCTGAGTTCGAATGTGTTAAGTGTTTAAGCGCTAGCGTGTTTCGCTTGTTCCTCGGCCTGCATCTTGGTGCGGAGAGTGGGAACGTCTTCCGGGATACGAACTATCTTGTGGAATTTCTGCAGAAAAAAAACAATTAAGTCGTATATATAAGAAATATATATACATATTTAAAACACTAATAGTTGAAAGTTATTAAACATATAGAACAGTGAACTAGAGACAAGGTCAACTGTTTTTTATTTTGAATTATATAAACAACAAACTAAGTAAGTATAATTTATCATAACAGCAACAAAATCATCTAAGGAATACTCGAACAAAATTTTAATCTTGATTAAAAATTAACAACAATTTCTTACAAATATATCAAGATTTTTGAAGAAATAATTTAATAAAAAACATCTCATCAAGTAAACATAAAGAGATCACAGATATTATATAGATAGAAAGAGATGAGAGAGCATATATACAGAGTCAGTGGTGGCCTAGTAGTTAGCAGGCCCGCCTCTAATGCATGAAGGCGCGGGTTCGATCCAGACCCGGGCAAGTACCAATGTGATTTTTCCGAGTCATAAGTACTTTCTGAGGCTATATAGACATCACTGATTATAATGCATTCCCAAAGAGGATTGATGTCAGGCAGGCGGCCGGTCGTGAAAACAATTAGCCAAAACTATTCACAACATGTAAGGCAGACCCTGGCTAAAGCTAGGGGGCTGCCAGATAGAAGAAGATATTATGGCAAGTAAATCCTTATAGTATGGTTTGTACCTCCATGTTAGTCCCCGGCGTGACCCTCCACAGGTACAGCATGTACCCCGGGATGCACAGCATGGAGGACAGCGCCGTGAACCAGCCGAGCACGTGCGACCACCACGGGTACTCGTAGCTCATGTACTTGATGGGCTTCCACTGGACCAGGTTGAAGATGAACACGCTCTGACAAACAGAAACAACACAAAAATATTATTATATATCGACAGTTTATTGATACGTTGACTTGTTAAAGAATATAGAAGAATCATTGAATCGCTGTATTAGAAATTATGTCGTAAATAGGAATAAAAATTTGATGTAGATGAATTTTTGTTCCAAATAAATTCCATCGAAATTAACAAATTCTTTTCAAATAATATGGAAATATTTTTAGATCAGATTGTTTGAATTTTATAAGGAAAAAGTAAGAGGAGAGTAGACTCACGATGCATATAGCGGGCGTGAATCCAACCCAGCAGAATTTCCACCATATAGTTGGGTAGTATCCGATCATTTCCTTTATTCCGTCGTAGAAGCGGTTCACACCAAACGCCCACGAGATGGACACGCACTCGAAGAAGATCAAGAATAACAGACAGAAACCGGAGACGGCGTACGAGTCTAGTATTTGGAAAACGTACATTCCTCCCTGAAATACAAAAAAAAAACATAAATATCATTTTAATCATTATTATCCTGGTAATTAAATCCTTTTCGCGCTCACCTCAGAGATGCAAGACAATCCGACCAAATAAGATATGATGCATGTAATCGCAATGAATATTTCCTTCCTACGTCTCAATAGTTTCGGCCACTCATCAATGACGGCAGTGATGAATCCTTCCATAGTACAAAACTGACTGTCCAGACCGATGAGGAGCAACATGAAGAAGAACAGACACGACCACAGAGACGCGCCCGGGAGCTGCAGCACCGCGGACGGGTACGCTAAGAACGCTAGACCCGGCCCTGGAGAGATATATACATTAATATTAGTTTTTCAGATTAAGTCAGTGGTGGCCTAGTGGTTAAAAGGCCCGCCTCTCATACCGGAGGGCGCGGGTTCGATCCTGGAAAGTACCAATGTGATTTTTCCGAGTCATATGTACTTTCTAAGAGTTCACATCACTGATGAATGCATTCCATGTATGCATGATGTCAGGCAGGTGGACGGTCGTAAAAACAATTCGCCAAAACAATTTACATGTAAGGCTGACCCTGGCTAAAGCTGGGAAATTGCCTAGTAAAAGAAGATAATAGAAGCACTTGTAGAAAGCAACATGGTGATAAATGGATCTAAGATTATCGCGAGTATTCATTGATATAAAACTAATAGTTTTCAGTTTAACTACGAGATTTAAAATATTTTGTAACAGCATACTCTTTACTTTTCACTTATTTTGCAGCAACCGTGATTACCAAAACAACTATAAACGCGTGATAATCTGAAAGATATTAGTTTTATTTCATTGAATGTCAATGTTTACCTGATGCAGCGACTTCAGCCACAGGTCTTTGTTGCTCGTGAGCCATGAAGCCCACAACCGAGAATATGACGAAACCAGCGAACATCGACGTACTGGAGTTGACTGAACACACTATTAGAGCGTCTCTGTTGACAATACATTAAATACTTAACGATGCAAAATATACTATACTACATATATTATACATACAATTCTTGGATTCCATTTTTCCAACTTACTTGTATACATTATTTGTGAACTTATTGTAACTTCCCAACGCGACGAGAGTTCCGAGACCGAGACCATACGAGAAGAAGATCTGAGTTACAGCGTCTATCCATACTTCTGATTCAAGAAGTTTTGACATGTTTGGCATCACGTAGAACTTTATGCCCTCAAACGCTCCCGGGAGAGTGATACCTGAATGAAACATTGGATTAAGTTTGAAATTCTTTAAATCTTTATTTGAACCCTTGTTAGAAAATTATCATTATCAGTATAAAGTTTCCGAAATTAACCTTAATTCTTCAAGGAAGGCTTATTATTGGAAGCAAATTTTATTTTATGTGATATTTTGTTTTAAATAATTCGATTATTAATATATAACAACTTACCCCTAATAAGCAGTACAGTCAGCAAAAAGTATGGGAACAGCGCGGTGAAGTACACGACTTTGCCGGTCCAACGAACTCCTTTCCAGATGCAGAAGTAGCAGAGCACCCACACCAGCAGCAGCGTGCCCGCCAGCTCCCAGCGGATGTTACCGATGTGTTCTATACCGCTGGATATTTGGAGAGCGCGACGTCTGGAAAATAATATAATAAGATTATTGTTAGTATTCGGATAGGTATAATGTATATATCAAGGGCGGAAAAATAGTAGATGGCCTCCGTGGTAGAAGGTAGTCATCGTTGCCCACTGACATCTGTAACATAAGGGATGTTGTGGATGCATTGCCGACCTTGATTATGGAAAGAGAAAGAAGAAAAGGTAGGAATAGGGAAAGGACAACTGTCTCTCTCACACTTCGGACAAAACGCAGCCATTAAAGGCTATTCACGCCGATCTTCTGTGAGAGGGTGGTACTTCCCCGGTCGAGCCAGCCTAGTAGTATCTTGACCACAGCGAGGCTCTATTATATGACATATTTTTAGAAAAGCAATTAATCTAGGTGATTTGATTGAAATATTATAAAAACAAACTTACTCCCAAAATTCTTTAACAGGATCAGAGAGGAATGCCTTACTGACATTCTTGCCGTTGAGTGTACAGAAAGTGTTCATATCGAAGTCGGACCAGCAGGTCAGGTTCTTCCTGTCATACGGATTCACACAAGTGTCCGTGTTCCAGTAGTTATCACAAGTTCTCCATGGAACATCTGATAATAACAAGGATAAGTTAATTTCTCTTCTTCTTTGGGAACATAATCGTATATTTAAAACGCTATGATATAAAATTATTTACCAGATCTCATTGACATAAAGAAGTAGAAGATGGCCCACGCTAAGATGACTATGTAGTACACGTTCATCCAACATGACATCACTGCTGCTGCGTAGCCGATACCTGCAGAGAAGGTTATTTATAATCAAGTCCAATTATCAATATATCAAAAGATATAAATCTTCTTTCTATAGTAAATTTATATCTAACATGCATCTTTGTACATGCAGTTAATTTATTTAATTCAAATTATTGACCTTTAAAAATGGGTGCTATTTTGAAAACTCCCAAGCCACCGATCGTAAGCATCTGTCCCATAGCAAGTTCCATGAAGAACATCGGAATCCCGGCAAGGAAGAGGGTGAGGAAGTACGGAATAAGGAAGGCGCCGCCACCATTTTTGTAGCACAGATAAGGGAAGCGCCAGACGTTGCCTAAACCAATAGCCAGTCCGATAACTGAGAGGATGAAGTCTAACTTGCTGCCCCAAGAACCTCGTTCTGGAAGGTCAGATTTAGTTGCTCCAACGCTGGAAAATAAATATTATGTAGTTCATTATAAATAAAATATTAATAGAATTACGACGGACTAAAATACACTTGTGAACTACATACCTAATTTACTAGTATATAAAAATATTACAATAGAAATAAATATTTTTTTAATAAACATTTTTTTACTACATGCATATATACGGAACGTAAACCTAATTTTTTAACAATGTATGTTCCAGCTAATCTTTGAAACTGCTTAACAGATTTCGAGGAAACTTTCTCTGATAGACAGCTAATGTTATAAATAGTAATATGCTACTGTAGTAGTAGTATTTTAATTTAATAAATTATTTTTATATACTGCTGTAAATACCGCAAAAGCATTATTATTAATCAGATAATAATCTCTCACCCAGGTTTGCTACTCCCTCCTTGAACACTGAGCTCGATGTCACTCTTTGAATCCATGTCGTCTTCTTTTAATTCTCTTTTACAAACTCTCTATGAATCACAATCTCTTTCTTTGTTTCCCTCACCAGCTAATTCAATATCAGTTAAGGAAAATTTACTAACATTTTTATTAAAAGTACGTCGACTAGAAATGTATCTTGTGTTTTTCTTTTATCTGAAAAAACGAGAATGTTTTAATGTATTCTAATTTATACGACGAGTGTTTTATCCTAATCTGGAGGCTGTGAAAATAATGTTTACCATAATACATTAAAATCGTCACGTTATAGCAAAATTATCGAAATATTATGAAGTAGAAGGTAGGATTTTTTTTTCGGATGTATTCTTATAGCTGACAATTCATGAATTAATTTATAAAGGAATTTTGTCGCCATGGATTGTATGTTATAAATGTATTAATACGTATAATTATGTTTTTTAAATGGAGTTATTTTGAGAGAAATCTAAAAATAAACAAATTATTTGTTTAATGTGATCTCGTCTGTCCGTGATTACGATTGGTGAAATTTAACCGAAAATATAGTTATTTAAAATTATAAAATACGCGTACATAGTAATCCGAAAAATATTATTTTCATTTAAATTATTTGTTGCAAATCAACATACTATGCTAACGGTATTAATTTTTTAACAATTAATTGGAGTGAGAATGAACATTCATGCCCACGTATTGTTCCTATATTAGATGTTAGCTATTTGACAAACAAGTCTATGATTTAATATCATTTAAAAGTTATCAAATATTTTTTATGTCTATTTTATTATAACAAATGACAATATATTTCGTAATAATCTCAAAATAAATCTTCCAAAAACTTGCCATTTTAATTCATAGACAGCTACCATGGTAGATTATAAGTACAAAATCCGAAGGCTAATATATAAGTCACAAATTGACTGGCCTATATCTAATATAATATTGTGTCGTGTCTAACTAGCTAGTAGAACCAATAGTTAGGGTGCATTCGAACAACTCCGGACTCCCCACTGCGGAAACCATTACATTTAAACCTGTTGGTATCAACATCAGCTATTTGATTGATCTATTTTTATATTCTGCAACGGATTTTACAGACGAGGCGACGAGACGCGATAAATAAACTAACGGATAATTCTATGATTATAACTGTTTAAATTTTAACACGTTTATTAACGAAAACAACAAATTAGAAGATTGTCAAGAAGAAACTATTTGAAAACCATCGTTAGACAATTTTCGCCAAAAACCATTTATGGTACACACTATTAGATTAAAATGCACTGTGAAAACCAACACTTAATTAAGAAATAAACTTTTTAAAACGTAAAGAAGATGTTATCAAGTGAACTACACAAGCCCTGGCATGAAGTCAAAGTAAAATCTCATTACAAACTCGTATTAGTCTAAATATTATTGTCAATTTACATTAATTATTTTTATTCCAATAGTTATTTATTAAATGGATCAGTGGCGTATAAACGATTTATAACACATTTTTCATATTATTTTATTATTCAATTTACGATAAGATTTAATCTTCGTTGTCAACACACTCTGGTTTGTTGAAAGTTTGTTCAAATCCCTTATTAATGAGCGATTAATTCCCATTAAATATCATTGACATGTTAAGTATGTTAATGATTTTTTTTGTTTTATCATAATTTATATAAAGAGTGTGTTCATAAGCTTCTACTATTCGTTCTTGCAACGCGAATCCACTGATTATGGTATATACTCTTAATGGCGAAGCAGCTTTTTAAAGGACATCGCTAAAGCTCATATTGCTACCGTGTTAAAGATCTGTCACAATAAGAACTTAACAAACCTCTGATAGGTTCCGGAGGTCAGTGTGTTTACCACAAGTATTAAAATTACTCTACATATGAATCGTTTCCCGTAACTCATTCGATAAGCTACGTTGATACTATAATGTGAAGATCTATGAATGAAAACCACTTGTCACTCCGTATGAGTGTGGGAATACAAACTTGGAGTAAGAGTAAAGGACTTAACCGTGTTATTGTTATAATAGCAATAACTTCCATCAATTAATTCTAAACAGACTATGTTATAAACTTTTTTTTATTTTCACAGTATATTACTATTTGTTTTCTGTCTTATCTATTCTCTTAAAGTCAGCCGGTTAAATTTTTTTTTGCCTTAATTACGCGTTAAGTTTATGAGGATTTTAAAATATTTATACGAGTTACATCGATAAATGCCACTATAAATATAATTTGTTATTTCAATTGACTTAAAAAAACTTCTTGTTGCTTTAAAAAAATGGCTTTTTAGAACAACGTCAAAAGCCTTACTGAATTCATCTTACGTGTCTATTATAAATAAAATTTGTTTTCACGAAACGTTGATAAACTGATATAAATTGAACAAAACAGCATCTCAATAAAATCAAAACAGCATCTCAATAAAATCAGTTTTCATTATTAACGATGTCTCACATTTATCTGTTTATTTATCTAGGAAACTTTACATATCTTTATAGTCCGCTATAGTGTTAAAGCCGGTTTAATCACTCCTAGTAGTCCCTTAACCACGGATATCAAGCACCTATTCTATAGTATACCTAACATAACATAACAAACTTACAATAAAACACACAACACACGAACGTACACTATACTCGTAACACACAAACATACATTGTCAACACAACACAACACGTTATCCACAAGTTATGTCAGATGGATGTTTGAGAGAGGTGCGTGTTGCTCGACCACATGCTTGGACGCGAATGTGCCATATCTAGATGCCATGGCTACCACTATGACGAGCACCCTACAACTGTCAGTCGTTGAAAGAATTTATGAGCCTGGATCACAATCCCGACCCTCCGGAAGAACAGCATCACGAATGTAACATTGCTTGCTTGGATAAACTGTTTGTGACCGTTGCCTGTTTCATTTGATGTGATTTGTTTGGAAGGAAGATTCCGCTATGGGATACGCAAGAGTAGGACTTGGTTAAATGAAAAATATATCTAATTCCTACTAAATCTATACAAAGCAATTAGTACTTAGTTATAATGAGATCTTATACTTTCACGAGTCCTCATTTAAATGAAACTAATATCTCTAAATAAAATCTGTGTTCACGATTGCTGAAAAGTAACCGAAACGTCTTGAGTATGTAGTTTTTACAATAATAAAATACGCATAGTAAATCCGAGCAACATTAGTTTCGCTTCAATTAGTACTTGTAGAGAACAATGTGAAGACTTTCATTAAAAACATTTTTCCTCATCAAGTCTGAACGTCCAGGGGATTATAACAAAATTAATTACATGCTTCAAAAGGAAGACTTATATGTTATATATATAGAATGAAAGAATATATAGGCTGATAGAAATGAAATTGAAAACATATAAGAGGTGAAAAAATGTACCCAAGATTCTATTTCATAAAATTACCCTGACTTAAAACAATACAGTTCTAAGCAGTAAATAGTATAATAGAATTTCTTAATTAACCATTTAGACTATGAAAACTCAAGAAAATAATTACTACCTTTTTGTTATAATGTTTGTTTAAGACGCTACGAATGCTGTGTTGCTATTATTGTCTTTATAACAACAACTAGTCTTTCTTCAGCTATACGTGGAATTCTGGAGGACTTTTATTTAAGCATTTTAATTTTCGCATGTTTTTCTAATATAACGTAAATTTAGTTTCATACTCTGTTTATTTATTATAACAGGAATATCATTTATATAAAGAGTAGTTTTGCTAACTTATTAGATAAATGGATTTTAATTTGTTTCTGATCGAAAATTATGACGGTTCGATCAAATAATATATTTTAATTATATCTGAAGAAGCAATTATATATTTTTAATATTATTTAACAAAAAAACACCACTTAATACTTTGCCACATATCGTTAACACATATATTTTGAATCTATTTCATTTTATTTTATAACTGTAAAATAATAATTTTGATACATATATCTAAATATAATCTTCATATTTTAAACATAAGCATAACACAAACGAACTTCTATAAGTAAATTACAATGAAAACCCAGACACGAATTGAATCGAAAGTAATCAAGGGAATGGGAAACAAGAAAACTTTAAACAAATGTACTCACGAGATTCCCGCCTTAATATATTAATGGGAGACCGCTTCAGACTGATGCTGGATGGAAACAAAGGATCTTCAACTCTGGGATGAGCTCCAGGGATTGACGCATGCGTATAACACCCAAAACCCTACTATTTATATCACATTTTAGAAATTTCTCACGATTTGTCTCGTATTTAAATGAATATTTATAAAATTGTAGGTTCCTATGAGCTTGTTATTGTGAACAAATACAGTATGCATTGTTAAAATGAAAATATCTATTGGTATTAGTTTTTTTTATTAGTATTAGTCTAATCGAGGGTGGAAAACAAAAAAGAATGACAGCTAATATGACAAATAATATAGTGGTAAATATAGTTATAGTACCTACTGTTTTGTATGTGGTTAAAATATTCAGAAAATTTAACATATGTAAAGAAACTTGGAGTTTTAAATAAATAACTGTTTGTGTACCTTATCTATGTTAGACTAGATTATAAACTTTAATAGTTCTTAGGTTGTCTAGTATTAACTTTTTTACCATATGTATGGGTTCATTACCACAATATCGGCATTATCTTGCAAGTAACAGCCTTTATAGCGAAAACTGTTTCCCGCCATAAGCTACACTCGCAAACTTAGTAATGACACAACTGTCAGCTGTCAAAATGACGTAATTACATTTAGAGTGATTAGAAATTTGAACCTTTACTTAAACTTTTAAGGTTGTAAATTAAACGATACTATTTTCACAGTTTAATGACTCTCGCTTTCACTATGTAAAGTTATCTTAACAAAATACGAGAATGAATCCTAAAGTGTTTATGTTAAGTTTGATTTTTTAATAATATTAAATGAGATGTGAGTAGGTAAGAATTTTCAGTCTACAACACATATATCAAACTTTGTCTGTGATCCGCTGAAATATTTCATTAAGCTACACAACTGAGGCGGACTAATTATCGCATATTTAATGGGGTCCAATTTTTAAATACTGCCTATTTTTGATGTGAAACACATATATTTTGGCATTTAACAAACTTCAAAATTAAACCTACGTATATCATGACCAAAAATATTTCACCAATTTTGAAAAAAAAAATCAATGGAATTACTTAATCATTTAATTTTACGAAAAATGAAAAATACATATTACCATTTTCTTAAACTAAAAGAAAATATATGTACTTTCTTGTTTTAAATTATAATAATTATTAATTTAATACTTTTTAATAACCGCAATTGAAAGTCCACGACACAAAATACTTTTATATTTAAAAAGTTAATAAAATGAAAACTATTTGAGAGTGATATTGATATAATCGTAACAAAAGATACTTTAACTAAAAAATAATTAGAAAAATTTTCATTGAAAATCATTTAAAAATAATCCCTATTTAAAAAAAAATACATTTTATTATTGCATTTAGAAAAAACAAAAAAGTACCTACTTTACTTGCTACAAGTAAAATTAACGCGATGATATATTTATATACGTATTTACGTAATTATATATATATGTATATATCTACATTATCAAAAATGTACAATACGTGTATTAAGTAAAGTAGGCCCCTTGAACACCATAGAAGAAAACTGGGTCAAAGGATCGATGAAGAGACAGGATCTGAAATATTAAGTACTACAATAACAGATTTACAAATTTATTCAATTAAATCTTTTCTGTAAGAATCAATCCAATTATTAATTATTACCTGAGTATTTCATATTAAACAAAGATTTGACGGCAGTATTACTGAACTTAAGAATTAATTTTATTATTGTAATTGTTGATGTATAATTGAGTCGATTTCCATAATTATTTATCATACTGTTTGATTAACTAAAGCTCAAGCCTAAATGAAAAAAGTATATGTACTATATAAAAATACATGTAATAATAGTATAAATAAAACAAATTTGTATAAAGTTTTTCGTAATCCTATATTGTCGTCCATTGTATCTAGATGAGGTTAATCGTAGTGTATTTCCAGTAAAAGTGTTACAGAGCTGTTCCACTTCTGTTCCAGGAAGTGATCCAGCTCATGTAGCTCGTGTAATAGCTTCCCCCGCGAGGTGTCAACCGTACACGCTGACACACACGAGATTACATTTCATATGATATATCTTGAGATATATCATATGAAATATATTATAACTTTCTACAAAATTTTTATATAAAATAAGTCGTTTTATTATATAAATTATGTATTTAAATACATTAAGTTTTTTGTATGTTTCTGTTTTAATATTTTTCTTTTCTTTTCCTTTAGGATTTCTTTCTAATGAAAAATAAAAATATCAACACAAGTACTATTTTTAATCGCCTTGATATTTTTTACAGTGATATGACTTATAATTTACCTTTAATACTACAGTACAGTTATCCTTAAAGTACATCAACATAACGTGTCTATTTCCGTACATTTAAATTGTAATGGACATAATATTTAATGATCATTGATATATGTTGGGATCAATCATGTGATACAATCCCGTGTGTGTCACCGGATCCACATCCTCATGCGGCCGAGCCGGCTCCCGTGGGAGACGACCGCCCCAGGCCTCATCTACATCCTATATATTCCACGATTTATACGCTTATTATTCGTCCACCCTTTCCATAGTTATGGAGAACTAAATCGACTGACGAAACTACGTACAAACGTACAGTAAAAGCTGTATATAGATGTATAGTTAGATTATAAATTAATATGTACGTTTGTGAATAATTCTGTCATAACATGACACTGCTATTTGTCTACAAAAGTATTAATGATGAAAAATGGTTAAGTAAATATTGAAAGATGCTAAAGTAATACTAAGTATTTGATTTAATTATATATATGTACTAAAGTATTACTTAAAAACCTTTCGACCCGTGCAGCTCAGATGATTCTATAAAGAAATTTAACCAAATAATAAAGTAATATATGTAATAACTAAACGATAATTTATGTATCCACACTATCATACTCTATCTTTTTCTAGTATTGTATATCGAGAAAATAAAATTTGCTTTTGCCACCATAAACTGTAAAGTAAAACATCTATTTGAGTGTACATTATTTTAAACAACAAACACCTCAATTAAAAACTACTAATAAAGAGTTTCATTTTAAGAAATGTTTAAGTAGTAGGTTTTAAGTAACTTTCAATAAGGTTTACATACTCTATATATAGAAGAAAACGGCCTCAAAACATTATATCAAACAATTGACTTACAATATTTTGTGTTTTGAATTCAATCAAAACATTAAACAATGGTCTAAAATTCCAATAACATTATATAATTAGTAAATCTAATTAAAAGTTAACATTACACCAAAAATATTACCACATTTTAATTCTATGAAAGGGAAATTCAAAGACATTAAATCCCTATATTAAAATAACTTCTATTTTAACTTCCCAACGAAAAAGGTAACAGAAATGTTTACTTTTTACTATTCACAAATAAAAATAAGAATGCTATTATCCTTTCGGCTCAGTACAGAGTTCGACAAAGCTTTTACAGTGAGCCTTATCTCACCCTTACATTCAAAACCAACCAAAATAAAACGCGAGGATCAAATAAGGCTAAAAGATAAATGAAAAAGTTATCGTTGACCTACTTTAGTATTGTTACAAAGTTTTATGTTGAGTACCCTTTTTGTTTTCAACTTTTATGGAATTTATTAGATCAAATAAATATTGATTGAAATTATTTCTGATTTATATAAGTACCTATGTATCTGTTCCCGTAAATGTATTCGATAGCAAGTATATTTTATTATTTCCTTAAAGTTATTTCCTTAAAGTTAAATAAATATTATTAAAAATCAAGTATAAAGTAACACACGATTTTGGATTAATTCCGATTTCTTCAGTTTAATCAAAAAATTGATCTTTGTTTCTTCCATTTTACCTGATTATGGTAATATGGTATGGTATGGTAATCTTAAGTTTCTCGGTATGGTAATCTTTAGTCTCAATGACAATAAGATGTAACTGAAGTCTGGACCTAAATAGTTTTTTATTTGCGCTTTAATATAAAATAAAAGACAAAAGGAATGTGTCACCCACTATTATTTATTTATAAGGATTTAAGAAACAGTCTGAAAACTTTCGCTTAAAGGATAAATATTTGTAAAATAGGGTATGTAACTGGTTAAAAAAAATATATTTATTGATGGAAAGACGCTTAAATTCACTGATAATTCAGTAAACTGAAAAGGAACAATAGTGCGTATACAGTGTTGAAACAAAGACTTTACTCTAACTTATTCAAATCCTGGACTCGTCTTATTGTTTAACTTGACAAAGATAAAAGAATAATTTACGATTAAATACATACTATAAAAATGATGGTTCAAAAACTCCATTGGTGGTATTTTAACAGTTTTCCTTCCCACTAATTTGGGCTGAATTACTGAAAATAGGAATTATTTATCATTTATAAATCTTTATAAATAATTGTTATTTTATCACATAATCTACTTTAACATTAAAAAATTTTTTTTGGTCTTTAATTTTTTTGTAGGCACATTTTTCTACTGTCGAAAAATACGTTTAAAATTTTTACTTTTGTAAAACGTACGAAATACGTAAAATATGTAGGAGGAAACTATGTACTATATAAGTAAGCAAAGTATATTTTTAAGTTGTGGGATTTTGACTTTCTTAGAAAACATAAGTTGTCTTTTGTCTTAAAAAGTCGTATAGATGGTGAAAATATTCAGACCCATCCGATCATAAAGGGTCAAGATTTTCTTTTCTTTGCCCCCCGTTCCCCTCCCTTAGTCATTTGGGGTAAAAAATTAGTAGAATCACAAATCATCCTAAACTGCCCTACCAATTTATATAATGCTAAACTGACTACATCTTGCTGGTAGGCGACAAACAAAACAAGGGACCTAAAATCTTATAATCCATACAAGATTTTTCCACAGAAACGAAAATTATATATCCTTGACTAGATACACTTCAAACTTTACGTACCCAGATACCATTCTTAAATATAATAATCATAAGAGATATATAAAAACACGTGAAGAATCCAAATTCAGTAAGACTAGTGATATAAGTCTTTTTCGGTGCCCTTTAGCGTAACAGGCTTTTTGGGTGTTGTAATATGTCAGAAGGTAAAATACTTTATTGTAATTACTGAGCTACCCATTCATAACAAATGAGGTTTATGATTCACAATCGAGTATGCTTAAGATGAAAATTACTGGATTAAAACAAGCCACTAAGGCCTTTAAAAGGGTACGAAGAAAGTCTTATCTCAAACACATTAACCATTATGGCATTCAACTGGGCAAAACGGTCGAGTAAAACTTGTGCAGACCTCACTGCATACAAAAAAGACAATTACATTCCTACTACCTAGCTGACTCTTTTACTAATGTGGTTCCTCTGTGATAGTCTTTCTTATATTAAGAAATTCTGAGATGTAAAAGTAATCTTAACTTGAATTAACCTAGGGGTCCAAAGAGAAGTTGGCGATATAGGAGTACGTGAACCCGAGTTATTTTCTATCGTGACGTAATATGTAATAATTATTATTTTTTCAAAATATGAACTCGTTTGTACATCTCGAAAACTAGGCAATGTGGTGGCTACACCAAAGAAAAGAGGCTAATCAAAGCTTGATAATTATTGTTACATTACAATAACATTTGTTTTATGTAAAATTATATTGTACGTATACATAGCCTACTTAGTTTATTATTCATGAAAAAGATTCAATATCCTCTCAGTGGCAGACATGACCATTATCACCGAACGCCATTTACAGGAAAAGTTTTTAACACGCTTAAGCGGTCGAAAGCTCTAAAAACAATGATTAAGCTCTCGCAGTTTCACTTATAATGTCGAAAGGGTCTTATTAGGTAATAAGTTTTCTAACATTTGCCTGCATTTCTAACTTTCGATGATACCTTGTACCTACTACGTAGCCACGCGTAGTTGTTAATAACTAATCTCTCTACCAATGGCGATCAAAACAGGGATTCCTCAGCAGTTTGTCTTTAAAAAAGTATTGATAAATTTTCTTTAAGTAATTTTACGACATATATTTTGTTCTAAGCTACTTCTATATTGTTGGATATCGCGACTATTTTTTTTTAATTTGACCTTTAATAAATTTGCTTCCATAAATCGATTTTCATTTAAATACTACTACTAGTAACATCATCAAGCAAAAATACAATTAACAAGATCATATAATGAGAATCTTCAACAACACGATTGTAACCAACCATTAAGAAAACATCTCTGAAACGACTACTCTACTGTACTAGAAGTACAATCTAAGTAGGTGCAGTTAATACTGACTATCTTCTTCTGCCTGGCAATTTCCCAGCTATAGCCAGGGTCTGCCTTACATGTTGTGAAAAGTTTTTGGCTATTTGTTTTTACGACCGGCCGCCTGCCTGACATCAACCCTCTTTTTGGGAATCAACATTAATTCAGTGATGCCTAAATACTCTTAGAAAGTACATATGATTCGGAAAAATCACATTGGTACTTGCCCGGGCCAGGATCGAACCCGCGCCCTCGGCGACGAGAGGCGGGCCCTTTAACCACTGAGCCACCACTGACTTGACTGACAATACTGACTATATTGATCTTAAATTAATTAACAATATTAACATTTGATAAGGCGGTCTTCCTAGAAGGAAACATCACAATTCTATAAGTTTTTTTCTCAAGGTAGATAACACTGAAAGTCTTTATATGCAGAATTATTGTAAGTGAAAACTTATTTGAATTTTATTTTTAGAACTCTTTAGTAATTTAGTATATATTGCAATCATTTGATATTTATTTTTATGAATTAGCAGCAAAACTAAAACTCTTGTTACACGTGAAAATGATCTTAGCGCGAGAAAAATTTGGGTCAATAATTTATTATGACTTTCGTTGTGGGCTTACTCAACAACAAAGCCGTGATAGACTGGATTAGCATTTCTTAATAGAGTCTCAATTTCATGGCACACAAAAAGACAATCAACTCAGTAGGTATTTCTCTTCGAGGATCGGTCAACTAAAGTGAAGAAAGGAAGAAATCAAAGAAAAAAGATGACTGCCTCATTCTTTGCTCAGAAAGATCATTTCGCGACAGCTGTAAGGACCTTTATTGCAGCAGTCTGCATAACTTTATATATATAATGCTTCTGTGAGTGTGTATGTCACTGAACTTCTCTCGAACAACTGGACCGATTTTGATGCAATTTTTTGTGCGTGTTCAAGGGGATCTGGGAATGGTTTAGATTCACAATTTTGTCCGCTGGACAATGTTTTATTTAATTATTTTTTAATTTATTAGTAGTTGTCGATACAAACGTTTTTTTTTGACATTAGATTTGACAACTAACTAATATGTCAATCTCCAAAAATATAAATAAAAAAACGTAACAGATATTTCTTGATTATAGGGCGATACGAAGTTCGCCGGGTCTTCTATTATATATATGGTATATGGTCATCTAGGTATGTATATAAATGAAACGCTTCGTAATCCACATCTTTATTATATATATTTGTGTGTGTGTGTGTGTCTAGTGTGTGCGTGCAGCGTGTTTGGGCCGTCCGTCGCGCGTGAGGTGCAGGTGCACCAGCCTCACGTGCGTGGCCAGCACGCTCGCCTGACTGAACCGCGCGCCGCACCGCACGCACCCGTACGGACGCTCGCCCGTGTGGGTGCGCACGTGCGCCTTGCAGGTCGCGTTACGCTGGACACACGAAAATTATTTATTTATTCATTTATTTTATATAAACACTTATTCCTATAAATCACATAAAATATGCAGCGAAAGAGTATTACCAATGTAAAGAATTGGTTCTCGTATAAATGGTACTCACAATTAGCCAATAGGTATTCTGAAATCCTACTAATATAAAGACTTATAAATATATTTTCTTATCTATGTGTTATCATACAATAACATACTTTTTATTGCGATCACTATATACACATCATCTTATATAAATATACATTAGGGAGAGACTGGAGCCCGTGATGGGTATAGGAATACCTGTATTACAGGTCTCCAAATACGGACATTATAAACACATTGAACCATAGCACAATCATATAGACTTTATAGAAAATAGTACTATCTAAGAGTATTTAGATATCACTATAGACGATGAAGGAATACATCGTGAGGAAATCTAGACTTATATACAGGGTGACTGGTGAGTTACTATCAATATTTAAGGAGCATATTTGGTACATGATTTTCATTCGAATTATGTAAAAAAAATAGGTACTTAATTTTTGACCAAATTTCCGTATAAATAAATAAAGTTTGGACACGTACTCAGCCTTGCCGGCGCCAGTGTGTCGCTACTCCCCAACCCCCGCCCCGTCGCTAGCGGGCCATTAGTCGGCTATTAGTCGCGCGAGCGCCGCCGTAAGGTCCGTACGTTCGTCTTCCCGCGCGCGCGCCTAGCGATCGATCTTACGCGTATACCTAATAATAATCTGTCGTGTGTGCGTGTGACCCGTTATTACTTATTAGTAATTAAATATGGCTTTTCAATACACAAATGCAGAATACTTGGACATGGTTCATGCGTATGCGCGTGCAAATGAAAGCTTGCCGGGCGCAATCAATTTGTACCGGGAGATGTTCCCCAATCGTCGAGTACCTACGGCCAGCGTCATCTTAAACGCTAATCAAAGATTACGAGACTTCGGACAGTTCCGTGTTCCAACACATGCCCAAGGAAACGTCTTGTGTATGCTACAATGTATGTAAACAGAGAGGAGTTGAAATTAAAAATCAATAGTGATTTCGAAACTATTAAAAGTGACCCATTCGTATTAAATCGTGTGAAAGACAATATGTGTAAACGTGCCGAACTGTGTATCACACGAGAAGGAGCTCACTTTGAACATTTGTTAAGGTTAGTGTAGTTATGTAGGTAAATAGGTAGTTTAATGATTGACAATTGTTGTAAATAAGTATGATTCCATTTTTAAATACGCCGGAAATACCAAGATAGGTAAACAGTTCATATTATTTTTTGTGTCAAGGTCACACCATTTACCTAGTCAATAAATTGGTTGCTTAAACGAAAGAAATATCTTGGTATTTTTGCCTGTCCTAAGCCAGGATTAAAGTATGAAGGGAAATGGATCATTTTTGTTTATCTAAGGTCTAACACGCGGCGGCGCGCGGCGTTTGGATGTAGGTAAACTACCGCGCGATAACTACATATACCTACGTACATAACTGTTTTGTGTCGATAACGCAGCTAGGGTATCCACGCGATCCGTAATTAATTACATAACTTTTGGTTAACTTTACTTAGAAGTTTATTAATATTTATGTTATATTAATTTTTATTTTGTCATATATGATCGTCAACTACCACGTCCTAAAATATTGATAGTAACTCACCAGTCACCCTGTATATTTCAAATTATAAACATGAAATCGCCAACCGGCCTTGAGCAAGCGTGGTGATTAATGCTCAATGACTCAATGGCCTTTGCTAAGCAGCGGGCTCTGATAGGCTGATGATGATAGTAAATAAGAAATCTAGGTTAAGAAGAAATCTTAGTGTAAGTGTCGTTATAATAAACTCACGTCAAATATCTTATCACAGTATGGACAGGGGAACTTCAGCGGCCTCTTGCGGCCGTCGTGCGCGTAACTCTTGTGCTCTCTCAAAGACCAACCGTTTATGTAGGCCTGGATGATGATTATATAAAATATTATATACTACAATATTCACAATAACATAAATAATTGACAAAATATAGTTCTCATATTATACATATATTAAATTAACATTCAGGAGCGTGCATAGATTTGGTGTAGAATAAGCAGGATATGGTTGATAAAAAATCTAATTTTCATAATAATATCCTCCTCTAAAACACTAAGACTCTTGAACGCTAACCAATGCATAGTTATTGCACACACACATACAAACATTTCCTGCATAAAACACGAGATTAGTAGATAGTCTTTGAGATTATTTGTATTGAAAATAAGCACAGAGTGTTTGTGCATACCACCGCTCTGGCTGCATAGGCGCTAGTAGTTAGAAGCGGTCAATCGAAAATGTTTCGTTTTTACATTGATAGATGGCACTTATTAACAAATCGTGAATCAAATGTATTGTAAATGTCTGTTAACATTTGTATTTCGTAATGTATGATTAAAATTATGTAAGTAAGAATTAAACAATATCGGTTTAGTTTGTATATTCAGTGCTTATTTGCATGTATGGTGTGCACGCTACTGTTAACATTATATGTTTCCTATACAAGTTCTTCTACCTGACAATTTCCCAGCTTTAGCTAGGGTCTGCCTATACAAGTTATGTATTTATACCTTATCACATTTGTCACACTGATGAGGCTTGATGTTGAGGTGTACCCTGTTCACGTGTCGCTCTAAGTCTCTTCTGATGCTGAACCTCTTGTCACAGTGAGTACACTTCAGTCTGTAACATATATTATACATAATACTATATATATTTATATAAATGTATATATTAAATCCATGTTTGTGTCATTCTCACGGTAGTTCCATGTAGTTGACGTGAGGTAGCGCCACTTTAAGGTGTTGTTTCAGTGCTGCATCCGATTTGAAACTCCTGAAATAGATGTCTCTGTTTAAACTCACCATCATACATATATATTCCAATGGAAGGAAAATTATATGAACATATATGTATGTATATACAGCACGTATATTCAATTTCAATTTTCTCCTAATTTACATTTTCTATAAGACATTACAATTGGGCAATAAGACCGCCTTTTGTATCTCACTGTATTCAATATTTATCATATACCTTACTTCTTTTTTCATATTTTTTTAATATAATTTTAAATACAGTATGATTAAATAAATGCTAATAAACTATGATAGAATATTAGATTCTACCCTCAAAACATCAGTAAACCAATTCTACCTTGTTGTAATCATCACCTGTCACACTCCACACAGTAGAAGTTCCTGTTGTCGGAGTGTTTGATCATGTGGTTCCTGAGTTGGGAGGGCGCGCGGAACCCGAGCCCGCACTCAGCGCACACGTGCTGCGGCGCTGACGTGGACGACACCTCGGATGGGTGGGCACTGGGGTAACACACACACATTTATATATGAAACTAGCTGCGAACCGCGGTGTTACCCGCGGATTTCCGGGATGTAAAGTAGCCTATGTGTTATTCCTCGACAGTCAGCTTCCTGTATACAAAATTTTATCAAAATCGGTTCAGACGTTTGAGCGTGAAGAAGTAACAAACATACACACACACCCACAAACTTTCGCAATTATAATATTAGTAGGATATACATATTATAAGTTTATCTCAGAAGTGTGCTTATTAAGTGTGTTAATACAATAGTATAGTAATCGATGAGTAGCGACATCTAGTGTCTGTTACATAACAAATCTATGAACGAATTCCTCACCAAAATTACTTTTCTTTAATTCTATCTACAATCTATATGATGTTAATATTCCATGTTATAAGTGTGTGTACCAACCGTATGAGATGTCCTTTGAGCACCTCCTTGTTCGCGTAACTCTTGTGACAGTAGCTGCACGTAGATCGACCTCGGTTGATGTGAGAGTACGAAATGTGCTTTTTTAACGAGATCTGACGTCTGGAAGGCAATATTAGGATGTTAGAAATATATATTATCGTGTAATACAGTAATGTACAGGTCTGAATAACTCTATCTACATTATAAGTAAGTCTATAAGTGAATATACAGGGTGACTGGTGAATTACTATCGATACTTGAGGACGTGATATTTGACGATCATATATGACAAAATAAAAATTAATATAACATAAATATTAATAAACTTCTAAGTAAAGTTAACCAAAAGTTATGTAATTATTTACGCATCGTGTGAACACCCTACAGATTAGGTGTACACACACACACATACGCGTGCGGCGGCGTGTTGTTGTATCAGCACGCCGCCGCACGCGTCCACACTTAGAAAACTTGGAACGTGTCAACACTTTATTTATTTATACGGAAATTTTGTCAAAAATTAAGTGCCTATTTTTTTTACATAATTCGAATGAGAATCATGGACCGAGTACTCTCCTAAAATATTGATAGTAATTCACCAGTCACCCTGTACTAATTCAACATAATGTTATATATCAAGGCAAAATACTTATTTTATAATCCGAATGAGAATGGAACATATAAAATTTTGTGAACACCATTTCTCAATAAAATAATAAAGCATGAAAAATATAACAATATAGTACATATATACGAACTGATGTAAAATTTTTGGGTTGTATGTATTTAATGAAACATTTAAAAAAAAAATAAAAACAAAAATTTGGTCCAAACATTTAAAGAAAATATTGAGGTGTGAACAACCCTTATGACTTAGGGATATGAAAAATAGATGTTGGCCGATTCTCAGTACTACTCAATATGCTCATAAAATGTCATGAAGTACGTTCATCAAGTACGGGAACGAACATTGTGACACAAGAATTTTATATATAAGATGGAACAAACATATTTATAGAACTTTAATCAACGCGGTTTGGGACGCGATGGCTCATTTGTCAAAGCAACTATGACGTCACACGGATGGGTCCTAGGTTCGTGTGTATGTATGTGTGTGTGTGTGTAACTCACTTAAAGGTCTTGTCGCACTGTGGACACTTGTAGTGGAAGCTGTCCTGCATGTGGCAGGCCCTGTAGTGGTCGGTAATGGTGAGCCGGCTGATCCGGACCAGCTCACACGCCGTGCACTTGTACCGACTGGCTCATACGAACATATATTATTGACATAAAAAATAAGTCGGTACAGCTACATTGCCAGATATAACTTATTATTAAAATCTTAACAATATTTAAGTATCATCCATGAATGTAAATATAGTTATCGAATACTGAATATAATAGAAAAAAATAACTAACTTACTAATAACACTTCTATGATAGTTTATGTAACAATATTTTGTGCGAAAGGTCACAGTAATATGGAGAAATATCATATATATAAGACACTAACATTTATTCTTATTTCATAATTAACTGTTCATATAATAAATGAATAGCTTAAAAATCACATTTTCATATTGTACTTACATATAAAACTAAAAATTACTTATATTAATAACTTATTTTATCAGTTGTTCAACTCACATCTTGTGATACTTCTGATGGCTGAGCAGCTTCTCCATGGTGGACATTCTTTGTTTACAGACGTCACACTCAAACTCACCCATGGTCTGAAACAGATTAATTTCAATTGAAAACTTTCATCATATATACACTATAGTAAAATTTAATATATCCGATTATATATTCGGATTGGACTATAATGATGGATACGTATGAGACACATTAAAAAATAGCAGACGATATTAATTGTACGTCGGCCTCCAGACCAGACATATTTATGTATTCGCGAATTTGTAAGCTCATTGTGTTAATAGAGCTTACGGTTCCTTGGGTAGGCATTAGAAGTGGGAGAAAGAGGTATTACGACTAATTCTCTCTAGAGCCTAAGTAGTCTAAAAGATTTGGGCCTTAAAAATTTCATTCTTTGATCGTACTTCGAAGCTAGCCCTAGTAGGTTCTTTTCAAATTTGGTTTGGTAGAGAGAGGAGTTTGGAGAGTGAAGGTGAGCATTTAACACACGTTAGATAGGGTTCCCTTAAACCTACACCTGGGTCACAAGTCCCAGTCACTGTTGAAGCTCCTCTCCCTACAACGATGGACCCGACACACGCACGATGAATACATTGAATGATGAGAAGTGTCCTCTCACATTACCTTACTGTGTTTCAGCATGTGTTTGTCATATGACTCTTTGAATATGAATCCTTTTATACAGTCCACACATCTGTACACACTATTCACATATTTGGGATCCTTCATCATATTCTGTTTCTCCTCATCAAACTGTTCCTTTGTTATATGTAGTACTGTCACAAAGCAGTCTGGAACATTAGAAATTTTAGCTAGTTAAATGAAGAAATTTTTGGGGATGAATGGATGTTTGTTGATTTTTCAGGCAAAAACTACTTTCTTGTTGTTGAATAAATTTTGCAAAAATGTAGTTTAAGTATCAGAATAACACATGCTGATATAGTTAATTTTTAAAAGTTGTATGAAGTCATATGACTCTATAGTACATTTCTTTTTTTTTAACAGCATTAATTTCTTTCTGAGCCCAATTCTAAATGATATACAGGAAAAGTCATGGGCGAAAACTACTTCATGACAACCCAACCAAACTTATACGACTTTTAAAATATGCTTTTATAATCTTTTATCCATAAAAATGAAATATCAATGATTTTTTTTTCAAAGTTGCAAAAAAAGAATCAAGTGTTTGAATTATCAAATCTGTCTAGATCTAGACAATTGATAAATTATGTGTTATTGAACTTATGTATATCTGAGTAATGTGAAATTATCAATATTATACTTCCTGAATTCTTGAATACTTATAAATTAATACCATATTGAGACAATGCCTCACCTTTACTTTTATGTTTCTTGCTATTTTTATAAATATCAGACTTTCTATTTTCCAGATTTTTCTTCTCTTTCAACTGTTTACTTAATAATTTTAAATTAATATTCTCCAAAAAATCAGATTCCTCTTTCATTGCATCATGTAAAGCATCATCTTCCTCTTTCAAATTTGACTGTTGAAATTCTAAAAAAATTTAAAACATACAATTCAGACAACTAATAGAAGTTTTTAAAAAAACTAAGAAATTAATTATAATAATATTTATCATAACATTACCACTATCACCGATGACTTCTTCTAAATTTTCTGTTGTTAGTTCATTTTTCAATTCAACCTTAATTTTAATATCCTTACTGCTAAATATCTCAGAGTCTGTTTCTTCTAAATATTTACTCTCCCTACTGTCCAATGAATGTAACTTCTCCTTTGATAAATTCACTAATGGCACAATTTTGTTTCCGTCTGCAACTGTCGAGTCTGCAATCTATAATAATATGTTAATGACTAATATATATTTTATGAATGAGTTTTACTTAGATACTTACAATTTCTGCTCTCCCAAACTGAAACTGGTTACTTTGTACGTTATGAACAAATCTCTCCACATTAAATGCTATTTTCTTGCATATATAACACAACCATATAGTTTCCTGAAGTAAAAAATATATATAATATTCATTTCTACTAAGACAGTTTAGCTTTACTCTATGTAATAAAATAGTAAATGCTTTTTTAAGTTTTATTTAAACTGTTAATACATTATATTAGTTTTATTTCATTTTATAATTTATAATTCTATCTAATTCTTTATAATTTGCTAAGAAATGATACCTTTATTATGGCACTAAGAGTTCCATTATGAAATTTAAAATTGTCTAATTCTCTCTCTGAATCATGACATAAACAGGCAAAGCAGTAACTATATTTTTTATTGTGTGGGGCCATTTTATACGCTGGAACTAATTTACTAGCTTTTCATTTAATAAAGCTTTAATTACTTTGCGAAGTGCAATCATTGAATTTGTTGATACATCGAATACTTCAACGCTTCGATGACATCTACAGTCTACTGACAGATTATATTCGTTTTGAAGTTCTACATTGACTTTTAAACTTCTAGTTATCATTATCGCAGATTTATATAAAACTCAAAAAATCTATATTTAATGCAACTAATTTAAAGACTTAAATGCTAATTTATTTCTAAAATTACATAGGTAAGTTAAAAGTTTTTGAAATTATTGAATGTTAATAATAAGGAAACAAAAAAAATATCTAATCAACTTCTATACACAACAAAAAGTTTTTAAAGAAAAGATTTGAGTCGAATATAAATTATGTATAGTTAAGGAACTAATTACTAAGACTATCTTTAACACACTGATTTTAATACTAATACAATATTTCGATATTATTACAAATGCTAACCAGGACAGTCTTATTCTCATTAAAACAATGTTTATTATCTAAATCAGGGCTGTCCAAGCCATGGCCCGCCGGCCGCATTATTGCGGCCCGCAGAATCTTTTTTATATATTCTTTGTTTAAAAACATTAATTATTTTTATCACGATGAAATTCAAATTTGTTAAAGGATATGTTCGATCACGTCGCCCACATAATTTTTTTGGACCACCTCAAATACATAGACGAAATAGTCATCGAATTCGAGCGGCGTTTTGCAGATTTTCAAAAAATTTTGAGTCATATAGCACTCTTCACTAATCCATTAACTATTTAGACCAGTGCCGATAGCTTTTAAAACATAATTAAATTATAGTAAAATGAAACTCATTACAAAAGGAAGGGAATATTATAAAATTTAAAGGAAAATAATTTACGGGCGATCTGAGGTCGGGAAGGGTATGGGTGTTTAAGGGTAAAAAATTGGTTTTCTCGATTTCCGGAAAAACTAAGAGTCTTAATGAAATATATTATATGGCAAACTTGTAGGTAATAAAAAGATCTAAACCTTTTGTACTAACATGTTTTCACATAACCTCAAAATTTATGTGAAAAATTCGAAAAACCAAGTTTTTGGTTTTTTATTTTTATCTCTTACAAAAAACAATATTTTGTCACGAAATTTGGTGAAAACTTTCCTTTTGATGTTACAAATACACTGTAATTTATTTGATTAGAAATATTTATTTTTTCAGCTTATCTTCTATATATATAAAAATGGATTGCTGTTCCTTAGTCTCGCTAAAACTCGAGAACAGCTGAACGGATTTGTCTTATCTTAGTCTTGAAATGTTCGTGGAGGTTCAGGGAAGGTATAAAAGGTGAGAAAAATTGAAATAATTGCCGGGAAAACCCTACAAACAGCCCTTTTCTATTTCCCATACAAACGCTTTTTTGACATTAGATTTGACATCTAACTAATATGTCAATCATTCTGTT
The DNA here is from genome assembly GCA_916720795.1 of Danaus chrysippus. NCBI lineage: Eukaryota > Metazoa > Arthropoda > Insecta > Lepidoptera > Nymphalidae > Danaus > Danaus chrysippus. The sequence goes on along the minus strand of CAKASE010000065.1, from coordinate 2,341,554 downwards.
TGATTGAAACAGGAAAAACCTGATTATTTATGGCCTCTAAGACGGAATAGAGTTCGCCTGGTCAGCTATACATATATTACCAATGACGAAACTAACGCGGACGAAGTCGCGGGCAAAAACTAGTTTTGAATAAATACCGAAAAATCGGAGTCATTTTCAATAGAAAAATCACCCGTCAAAATATCAGCTATTTTCAAAGATTTTGTATGTTTTCAATTTGTTGAAATCTCTATTTTCCGATGGTGAAGGAAAAAATATAAATTTCTTACTTGCCGTACCATTTTTGGATAAAATAATCATGTCCCTTTTAATGAAATGACACTCGACATCGTTTTGAAAATGCTCTTTCTAATTTATTTTTCATAGTTGTGTCCTATGGAAGTTCTTCAGATAATCCCTCTTTTAGGTAATTTACATAAAATTGACATTAAGCTGCTAAAACTATTAACAACACACCCCCATACCCTTCCCGACCTCAGATCGCCCGTAAATTATTTTTCCTTTAAATTTTATAATATTCCCCTCCTTTTCTAATGGGTTTCATTCTACTATAATTTATTTTCACTTTTCATCATTTTCAGAGGCATCTGCACTGGCCTAATTGCAGTTGAGAGTGTGAAGATTGATTATCTACTGTGTTTATTGATTATTAAACTGTGTTTATTGATTATTAAACTGTGTTTATTGATTATTATATATTGATTATTATACTGTGTGATCTGCAATCAGACCCCTTTTACAAGGGCAGAACAGAAACAGGGATAGATTTTTTAAGCTCTTCTCTGAACGTTTCCCGAAACTGGCGAATTTCGGGCAAAAAATGGGATGGATGATGGGCAGTACCTATGTTTGTGAGAGTGCATATTCAACAATGAAGCAAATTAAACCGAAATACAGGTCTTTAATGACAGATACTTTACTTAAAGATGCACTGCGCCTAGTTAATATTGAGGTTGATATTGACTGACAAAATTATAAAAGACAAATTAATGGAAATTTAGTTAATAAAATTACGATATTATTATTATGAGCATTTTATTTTTATAAATATTTTGCGGCCCACCAATGCATTTAATCAATTTTATTGGCCCTTGGTCCCATCTAGTTTGGACACCCCTGGTGTAACTGAATATATTATGGTATGATCTTCACCATAATATACGTTTCAGAATAGAGTTTGTTTTATAGGGAGGATTGAACAAAACTGTCACGAATTGATTTTGATGGAATCACCGGGGGGTCGGAAGGTTTCTGGGAGTATCTCCATTCATCTATACAACAATGAACATATAGATGTACAACAATACACATACATGCTTGCTAGTGTTATTATAAATTAAAAAAACTTTAAAACACTAGCTAAGAGTTAGTTAACGCAATAAGAAATATCTGACTTTAGTCAAAGTCAATTGTAAATAAATATAAAACTACACCAAAGTCTCATTAATAAGTCAATCAAAGAAAACTCCTTTTAAAACAATATAGTTATTATTATATTATTATTTATTCTATGTAGTGGAGCCATCTTCCTTTCGGTTGCAGTTCTTCACGTGAACTGTCAACGTCATCTTCGATGAGAATGATTTATCACATTCATGACATCTGTACTTGCTTGTTATATGACACCTGGAACAAAATACACGCATTTGTATGAAATAATGACAAGTTGTGTTTATTTAAGAACTTAAATAAACAAATGATTGCTTTGTTGGACGTTAGTCACAGGCAATGAAATGCTAAAGTTTATGCATTTTTAAAACGAGACATATTTAAGCTATAAGTAAATATCGTCTGTACATATAAGTCTGTCTTAAATAGCGTTTATATTATAATATGAGTGTTTGTTGCTTGTTACCTTTGTATATGTTTCTGTAGACTAGCGTCCTTAGCGAACATCTTGTCACACATGGAACATAAAAACGTCTTCCCTTTGTGTGTCTGTTCGTGGTTCTTGAGAGTATATTTTTTTGGGAACGACTTGTTACATGTACTGGAAGAAAAGATACAAATAAACTTATTTCACTCCACATTAAAGTAACACCTTCAAGTCCACATAGAAAATATATACAAGATAATGTATTTGGCAAAGTAACTAATATTGAAGTCCATAAATGCAATAACTTTCCTGTAACAATATATATATTTCGCTTCCCAATTTTTTGAGCCACTATTGTCTTGCTCTACCTATATCATACAGTACTTATACAACACACTAATAATTTTAATATTAATATCTATACAACATACCCACAGACATACGGCTTTATATTCAAGTGAACGGCTCTCTTGTGAACTTTCAACTGTTGGGAATCCTTCAAGACTTTGCCACAAACATCGCATAAATTTGATTTCTTTATAACCAGTCCGTGCTTATCCTACAATTATAGAGATATGGCTTTTCTTACAACTGGTTTCTTTATATTTATGACTGTTTTTGATTGAAATGGATGGAAAACATTACTTGAAAATTCTTTATCTCTAGAAGTATATGATAATATCTAACAACTACTTGTTTTCGTTAATTTTATACAAGAACATGCAATTTTCTGCCATAATATCTTGATTTATTGTAAAAAAAATACGGGCAGAATTTAAAATTTTGGGTTTTACCTTTAAATGCAAATTTAAACTATTCTTGGAGTCACAGGGATATTCACATTGCTTGCAAACCCACGGCTTACGAACAGATGACTGCGGATGTACGTTGCTTCGATGTGTTGTTAGATATCTAATACAATGATATTTTATAGTGAATCCAACGAAACAACATAAATTTTGTAAATAAACTTATTAAGTCACGTAAACTTGATATATAAACTATTATAATTCCTATATTATATAATTAAGGTATTATGCTGATATAATTTATAGTTTGTTTCCTCTGGCTTTACTTGTTAGGGAAATCAATAACTATTTGAAGGCACACATTTTTTTCTTTTAAATTTATGACTTGAAATATTTGGTCACATTTAGTCCATTGTCCATTTAGGTGGCTACTATAAAAAAAAACTTAAGTCTAACTCATAATAATATTTAGTATTGCTTTTAAAACCACAAAAGTTCTCTTTATGATATAACTTGATATAATTAAATTACCGATGCAAATGGAAGCTCATGCCGCAGATATGACACTTGAAGGGCTTGACTCCATCATGAATGTTCTGATGCTGCTGGTACCATGACCTCACTTGGAATCCCTTTCCGCATGTCTCACATTTATACTGGAAAAGATATATAATAGATTAACACAACCAAAAATCTTACCTCCACTACCAACATCAAACAGAAGTGTCTGTAATGAGATCTAAGACTTTCGCGAGTATTCATATAAATGAAATTAATATTTTCGGATTGAATCGCGTATTTTATTGTTTTTAAAAACTACATACTCCCGACGTTCGGTTACTTTGCAGCAACTGAAAAATATTAGTTTCATTTAGAAGTGATTGTGTTGGGAAAGAAAATATGTTGGTGGGCTTTGCCAGCAAATCACAGCTGGTAAGGCAATGAGTAAAAGAAAAAACAGACTTGGGTAACATCGTACCATTTCGCGACTGAAAGATATGTATCAATAATTTTAGGGGATTAATTACACTAAAAAATCATGTGAAAAACACAATACAGTGTCAAGTTTTCATAATGACATAACATCCTCTAGCTTTCAATACCTTACATAATTACCCCAAGTTTAAAAAAAAAATACATTTCTACACTAAATCTACTTACAGAATTTTCTTTGATCTTGTGTATTCAGAAAAGATTTTCTGGCCATTAAAGTCTGAGTTATTTGAAAACAATTTAGTAAATGGGGGCCTTTCTTATGTGAATTATTTACTTGTACTTGTATTTAATATTCAGAAGTAAAAATAGGTTTAGATATCCAAGCTCATAGATATCAAATGGTACTTAATGGTGTGGTTTTGGTTGAGGCATAATCAAATGTTATCTTATAAAAGCAAATACGCTCAAGATTCCTAAGACTCAAAATTGACGAGTTCATCTTTTACATTTTCTATTATATGTTTGTTACAACTCGACTCACCTTAAATTCTCCTTTGTGTCCCTTCTCATGATTTTTCACAACATGTTTGTGTACAGACTGGTAGCCACAGTTGTATGAACATGCATATATGTCTCCTGTGTGTATCTTACCATGGGATACTATTATTGATGCTGTTTGATAAGTTTTACCTAGAAATAGAATTTAAGAAAGAATTTTAAAAGGTTTTGTTTATAAAAAAAATTGAGGATACTAAAGTATTTAAAGTATTAGAATAATTGATCTATACTTGCTAATCAGTTATTAAAATTCTATAACTCATTGCCTAAAAGAAATATAGTATACTATTGTGAACTATTCTGCTTAATATACATCTATATATTTTTAGATATATCTATGAGAACTAATAACAAAATAAATGATCCAACTTTAAATCTTTACCACATAACTTGCAGAGGAATGGTCTTCTTTCAATATGACTCAATACATGTCTATTTATATATGATTTCTGTCGATACTTCTTGCAACACCTCTCACATTTGTAATATAATCCGTTATCATCTGTGAATGTATTATATTTCACAGGTTTACTTTCAATGTCTGTATTGTTCTTGTTATATTTCTCTAATTCAACATTCTGGTAGTGCCTCAAAAGTTCCAATTGATTTGGAAACACTTCGAAACATGTTAAACATGAAAATCTCTTTGTTTCATCTAGTTTTATTACATTTGATGTTATTTTATTAATATCTTTGTCTACTATTTTGTTTTCTATTTCTGTTTTGACTGGACATAATTCAATTTTATTTTTCTCTATTACTTCTTCATGTAATTCTGGTATATTTTTTACATTTTCTTTTGTATTTTCTGATTTAATTTTAACATTCTTCACTTGATCTATAGATGCTTCTTCATCTAATATTTGATCTTCTATTTTTATTTCGTTGACATTAACAATTTCACAATGAATTATAATATTATTTAATTCTTGTTGTAATTTTATCTCATTTTGTCTTATAAATTGTTGATATTTATATATATCTTCTATTTTTGCGACACAATTATGGCATATTTGGTTGGGTAGATCTTTATTTATTATTACCTGAATATAAACAATTTTTTAACTTAACTATTATCTTAGAAACAATTTAAAAGTTTGTTTTACAATATAATACATGTAATATATAGATACTAAGTTATTTGTAGCGTTTGAAACTGTATTTAAAAACCTTACATGGTGCCCCAGACAGGTAAACAATTGTTCCAAAATTTTACATCCTTCCCACAATTCTTCCATATTATTAGACGATACCTTTAAACACAATCTACACTTGCATTCATACATTCTACTACACACCACTTTACATGTATATCACACAAAAATAACTAAAATTAAATTTATTTATGACAACGAAACATCATAAAAGCTTTTTGTTACAAAATAAACAAACACATGAAAGTCACAACTTTTTGACAACTTTAAAGATTTTTCTATAATGGTATCCCTGGCTCCTGGTATCAAAGTGAATTTCATACAATCTTAACATGTCGATAGAATATAATGGTTAAAAATGAATACAAGGAATATTTGTGTATACTACAAATTTAAGTGTAATACTTTAAAAAGTTTTCTTTATATTTCAAAATTTTGCGTATTAATATCTTGCTAGGTGAAAAAAATTTTTTACAAAATTACTTAAAGCTAACGAGTCCACTCACTAAAGCTGTTGATCTGTTATGAGACGTTGTTTACGTATTGTTACATGAAATGTATATATTATACAAAATTAATTTTCAATTAATTATAATTTGTAAGTTTAAGGACAACGCATATATCATACATATATAGTTTAAAAATATATTTAAAGTCACTATGACATCCAGATTACAAAGTTAACCAGTTTTTCGTATTCAAAATATTATACAGTTGTTGCCTTTTATTAAAAGTGTTGTTCAAAACATAATATAATATTGTTAACATATTTCATTATAAAGAATGAATTGTAACAGAATGCAATCAATATTAAAACCTCATTAGGTAAATTTCATATTAAAACATGATATATTTTCTTAGTAGATAGAGCACAAAGGTCCCAGGATCGATCTCTTAATAGGTACTTATGTTACAGTTAATAGCTTTGTACACCACATTAAAGCGTCCCAAGTCTTTCGGGATCGTTAATTTAAAATATAGATTTGTTTATAGAGATAAATGATGGAAGACGAAAGTAATAACTAGCATAAGCAGACCTTTTGTAGTTATTACTTTGTTATAAATCTAAAATGAGTAACTTTGTAATAAATGTAAGATGAATTTTTTTGGAGAAAAATTAGTAATTCTGTCTATAAAATTGCTTTTTCCAAATGTAATTAAACGAAGTACTAATATCTTAATGTATTTTATCAGCTAATGTTTTGAGAGGACATATTTGTTTTCAAAACTGTGGTTCAACATCTGATAAGTTGGATATTCCGTTTAGTGTCCATTCCCAGGATATTTCAATGAGTCATAACTCAGTAGCGTGCTGTAACATTTAACTTATCTATATATTAGTCAGCTGTTTTTTTTATTTTATGTATTTTAACTTCAATGAATTGTATGAGGTAATAATAATATAATGTGTTTTTCGTAGTACTCATAGGAATTAGGTTTAGATTTCAATACGCGAGAATCATGGTAGATTTTTAATTTTCTATTCCTACATATCACTGTTTCCTTTTGAGAGCTTAGTCTAAGTTTGTTACGTCATACTTCATACGAAGAGTTTCCCGTTTGTTATTCAATAAGCTACATTAATACTATTACGTGTAAAGGTTTATAATTAAAAAACTGCCAAAGCTCTGTATATGATACCGAATTGGACTAAGCATATTGTTTTATCTGCATAATTTCATACCTAGTTTATAAGAAGTGCCATTCTTTACTTTTACTAAAACATACATAGAAGTATTTTAATTTCTTAAAATTATTCTATTGAATTAATATTGGGGTATATTTTTAATTTAAAACAGTTATAAAGTTGTTACAAGTGTTGAAGCAGATTGTCTTAATGTGTAGTTTCGTGTGATAGGGCTTGGCTAAATTCGTGTTAAATAAAAGCTTGATTCCTAATTAAATTGATTAAGACCTAAATATATTGGTTTTGTACACATTTCACTCTAGAATCAATATGGTACATCATGTAGAGAATATCATTAGTATATAGTCAGTGGTGAGCTAGTGGTTAAAGGCCCGCCTGTCGTGGATGAGGGCGCGGGTTCGATCCTGGCAAGTACCAATGTGATTTTTCCGAGTCATATGTACTTCCTAAGAGTATTTAGACACCACTGACATACGGCAAAGGAAAACATCGTGAGGAAACTTGGATTTATAATTATACAATTAAAGGTTTAAAATCACTAACCCGTCTTGAGCAAGCGTGGTGATTAATGATCATACCTTCTCCATGTGAGAAAGAGGCCTTTGCTCAGTAGTGAGCTCTGATAGGCTGATGACGACGTATATAGTTATGCAGTATTTATTTTGAGGAACATTTGTTTCACTCCAGTTTAAATATAATTTTTTTTTTTTTGATTACTTAGTGGAAACTCTTTTTACGAGCCGTCCAACCGGCCTTGGTGGGGCCGGAAGGGATGTGTGAGGCTCGGCCTGGCCAGGCCCCTACTCACTAAAACCACTGCGAAAGCCATCGGCCGCTATGTCGGTGTACCCCGGATCTGTCAGCGACAGGGCACACCAGCGACTGGCCGGTCCTGGCAAAGACCGGACTTACTCCCTCGGAGAATGGGGGCGATCCCGGCAATTAGGACCACCCCGACGACGCCGGGCTTTCAATAGGGCCGGGTTACCACGCCGACCCCAGTTTAAATATAATATAATTTATATAACGAATACCAAAAATGTATCGAGAAGAGCTTCCCAATTCACCCTTTGAATGTGGATTTACTAGAAGACCGTTATTTTAATAATAGAACTTAAAATTCTCAGTTAAAAATAAAAAAATTGACAGAAAAGCGAAACGTCAAAAATCACTCCATTATTTTGAAATATATACTTAAATCTTTTATTGAAATTGAATGCTTTCTATTTAGTTTTATATATGAACTAGAGGCAAGGGAACGATATAATTTTATCAAATTACTATTTTTATGATCTTTTATACTCCATTTTATATTCACAACTTTCCAATACATCACTATATCATTAACGATATTACTTTTTAATTTTGGTTCTGACAAAATCTACTATTTTATATTTGTTTCAGTCTCCATCTTTCGTTGAAGGTTCTGGTATATAAAACTTAATTCTGATCGTAACTAAAAAACTTTTAAAGGGTTGCCAAAAACTCACTAAATTCCATTGTTGTTACTAAAATTATGTAAATTTCAAATGCAGGGCCTGTTTGATTAACAAACTAAAACGGACCCAGATACATAATTATTATTATATAATATGTATTTATTGAACTTGACCATGTATTTATACATTTAGGATACTTTAATGTTCAGGATAAGGTAATACGTAAATGTGAATCATGAAATATTTAAGGGTAGGATGATAAGATATAATTATTTCGCTTATGTTAATCTGTTTGTTGAATGCTGTTCGATAGTATTCAACAAAATGGAAAGCTACTTCCTTTGATAACTGCGCCCTCGCATCCCGTCCACAGATTATTTAAAAGAAGGTACAATACAATTATATTTATTAATAAATTTTTATAATTTTATGTACCACATATATATTATATCATTTTTTTTTAATAAGCTGCAGTAAAACACAGGTATATTTTTTTATCCTGCCATACGTCATTATTTTAAATAAAATTTTAAACCTCCACATTATTTATTAAGCATAAAAATATAAGTGATACTTAATTATTATTTAAAATATATATATATATATATATAAAATGACTAAAATATTTTTATCCTCTATACATTGATATGTTATCGTAAAGCTATTTCCAGTCTATTATTTGTGCTGTTGACAATTGTTTTTTTTTAATGTCACATCTGCCTCGGACTCTTTAAATTGCAAGTTTTATGAAACACGATTTCGGCATACTGTAAAATGAGTCGTCCTCAGAGTCTGTGCTAGTATTAAAATTATTATTTAAAAATATATATATTTTGTTTTAAGTGTTAATAAATAATAATGTTTTATAAGTGTTTGTTGTTTTTGCTTTTGGGCGCACTGAACGCTTCGAGGGGTTTGTTTTTTATTTTATTTTTTATATTATACTTGAAAACAGATGCTTTTATTATATTTTGGTAATTATTAATACTAATATAATTTACGTATTTGTTTTATTGTATTTACATGTTGATTTTTGCTGTAAATTATTTTTATTTTTTAAATAAATTTGAAAAAACCTCAGCAATTTCAATTCAATTGAATTAATTTTAAATAAAATTAATCTCTCTTTTGTCTAAGTTAGTAAGGATTTTAGTTATTAATAAACTGCCAAGAACTTCTTCTATGTGCTTAACTATAACATTAAGATTATAAGAAATATTTTTAACAGTTCTTGACACGTGAAGACGTTACTTTTAGAAAAAATAGCACAAATAAATTTATTTTTAGTTTCAGAAATATTATTATTCAGATTCACAACTCAGTTATTCCGTTGTATTGTTCATTATAATTATTTCGTTTTCAGTTGTAAGATTAGTAAGAAGCACATGACAAATAACTAATAAGATTTTTGTCAGAAGTAAAATGTAATTAATAATTGGGTAAAATCATAAATAAATGTTTATTCATAGTTAATCGTGTTATAATATACTATATGTTTATCACCCGGACGCACGCGCTCTTGAAGTGTCCTCGTGGACTTCCTGTGTGGTGTGGGTGTACCTTTACTGACCTCTATCAGAATATATCGTGTGTGGGAAAATTTAAATAAATTAATAATTACTTTGTTTTAAACGAGTCGATTACTAATTTAATATAATTACTTAAAGTTATAGTTTTTTTTTTAATTTTTAGGTACTCCTCATTTTAATTTTTGTACTTTTAAAACTGCTTTCATTATGCACGATGTTTTGAAGTAGGGACTAATAAGATTAAGAATAGTCATTTTATAATACAAGTAACCGTTTTAGTTATATTAAACAAGCATTTGGTATAGGTATGATAATGAGCAGAAGTCTTTATACCTAAATAAATGTATATTTATAATACTTATATAGATATATATTTTTTCTTTAATAGGTTTTTAAATGTTCGAACAACTCGTGGTGTTTCTTTGGCAGAATAGAATGAACGCAAAGGTTCTAGGGTCCCAAAGATAAATTATTATTTTGTTTACTTTTTAAACTGGTTTATGCATAGTAAAACTTGTAAAATTTATTCTATGAAGACAAAAAGAGCGCATGAATTCTTTAAAAAAACAAAGTCTATTTTATTGAATACATACTCGTAAATCCATATGTAATTTGCCCAAAATTTAAATATTATAATCATTGATTTATCCTTAATTCAGTTTACCGGTTGATTTTAATGTAATTAATAGCAGCGGTTTTGCTTTTTCCTTATAGATAAATATAACAATTAGCGAAATTATTTGATTGCAATTTTCCCACCATACACGTGCTTACAATATAAATGAATGTTTCCTTTTAATATAACAATATTAATATGAAAAACATAATGTAAGTGATCTGTGTAACTGTGGAATTCTTTCAGATAACTGGCGAAGTTCATCATCGTCTTCATCATCATCTTGTACTCTGCCCGAGTTGAAGCATGGCCGGGTCGTAGTGAGAGGGTATCGTGGGAAACTCATCAAGTTCATATGTGAGAAACGCTATGAGCTAGCCGGGAACAAGTACGCCACCTGCCGGGATAAGAAATGGGATGTACCTATACCCGTCTGTATACGTAAGTTGGACGAATGGACGCTATTTGATAAGTTGATTGATACTCTATTACATAAAAATCTTCTTAACAAATAATTCAATAAAATTTATATAAGTACATATGGATTAGTATTAATAGTAGTAATTAATAACTCACACACACACTCACATACACACACACACACACACACACATAGAAAAAAGTAGGTGCATACAAATTGTTACATATCCATGAAGACGAAAAAGCTAAATATGTATAAACATATCCATTCACTTATTAAATCATTGGAGATGTCATCAGAATTGGTCATTTTTCTATAATTTTCTAGGACCGGGATGTACTCTTCCGAATTTTGAGAATGGTATCCCGATCCCCACGAGTAACGGAGCCTGGGTGACACACTTCTGTCTGCCGGGGTACAAGCTGGTGGGGTCGTCCGTCATTTACTGTGACGGAAGACAATGGAACGCCACACCTCCCATATGTATCGGTAATTAAACTATATGAATATTAAAAAGACCATAAATTGTGTTATACTTGGGTTGCTTCGGTATAAATTTTTTTCACTCTGGTTTCCCTTCAAAACGTATAAATCTTTCGCCTTTTAACCGGTATAAATTTTTCTCACCGTATTGAATATTATAAATTTTCTATACATAAAAGGTTGTGGTATTAAATATTATAAATTTTCTTCTTTTAGGTATGGAAAAACTGTTAGAGTTATATAAAATCCTCATTCTGAGGATTTAAAGCAAATTTCTCGTAGATCGAATTCAGCGCGCTTACTTTCAGAGAGTAAAATTAGTAGTTCGACGTTTAGTTTAGAGTTGGGATAAGATTTTATATAAAATTTTATAGTGTGAGAGGCCTCTTTTTCTGCAAAAAGTCCCGTATTATTGATATGCTTCATACGTTAGTATTTCGCCTCAGTTTTGTCTGTTTTTTATCATATTATACAGGGTGACTGGTGAATTACTATCAATATTTAAGGAGCATACTCAGTACATGATTCTCATTCGAATTATGTAAAAAAATAGGTACTTAATTTTTGACCAAATTTCCGTATAAATAAATAAAGTGTGTACACGTTCCAAGTGTTCCGCCGCGCGCGAGTGTGTGTGTGTGTGTATACCTAATCTGTAGGGTGTTCATACGATGCGTAATTAATTACATAACTTTTGGTTAACTTTACTTAGAAGTTTATTAATATTTATGTTATATTAATTTTTATTTTGTCATATATGATCGTCAAATATCACGTTCTCAAATATCGATAGTAATTCACCAGTCACCCTGTATATTAGAAATTATTTAATGCAAATAATATTAAACTAGTATTGCGTGTTTGTATATTTAATAGTGTCCATATTGGCGCGATGCATGGATTATTTTTAAGTTTAATTCTATAAAAAAATATCGAGATATTTTAATACTTAAAATAATTACCAAAAAACTACTATATCTTTTGGTTACTTATACTGAAGTATACTTAAAAAATGTCTTACATATGTAATGTTAACTTGAGAATAAACATTAAGAGAATTAAATTTCAAAGAAAAATTAACATTTCATAATGTAACAGCCATTGGAATACTAAAGTTCATTATTCACCTCTTGACACTGACACTGCATTATATAGGTACGTTTTATTTTAACGAATACAATAACGATTTCTTCTTTACTTATTAAGTCGTACTAAGATGTTATATTCTTAATTTTAAAGTTGTTTCTGCTTGATTGATATCTAAGACTTTTAAGAGTATTCATTGAAATAAAAGGAATATTTTTCAGATTAACTACGCGTTATTTCATTATTTTTTAAACGATATATAGACATTTTAGTTACTTTGCAGCAACGGTGAACACGGATGGACGAGATGAGACTTTTGACTATAATTATGAACCGTAGTGAATCCGAAAAATATTAGCTTTATTTCAATGTTTCAGCTTCTTTTCTTTTGCTCCATTCAATTGTCACATAAGTTTCAAATTCAGTACCAAAGTTAGATAAAAAAAAACATTATCAGTAAAGAGATTGTTCCACGACAAGGAATGTGTAGGTAGTTGATGATAAAAAAATAATATAATAAGAAAAATATCAAGGACATTTATCCTGCAGTTGTATACATGAGAATACCGTTGCATTCAAATGTACTCATGATATTTATCACAAATCAGATTCTACAGAAGATAGTTCGCCAGCATTAAGCTGTGACTTCGAGGATCCAGACCTTTGTGGTTGGACCCAGGACGAGATGCACGACTTTGATTGGACCAGGTTAAATAAAAAGACTCCTAGCTCTTTCCTCTTAACCGGACCTTCATACGACCACACCCTCGGGAAAAACGGTTCGGGTAAGTTAAAACAATACAATGATTAAGTACGGATTTAAAACATAATTATTTCATTTAACCCAATAAAAACTTGGCAGAACAAATTCTGTATTGTTAAATATCTTTAAACATTCATTAATATAAACATTAACTTGACAGACGACATTACTCATGAGAAAAAACAATAATAACTTGACCTTCTGCGGTTTGAATTAGTGATCTTTTTTAAGAGTTTCATTATGAAATATAATTTACGCATCATTTTTATTTGGACAAAATATAAGTATAGTTATTAAATTGTACTTCAGTGTGGGTAAATGATTAATTTCTAACGAAAATAGGCCATAATCTCTGTATATAACATCACCAATCTTCCTGTTGTCATCATCATCATCATTTTTTCCATCACCAGGTTACTACATGTACATTGAGAGTACATCACGTCTCAAGAATGACACAGCCAGGTTCATGTCACCGGTTTACAGCCAGAGGCTATCTGACGACGGGTGCTTCTCATTCTTTTATCACATGTTCGGCAAGTAAGTTCAGTTTTACACTTGTATATTATAGGACTGTTTATTTAAATTAGGTTTGACGACTAGTTTCCGAATAAACATTTCTTTATGAAGATAATCTATTAAAGACAGTATCGAATGTAATGTATTTTAGTCCAAAAGTAAGCAAGGTGTTCGTAAAAATAATTGACGATTCCTCTAGAGGACCAAATCTTCAGAACACACTTATATTTTCTTAATATCTTACAGTAATTGTGATTGTATAATATACAAACATTATAAATAATATTATTGAAGTCAGTGGTGGCCTAGTGGTTAAAAAGGGCCGCCTCTAATGCATGACGGCGCGGTTCGATCCTTGCCCGGGCAAGTACCAATGTGATTTTTCCGAGTCATATGTACTTTCTAAGAGTATTTAGCCATCACTGATTAATGCATTCCCAAAGAAGGTTGATATCAGGCAGGCGGGCCGGTCGTAAAAAACAATTAGTCAAAACTACATATTTACAATATGTTCTGTGGAAGAGAAGAACATGTTGTGCCGACCCTACATAAAATGGTATCAGGGCAGTATCTACGTACTTTAATATAAAATTATGTATAAAATAATATTACTCTACTTATATATAATATAAAATTCTAATTAATATTAAATATACAAAATGATATAAACATATCCACAGATCTAATTTAAAATTGATGTGTTCAGGCGGGTTTTAAGTTTCCGGTTTTAAATCTAAATGATAAATCATTTCATTTTAAAACAAACAATTAAAAACGTAGATTACATTACATTTAATTGCAATAAGAGCTAACTTAATTTTTTTTTGGTCATCTTTAACCTAATATATATCGGGTTGTATCAATTAATAAATCAAAGAAAGAGATTCTTATAATCAAATCCATTACTTTTCGCTTAATTACATCATTAAGACTATACAATACGAACCTCTTAAACTTGTTTATCCATAACAGTAATATTTACAGACAAAATCGAGACAAAAATTCTATTGAATTCTATACTTTCACGTTAGATTCAGGAAATAGAGCTCGACTAATGATTCACTCGGTTCATAACTTACGAGATTGTCATAAAAACTTCTACTAAGAGGAATTCACTTCCCAAAACGATCGGAGTATCTAAGGCCGACCTTGGCGCGGTGCCATGGAAGTTTAGATGAGCGAGGAGTATCTGCAGCAAGAACTGACTTCAACTTATACGAAGATACGATAAGAAAAAATACTGTTCTTTACAGTTGAGAGAATAAAATCAAATAACAAAGATTATACAGTTTATTAGTTACATTTTTTATGCGGCTTAGAGAAAAAAACATATAATTTGTAAATATAAATTTATGTATATTATTTTTAATATTATGTGTGTAGTAAAATAAGTTGTATGAATGAATGAAATTTAATTATTAGATTTGTGCCATAAATACTTTAAATTTGGTGAACTTTGAAGTATCTTTCGATATTTTATAATAACGAATCGTTTTAGAAAAAGTGTGATTTTATCAACTATAGGGAATAAGGTTATGAACTGTAATGTAAGGAAAACAATTTAAATATTAAGAAATCAAAATAAATAAGCAAAGAATATAAAACAAAGCGATTGACACTTCAGAAAATTGTGAACAGTAAGTACAAATATTTGTCTCATAAATAAAAGTAGTGACGAAAATCGGACACCAAAGATAACCGTAGTGAATTCGTTTCAGCAATTTTGTAACACTGGATACGATTTAGCCAATAAATACAAATCCATAAAACTCGGAAAACTTAGCGATTGGGAACAATAACATATATGAGAAGAGAAATAATCCGACATCCCGAAATGACAGACATAATGTATTGGCAAAATATTTTACTTGGATACGTCAATATATAATAAAATCTACAACTATCTATATTTGTATTACTTTAAAAACTTTCTGAAACAAAATATTGGTAGGCGTGTAGAAAAACGAAGTATTATTTTTAGGAGAGAATTTAAATTTAGGGCTGTGAAGTCTGCTTTTGTTTTATGACTTAGTCAATTGCTCAGCTATGTTATTAGCAAAACATTGCTACTTAACAGAAAATCATGCATATCGAAGAAATGTATTTAGATCAAGTTTTGGGTTTCAAAAAACAGGGATTGAACACTTTAAAGTATCTACAGACACACTTATCTCTTGATACGTCACAAATTTTTACTCTTGTTCATGTTAGGTGCGATGAATTACACATTGTATTTATATACTACACATTGTAATTAGTATATAAGGATATTATAAATAATAGTATATAAGTTTATATATACAAGTGGATATATCCATTTAATTTATAACTAAAGTACTGATCAAAGATTGTTGTATAGTTATATGCCTAGTTCTCATATGCATCATTACTACACAAAAGGTGTAATGTTATACATCGATTATAAAAGAGGGGTGTCATAAGATTGACACCGATGTCCGTGTGTGTAAGAGTGTCTGTCTGTCACAACACATCTCTAACACATATAGAACGGTTTCGATGTAGTTTTTATATGTAATAGCCAGTTTACTTTATGTATTTTACAGCTTCTAGTCTTCAGTTATGTTTGTTTAATATCGTTCCAGTATTGTAAATGTTATACTCTTACAAAATGATGTAAGACATTTTTAAAGTATGATAACTAGATTAAGACCTTGACGCTTTCAAGTATGAAAGTAAAAATCTAAATTTTTTTTTATATACATAATAATTTTTCTATGTAGGTATAGACACTAAATAGTCTTAATCCATCCCAAAAATGTCGTCTTAAGTGTAGGTGGAGGTTGAAACCCATAGAGACATTCTAAGAGCATGTAAAATTCATAAGATATAAGAAGTGTGACGTTCACAAAAATAAATAAAATAAATATATTCTTATTGAAAATTTGCTATTTTTAATAAAAAAAATCAAGACATAAATATTACTTTCTATATTTAGATTATTATGTATTAGTAATAATTATCCAAATTCATTTTTATTAGTAGCTTTATTAACGTCTAATATCCTTTGATTGTTTGTTAAACTTTAGAAATAAATATGAAACATTATAGTTATATTATATTATTATACTTTTATACTCAATTTGGAAATCTAAAACAAGTTATTATCAAGGCGAGATACGAGTGTAGTAAAGATAGGTATAGTCAAAATATCTCACACCATTTTTATTACGAGTTATTTAATAAAATGACTTCATAACAATCAAACTGTCAGTTCCATAGTTTCAACAGAAAACGTTACGTCTTTATATATTAAAAACATATTGAGTGTAATCTGGGGCCGTCAGAATCAGACACCGGAATGATCGCTACTAAAGTTATGTTACGTACACTTACAAATTAAATAAGTTACATAGTACGTTTAGTTCTCATATAAACAATATACATATATATAACAATTTATATAACAGATCCAAAAAGATTGAGTTAATATATTTTATGAGAAAATGTATTTGATAAATATCATATTTAATTAAAGGTTAGTAAATGACTACATATTATGTCATATTGTATAAAAATAATTCCCAAGATTAGCTAGGAACTTTTAGTTATGGAACTTTTAGTAATAATAAAAAAAATAAACAATTAAGAATCTTGAAAAATAATGGTTTCTATACATATCAAAACATATCTGTATTGCTCAAAAATGAAAGAAAAAATAATAAATTAATGATCAATAAGTATTATTACTCTCCTGACGGTACTTATTATATTTCATCGCGTCATATTTTACATATACGGTCAGTGTGTTTAGTACCGGCTTGCGTCTTCAGACTACACACGGAGCGTTAACAGTATTTGATTAATAAATCTTCGAACATTGAAGTAATAACGTAGGTTATTGAATGACACGGGAAACGTTTCGTTTGTAGTATGATCCAAACTAGGACTAAGCGTCGAGATAACGTTGTTTTGTTTATTATGTTTGTGTAAAATTTAAACTTATTCATCAGTTGTAATAGGTAGTATATTATAATTTAATATTTCATATACGGTCATTTTTATTACTCACACTATTTAACGTCTTTGATTTATTAAAATTTGTTTCAAATTTTGCTTTCGTAGTATATATTATGTACTATTGCAATTATGTACAAGGTGTTTCTTGTACTATACTATATCATCTTCTACCTGGAAATTTCCCTGCTTTAGCCAGGGTCTGCCTTACATGTTGTGAATAGATTTAGTTAATTTTTTTTACGACCGGCCGTCTGCCTGACACCAACCCTATTTGGGAATGCATTAATCAGTGATGTCTAAATACTCTTAGAAAGTACATATGACTCGTAAAAATCACATTGGTACTTGCCAGGGCCAGAATCAAATCGGCGCCCTGGTGCATAAGGGGCGAGCCTTTTAACCACTAGGCCACCACTGACTTTTTTGTGCTATACTATATATTCGATAAAATTTTCAGTTATTACAGAAAATTACGTAATATTTAAATGTTTTGAGCCATACCTAACACATTAAATGATTATAAACATAACACATAATAATTAGATATCACGGTTTTAGAAATCATTTAGTTTTAAAAAATTGTTCCTATACATTACAAATACATAATTAAGTTAGCCACACAATGTTAAATATACGTATTGGATACATGATACCTTTATTAATGAAACGCTTATTGGTTTGGACGGACCTGCCGTAATTATAATCTGAAAATTAATATCACAATTAATATTAAACGACTATTGATTTACCAATATTGATACAAAACATTGACCAGGAACAAACTTGTTTTTACACGAAGTGAGATCCGTGTGTGCTTATCACGGATAATAATAATTTAACCAATTTAATGTATGTACTATATTTTCAGTTTATAGGAGTTAATAACGAATTTTTTCATACTTTAAACTCCAAGAAGTCCTCTAGGACAAACTATTAGTTTTTTAGTATATTTATATAAATATATGGAGATAATTTCTTTATTTATAAACCCATTTTGATAAAAGTATATAATTTCATTAATTACATTCCATACACGATAGGTTCTGTAGATGTGCAGATTGCTAAGATTTCGTACATCTGGATCCTAAAGAAGGAAAAAAACACAATCTTTACTTACAAAAATATTTTATTTTTCATTAGACATTCATAAACTGTAATGATTGTTTGCAGCACGATAGGTGGTCTACGTGTGTACCAGAAGCCTGACAGCCTTCCAATGGCTGTGTTACTCAACTTGAGTGGTCCCCAAAGAGATCAGCACATATTGTTTGAGAAGTGGGGCAACCAAGGGGACCAGTGGTACAACTCAGTATCAGATTTAAGGAATCTGGGGGAAAATTTCCAGGTATACTTAAACTGGGTTTTTTTTATTTAAATAGTAATTATGTATTAAGTCCATATAGACCAGGATACACCTGCGACTCCAGAACTTATACAGGTGGAAATCAAAATACCCGAGATTGAAATAGGAATGCTGCTCATTTCGTTGAATTTTTCATTCAATTCCCACTTTCTATCTAAGATATTAATTATAATAATATAATGCAATACCAGGATTCATTAAAAATCTTCCTAATTAGACGTGCAAGTTTGATATTAAACAAAAAATTTCACTAGTACTATTTATTTTATTAAGAACTATACTTCTAAGTATGAGATAACTCAAAGAATATTCTCATCATCATCAGATCATCATAGAAGGTATCCGTGGGACCAGCTTCACCAGTGACATAGCCATCGATGACGTCGCTATACTCCAAGGAGAAAACTGTACAGCCGCTAAGAACAGGGCCACTACACCTTCTACAGTATACATGCGTGAGTTTAAATTTAAATGATTCTGGGTGATGATATAATGACACACAAATCCACACAATGTAGCTTAAACCCATTTGAGAATATATTCCTATGAAGATATTGGTTTCTTCGAAATATTTCTATTTGCAAACCACACATGTAGGTACACTTTAATATGTTTGTGCATGATTACACTGAATCCTTGTCAATTTACAATGGTCTTTTCGTTACTTATTATTATTTTGGAAGCATCAGTCTATGTACTTACATCTGCAACACAAACAATACTCTTGCTACACACACAAACACACCTATCAGACATTCCTCAAGTACTTTACACAAAACATTTGTCATTGATAACAATGATTAATGAGAGAAAAATCAGTTTAAAAGTGGGGTTATTAAATGCTAGATCCTTAAATACCGGACAGGATGAACTTCTAGTTACGGTTTCCAAATATAGACCAGACGTCCTAGCTATTAATGAAACATGGCTTAAAAAGGGAGAAGAATCGCTGGCACCGGTAATACCTGACTATAAATTCATCCATAAGGCTAGAACATACAGAAAAGGTGGAGGAGTTGGTTTTTATATCAGAAGAGGTTTAAAAACAAAGATCATGCAACATCCAGTCTCAGATCTCGAACAGTTGTGGCTACAGGTACAGTTACCGAGTTCAGTAATGTCTTTGGGTACAGCTTATAGACCAGAACTTGTTGGCGTTACGGAGACACTTGATGCTCTCAGTGAGTCACTTAACGAAATTTGTCGATGTGATGTTGCTTGTATATTGGGCGATTTGAACATTGATGTTTCAAACTCTGAGGCTGCGAAGACGAAAGAGTTGTCGGATTTCTGCCATCAACATAACTTACATCAGATAGTTAAGGAACCGACAAGAATCACCGATAACACGCAAACCATATTGGATCTAGTCTTATGTGACGCCCCATCAAAATGTAAGAAGATAGAAGTCATTCATAATCGTAGCTTGAGCGATCACGCTTTGGTTTTGGTGGAATTTAAGATTCCTAAAAATAAATACATAAAACAAGCTAAATTCCTTCGAGCTATAAATAAAATTCATAATGAGGTATTCATACATGATCTGAATTGTATTCCCTGGGACTCTATATTGACTTTAGATACGGTAGACAAAATGGTTGAAACGTTCAACGAAGAGCTCATACAGTTATTCAATATTCACGCTCCTATTCGAAGAATTATTATTAAGAACAAACCAAAGCCATGGATCACTAGTATGGTGAAATTTATGATGACTCTACGGGACAAAGCATTAATCAAAGCTCAAAAGTATGGAAGAGACAGCTCTAAGAACTATTATCGACAGTTAAAAAATTTTGTAACCGCGACAATACAAAGGGAAAAAACAGCGTATTTCAATCATTTCGTAAATGACAACATCAAACATCCCTCTGTACTGTGGAATAGCATAAAATCAACAGTGCAAATAGCTGGCACCAATAGAAACCCAATTCCTGAACACCTAAATGAACCTGACAAAATAAATGACCACTTTTTGACCTTACCGGTCATCGTTAACACTCAATTGCCCATTAATACCCCAACAATTAAAGACCAATTAAAAAATAATGAATTTACACTGAAGCCGACATCAGAAGACGAAGTCCTAAAAATCATAAGGGGCATTAAAACTAGAGCAGCAGGTTATGATGGAGTTGACATTGAGATGATACGGTTAACTCTTGAAGCAACCCTTCCAATTATAACAGGTATTATTAACAAATCAATTGTTACCAACACCTACCCATCATGTTGGAAAACAGCATTGGTAAAGCCTATCCCTAAAAAGGACACAATTGTACAACTCAATGATCTACGACCAATATCCATATTACCAGTACTATCAAAAATATTAGAAAAAGTTGTACTTAATCAAGTATCGACTTATGCAGAAAATAAACTTATAATCCCAAAATTTCAGTCTGGATTTCGAAAAGGCCATAGCACTGAAACTGCTCTTCTTAACGTCACAGACGATATAACTCAAGCTTCTGATGAGGGCATGAGTAGTATCCTTGTACTGTTGGACTACTCTAGAGCTTTCGATTGTCTGCATCCAGAGCTACTCTTGTCAAAATTAAAACAATACGACTTTTCAAACAACACCTGCCAATGGTTCAAAACATTTTTAACAAACAGACATCAAATAGTGACTACGGAGAATGCTGATGGTTCTAAGACGTTCTCTACTAAGAGATTAATCCCGCGTGGTGTGCCCCAGGGCTCCTTGCTAAGTCCAATACTCTTTGCCATCTTTACAGCGGACTTAACTCATCAAATTAAACACTGCAAATATCACCTCTATGCAGATGATACCCAAATATATTACTCTTTCGACTGCAATAACGTTCAAACCATACTGGACGCTGTTTCTAGAATTAACAGTGACCTCGACAGTATCAACACCTGGTCTCAAAATAACGCATTGGTCTTGAACCCTCAAAAATCATCAATGTTAATATTGGGTACAAAAAAGCAAATAAAACGCGTGCAGGACGCGGGGATCAAGCTCAAAATAAACAACGTTGAAATCCAACAGAATTCCTCTGCACGTAATCTTGGACTAATTTTGGATACGGAGCAAAAATTTACAGAACACGTAAATAATAAAGTTAGGACGGCATTCATGAAGTTGAAGACTTTGTACAAAATAAGGCCATTCATCAAGGAAGACATTCGGCTGCTACTGTGCGAATCTCTTGTTCTCTCACAACTGAGCTACTGCAGTACAGTGTATGGACCAAGACTAAATACTAAGGCCGAAAGATGCATTCAACGGGTTCAAAATGCCTGTATCCGTTTTTGTTATAGCGTCCCAAAGAGGGAACACATTACTCGGTATCTTAATCTTAAGGGAATTCTTAACATGACTTCAAGAAGAGAACTCCATTATGCCTGCACAGTTCACAGAATTGTATGGAACAAAAAACCAGAATACCTGTTCGAAAAATTGACCTGGCTTGACGTGCATTGCTTAAGAACCCGTCGCTTTGGCGTCCAAAACTTACTCAAAATTCAAAATCATAAATCGGCAAGGTATAGAAGCTGTTTTAGGTTTTCTGCAGCAAAAATATGGAATGATCTACCTCCACCACTTAGAACAAAGTGTAATACAGAGTCTTTTAAAGGCAAATATAAAACAACCCTGCTTAAAAAACAACATGCTGCAGAAAATGTTAGACACGCATACTACAAATGCCTGCCGCTAAAAGAATTTTGGCAATATTAGGATTACCCCCTTACTTCTCCAATCACACACAAATACACATGCACACATATACTCAGACACACATTCACACATTTACATACACACACACACACACACACACACACACACACACACACACACACACACACACACACACACACACACACACACACACACACACACACACACACTCATGCAAGAGTACTTGTACATACTGCAGTATTTTCTAATGATAAACTTTATTTCTGTTTTGATTAAATTTACTTCTTTTTTTATAAGTTTTGCTATCACCATTTATTTGTAATTGCTTTTTTCCAACGTTTGTAAATTATAATTATAATAATAGTGGCGGGGGTAGGATAATGTTACTCCTATTTGAAAAATTTGTAAAAGGGACTGTCTGAAAACCAGCGTTTCCCAGGGCCACGGTCCAGAGAAACATGCAGCTGAGACAGCTCCCATTGTCTGCATAAGCATATGTATTATGTTTTCTTTATTCTATCCCTGTGTTTCAATGGTTCTGTGTTTCTGACAATAAACGGATTTATTATTATTATTATTATTATTATTAATATGAATTCACAAAATTAAATTTCAATGTTTTTATTCATGATTTATTATTAGTATTAATTTAACTATTTACTGACAACCACCTCTCTTAAGCTTGAATAAAAGAATAAAAGAGTAATTAATTTAAAACTAAATTGATTGAATTAATAACAGAAAAGGTATTTTAGGATAATGAAAATTACAATGATTAGACAGAAAGAAAATTATTAACAAACTAAAGTATCCTTCAACAAACTGTCTACTATTTTATACTCATAAATGTATGTAGTTCTCTAATTCTAGTAGTACCGTATGTTAAATCAAGATCTTTATACAGCGGAGTCATGCCAGGGTCGATGTATGGAACCCTCGACCACTTTGTGTGGCTGCACCTACATCTGTCTCACTGAAGAAGACTGCTGCCACGACTTCTTTGAACTCTGCGTCTTTAAGCAAGGTTAGTTCATCTAAATTATAAGTTTAACAAAATCAGGCACTATATCTAAGTTCGCCCTTCATAAACTTTATATAAATAATGTTAAATCTATGTAAATGAAACTAAGGTTTTCGGTTAAGTGTGTACACATTTTTATATCATCTGTCCGTAATCACGGTTGCTATAAAGGAACCGAAACGTTGTGACCTTATAAATATAAAATAACAAAAATCGTGTAGAATGGGAAAAACGTAGTCTCATTTAAATGAGTACACAAAAATCCTAGATAACAAAATGGTAAATCTGTAATATATATATATATAGTTAGAGTTTCATTTCAAAACAGCTGGTTAAAATTAAATTGAATAAAATAAATATTTTTTCTAATAGTTAAGGTTGAAATCAAAGATAAAGTTTATTTTCCTTCACAGATTTAACAACAACCACAGACGATATTGTGTTGGCGAACAGTTCGTATGACAGACCACAGAAACAGAAACTGATAGCATCTCCCCCAGACACTACTTTAAGTACAACTACATCGACTACTTCTACCACAACTACCACAACTACAATGAAGACTATCCTCACAACCACAACTACAACAACACCCAAACCTACAACTACTCCCAAACCTACAACTACTTCTACATCTACAACAACTACTACTACTACGACTACCCGTAAACCTACAACTGTTGCTAAAACTACAACAACATCAAAACCTACAACAACTAGAAAACCTCAGCCCACTACACAGAAAACCACAACAAAAGCACCCAAACCAACCAAACCGAATAAACCCGTACCAACAACCAACAAACCTAAACCCACTACCATCAAAACTACTACTACACCATCAACAACTACTTCTACTACAACTTCTACAACTACATCAATCCCTACATCTACTCTCCGAGTAACTCCTCTCCTAGAACATGGAATATCCAGTACAATAGAAAACCACAACCTAAAGGCTAAAAAGGAACAAGAAATAGAAGTCAGAAGACTCCATAGTATGAACAAGGGTAATGTATAACATTAAATAAACAGATACTATATATAATTTTACTTTAATATACATATTAAACAGAAATATATTGGAATAGAATTATACTGAAAGTTAATAAATAGTACAACACAAAAAACTTCTTTAAACAGTCCGGGTTATAAGTATTATAAAACGCAAAGAATCATTTTATATTATTACACATATTAAGAGCAAAAAACATGATAATGATTTTAGAACATTCTAGATTATCCGCGTTGATTAATGTGTTATTTACAGAACAAAGTCACTCATCAGGCTGGAGGGTGGTCCTTATAATACTGGGTACTATAATATGTGTCGGCGTCGTGTCGTGGACGGTAGTCGTGTCGCGCTCGGCCCGGGGTCGTCTCGTGATCTCCAGGCTCAGAGGTCGCTGTAACCAAGACCCAGAAGTTAGATATCTCTCCACGGATGTTGATGATGATTAAATGATATCGTTTTGATAACACTCTTTCATTTTGTGTGTTAAAAATGTATGAAGCTATTGATGACAAGTCCTCACGTGAACCTTAAGAGGATTGTAGACATTTATCTTGAATTAGAAAATTGTTCTTAAAAGAAAGAAGTTGCAAATTTGTAAAATATCAGTGCTAATATCTGAATCCCTTATACGAGTATTGTGAATTTTGATATGTCAAACTTAATTTTGCAAGTTTCAGCGAGTTTCGTGAGGGCAAGTCAATATCATCACATATGATGATTAATGAAATAAAACTTAGGAAACTGACTGTTTTTATGTTGACAATATGACCTTTTATAAGATTATATCCTAAAATAAAAAAACAATAATAATTAAAGTTCTGAGGTACATATATACGTTAACTTTATATATAAGAAAATTACTTAACATTTATTATTGTACAGTAATAAATTTCAAATCAAAAAACTTTACAGTTACTTTAGAAGTTCCTAAAGAATTTCATCTTGTGCCGTTGCTGTTTTTTATATTTATAAAGGACTAAAATAAGAACAACACATTTTAGGTTTTTGATTATGACTTAAAAGTACTACCAATGCAGATTTTACAGTTTCCACTCTACTAACTATATTTGTTTGAAAGGGTAATAAATAAAATTTTGATTGTATTTTGGGTAGGTCACACTCTAAAACATTGTTTTTACAAAGCAAGTAAACCTTCTTAGTGTATTTTTTTATATAGCAACTCATTTCCTTACATGGCAATACAGCAGGCGGGCTAATTTAAAACCGTGACCTCGATTTAAACTATTACCCCGTTCCCACAATGTCACCCGGCATGGAGGCACGCGTTATCGACCCGCCAGTGTTTTGCGCATGCGCCAAATGTATGCGGTCTTATGACGTTTGCCTAGAAGTCAGAACTCAGTCGAACGGCGAGCGCGTCCCCGCAACTGTAAATACAAAGTCGGATATTATATATTTATATAATACATCCGATACGACTGCTATGACTGCGGATATCTGTGATTAAGTCTGTCGGTAAGTTGTCAGTTATATCAAAATTTGTTTGTATTTATTATGATTTTTAAATGTTTTGCTATCAACTTCGCCCTTACATAAACATAGCTTCATCTTAACACAACTATACTGAAAGTTACATCCATATATGTATATATATGCTGTGTGCATGTGTGTATATAGTATGATGGATGTGTGAGTGTATTTAGAACTAAATACTAGAGATCTTTGTCATCTTCAATTTCCCATATAATTTATGAAGAACAAACGGTTTTTGATTGGCGATTTCTTGTTTATGGTGTTACGTCATGCCGGTTATGGGTTGACTTATGGTGTTTAACTTATTATGTATGTTATAAAAATAGATTATATATATTATATAATATAGTATATATGCAGATGATCAATACATATTAAAGGAAGTCTTGTAAGTCATGTATTAAGATTGAGAAACCTCGCTAACAACGGGTCACTAAATACGTATTTATTTGACGTTGTTATTTATATATTTTATTTAGTAAAATAATACTTATAGGTAATTACATTACAAGTTCTATATCGACTGAACTAGCAGTTTTTAACTGTGTATGTTTGTACGAAAAAGTATAAATAACTTCAACTCTTTCTACTATACAAAATATTGGTTCGAAATCGAATTCGATGTTAAAAATTATTGTCCGGGATAACGGTATTTTATAAAAGTTATAAACTTTTTCTCAATAATCTAAAACTTTATACAAAATTCTTTAAAATAAAAACTACACACATAATTAAATCTAAAGTTTTAACTGCATTGAACTTCTTGAATATGTCCGTAGAACTTCGTCGCTCTATAGATGTACGGAAACATTTACAAAAAATAAATTATAAATATAAATCTACAATAATTAAAAGTTTCACAGCGACTTCATTTCCCGTGATTTCATGCAACAATTTTGTATTACAGTAACATTTTTATTCAATATTAAAAGCAAATCCGTCACAAAATGTTTCAGTTATTTTCTTTAACATTTATATATAACCCGATATATAAATATGATCAGTTTCAACAAACACACGGAAGGACATACTTATATCTCATTCTCCACTTCATATGAAGTATCTTTTTACGTATCTCTTCTCAACATCACACAATAACCAAAAACTTAACATTTAACTCCTATATCTACTACATATATACATAAACTAGCTTTCCGCCCGCAGCTTCGCCCGCGTAGAGTTCGGTTATATCGCGTTTCCAAGAGAACCTTTCAAAAGTCTGAGATAAAAACTATTCTATGTTCTTTCTCAAGGTTAACTCCATCTCTGTACCAAAATTTCATTAAAACCAGTTCAGTGGTTTAGGCGTGAAAGCATAACAGACAGACAGACAGAGTTACTTTCGCATTTATAATATTAGTGGGGATATATACAAGATAACAATATAAGACATTAAAACTATCAAAAAAAATCAGAAAGTTTAGTAAATCAATTTCAAAAATCGTCTCGAAACTGATCTTTACGAGCAGGCGAATTTATAATGAAACTCCTTATATATTAAGAACAATTAATTTTCATTGAAAACAACACTAACGAGGTTATTTTCTTTTTTTTATTTCTATAATATTTAAATATATTTAACATGTTATCTTAATGTCAGGAAGCCATTATCGGAGACAAAACTATTTATATATAGAAATGACGAACTTGACAACTAATAATTAAATGTTACTGTTGGTTAACGATAGAAAATTAAAAAACGGAAAGCCATAGCATTAATAATAAATAAATGAAACTTAATATTACCTTTGCAAAATAAAAAACTGTTAAAAAAGGTTCCTTTTTATGTATTGCGGATCCCTAAAACAGATAACAGAAAAACTCCTACACATTTTTTTAGCTGGTAACATAATGAATTATTCTTTTTACTTAACGAATATTGTACAACTTAATTTAATCGCTGAATTAGTCTCTTTGAGTTCATCTTCAATTTAATATTTAAATATCTTTTTGTTTTAATGAAATTATGTTAATATATTAAAGATCAAAGATTATCGATACTTTTATGTTTTAATACAATGAAATAGATTTAATTTTACAACGATAACAATATTAATAAAATGAAATATAAACATTCTATATAAGTAAGTATTTTTATGTATATTTATTGAAAATAAAAAAAAACAAATGAATATGTATATTGCAGAAATTGCAAAGACACGCTGCCGTCTTGAACATACATTACTTCCCCCATTCTTCACTTAAAATTACTTTAAGACAATAGTCTTTAATTCATTCGTGAAACGAATTAATATTGTAATGAACCATTTTCTATATATTGAAATAAGTTTACAGATGTCCATGAGAAGAAAACAGGATTAATTTAAATCACTTATCAGACCTCTCAAGTTTAAATTTAACCTTATTTTTTTTTGTTTTACTTTATCAGTTAGATTTTACGATCACTATATCATACAGGTTATCGTTTGTAATTGTTTCATTAAAAGTGACTGACAATGCTTTTAAATTACTAAATAGAAAAACTAGTCTCCAAAATTACATAAATATTGTAAATATGTTGATATTTTAAGTGCTTTCTATTTAAATTAAAAATACATATGTGAAAAATAGATTTTTGCAATATTCCATAGATAGATCAACCAGAAAAACCCCAAAAACTATTAATTAAAACAACAAAAAATTTATAAAACCCACACAAGGGTTGCGTGACTAAAATTTTGGGGAAATACAACTCGAAAGGGTAACGTAATTCATATTTAACATAACTATATTAAGGCTCTACAACAATCTCCTCGATCATATATAATAAAATATATTTTATCATGAAAACTTTGTAAATCAAAATACCTTTATTACTTTACTACTACAACCAGTAAAAACAAATGTACTTATAACATCTTGATGTAGTGAGTGTTTGTGATTCTCAAACATAATATTAAATACACATGAACACTAATAGATTCATACAGAATTCAGCAAAGAAATTCCTAGGAGATAAATAATAACTGTCATATATAGAATTGCTTGACAAATAGTATTTTTACTTCAAGCGAAAGTGGTGATGGAATATAATAAGTCATGAACTCCTTTTAATAAGAATAAATATCTTATATTCCGATGGATACCAAAGAAAATATTGAGTGTTTCAATCGAAACAGTTCCATAGAATTACGGTTCTCCTAACTATGAGTTTGACGAAACTAAAGGGACAAGGTTGTTTTTTAAACTATATACAGATACATATATAAAAATAATGTATTCCTTATTGAAACAAATACATATATACTGTAGTGGTTGCTTTAGAAATGTACATATTGAAATAAGAAAGCGTAGTTGGGATTACAATCTATTCTAAATGAAATATATTTAAATATTTTAAGTATACGGCAATATCAGTGATAAAATATAATGAGAGGTGAATCAGTAAAAAAAGATGTGTCGTCCTTGTTATATATTTAAACGAAAATATTGTAGTTGAAAGAAAATTATTTTGTAATAATTTGAACATTAGTTTCTCTGAGCTCATTGTAGAGACCTCTCTAACATCCTACATTCATCTTAAGAGCTCGGTTTTATTCCTGGAATACATTTAGTTATGTACGTCTAGAATATTATTGAATGTTTTCTTATAGAAAACTTTTTAATGTCCTTTGATGTGTTGGCTATATACCTATAAATCTATTTTATAAGACCATTCATTGTTAGTAATTTATTAATATTATAAAATAAAATAAAGTTAATTAACTACAAGTTACAGAAACTTGTCATCTGACGCTGGTTTTCTTTTCCACTGGTACTAAGTACCAGTCATTAAAAGACATACTACTAATCAAAATTAGTGCCTATTAACCAATAAAGTCTATTCTTAACCCTTAAAAAACATATTCACATAAGTCCAATTAATGTATTTTGAAAATAAATTCCTTTTATTATATTCAAGAAATTTATTAAATATTGTTCAATAAAGTTTCCTTCATAAATCTTCACACATCATGGTATTAACACAGGTTATTGAATTTGAAGCGAGAAATTTTAGTTATAAAGTTTGATGTTGGAAACTTGTGCTAAGCGTTATGAATACCGTCTACCTCTCACTTGTAGTTCACTCTCTTGAACATCTCTTATTTGGACAAGTCCTCTAGAAATAAAAACGACTTTGCTTTTGTATTATTCTACAGAGTAATGTTAAGTATAATAAAAATATAATCCTAAAATATAATTACATAAGTTCGTCCTGTTCTTCGTGGTGGCCTAGAGGTTCAAGGCCCGTCTCTCGTGCATGAGGGTGCGGGGTCGAAACCTGGCAAGTACCAATGTGATTTTTGCGAGTCATATGTACTTTCTAAGAGTATTTAGACATTTGTACTTTCTAAGAGTATTTAGTATTTAGACAGACGTTGAAGGAAAATATCGTGAGGAAACCTGGACTAATAATTTCAAATTGTAAATTGAAATGACCAACCCGTCTTGAGCGAGCATTGTGATTAATGCTCTAACCTTCTCCATGTGAGAATGAGGCCTTAGCTTAGCAGTGGGCTCTGAGAGACTGATGATGATGATGATATACAATCTAGTTGCTGATACATGCTACACTTGCTGACAACAAAGAATAGAATTAAGAGAATTTTGCAAAATTTCATGACATCAATATTGTTACGAAACAGTTTAGTTTTCAAAATTAACCAAACCTTACTGTGAACATTGTTTCGTAATCCATCTTTTAAAGAAAATTTTACGGCATAAGAAATTATTGAATGGTCGTGAATAATATAGTAGCGACCCAAATTATAGTTTTCAATTATTTTGTTTTAATTATACTTTATGGGACTTGATTTGAATTACATTTTATTTTACGTTAAATTCTTTAATGCATTTCATGTGTATCTTTTAGTAGGAGTAAATTCAAAAAGTTATTTTCAAATAAAAGCTGGTAGGTACTTGACTATAACCCCATCCGATGATAATTATTAGTGTATAGTTAGAATATACATGATAAGTTAGTTAGAACTTACTGTTCCTTATTGCTTATTTTAAGTAGTCCGCTTTAGGCTGCCCAAAATTACTTGACTGCAGAGAAGTGATTTTCACAGTAGGTATTCGTTCTGAAGTCTTACAAGCTGGTAGAAAAGGAAACGAATAGTTATTTATAATGTTTTTTTAAATATAACAATTAAAGTTTCTACATGATTTGAATTAAACGTAATTTTCTCCAAATCTAAGTTACCAGTAAGCCAAAATATTAATCTCCGATGGTTTAGACTTTAGAGCTAGACTTTAGAAACATGATCAGGTATTTCAGGAATAATCCAAGTTATTTTGAAACTGGGCCGGTGTGCCCTAATGTGCCCGGATGTGGTGAATTCCACTGATTTTTCAATATTAGAGTCAATAAATTATCCAAAGTAAAATTTCCAATAATAATTAATCTATTACCAATATTAATACATAGTTTATTTCTTGGATATTTTGAAAGTTCCTATATTTTCTAAATGAGGCTTGTCAGATAAAAAATAGAAGATTTGTAGACATCAAAACCTGATACTTTTTTGATTTCTTTAAATAATAGTAAATTCAATGAACACTCCAAAATGCTTAGTGTCAAGGCTTACCTAATATGTAGTAGTTAGCCCAAGGCGTATTCAAATGTCCGTAAGCAGATAAGCTGCAACGGTGAATACAATGCGATTATAAGACGACCCCAGTCCATTATACAGAATAGAATACATACAAGTACTTCCAATGAAGACCCTTTAACAGCTACTGGGTGATAATTCTTGCAAAACCGCCACTGGAAGGCTGACTATCGCTGTTTAATTTTAACAAAATATTCACCGTTATTTCAAAAATACTTTATAGTTGTTCTCTTTAAAGATGTAACTTATCCGTCAAATACCATTGTGAATGATAGCGGGATAGTGTAAAGACGTTTGAAGAACATTGTGTATACATAACGTAAAAGAATTTTCCATACACGTACATACATTTTCTCAAACAACCATGGTACCGAGTGAGGCGTTAATTATATTGCTAAACGCCATGTCTTATCAAAGTTAATATCATCCGCTGGTGATATATGTCGGCGTGATAAAGGCTTGTTTGTTTCCATGTCAAGGTCGTGGAAGCTATAAATTTGAAGGAGATTTCGTAATGCCATCCGTTCAATACCGACTCGTTATATCATTGGATCTCGATCACACTATTGTGAACCAGCATTTCGAAAACAACTGCGTGTATTGTGAAAAATAAATATTATTCATAGCTTCCGCGTTATTTTTTATAAATATTCCCACAATTTTCTCATTATCAGCATAATTTATATTCCTATTTTCCACACCATTAAGGGGTAATGTAATTTATAACCGTGTTCACGTTTTCGGGTACGTTACTTTATTGTGTAACGATTCCCTAATTGGAAAATAATATTAAAAACTCCTTATACATTTACTTGTTTAAAACGTGTATAAGTTCCGAGTATTTTCAAGATTCAGCTGAGATCTTCATAAAACAATACACAGCCCCTGAGGCTCGTTTATTTTACAGTGAGTTCAAGCGTTTTATTTTCTCTTTACGACGTCAGAAGCCTCCAGCGCCGTTTAATTGTTCCCTATTTGTTTATTATTTACGTGTTCCCAGTGACGTTCTACTATTATTAAGATTTTGCGCATTTTATATCAAGTATAAAAAATATTTAAAATTATAAAGATTAGTGTTCATATGCTTCTAGCCAATAATATCAGCATTAGTACTCGACCTTAAAATATATGTTTTATATATTCGGGTTTAAAAACAGAATGTGAGAAGAATTAAGCTAACCCAAACTGTATGGATGTACAATGAGCAAAAACCGACAAGTTTTGTTTTCGTAAGTCCTCAAATAACAATAGTTTTTTTCTATTTCTTCCAATACTTTTTGTTCTTGTCTAAATATGTTTACTTAAACGGAATATCCACTATGTTGTTATATTTCTAACGTTCCTCTTATATTTATCTCTTATAATTTAAAGCACGTTTATATCAAGTCATGTAAAGAAACTGTTTGAAAACAATTTCGTTACAAACTTGATATTCTCACTCAAACTTTAACTGTTGTCGAACAACTTTTAGCGAGAATTTCAACAAACAAAATAAAGTATTATTTCATTTTTCATTTCGTTGTCATGTAAAATTATTTGTCAATTTTGTTATTCAATGAAATTCATTACGATTCCTCGATTTATTAATTATTTATTTACAACAAGCACACTTACAACATACATATTGAATATTTACAGTTAAAGCGACTATATTAAAACACCAGATATGTACGTCAATGACAAGTGTACATAACATTTACTAACTATAAACAGTGCACGATTAAAAAGTTTACATATTAATTTAAAGATAAAATAAAAATATTACATAAAAATTACAAAATAAAATAAAAAATATTACTAGGTATATAAAGTTAGGAAAACTTTAACTTAGAAAAAAAATAGTCAATAATTTATTTATTATAAATTATTCTTAATATTTTAGACATTGTAATGACGATTCTTAATTTCTACGGGAATTCAAATAATTTAATTTGATCATATTACATAAGCATTCAAATGAAAAACAAATTAACTTCTAACCCAACAAAAAAATTAAATATTCAGGTAATGCTCAACGGAATAAATTAAAGTTGAAAACGTTCGTAAATTAAAGAAACTGGAATGACATTCCAACAATAAAAAATAACGTGGAAATGCCTTATTGGCCTCAACGAACAAACAACCCCTTTCATTAAAATAGTCACAGAACACGCGTGTCACAGCACAATAATCCGTACAATGGTATTTCGATTTTACTGGAATATTTCCAGCTATGGTTCGCTCGAGTGAGTGGTCTGAATTACAAATGAATTAAATTCTATACTGACATTTGTAATACATTATTTACTATACAAATATCTTTATGTATAAGTAATTTGTGTACGCGACTTTCAGTGTGTGTTAAAATAGTAGATTTATTTCTTCACTTTTTGAGTGAAAAAGCAAAAATCCTGTTTCATATATTCTTACAAACTCACATTTATTATATCAATAAGAATGTCAATAAAATACTCCAAAATTTTGTCAACAAATGTTTTCTTGAGGATTAAGTATTATTTTTAACCAAATTTATGTTTTATTTATCACTTCAATATATCCATACAAAAAATCACAGCTTTACAATAATGTTATGTTTTTCATAAACTAAAGTTGTGAATAGGTCCTAAAGCCTCTAATTAGACGTCGAGTGTCATTTGGTAAAATATAAACTAGTTTGTAAACTGCTTGAATAACAAACAGGTGCAAAGTTTATATTTAGAAAGATATAAATATTAGTCAATTGGAAACTCAATACAATAAAATATAAATCATCCCTCTCTAAGAAAGAAAGTTTTTACTAAAGAAAATCGATTATATAATATATAAAATCTAATACACTCATCGTGTTTCACTCGTTAAAATATCAATCGTCACTTAAAATACAATACAACTTAGAACACAGAAAAGTAAGTGCAAGACTCAATATTTGATCTCTCAAACATATACTACAATAAAAACACAATATCTGACCTGCATATACTGTGTATGTATTTATTAAATAAAGAGAATTATTTTACAGACTACCAAACAATCAATAGCAACTTTGCCTATTAGTTTAAGCAACAATAGAAAAAGAAATTAACCTTGTCGAAAACATTAAAGTACTCTCATTTATAGTAACAACAAAATACAAACAATGAAACATGAGAATGTTATAAAATTAACATATTTATTACCACAAGTGAACAATTAGGTAACTCTTTGAAAATACGTAAAGTTGTACACGACATGTACCTAGCTTTATAACAGATGTAATGATAAAAATAGTGTAAAAAACCGGTAAATTTGTTAACTTCAATTATTAAACAAGGCAAAGTTACAAACTAATACATAGTTAAATAGCGACGTAAAGTATTTTAAAGATATGAGTTGTTTTTAGAATCAACAATATGTTAAAAAAATATAATAGGATTTTTCATTTATTTTTTGTTCAGAGATAGGTAGATTCAGTTTACATTAATTCTTAAGTCACTGAAAATGAATATCGTTTTAAAAAAGCGCAAATTCTTCCCGCTCTTGTAACTATCATAATATTTATCACAATTAACGTTAAATATATTTTAGGAGGTTTTTCAAAATTAGTATTTAATCTTGGGAATAAAGTAAAGTAAAAATAATTTATTTTAAAACTTCTCTACAACTAATTCAGTTTCTTAGTCAAATAATTCCCTCATATTTTTTAAGTACTGAATTCCCGCTTGAGTTATAAAGATGAAGTGTTTAAGAAGTTTAGAATCGTTTTTCTTAACTTTATAAAAAGTAATGAGATCTAAGATTTTCGCGAGTACTCATTCATAAAAAGTCATTACTAAAGCTAGGGATTTTTATGATTTCAGCCATAAATCATATTAAAAAGAATTCATTCGATAACCAGTTAATTATTTATTTTGCCATTTATTTATTCTTACTTAAATTGAATTTAAAACCTACATAATACATTCTTGTGACTATTGTGTCGTGAATAAAATAAAAACATATCATCAAACAGTTTTCTGGACCCAGCCGAGCTTATCGAAGGTAGATATCTGAAGCCACGCTTCGATGAACTTAGATAAAAATAACAAACATTCTTTCCAACTTCGGAAAATTTCCTGAAATTATTCAACATATTATTCTGTATCCTTTCTGTTTGTTTTCCTCATGCGTGCTCAACAACCCTTGTCCTTTACATATTGACTGTTTCATTTTGATTTAGTGACCTTTGTAAATATAAAGTTCATTTTTGCGTAAAATCTTTCACATATATCTTGAGTTTTCCTTTCAGTAGTATTTTAGTTTCTCTAACAAATCTCATTGTTACTTCAATCAAGTCTACTTAATTGTATTCCATATACAAGGCAATCTGTTCCTATCTCCTCCATACTACACGACCTTGGCAGAATATACGGTGCACGTTTCTGCATCGCTGAAAGCCTCAAACTAAACTAATTAATTTCTCAATTGATGAATTATCTATCTGAACTCATTCATTCGATTAAAATTGGTATTTTCCTGAAAGGTGATCTTCTAATATTTTTAATACGTGCATCTTTGAGCCTTTAAAACGTATGTACTAAATCAGTAAATGAGAAACATTATATATGTATTTGTAAAGTGTATTCATTCTCTTTGATGTTACGAGAAAATAATTATTCCTTATAAAATATATGTTTTGTATATAACATGAAGCTGTCAAAAGAAGCAATTCTGTTTTCTCGAGTTGCTCTTTCTTTCATTCATATTAAAGTACAAGAATCTCTTTGATTTTTCTCCTTTCTCCCGAGGGTTTTTTTCCGTTTAAATGTGTTCAAAATGGTCGACAAAACGGATTTATAAAACTGTAT
Organism: Danaus chrysippus; assembly: GCA_916720795.1. Taxonomy (NCBI): domain Eukaryota; kingdom Metazoa; phylum Arthropoda; class Insecta; order Lepidoptera; family Nymphalidae; genus Danaus; species Danaus chrysippus. The sequence continues at coordinate 2,304,900 of CAKASE010000065.1, read as the reverse complement.
ATTTTCAAAATATCTTTGAATATTTTTAGTTAAATCTTTAATGCGATGGCAAGTTCTAAGATACCAGAATAATATAGAGCTACTACATGACGTATCTTTCATTAAAACTACTTCTTTAAGCTTATGCGAGCCCAAATCTTTATCTATTTCTGGTTATCTTATTATCAACTGATATTTAACAAATAGAAAGAACATAATCACTTAATTAAATTTTTCTCTACGATAATTCTCTTTGTGTAATTACCAAACTCTTCCAAGCAGCTTTACAACTTAATTAAAAATAAATACGAAAATAAAACCTACAGCCCATTGAAAGGTCATACGAGGAGAATGTTGTTAAGTGGCTCTTCATACAAGCTCATGTTACTGGTGGACCAAATCTGTTTGGAGATAATTAGCACACAGAGGAAAAAAACCATTAATGAATCAGTACTGCTTAAAAATAAACGAATGCCAAACTAAATTTAATATAATTCTATAAACATATGTGTAAGCGTTATGTTAATCAGAATTCTACAAATAATCTATTTTAGAAACACTGTCAAGAAAAATGAATAATAAGTTTTATACATACGCCAGTTAATACTTAATATTAATATGGAAGCACTTAATATCAAAGATCGCATTTTTAATGTAAAAAGATTTCCCAGATCATGTTTAATTCATCAACGTCATCCATCCGTCACCAAAAGTGACGAGGATTAGCGTTTCCACTCCTAATACCAAAATAACAAATCGTTTTATTTCATTCCTAAATGTTAGGAATGGCTTCAAAATTAATAACCGCTCTCAGTCAAGAGCAAGTCGTTTCTTTTATGGAGACGCCAATCAATTTGATGGCAGAGTTAAAGTATTCAGGTTAAGTGTATTGGTTGCAAGGTCAAGAGCTTCATCTAACATGGCTATTTATATTCAAAGCTATTTGTTTCTTCTGCAGACTCGATATAAAATCAGATGGCATTTTGTGAGTAGATTGCTAGTCATTTCAAAGTATTTTCACAACTTAAAATCTTTATATTTCGTTATTTTCAATATTACAATTTGGAACTAAAATGTGGTATTACTTAAATATATAACGTATACCGTAAGGAAGGCTTTAACTATAAAATGTTTCATAACAAAAGTATGTATATATATTTATAGAAACTACTAAAGTATAAAAAACCAGCCTACTCGTGAATTGTCAATTAAGTTTATTCTGGCAAGTTTGGAGTGTTTATTCTAGGAATAATTCTCCAAAACCTTATGTCAATTTGGAAAGGTGTTGATAATCTTACACTACTAAATCAATATTAATTATTAAAAAAGAAAATCCTTAAACCATTGTAAGGAATGTAACTTTCAAAGGAAAGAATCCGATCGAAATAATCGAGGGGTCCGAAAGCTATGACGCATTAGATACACGAACACTCACACGCACACACACACACACACACACACACATGCGCAAGTAGACACACATGTACGCACACGCATACAAAGACATTTATATTAAACTTTTTTCGTTAGGAGTTAAGATCTTTGCAAAACATTACCACAATTCGTTTTAGAATATACTCCCACTAACTTAGTATCGATGTGTCTCAGAGTTTCTTTGTTACCATGCTTTAATACAATATTTTGTATAATTATAATTATATTCTTTTAAAATTATCAAAATTGGTCTCAAACTTTATAGTTTTATTGCACCTTTTGATGAAGAACTATTATAAGAAAATATACTATAGTTATGAACTTCATATTTTTATTCAAAACACGATATGTTTGTCTCTTTCTGGTGTACTTTCTCTTTCTTATCAAGGCTCTCTATAATCCTATTTATAGTCCCACATCAGGCCAATTTTCTACATATGAGAAGGTTTATGTCTTACAAGTTTTCTCAAGACATGGCAGTTTTTCCTCGACTTGTTTTTCTTAGGACTCGTTCTGTAACACATTAGAATATTTATATATCTGTTTCCAACCTGAAAAAAGATATCTTTATAGTAGGTAGATCAATAATTAATGTCCTGTTTATTACTGTTTTTTGAGACTTCAGAACTAGTTGTTTAAATATAATTAAAACATCAATATATGTGTTATTTTTATTCTAGAAGTAACAAGATGATCGATCCAAGCTCATCCGAAGAAGACAGTGAGGACGAACACAAGAAACAGCCTTCTAAGTTACCAGGTATGAACAAAAATATACAATGAAAACCAGTACAAATTAGTATTACATTCCTTGTGCATACAGTTTCATAGAGACAAGGTATATGTCACACATTGTTCCCATGTTACGTAATCTTTTATCAAAGATTCTACTTGTTATTTGGCAAAAGACCAAAGTTCATCTGAACCAAGCTTAGATTAACCAGATTGAATCTCTTGTAAATTCGTATATGACATCGAGGTTTCACATGATTATATAAGCATGGTTATAAATGTACAGGGTGACTGGTGAATTACTATCAATATTTTAGGAGAATACTCGGTACATGATTCTCATTCGAATTATGTAAAAAAAATAGGCACTTAATTTTTGACAAAATTTCCGTATAAATAAGTAAAGTGTTGACACGTTCAAAGTGTTCAAGTGTGGACGCGTGCGGCGGCGTGCTGATACAACACCACGTCACGACACGCGTATGTGTGAGTGTCAGTGTATACCTAATCTGTAGGGTGTTCGCACGATGCGTAATTAATTACATAACTTTTGGTTAACTTTACTTAGAAGTTTATTAATATTTATGTTATATTAATTTTTATTTTGTCATATATGATCGTCAAATATCACGTCCTCAAGTATCGATAGTAATTCACCAGTCACCCTGTATAATACCAGTACTGTTTATATCTTTATATATATAATTCTTCTGTGAGTGTGTATGTCACTGAACTTCTCTCAAACAACTGGATCGATTTTAATGAATTTTTTTGTGTGTGTTCAAGGAGATCTGGGAATTGTTTAGATTCACAATTTTGTCCGCTGGACAATGTTTTTTTAATTAATTTTTTATTTATTAGTACTTGTTGATAAAACGTTTTTTTGTTATTAGATTTGACAACTAACTTATATGTCAATCATTCTGTCGCACTTCAAAACACGGAGATTTATGGCTTTAATAGGTAAACTCCAAAAATATAAATAAAAAAACATAACAGATATTTCTTGATTATAGGGCGATACGAAGTTCGCCAGGTCTTCTAGTATAATATAAATTAAAAGGTATTTGTACATAACGAAAGTTCAATTAATTTATTTCTACATCACTTCACGTCACGTGGATGTATGAACATCAAACAAGTTTGAAATATAAATTGAAAGTTTGATTTTCAGTCGTTGATTGAGGAAATTTGTTTTGGAAATGTTATAGAAGTTGACGACGATAATAACATCGATATCAATTGAGAGAAATTAATTTAACATTCATAAATAATGTTGAATAGTTAAAGTGATTACGACAAAGTTTCACCAATCAATGTTTATTAAATCTAAACAAGGCATGTTCTAACAAGCCATCAAAATTATAAATCCCACGATGACAAATTAACAACGCATTATTAATCGTCATGTCAAATGACCGACTACCAAATTATTAGTTTTTACTATAAGACGACCAAATGGAAATTATAGCGTTTAAAACGGCTCGTTTGCCACGATGCACCACTTTATACTTTGATCGTATATATTCCTCGATACGTCACTTGTAAGCTAATGCGACCAAATTTTATACATCGTTGGTTGCATACATTTGGCACACAAAAAGCTTTCTTTTCAATTTACTAGGTGTAACTTGTCAAAATCGTGTTGTCAATAAATTGTGTTATATAATATTATTGTGTTATAAATATAGACATAAATTGTGTTCAAATTACAAGAGATAAAAAGAAAGTTTAATTTGCAATGTCATAGAAAAGCTGGAGGCAAAATCATCATAGGGAATGAAATTTTAATTTACTTTATTAATAAGTACAAGGAAATAGTTGAAACTGACAAAACAGATGACGTTACTATGGTTACAAGAAATCAGGGCTGTGATTGGACGATTGAGTTTCGACAATGCATTAACAGTATGTTAGCCATTAGACGGAGCTCCTGAGCAGGAATTAATATTAGTGGCTTGTTAAGACATTTAAACGGACATTTGTGCGTGGTGGGACGCTCGATACATCTAACAGAGCATCAAACGCATTAACAAGATGTTACTTATTTAACATTGATTGGTGAAACTGGGTGTAAGACTTAAAGTATTGAATGTCTTTCTTCAAAAAATCATTTAAATATAATCTTCGTAACATTGTATAAGTGTTAAATATAATAAGACGATTATTTTTTCTCTTAGTACCACCTGGTGCATTAGCAGGAGGACGGCCATCAGTCCGAGGGAAACCAGAATTACCGCGCGGGTCCACTGCTGGCCTACCAGGTACAGAAAATATCAATTAGTATAGAAAATTATATGACTAGTACAAAATATGATGAATTTTTAACCTTAGCCTTAGTTATACGCCTTCAAGTCCTTTTTTTATTTAACTATATCCTTATCATATTGGAAACATATACAAATTTAGTTGTACATCCCTGTTAATCATAAAAAGTTTGTTTGTATCAAAAGATGAATATAGAATAATTCTTTCAACGACCTTTTTATTTTTCATTAGCATCACCTTAAAAGGTCTACCGTATTAAAACCCTTTTATACAAAATACCGTTGAATTCTCTCGCTATTTTCGAGGGTCCTTGAACCCTAAACTTTAGTATTTATTTATAATACATGACATATCCTTGATCGTCTGAGATTTTTTGTGATGACTCCATTAGAGGTTATTTAATCACTTGCTTATTTCTCACACCCTCACATTAATAAGAGTTTGTTTTGAAACATTAAGAAATTAATAATAGTCCTGACTCCTGAGTTTGGTGTGATGTTATCTTCAAAGTTTCATCATTATATGTTCAGGAGCTAGTCCCCTCACAACCGCCCCCCTCGCCGCGCCGCTACACCCCGCCACTAGACAAAGGGAGCAAGCGGCGCTCGCACCGCCACAACATGCGTAAGTATTCTAAATAGTATGACCTTGAATCTTTTTTCAAAAATATTTTAAAAAAACCAATAAAAAATGAACTCTGTAATACTAGATGATTTGCTAATAAATAGATTTCAAGGTTCTTAGATAAAATTTTAAGTACATAAATAGTTTCATGTCCATTTCGTTTCATGAAACATTTTAGATATTCTATAGTAGAAATGACAAAACTATGTAGTTTTAGTTAGAAGTAACGCAATTAAAAACTTTTGCTTATCCAGTCTATATATATTAAAATATTTGCTAAATCAAAGTAGATTGTAGTATCACTACATGCCATAAGTTTACATACACTGACCGCACTTGCTATAAAGTTAATTATAAAGTGTATATTTTTGCCAATAGCGAGATGTCAGTTTGTGTGAACGAGAACCACTTACATTGACGACTTAATACTATAGATCGTTTAGATCGTTCTTGCGCAGGACCTCGACGGGGAGCGCCAGCTCGGGGGAGGCGCCGGCACCCTCACCCAGTCCCTCGGGAACTAGTCACTCTGACAAGGATCAAGACCCTCAGGTATGAAAACTAGATATATATCACATAGTCTCTTCTCTTGTATGCTAGAAAAAGGTATATTAAAGACAATGATTTTGGTAAAACTCATTAAGTTAGGATTGAGCCCAACCTAAAGTTGAAAAGCCATCAGTATTTTATAGAAGACAATTGTAGAGCGTGGTTAGGGATCGCACACTTTTATTATTGCATCCCTTTTTCATAATCGGATAACAAGATACATGGCGGGTCTACATGTTTTGCTTTTTGTGTTTCCTCACTTGTGGACGAAATGATTTTCATGAGCACATTACATGATTTGATTTATTTTCGTTAATATTATTTCGTTTTCTTTTATTTATTTCATTCCTCACAAAATTTGGATATCCTTAACTGTAGAGTAAAAAAGTTATTAGTGGTGTCAACCAACTTTGACTTAATTTCCATTTACCAGCAAAAGGAATGAAGGTGTAATTGATGATTTATAAAAAATATGAGACAACGAAACCTCACATAGAATAGAACAGCTAAATAATGCCTTTTTAAAAAAATTATAATATTATTTTCACTAAAATCAAAAATTTTAACTATGTTAAGATAGGTTAATGGGAGTATTTATATAAGAATCATCCTTTAAGCTGTACATTTTCTTTCAAAGGAGAAAATAGAAAAACTAGAAGAGGACAAGAAACGTCGTTTACAACTATACGTGTTTGTGTCCCGATGTGTGGCTCATCCCTTCAACGCTAAACAACCGACCGACATGACGCGGCGACACACTAAGCTTACTCCGCATCAGCTAGAGACTATACAAGCCAGATTCCAGGTCAGGGAAACATAGCTTAAAGGTACTTTTTGAATTTTGAATGAATTTTCTCTAAACATATCCATTTACAGGCCTTCCTCAAAGGAGAAACTCAGATTCTCGCTGACGAAGCGTTTCAAAACGCCGTTCAATCATACTACGACGTGTTCCTCAAATCTGAAAGGGTAGAACAGATGGTCAAGTCTGGGGCTTGTTCGCATCACGACTTTCGAGAAGTTTTCAGAAATAATATAGAAAAACGAGTCAGGTTTGAATATATAGTACATAGAGTCTTTCAAAACTCACTTAACTTAATCGATACCTGACTTTCCTTCCTTTCAGGGATATTAACATTGTACATATCAAACAAAACTTAAATGAAACTAATATTTTTTAATTACGCTTGCCTTAGTTTTGTAAAAAATTACATACTCCAAACGTTTCGGTTACTTTTCAGCAACCGTGATCACGGGCCAACGAGATGTGAATTCGTGGCGATATATCCGAAAAATATTAGTTTCATTTAAATGAATAAGACTCGCGAAAGTCAATTCGAACTAATAAATTTAAGGTGTAAGATTAATTCCAGGTCTTTACCAGAAATAGACGGACTTAGCAAGGAAACAGTGTTAACAACGTGGCTTGCTAAACTTGATTGCATTATGAAGGGAACAGGTGAGGCTTATACTACCACTGAATACACATACCCAATGTAAGAACAAAAAGAAAGAAAACATAGACATATTTTGATAACAATAATGAATAAAAATAGAATGTCCAAAAAGACAATTGTTTGAAACAAGACATATTATTTTTCTTCTTTTTAGTTCTTGATAATTTAGACCTTAGTAAGATTGAAATGTTTTGCATGACGCAGTGTGCAAAGCATCTAATGCTTATATGCAACAAGCATTTGAATGTGTGTTAACATCTGTGTGCTCATCAATTAGCCCTTTTATTTAGGGTAATATATTAAAACAAGTCCTATAATAAATAAACTAAAAGGAAATATAAATAAATTTATTAATAAGTTTTGTGTCCATCAACCATATCTAGAGCGATTTATAAATGTTGCTTGACTTGCATTTATGTTTCTACCCTCTATAAGAATGACAATGCAACAAATATATGTATATATTAATTTAAATATATGAAAAAACCATTAAGAATAATTCTTATTTAGTATCAAAATTCCTATATTGCAATGTCATTTAATATATGTTCTTAATTTAGTGATTATGTGACAATGTTAGCAATCCCAGGATATTTTCAAACCCATTACTAAATACTTAACATAATCATTAAATGTGTCGATGTAAACTGTAGTATTAATGTATGCTAAATCAAAACAATTTAAAGATATTTGTTTCAATTTAGCACAGAGGTCAGTTTAAAAATATATTATGTATAAGTATGTTTAAAATCTTCTCCATGTGAGCAGAGGCCTTTATTCAGTTTTCTCTGATAGGCTGATGATCAAGTATGTAGTGTATGTATCTATACAATAGTTATAATACACTGTCTCACTACTACCCCGCCTAGAGCGCAGGAATACGTCACCGTTCTGCTCCGCGCTAGTCATTAGACTGCCGAGCGCATGCCGACCCTCCAGTGGGGTACGTAAGACAGTGTATTATATCTACTGTATAGATACATACACTACAAAGTGTATATATGTATATGTGGTATATTTTTTGCTGACCAAACGCCAGTTACCATCGAATGATATAACAAATGTGTGCGTTTCATCTCTCATGTGTGTTTCTCTCCCTCTCACACTTCCCAGGAATAACAGGTACATCTGATAAACAAAACAATGGTTTAACTTTAAACATCTCTGCTTCTGTCTTGTTATATTGCTTGTTTGTCATCTAGTCGTACTTGTAGACAATAGAGCTTTATCTATATTTGTTCAGCTTAATTCGATGTTGTTATATTAATAAACATTATTTAAGATCGGTTATAATTTCGAAGACTTCAAATAGTAATAGTTAATATGAATTGAACACATACATTTTTTTATTTGTTTAAAAAACACATTTAATGAAGTTTAAATTACTACTCATATTTATTTTAATTTCGAAGATGCTTGTAGATTATACTATCATTGACAGTATTATAGAAATAAATCTTTTGGATATGAATTCAGCTTAGAAATCGTAATAACAGCAAACTTTGAAGAAATTACCTAAAACTAACATAAGCCAACATCAAATCCGCTTTAATTATGTTATCTGAAACAAATTTTTCAATATATTACTTTAAACATCTCTCAAAAAATAAGCACATCACTTACACATTACAACATACAATACGTGTAATGTAAAGAAAAATATGATACATTACTCATAGGTATCCCAGGAGACGATGACTCCAAGAGGCCCTCCCGCGCTCAGCAACAGAGCCTGAACGCTGAGTGTATACTGAGCAAGGAACAGCTGTACGACATGTTCCAGCAGATACTAGGAGTCAAGAAGTTTGAACACCAGCTGCTGTTCAACGCTCTACTGGCAAGTATCACCTCTTAATATAAGAAGTTTTGACGTCTTTTATATTGTTTTCTATCTATTAATCTTCTTATCATTCTATATTTAAATAGATGTTCTCAATCGTAGTTAATAATCAGTAATCATAAGTAATTAAATTGTATATTGTACATTTTGTACATACAGAAAATTTACAAATATATTACTAGTTCACCTAGTAGGTGTTAAATCTTCGCAATATTAGTTTCTTTGGGACTTTTTAGTTTCATTTTCATCAATCCAATATAACTTTAAAACATGTTAAGTTTCTTGTATTTGATTTTTTTAAATCCTTTTTGGTCAAAAGTACCAAAGGAAAAGAAATTAACGTTATATTATTTTTATATAAACCACTTCTTTTGCCCAAAAGACAAATTAAATAAATAATTTGTCAAAGTCGGTTTACCCACCTTGTACAGTCAGGAAAAATATTTAAGCAAGCTTACAAATATACGTCATCTTCAGATCCGTACCCCACGCTAGGTGTGATCGGCACATTACGATTTCCTTTCTATTTCATTCCCATTATCCGTCTTTTTATGACGTCATGTTACATGACCATTCCATCTATGCTCGTAGTTCTTTTTGCAACACGACTCATTCCTCAATATAACATGAGTCATGACCATACCATACAAACTTTCTCCATGGTAGTTAGAATCTTCCGCTTACATATTCCTTTCTAATTCTATCAATTCATGTCACTCCACACATCCATCTTAATCTTCGCATCCCTGTATAATGCAATTTGCATTCTAACACCACTTTTGTAGTCCAACATTTTAATCCATACAATACGACAGTAATCACCAGAATTTTGTACATATTCTCTTTAACCTGTAGCTTAGACAAAACCTTAACAGTTCAGGTAAAAGGTTTACAAATACATATACAGCTGAAATATATTCACTTTCCGTGTGTTGTCCAATGCAAACTCGTAAAAAGTAAATTGAATATACATTTTTTTCTTCGTAATACATCCTACCTTATTATTTAAAAACATTTCCAGATAAAAATTAATTTATATTTTATGTATATTTAAAATAAAATTCATCGTTTGTTCTCTTCATAAATTGTGTAATTATAATTATATAAAACTTCTGTCGTTTCCTTGAAATTCTCATTGCGGTAACTTCTCTTTGATTTGTTCTTACAAAGCAACCATAAAAATTAATATTAGCTTTCCTCGCATAATTAACTGAAGTATTCCAACATTATATAACAGACTTTTAATTTCATAATGCTTCAAGGCAGGTTTGTTTTGAATACATTTTTCCTGTTTCCTAGCACTGTCTTAAGCCATATCTTTCTTTATAAAGTGTATTTCCACGTGCATAGTTCAACATTTGACATAAAAACTTTTCTATTATAAATAAGACTATTTATACTTATGGTTTATGATACAAATCAATCAATACATTATCCTGAAGAAACCCACGCTTAATAAACTTCATTTAATATTAATACAGATAGTTTTTCCTTCAAATGATATGTTAGATCATTCCTCGGAAATTTCTCTCCAATAAATATCGTTTGTTGACAGAGCATTATTCACGTAATGGAACCCAAGTTTTTGTCAGAAATATATTAAATGTGATAAATTTAATGTGTTTTCTTCCAATTCATTAAATAAGAGCTCCTATATTTTCTTTCAATTATTTAATCATTGTTTAAGATCCACAAAACACACATTTTCGTAAATAATTATAAAATTATATTCACAGAAAAGTAGTCGTCCTTTTCATTAGAGAAATAATTTTAAGAAATATTTCATGCAAGAAAACTCTCAACCATATTTTGTCACATTCAAATCTATGAGTGTACCTAATGCCCTCTTCTCTCTGGAAGACACATACAAGTTACTAAAATATAAATAAAATTTTACTCCCAATAAGATTCCTCCCTTAACAATACAAACAAATTTAAACTTGTACGTTACACAACTTTTGAACTGAAAACACTTGAGTTTTTAACTTGAGTTTTATTACTTTTACAACTCTGCAAACTTCCAACATTGAAAAAAGTTTAACATCGATCGTATTTCCTTTAAAGTTAGTTGTGAATATTGTTTTATTATAGTTGGACTCCGCGGACGAGCAGGCTGCTGCTATCAGAAGAGAATTGGATGGAAGGATGCAGAAAGTCAATGAGATGGAAAAGGTACGTGACAGGGAATATTTTCTCCACTATTCAATTAATTCAATAATTAATTTCAATATATATTTAGAACCGCAAGTTGATGCCGAAGTTCGTGCTGAAAGAAATGGAGTCTTTATACATTGAAGAGCTCAAGTCATCCATCAATCTGTTGATGGCCAACTTAGAGTCGCTGCCCGTGTCCAAGGGCGGCGCAGATTCCAAATACGGTCTTCATAAGATCAAGCGGTATAATCACAGGTCAGGATATGAATTGTTTTAATAACTCAGTTATAATGTTGTAAAAATGTCTGTTCGTATCTATTTATGTGATGAAGCTTAATTTTAAATGTTAACAGTCCTATAATAAATATAATTAATTAATTACAACATAAAGTATCAATGTTATATGTTAATGTTATAAACCCTTCTAATGTGATCATATCATCTATATATAGATTATTAACTTATACCTGAATATAAATATCTTTTAATTCTCTACGAGATGTATCTGGTCACACCTATCTGTCTATGTTTCTTGCCACTTCTTCTTGTTCATTTCTTTCTTGGTTTTCTGTCCCTGGCACAACGGACGGTACGCAGGAAGTACAAGTAATGATACCTTTAAATGACTATCAGCATTCAGCACGTGTCTTGTGTACGACCCACACCTGCCTGACACCAACGATGTTGACTTGATGTCATAGACACCGTAGAATAGACTGACTAGACTGTAGACATAGATTGAGCAACTAATGAAGATACAATACTATTGAACGATAAGGAACTAAATTACAATTCCCACGATAGTTATGAGATCCCGTTGACTTTAATCGGAATTAAAATTATCAATTAGAATAAAATAATCTTGAGCGTACTCTCCTTGTTTCTTCATCAGTTTTTTGGGTTATTTATTACAAATGATAGTAGCATGAGGTGAACTCGGTGAGGTATTTAAATCTTCTTATGAAAAACGCTTTACAATAAAAACGGAATGCTTTCAGGATTTTCATAGTTTACATAACTGTAACAGCCAGTGCGTTTACATTTGCCAGAACTTATACAGAACAGCTTTCGAATCTAGAGTATTTATAGCGTGAATTAGAGGAGTAACTTTAGTAACAGTTTGAAAATTTTTCTAGGCTTTCTATATAACATCACGGCTTTATATTCTCCTATACTCACTCTTATAACTTGTACATAAAACACACGAAATACCGGATTCTATAGAATCATAAAAAGGACCATAAACGCTTAAGTAATGCTTTTAAGCGCTTCGCCTAACACTTCCCATTCTATACATACCACCCGCCCGTACGCCTTAGTTATACTACGTGTAGACCTGCCAGACCTATTTAACATTTTCTATTGCTATGCTTAATCATTCTTGGTATCGGTGATGGTTCCATGTTCCACCTTCGCCCTGTGAATGTTCTCCTTACACCCATTTATTTATGAAAATTATATTTCACATTTAATTCAATACAATCAATATAAAACGTTTTTTATCCTATCACTTGAATTACAATGAATAATATTGAGATGATAAAATTATAACAAAATATTTGGGGTAATCGTGGTTTGATTGGTGGTGGAATTTGTATAGATCGAATGCTGGGCCAGACCCGAGTCCAAGGTTGAGTAAGCAGCTATGTTTCAGATCGCAAGGATCTCTAGCGAACAAACTGACCGGCGAGGGAGACAGCGGCGACGTGGACACTCAGCTCACCAAAATGGATGTAGTACTTACGTTTCAGATAGAGGTAACGTTCATATTACACAACAGAAACTACATAACTAAGAAATAAATGTTGATGTCCCTAACCATGTGACCAAAAGTTCTTGGTCCATAAAACTAACTTCATTATAGGTAGTGGTTATGGAAGTTAAAGGTCTCAAGTCGCTGGCACCTAACAGAATAGTTTACTGCACGATGGAAGTGGAAGGAGGAGAGAAGTTACAAACCGATCAGGCTGAAGCCTCGAAGCCAATGTTTGTATTTAATGTTTATTTATTGACGTCAAGTGTCGATTATAATATATAATGATATTTAAAAAACAAAGATTTCTTTACGAAGAGTTCAGAGATACTGATATATGCTATGTTTAAGAGTTTAGAGCTAATTTAATACGTCTATCAGGTGGGACACCCAGGGTGACTTTAGCACGACTCAGCCATTACCAGCGGTGAAGGTGAAGCTTTACACAGAAAACCCTGGAGTACTGTCTCTGGAAGATAAGGAATTAGGAAAAGTTGTATTACGACCTACTCCGTTGTCTAGCAAGGTAGGGGTCATCAGTATTTGGAACTTTAATTACAGATAGAAGATATATTTTGACATAAATAATATGTACTGTAGGCTCCAGAATGGCATCGCATGACCGTGCCCAAGAACTTACCGGACCAGGATTTGAGAATAAAAATCGCTTGTCGAATGGATAAGCCGTTGAATATGAAGCATTGTGGGTAAGTTAAAAGTAATGTCCACTGATATTCAACTATAATAGTTAGTATAAATATAAATAGTTCATAAAAGATAGTGTTGATATAAAAGATAATCCAAGTCATATGACTCACATACAAAATAAGTTTGTGATCAAAATCCGTCATCGTCTTTTAGCCATGGAAATTTTAACTTAATGAAATTGTTTCTAATATAAAGTAATTCTTTCATTCCAGATACCTCCACGTTATCGGTAAGGCTGTCTGGAGGAAGTGGAAGCGTCGATACATGGTGCTTGTTCAAGTGAGCCAGTACACCTTCGCACTTTGTTCGTATAAAGATAAAAAGTCCGAGCCCGCGGAGATGATGCAACTCGATGGGTTCACTGTAGACTATATTGAACTGGCCAGTGGTATGTAATTTTTCATATTAGTTATTTCAAGCTATTGATTCTATATTATTAATAATAATTTTCATTGACAGCTCAACTGATGGTCGGTCAAGGTGAGAATTTCAACTAAAATCCTCTACATTTTATCATCCTTATTATTTATGGTAATTTTTGAACATTTTCCATAGAGTTGGAAGGCGCGAAGTATTTCATGAATGCTGTTCGTGATGGCGAGTCAGTGCTCATGGGTGTAGGAGATGAGAACGAGTGTCACTTGTGGGTCATGGCCCTGTACAGAGCGACGGGACAGAGTCACAAGCCCACGCCTCCCACTACATCCGACTCACATATTAAAATTTTGGGTGGTACGTCAGTTTGAGATAATCTAAGGAAATACAGTATGTAGGCTTATAATATTTGAAAAATTTGTAAAGAACAGAATGTTTTAATTCTTAAATACGGTTTTTTTATCCCCTTAATTATTTGGCATCAAGTTAAATTATACAAATGCCATAAATTTATACAAATTGCTTCCATTAACGCGTACTTGTTGCTATTATCGATATGCAAAGACTTTTTTACTCATGTATAGATCTTCATAAAAGCGTACTTTTTGCTATTATCTATATTCAAAGACTTTTCATACATATATCTCATGTATAGATGCTGACAAAGCTCGTAAACACGGTATGGAGGACTACATCCAGGCGGACCCGTGCCAGTTCGATCATCACCAACTCTTCACCACGCTACAATCACTCACACTCAAGTATCGTCTACAGGATCCGTACTGTTCTTTGGTAAGATACAATACGTTCAGGATATGAGTAAGGTTTTACTGATATAAACGAAACTATGACAAAATATATCTAATTTAAAAACCCAGCTGTAAATTGTAATGAATTCCTATATGTATAAATAATTGACTGCATGATGATTGATTTAATAACTAAAAAAATATTATACGTTTTGTAACCAAGATTCAAGTTCTAAGCAATTACAAATTATCTCATAAAACCTGCACTAATTTCTCAATTTCATATCTCCGTTTATCATAACGTCACGAATTGTTTATACTTTATATTGTTATATACTATACTATAGCAGTAAACAATAATTCAAGGACTAACTAGCTATTAAGTAACGTTGAAATTATCTCCAGGGCTGGTTTTCACCGGGACAAGTGTTCGTGTTGGATGAATACTGTGCTCGTTACGGTGTGCGTGGTTGTTACCGTCACCTCTGTTACTTGTCCGACCTCCTAGATGTCGCTGAGAGCGCCCAACAGACCGTGGACCCTACACTCATGCATTACTCCTTCGCATTCTGCGCGAGCCACGTACATGGGAACAGGTTAGCTTTTGTACATATATACTAATTTCTGTAATGTAAAAATTGTTATATTCATTAGCCTTGATAACTGTGCATCGTTTTCTAAATCTAGATAAAGATTAGATCATTGTTTAGATCAAAATACATTTTAATTCAGTATAATTTTATATCTAGATTGAGTTTTTTGAAGTCAATTGCAATTATGAAGAAAATGCTACAAAAATTAAAACTCAAAGGCTTCAGATGCTTAGAAAGTTTTAGAAACGATGCTCTTATTGTTAGATAAATTCCAGTAAATCCATAACGCACTTCCCTACTATTAACCGTTCTTTCTGTTCTTTGCACTAATTCTGTAAATACAAAACACCCTTGCTATGTAAATGTGCTTCCTAACTGTCTGTGCATCCTACTAACTCTGTCTGTTGGCTTGTGGAGGTCGCCGTATCACACCTCCTTCAAGAATTAATATGAACAAATCTAAACACATAAATATCAGGAGCGAATTATAATGAGTGATATAGCGGCCTTCACATGAACCCTGCTAGTGTAAGCGACCCTTTCACAGTACGGCGTTGCCTGGCAGGCCTGACGGCGTGGGCAGCATCACGGTCCAGGAGAAGGAGAAGTTCGCTGAGATCAAGGAGAGGCTCAAGACTTTACTACAGTACCAGATAACGAACTTCAGATACGCCTTCCCCTTCGGCAGACCTGAAGGAGCGCTCAAGGTGAGAGAAGTCGGGTGATAAATATAGTCATCACTAACAGATCATTACCATGTTTCAGAGATTTAAACAGGCTCACTCCATACAATATACATCGTTTGATAGGCGTAAGTAATACGCCTTCTTCAACATAACATTTTCTACATTGTTAGTCCACAATGATACAATTTTTATTTTATTTTATTTTATTTGGGAAACAAACAATTTAGAAACACTGTAATATAAAAATAAAAACAACAAAAAAACATAAATCAATCAAGTTTCCACATAAAGCAATATATCATCATTTTGCGTCTACTCAGTAATATTAAGAGCCAACTACATATAATTCCAGGCCACTCTGTCTCTCCTAGAACGTGTTCTGATGAAGGACGTGGTGACTCCGGTCGCTCCTGAGGAAGTCCGCAGCATGATACAGACCAGCTTAGAGAACGCTGCGTTACTTAATTACACTCAGCTCAGTCAGCAAGCTAATATTGAAGGTACGCTTAGGAATTACCACTAGTGGGCCTAATACATACGTTATAATGGAGCAGTTTCTTGTAACTTGTAAAATAACTTAACAAAAACGAACTAATGTCTAAGAATGACTAGACCAGAGTTAAATATTGTATTTATAATGAACTGTTAATTAATAATTCAGAGGATCTTCGTGGAGAGACGATGGTGACTCCGGCCAAGAAGTTGGAAGACTTGATACATCTGGCGGAGCTGTGTGTGGACCTGCTACAACAGAACGAAGAACACTACGCGGAGGTGGGTCAACATACACTGGTTACACCATGAAACAGTTGTTTAATTAATGATTAATAACCAAAGTTATAGACCCTCAACAGCGGTTAGTTAAACAACTGAAAACAAACCAATGTAATGGCTCACATCATATTGGTTTGTTGTTTATATTGTGTGTTAACTGTCGTGGTCTCTTATAGTAAAACTTTTTAAGTAAAAACAAAATTAACTCGAAGCTTGTAAGTTCATATATATGTGAATACCTTAAAAAGTTTTATCACTTGTCAATGTTTGTTGAACTAGCACCCTGTTCTCCTATCGCTATTAGTGTGGGGAATGAAGCGGCATATGTTGCAGAGACAAACATAAACTATGATCTACAATAATTTTAGAACAATTCAGGATTTAAAATTTATAGATTGGACAAAATTATTTTGTCTCTGCATAATATACAAAATTATCGGTTATTAAATTATTTATTTTATTCGCAAATACTGATATAAATTATGATTTATTCTTCGTAGTGTTACATGCGATAGACTACAGCTACGAACGATTGGAATTATGTTTTGATTACTTTAAAGCTGAGACAATTGTTCCTTCGAGAACAAAACAAAGAATGGTATTTTCTTTTATATGAAAGCATATATATGCTGCCTTTAAGTGAAACTTTAATCAACTATATAAGTGCTATGAAGATAATTTTTTTTCACTTAAAGACGCTGTATGAGTGCTGTCAATAAATCTGTTTATATTCCTTGTATCTTCCCTCTTCTATCTTCGTTCTTTCTCCGCAGGTTTATAACACAAAACCGGACTCTAGCGGTCAACAAAATGTAACTACTCAGTTCATTGTACGGCTGATCGAATCACGTTCAATTCGTTCACTCGGTTATAATCATTCACTTCGATCTGATCAAATACATTCACACACCGGCTTAGACTCGATAGATATACAGTACGAGTAGCATGGAACAAATTACATGCAGAAGATTTAGTGCTTTGTCTAGGACACTTGCAGATTATATCTCTATACTTCTTATAATTAATGTCTATCTTTTGTTTATTATACCACGAGAAAAATATATTTTAATATAACAGATTCAACGAAAGATAAGTATTAATTATTATTATAAATATTGTTGACAGTAAATTAATTAGATAGTTACATTAAAACGCAGTATATAAGATGCGTCCCATATATAGATAAAGACATAACTCGCTGCTAGAACAAGCCTCAACCTCAACACATAACTTTACATACACATAACAGTAACAGTTCTCTATCGAGAATCGGATTACATAAAGTATAAACGTTACATTCACTTACAAACCATTTCCACATTATAACAATTTATATTAGATTTTGCTCTTTATTATATGCTTTTTAGTTTAGTATGTGTTTTTTTTAGCTTCTATGAGAAAAACTTTACATTCTCTATTCGCACATGCTTGTTTATTTTTAGTAACACGAGCTCTTTCCTTTCAAGCTGTAAGTAGATAGTTGTGTAAATCATAGTTAAAATATATCCTGATATATAGCGCTTCAAAATCAATATCACTGTTCTTTGAAGACATACTTCATTTGTTATATACCCTAATAATAAAGTTTGTTGAACCCAATATTCTTTTAGCTTACCATATTCCCTGATATAGTTTTTAAATACTATTATCAATATTAATCTATCGATCCAGGCGTTCGCTTGGTTTTCCGAGCTGCTTGTGGACCACGCGGAGATATTCTGGGGTCTGTTCGCTGTGGACATGGACCGGGTGCTGTCCGAACAGCCTCCGGACACATGGGACTCATTCCCACTGTTCCAGATCTTGAATGACTATCTGAGGACCGATGGTATGATTTCGTAGACCAAAATTTTCTATTAATAGATATAAATATGTATTTAAATGAAACTAATGTTTTTTTGGATACGACGTAACTGAAACGTAGGAGTATGTAGTTTTTATCAAAAACAAAGTAACTTAGGATATCCGAAAAATTTTAGTTTCATTTAAATGAATACTGTCGAAAATCTTAGATATCATTATATAAATATGTAATCGACGATTTTATCATTCACAGAGAACTTACGTAACGGTCGTTTCCATGAACATTTACGTGACACGTTCGCACCGCTGGTGGTACGCTACGTAGACCTCATGGAGTCATCGATCGCTCAATCATTACACAAAGGATTCGAAAAGGAACGCTGGGAGATAAAAGGGTATCTTATCTATTATTAATTATCTAAAAAAGTACCTAAAAAAGTAATGGTGAAACAAAAGGTGGCCTTATGCCTAGTTAGCCATTTTTTCCAGACTACCTTGGGTTAGAGGATTGTGTTTGAAAGACAGTATAGGGTCGTGCAATTTTAAATATTCTTAAAATAAATACAATCTCAACACATACAAAAATAAATAATAGTAATAAATATTCAATAATATGCATACGCACATATATCAATAAATACATACATACTTACTTACATTACTGATTATGTTGTTATTTTTTACAGTAATGGCTGCTCGACAAGCGAAGATTTGTTCTGGAAGTTAGACGCGTTACAATCCTTCATCAGAGACCTACACTGGCCGGAGCCGGAGTTCAGATCTCACCTGGAACAGAGATTGAAGCTGATGGCCAGCGACATGATGGAGACATGCATACAAAGAACTGAAGCTTCTTTCCAGGTTACACTTTTCTCATTATTCTCATCCTTATTGGAACTATAATATTGTTGTATGTCACACTAAAAATCCAAAATTTTAGCTTCAATTTGAATTCGTTCGAAGGATGTCTTAACTAGCAAATATAATTGAAATTTTATATCCAAGAATTAAACAATACAAAAAATAGTTTTTGACGTATATACGAGTATACATATGAAACAACACAATAATCATGGTATAATATTTTTTAATGAATCGTCAACTATCTTAATTTAAAACCTTCCTGTAACAAAAAATACACTACATAGTTTAATTCAAACAACGAAGAAGGTAAACATCGTGTGGAAACCTGGACTTATATTTTCACAATTATAAGTTTGAAATCACTAACCCGTCTTGAGCGAGCGTGGTCAATTCTCAAACCTTTTCCATGTGAGAAAGAGGCCTTGCTCAGCAGTGGGCTCTGATAACTGATGATGATGATGACGACATAGTTTAATACAAACAACCATATCACCATGTCGTGTTAATTTTTTCTCCTTCTCCACATTCCAGGCGTGGCTGAAGAAGAGTGTGACGTTCATGTCTACGGACTACATCCTGCCGGCAGAGATTTGCGCCATGGTGAACGTGGCCCTCGACGCTAAGAACCAGGCGCTCAAGTTGTGCGCCGTGGAAGGAGTTGACATCGTACGTACAACACTAATATACCTACCACTAATATAACAAACTTACCGCGACATCTAGTGACAGAAATTATGACATGCAGCACCTTGGATAGATTTTTAAATATTTTTTATTCATAATTTTAAATCGTATAATGTTTGACTTTATATGGTTTAATGAACGCATTCAAATATTCTCACCCGCTGCATACATACATACAAAGAAATTTTTTTTGAAGATAATATTTTAAATTAATAATAATATACAATTGGCATCTATATTATGGCGGTAAAAAGGGTTGAAACATCTACAAACTCAAATACTACATTTGTTTCGGCAACTGTAAATTTTTCTATAATTATGAAAAGTCAGAAACAAAACTAGTATTTCTGTGATGTTCCGACTCTATTAACGAATGATCCGCATCACTGGATGTCAAGCGAAGAGCTACTGACATGCGAGCTCGTCATTATACAGCGCTCATTAACATGCTCTATGAGAATGCAACAAATCATTCATCATTACACACCTGACTAGAAGCTTTCATAGTTTTTCTACTATTTAGAAACAAAAGATAGTTGTACATTACTAAAATTTTAACACTATGACTTTGACGGCTTTTTTCCATATCATCATCATTAATTTTGTGAATGATTCTGCGAAATAGTTTTAGTTTTAGCGCAAACATTTTGCAATAATAATAACGAGTCACTTCTAGTCGGGTGTCGTGTTGACCGATGACACTTTTTCTAACATCCTGTATAGTGTTAGCGTGTTTGTCCGAGCATGGCATGGCCGCGCACGCAACCTGTAAGTAATGAATGCGCACAAACATTTCTTATGATCAGCTCGAGGTGACGGATCCACAAGTGTCCATGTCGGTGGCTCTGACTCATCACACACACACCCGCTGTCTGCGACACACTGATCTATGAACAGTCAGTCAGTCAGTGTGACGCAGACAGCGGGTGTGTGTGATACAAGCCCGTGACACATCTTGTGGTTCTGCCATGCATGATTTGCAGAATTTGTGACGTCACCATTGTAGTATTTTATTTCAGCGCCTCTATGCATGAATCTCATTAGCTATGCAAGTTTTTTTGCACAAATCTGCAAGTTAAGCATGGCGGAGCACGGACGGTCGGGCTCTAATACGTTATAGAGTGTGGCCGGCTTCGCTTTAAGTGTTAACTCCTAGCATCTCTCACAGTACCAGTACCATGCTAAAATGGATGCTCAGATCGAGGCCTGCCTGCACGCGATGTCCACGGGCATGACCACGAGGCTGTCGGCCGTGTTGGACGCCACGCTGGCCAAGATCGCGCGCTTCGACGAGGGCAGGTGAGTCAACGTGCGTCGCCCCGCCGAAGACCACGCCATACTGTGAGACAAACATCCACACTCACACGAGCTTCTACGGATTGCTGATATGTCACTCGACCGAACGATTAACATCATGTAACTTTTATTTACAGGTGTCTCAGGAAGTATGATCTTTGATTATATTTAACTCCTTCTAACCTCTCCTTTACTAATGAACTAATGATACTGATCTCTTCTTCTAGGAACTCTAATCTATCTTTCAGTAAATTTCTATTAATTCATTCGATGATAGTAAAAATATACTTGGAATATTACAGTTTGATAGGGTCGATCCTGACGATCGCGAATGTCTCCGGTTCAGGGAAGGACATCGGCCAGGGATACGTGAACTTTATGAGGAACTCCATGGACCAAATCAGATCGAAGGTATTTTATATATAAACTAGAAGACCCGGCGAACTTCGTATCGCCCTATACTCAAGAAATATCTGTTACGTTTTTTATTTATATTTTTGGTGTTTACCTATGAAAGCCATAAATCTCCGTGTTTTGAAGTGCGACAGAATGATTGACATATTTGTTAGTTGTCAAATCTAATGTCAAAAGAAAACGTTTGTATCAACAACTACTTATAAATTAAAAAAACATTTTCCAGTGGTCAAAATTGTGAATCTAAACCATTCCCAGATCCCCTTGAACACATACAAAAAAATTCATCAAAATCGGTCCAGTCGTTTGAGAGAAGTTCAGTGACATACACACTCATATAAAAATTTTATATATAAAGATGTTAATTTGTCTACTCAAATAATAGGTATAATGTTAACTTTACTCTTTGTCTAACTAATCGTCTCTCTCAGTCTCATTAATTACCGTTCCATTCAATTATTGTTTTTTATCTTTCTGAATCTTCCCGTGAGTCTTAATATATCGGAGTCTCTCTATATATAATGCTCCAACATTTCTTTACACTCTCTCTCGTTCCCTATATCCAGGTGACGGACGAGCTGTGGATCCTGCAGTTGTTCGAGCAGTGGTACTCGGTCCAGATCGGCGCCATCTCCACGTGGTTGGGAGAGCGGCCCGCGTTACATCCACAACAGGTCGCCTGCCTCTCCATCGTGCTCAAGGTAATACTAATAGTACACTAAGAGTCATCGTAACATTTAGTATAACTAATACACCAAAGACTCCCTACCACCATGAAAACGAAACTAACTTCTTTGTATTAGAAGAATCTTTGGAACACAATGTCTGGACATAGATACGTAAGAGCGAGACGAAGAGAGATTTTTGTCTCTTTCATGTAAACATAATAAGTTAGATACTGATTCTGCAATATCATTTCACTCTACAAGACTATTACATTAAAACAATATATGTTTTTCAGAAAATGTACAGCGACTTCGAGCTGCAGGGTGTGATCGATGACAAGCTGAACTCTAAGCAGTACCAGGCGGTGGCGGGCAGGATGCACACCGAGGAGGCGACCTGCAGCCTGCTGCTGGCTCAACAGGACCAGGGGTATACACACACACAGACACACTTACACACATATACATATACACGAACATATACTAGTCCAGAACTTACATAGGTCCATTCTCAGAACGTCTTTCAAAAGCAGCCCTAGTAGGTTCTTTTCAAACTTAGTAAAGAGAGGAGCTTGGACAGTGGAGGTGAGCGTTTAACGCGTATTAGATAGGGGCCCTTCAACCTACACCTGGGTCGCAAGTCCCAGGCACTGTTGAAGCTCCTCTCACTACAACGATGGACTCGGCACCCGCACCGTGAATTCATAAAATGGTAAGAGGTTTCATCTCTAGCGATAAAGCTGAAAAGGAATTGATAAAAATACTCAATATCATAATGGTTGCATTATACAAACAATATAATTGTCAGTGTGATAGTTAACAGTAATAAAAGTGTATTATTTAACAGAAGTGGAGACGACGGAGGTTCTGAAGAGGGAACCAGGAGCGGGAAGTCCAAACTGGAGGCGCTCACTGAAGACGCTAAACTGGGGAACGTTACCGCTGTTGTTGGAAAGGTAACATGTTGTTAGATAAGTTATAAACAAACTAGCGACATCTATTGGATACTAAACGAAACTATTTATTTAATATTTTTGTGTAAAGCGCCATCTATCGTAGATAAAAGAAATACATCTGACAATTCACTGAGCGGTACTGCCATATGACATCCATAGTTTAAGGAAATTATGTCCTAATTTAAAATCCTCTCATCGATTATTGACTTGATCATTGTTTTTTGTAATATTGACTCTCTATTGTGTTATAAAACATATCACGTTTCTTTTTCAGATGGGCAACATGTTCGGTCGTGGTATCGGCGAGTTGTCCACCAAGCTAGGCGGCGCGTCCTCGTGGTTCTAGCCGAGCCGCCCCTACATCATAATATAATTTGCTTTCATCTCCTCTGTAACATTATAAAGCTTTCTTATAACAATCACTGTGATGTCGGTATATTACTCTCCGTGTCTAGTGTCGTACGAGCGGCCGTATTAGAGTTAGCGTAACGAAGTTAACATTTTATTTTATAAAGCTTTATGTACAGTTAGTGTTGTTTTCTCGACGGGACATGTGTTAGATGTGAATATTAAGATTAGTATTTGTATCGGGTTCGTTGGGACACTATGTACACGACACATGCTACAATAATGAAACATATCGCTTCAACTGACGTGTTAGCGACGACCATTCATAATATATTTACAACTGTGTGATGGCGTCCAATGTATGAAAACGACGGGTCTTTATACTAAGAGATGTCTATTTTCTTGGCTTGCATTCTTCCTCACTGCGACGGGCTTGATCATGGGAACATTGACATATTATTTTTATTATCACAGATATAGTCTTGATCTTCGTCTAGTGAGCTGTGATGAGCGATAGTTAAGTATATTTAGGAGTTACTTTATTTCTCAGTATCTGCGGCGAGATTGAACTAAACTCTTAATCATTAGATCGGTTTTCAGCAAGTTTTTCTAAACTAAAAGCAGTATTTTTCTAATATTATAACGTAACCTTTTAAAGTTGATTCTTAACTGTAGTGAGGTCTAGTGATCATAATTGGTGATGTTCAATGTTTTTGAATAATGTTTTTCGTCTTAAGATGATAGACTTAATTCAAAGTATTGAAACTCACTGGTTCCCGCGTGTAGACTGTTAAGATACTTGTAGTTTCAGAAACTAATTTTAGTGTTATCGTTTCATTTTAATCCAACGGAATAGTTAAAACGTTTAAAAGTAGTTTTGTCATTGTTTTCGTTAGTTCCGATGCTCTCTAGATTCACATCTATTCAAAAGCTAGACTAAACACTCTGATCTAGTTCTTTAAAATCTGTCCTAAAATTATATTTGTTAAAAAAAATATTCTTCTATGGTAAATACTTTTTTTTATTCATAATTGAACTTTAAAACTCTTAGATAAAATGTTACTAATTAAATTGAATTGCTATTAAAATGATGTGATCAGGATGTTCGGCGATATCTAATTCTTTAATTGTTTCATAATTTTAATATTTTATTACTCATGTCATCACACGTAAGCGATGTTCAAGTAATGTATACTGAATCAGCAATAATTCTCTACCGGTCATGTACATAATAAGATGTAAACTTTTTAGAAGTGAATTTTATTATTTATTATATATTCAATGGCTTTCATATTTTTCACTATACTTTCTCACTTAGCAACACTTCAGCACTACACGTAAGGCACGCCACAGTACAAAACAGGCTCATTGTAACACGTTTTATTTAAGTATTTTAGCAATAATATAATCAGAAGTACAGTTGAAGCAACATATTGTGTCATTTCACTCTGATGTACAACAATCTTCAGTCAACTCGTGATCTTTATCATTGTTTCTTGACGGCGTTGTCATTTCAATAATAAGCTCAATATATATTGAAGTTCCGTAGACTGTGAAGTCTGTTCAACTTCATCTGAAGCGTCCAACGTCCTGAAGTACGTGCTGTCAACTGTGCCTAACTGAGTCTATATTTTCGGCCGTTGTTTTCAGCTTCAACACGCGTCGCAAGTGACAGATGATACAATAAATAATATTTACAATAAAATAAAAATGTTTACTGTTCCCAACATGTTTTATTTGACACACTCATATCACCATCACGAGCGAGACGGGCACATACAATGTTAACGAGAGTCGAAATTAAACTTTATGAGAAGTCATTATCAGAACTCAACAAAACATTATAAAATAAACACAAACTAAAACCTTCAACTAGATTAAAAAAAACGAAAAAAATATAGGTACAATGTACATGTATAATAAATTTCAATAATATATTATTATAACACTTACATTGTTTATGGGTTTATTTCAAAAATGCAGTAATCGAACTAAAGTTCTAAATTACCTCGTAAAGCCCTTGTTGAACCCGTTAAACTAAACTTTATAATGCAGTATAATATCAAATCAGGGGCGGATCTTGGATTTCTAGGGCCCTGGGCTAATACTGCTTAGGGGCCCTACCTAATTACTGAAATAATTGCCATTTTGACAAGAAATTGTTTTCTGTAGTGATGTTGGTATCTATATATCTATATATCTATATCTATCTATATATATAAAAATGGATTGCTGTTCCTTAGTCTCGCTAAAACTCGAGAACAGCTGAACGGATTTATCTTATCTTAGTCTTGAAATGTTCGTGGAGGTTCAGGGAAGGTATAAAAGCTGAAAAAAATTGATTCATTACTGGGAAAACCATAAAAACAGCCCTTTTCTATTTACCATACAAACGTTTTTTTTGACAATAGATTTGACAACTAACTAATATGTCAATCATTCGGTCGCACTTCAAAACACGGAGATTTAAGGCTTACAGGTAAACTCCAAAAATATAAATAAAAAAACGTAATAGATATTTCTTGATTATAGGGCGATGCGAAGTTCGCCAGGTCTTCTAGTATGTAATATACAGGGTGACTGGTGAATTTCTATCAATATTTAAGGAGCACACTCGGTACATGATTCTCATTCGAATTATGTAAAAAAAATAGGTACTTAATTTTTGACCAAATTTCCGTATAAATAAATAAAGTGTGGACACGTTGCAAGTGTTCCAAGTGTGGACGCGTGCGGCGGCGTGCTGATACAACACCTCGCTGCCGCACGCGTGTGTGTGTGTATACCTAATCTGTAGGGTGTTCACACGATGCGTAATTAATTACATAACTTTAGGTTAACTTTACTTAGAAGTTGATTAATATTTATGTTATATTAATTTTTATTTTGTCATTTATGATCGTCAAATATCACGTCCTCAAGTATTGATAGTAATTCACCAGTCACCCTGTATATGCTAAATACGGGAAGAACATAGGAAAATAAATTCTTATTTATTTATTAAAACATTATTTATTTCAACATAAATTGAAAGGTTATATTATGGTTATGTTATTTAAATTAACAAGCAACCTCTCTGCATTTTTTGCTGCAAATTCTTTTATTTGGTCATCGCGCTGTAGGTCCTTTGTTAAATCTCAATTTATCGAAAGAATTGATAAAAGATTTAGTCGGTAGTTCGACATTGTGTCCTGTATTTGTTTTCTATATATGACATCCTAGAAAAAGAGGTCTTCGCTTCACAGCTAGTTATGGGCATTGTTAAAAAATCTTTAGGATGGTATGGCAATTTGGGAAAACATCAACAAGTTTCTTTTCATATATTAGCCAAAAAATGTCACTGTAGGAAGTACAACACTATGTCGTAGATTAGAGTACGATTTTAACTGAATAAACTCATTTACATAATTAATTGACATACGAGTATAAGCCATTCAAAAACAAACAAAGTTTTTAATAATGTTATAAAACAAAATATTTAAAAGAAGCGCAAAAACTATCGTTAAACGAAAGCGAGCCGTTACAAATCATAAAATGTAATCGAGAAACACCGACATCAAAATGATGATCCATAAACCTCCGAGCAGCTTCACGGAGGATTTATTTTAATAATTTATTGAGCTAGGATCAACGAACCTTTGTTCGAGAATCAAGGAAAGGTGTGAAATTATTATAAAAGATACTACAAAACATTGCCCGCATGTTTTAAAGAACACTCACAAGCGTTTAGTTGTTAAGGTCATTAAAAAGTGCATAAATCTTTCTTTTAAATGTGTTCTGTTCGTAAAGGAATGAATCATACAAGAAGTCGATCAAATCTTATCAAAGTGAAATGGTCTTTCACTTCGCACTCTCCACTCGCGAATGTGATTACATGTTACAACTGTTCGTCATCTCGGTCTGTACCAAGCGGCATTTTTAAATATTTGACCTATTTTTAGTCTGCTAATAATAATAAAAGGTAGGTAACGTGAACCTCTCAACTGGCGAAGAATTTCGTGACTGGTCAGTGATTAGTATTTAGTACCAAGTGCAAGGCGGGAGATTAATTTTTTTAAGTAGCAACACTATTATATCAAAGTAGAAATATATCTCAATAACTTTAAGAAATAAAGAAGAAAATATGACAAAATTGAAACACATAATTTAATTTCATTATTCAAATAAAATTATACTTAGTATATAATTATAACGATTTGTTTGCAGCTTGAGTTTTGATACATTTAGTGGCGGTAAATATAATCGTGAAGCTCGCAACACTCTGGACGAAAGTTTGACAGATCACAGTGCAGTGTTCGGTAGTGTACACAGTTAACGTGTTTGTGTTTTCAACTAACTTATTTTTATGTAGTGATATTTTTAAACGTAAGTTTTGAATTAAACTTTTATTTATAGTTATAAGTTATAAATGTAATAATTATTGGGAATGTTTTTAACATTTCTAATTGTATGCAATCGGCTCTTATACCGGAAATTGTTAAAGAGGGCTACGAAAAAAATAAAAAAAATAAAAAGCTTTGTGCTCGTATCATCTGTTGCATTGCTTGCATTCCGATAGCATTACGTCGGGCTGTAAGTGGGTTCTTTATTGTCTTCTCGCGAATAATATTTAAAGAGAGATTTTTCGTTCCCTTTGAGTTCTTAAAATAGCCCGCTGAGATGATGGGCGAACGAATATTACTTAATAGATTCGTGTTTGTAGGTGAGGGTTAACACCTGAAATAAGAATTTGTTTTCGCTTCCAAATATTTCAAATTAGAATCTGACCCATTTCATACACACATGTTTATAAATATATTTTTTCTGTAAACTTGTCTGTGGTACAATAAATGTTCCAGCTGTATTTTTATTTTTTTGAATCAAATTAGATTTTTTATAAATTTAAAAATATAGGTACGTTTAATTTATTTTTGAGTAATTTTCTAATAAGCTACTTGATATTATAGGCGTATTTTTTTTAATTATACTTAAATTTAAAAGGCAAAACCAAGTTGCGTTCATTGTTTTGGAGCCAAACTACTAAGAAGGATATTAGTTCTATCACCAACCGACTAAGTAACAGATAAAACCTCATTAGTACAATCAATAGTCTCCGGAATGTTCTGATAACAGAATATAACTAAACATAAGTTTATTTATTTTATTTCTGAGTTAAGAATTACGTATTTATATACACTCCGTAATAAATAAGTTACAAGGGAAGCAAATCAAAAACTTTCCAGATATTTCGAAATATGTAAGATGAAAATCCAGAATTCTTGTTGTATCACACCAAAATGAAATTACAAGACGAATGTTGGCATCTAAATTAATGGGTACCATATTGGAGCCGTTTCAAAACGAAGCACAGCACTGTTTACGACGAGAGATATTTCGGAATGGGATTGTGTTACAAATGCACTTACAACCAGCATCGAATATACTTTAAACTATCCTCTGACATACACAAATACGAAAAAAATCTATCTTGTTAATATTTAAGGAGATTTATTTAAAACTAGCTTTCCGTCAGCAGCTTCGCCCGCCTGGAGTTCGGTTATACCGCGTTTCTAGGAGAATCTTTCAAAAGTCGGGAATAAAAACTATCCTATGTTCTTTCTGAAGGTCAACTCCATCTCTGTACCAAATTTCATTAAAATCAGTTTAGTGGTTTAGGCGTGAAAGCGTAACAAACAGACAGACAAAGTTACTTTCGCATTTATAATATTAGTAGGGATTAGTATTAACAGTTAGGAGCTATTCAAACAGCGATCTATATCCTGAGACATGAAAATTAAAACGACATGACAGTTAGATTCCAACAATATGAATAAAAATAACTCTCGTTACCCAAATTATCGTTTATAATAAAAAGTCGACCGAATAATGTTTAACATTATTATACAGCTACGTCCCAGTTTAAACGAAACATGTGGGAAAAAACATTTTACAATGTATCACTTGAACTAATACGTTCGCGCGTTAAACGACGCACTGTTTGTAACTTGAATAGAACCGGGGACATTGTTGTACCTGTCTTCATGGAAACATAATAATATAATTAGGCCTGTCCAGAACTAATATCAATTCATTCTTGGAATGAACTTCAAAGCCCTAGTAGGTTTTTTCAAATTTGGTTAGGTAGAGAGAGGAGCTTGGACAGTGGAGGTGAGCGTTCAATGCGCTTTAGATAGGGGGCCCTTAAACCTACACCTGGGTCTCGAGTCCCAGGCACTGTTGAAGCTCCTCTCTACAACGATGGACCCGACACACGCACGGTGAATACATTGAATGATGAGTTTTCGTCTCATTTAGAGACAGTTTTATCGGAATCGTGATTCATATTTAAAGTGTATATTTAATATTACAAATATTATCTAATTAACAAAATATTTATATTAAAATGACACAGTATAAGGTCGTTTAATAAATTTAAACTTTCGTTCGTTGAACGTAAGACAATTGCTTTGATTGATATCAATTCAATTCGTACAGTAAACAAATAATTAACTACACACATTATACTCGTCGTCTAAAATTAAACAGACTTATATATACTATATTTATTATATAATCTATAATTAAATATTTTTATATGTCAAACCATCATAGAGGTTGTATGTATGGTTATTTTCTTAGATTATCCTGTTTGTGTTTCGAACTAAATTTGTTTTACCTCAAAGATAATATATATTTAAATCCTTTTGTATATGTATATATGTCGGTGTACATAACAAATTAACTTAAAATTAGCTTCAATTATCATCTCCTTTTCCTGCTTTGTTTAGTCTACTGAAACTACTAATTAATGATATCTAAGGTTTTACATTCAAAGGAAACAAACTTTTTCATATACTACGCGTTTCTTACTTTATATTTAAATAATCTCGACGTTTCGTTTCCTTTACAACCGTACTCTCATTATATTTATCGTAAAAACTCCTCAAATATATATTGTATATTTAAAATAGTTATATCGCAACTAATATTAATATTAAAATCGAATTAACCCCACTCCCCCAAATATCGTCTCTGTTAATAAACTTTATAAAACCTAATATATTATTTTAGTTCTATAAGTCTCATTACTCCGTGTACTCGTACTGTGACTCAGAACATATTAAACGTGTGTTAAACCATAACACTCATGTATAAACAATATCACTAAATGGAGACTGTCCCTTTTATGGATAGCTACAACGACTTAAGAAATTATATATGTACTACATCTAGAATATAATATATATTACAATAGAATTCATCTCTATATAATAATATTTCAGGTTTTGTAACTATTTCGTTTAAAAAAAATTCGCGAAAATGTATATAATCACGCGTAGGAATTTATCCAAATATTACATTTTTTTGAATACTTTTCTTGTAATAGATCGTGTTCGTCGGTAACCTTAGCCTAGATTCACAAATTATTTTAAAAACAATGACACTTGTAAAAGATGAGTAAATACAACAAAAAACTGACCGATCTCTCATTAAAATGTTCCATTAACACCTCGTTTTTGCGACTCTGCCAAATTAATATATTATATTTAAAGAAGAAAATAGAAATACATTCATAATCTAAATATGGCCGATTGAAAAATGCAGTTATGAAGTTTTTTTTATTTAATTAAATTTGTTATTATGTCAAACGTTGAAACTTCAATATTATTTATTGAGATTAATATAAAATTAAAAATATAATTACTTCATTGTGATAATCAAAAATCATATTACGAAAGTTATCTTCCGATAAGTACAATGTGATTCAGCACGTTCGTGTCACGACACACGACTCAATACTTAGTACCGTAAATAAAACATAACACTACATTACGAGCGGAATGTATCAAAACATTGAATATATCAGTTGATTCATTATATCGGTTCTGTGTTCAATTAATTTGAACCAGTCTAATGCCACACAACTCCTCAACCAGGAAACGTAGGAACATTCAGTGCGGTGCATTGTGACATAACTGGCGTCTATAATTAGTTGATCCTATAGGCGGCGGGAGCGCATCGCAGGTGCGGTGGTGTTGCCATTACATACCACATACACACAGCCCGGTTTTCGGGTGTTCATCTCAAGACCGATGTATATTTCAGTTAATTCATTTTTATTTTTTTATTAACTTTCCGTGTACTCTAAATGGATGGAAACAATTTTCTTAAACGTTCCCATATACAGTCAAGGTGATTGATGTTGCAACCGTAATCGTAGATCTGACACAATTCTTAGAATACTAGTTAAAAGTAACTTAATGATGAAGTTATTTTAAGTACTTTGATGTAATTAAATATGACGAGTGAGTTTTTGTTGTAATTATTAGGAGAGACCCAAATATTATAAAATGTTAAATAACATTGCGTGTATCAAAATGCGTTTACCCTTTACCCTACATATGTGTTTAATTATAACGGCGGCTCTCTGCCAACCGGTCAGGTGAATACATTACGTTAAATACCATTCCGGCATGATTTAAATTACCTGTGATCCTCTTTGAACTGCTCTCGCCCTGAATTGCTTTGGTTTGACAAATTTATTAGCTGCACCTACAATAAATATAACATACGAATATATTCCTCCCGGATAGCTATTTAATAAACGAAACTAAATTAACGAAACATGTCGCATGCGCTACGTATTTTCAAATGTCATGTCAGTATCGGAATTTACTTCCTCAAATAAAAAAAGGAAAATGTCAACATAAATAATGCATAGCTTCCTGTTGATCAAAACGTTCAAGTGAAAACAAGTCGCGGAAAATACATTTACATCAGAGGAAAGTTAGTAAAAAAAAAAGTGGAATGCAAAACGCATCTACGCTTTCGCAATTAAAAGCAACAGTACGCCGCGCCGTTATGGAAGACTATCTGACCATAACAATTGCTCTGTTTAACAATTAGTATCAGACGTATGTCACTATTCATACTTTAAGTCTTAACGTGTGCACTTAAATTTTGGGGAAATATTTTTATCATCTGGCAACATTGTTTTGTTTATGCAATTTAAATGTTAAATACCGGGAGTTGTTTCTAAAATTAAATTATTTTTTTTAATTATACTGATAAAAAAAAAATACTTTTATCTCTGTTGGTACTCGTCAGGTTTTTAAACGACGATTCAATGGTCTCACAATTACACCTAAATATAACGTATCTGATATTTTGGAATCTGTAAATATAAAGTGAAATTCCTCAGTCCTGGCTGAGTTCCACCCACTCGTTCATATACATATAATGTAGCTGCGAACATCGGGAATTATATTTATTTATAAGATAAAATCTAATAAAACAAACAATAATTACACCTGTTTATGCTTGACGGTTAGAACTGAGATTTTACAAAATTATATTTATTAAAAAATATTATAAATATCCAGGCTGTAAAGTGTAAACCATTGCCTATCTAAATTTATTCCTTCCTATAATGGTCAGACAATTACTCATATTACCTATATTAAAATATAACACAAGTTACTTTAACAAAAATTATATATAAAATTTTATTTTGAATTCCAGTGATATTAAATGTAATTAGAGACTCGCGCGCTTTATAAAGAGATTTTAAAGACGAACCGGATCACGGCTGTCATGAAATGTTTGTGGTCGTTCCGCGAACACAGTCATTTGAGAGCGTTAATTTTTTACTCGTTTCCCGCGCTTTTAGCTGTCAACGGTGACCGAAAAGTGATTTGTTATTATAGTGCATTGTTTCGTTTGAATTAAAAGTTAAATGTTCATTATAGTTTATTATAAGCAAGTTGTGAAATTTTCCGTTTGTCGTGACAAATGCAACAAGTAAAAGTTTTAATGGCCGACCAATTATTGTTAATGCAGGGGAGTGGATACAATGTGTCGAAATAATTTTGTTCAATTGAAAATATGCAAGTTAAATTCAGCTTTGAATTGTAATATAGATAGTATAAGGATGTTATTCAGTCTTGTTTTTTACTTTAAAATAGGCGTATTATGGTTTTAATAGTGCGAAGTGTGTAATGAATCTTAGAGATACTCAAGTCTGGATCATCGAAGCCCACACAGGTAGCTTTCAGAGCAATGCTATTAATACAACGTGAAAAGTTACACAGATCGCGTCACTGTATTGCTAATTTCTATTCATAGATGCGTTATCCTCTTTTATTATTAAAATCAAATTTCTTGTAAACATTTTAAAAACTGATATAAAATCTTGAAACAAGTAATTCGAATATTTCGTTATGTCTTTATTTCTCTCACATATCTAATCATGAGTTTCTTAAAACTTGCATGCAATTCTTTCAATATATTCGTCGTAAGAAAATTAGGTGTCGTATTGCAAAGTTCATTAGGACGAGTTATTTATAGATATAAGACGTGCGTCGTGTCAATGCATGATTGATTCAAATGTTCGTCTATATATAAATCATCGGCGCTATTGTTACAATGTACTAATCGTTAAGGATAAACTAAGCCTCGGATCGGTTGTGAATGAAAAATCTTTATAAAATAAACATGGAACACTTATAATTACTTCCAGTATTCAACAACAAATGTGTTTTTTACGATATATGCTATTAGTTTCTTCAAACAACGTCAATTTTGTTGTTTAATTGTGTTTAAATGTTTTTTGTGTAGTAAATCAAAATGGCAACAACAATGGAGGCGTCCCAGTCTCTCATGCAGTCGGAATCCAGGGTCAGTTACCAAGAGGTCCACGTGACGGAGAGGACCAAGAAGAAAAGTAAGACGCGCCGGCATAAGGACGAGGGGTCTATATCAGTGGTCAGTAATAATAATAACATTTATATTAATACTAGCTGCGCCCCGCGGTGTTACCCGCGGATTTCCTCGATGTAAAGTAGCCTATGTGTTATTCCTAGACGTCAGCTTCCTGTATACAAAATTTTATCAAAATCGGTTCAGCCGTTTGAGCGTGAAGAAGTAACAAACATACATAGATACAAACTTTTGGCAATTATAATATTAGTAGGATAATACATCGCTTGCGCTTTAATATTATGTAATTGTGCTGTGTATTCAAACAATATACAAGTGTTAAAAGTTATCAATCGACTCCTAACTTCAATATATAAAAAGCAGAATCGGCGAAACGCAAAGTTAAAAAGTTTCTTTAAAACTGTGTATTATTATTACACACTTTTTACTCAACAAACCGAGCGACTATCGTGATTAATAATTCTAACATATATACTAGAAACAATGTATCATTTAGGCTTTAATATGTAATTGTGCTATGTATTCAAAAGATATACAAGTATTAAAAGTTATCAATAGACTCCTAACATCTTAATATAATATAATCAGAATCGGCGAAACGCAAAGTTAAAAAGTTTATTTAAAACTACATATGTATTATTATTACACTTCTAACTCAACAAACTGAGTGACTATCGTGATTAATATTTCTAACATATATGTATACTAGAAACAATGTATCGTTTAGGCTTTAATATGTAATTGTGCTATGTATTCAAACAATATACAAGTATTAAAATTTATCAATAGACTCCTAAAATCATAATATATAATAACCAGAATCGGCGAAACTCAAAGTTTTATGTATTATTATTAAACACTTTTTACTCAACAAACTGAGCGAGTATCGTGTTTAATAATTCTTTTATTATTACCTGAAACAAGCTTGAAACATCACCACTTTAACACTAGCGCCATCTGTTAGTTAAACAATGCTAGTAATCCTTACATGTTGCGTTGTTATTGAACTCACGAATTTTTTGTGTTCATAATCCGAATGTAGATAGCGCTGTTAATAATATAACAAAACATTTGTTACAATCACTTAAACTCAGAATGTTGGATAGATTTGTTTTCAATAGTATGTTTATTTATAGTATTCATAAAGAAATATATTCAAACCATTTTTTTGGTATTTTTAGTAAGATCATTGATTTTAGTTAATCGAATTAAAAATAAATGTAATATAAATTAATGTGAACAAATATTGTCGTCATAATTTCGTTAATGTTTGTTAATCTTAAGTCTCCATGTTGGCTACACGTATTTGAGGCCGGTGTCACAAGACGAGGTGGCCGAGTGGTTAAGGCGTTGGACTGCTAATCCAATGTGCTCTGCACGCGTGGGTTCGAATCCCATCCTCGTCGAATCATTTTTGACATTTTTTTATAATATTTTCTTATGAAATTACATTTTATATATTAATTTTGTTTTTATTATCATTTTTAATTATTCTTTAATAATTGTTTACATTATTTTCGAAAAAAAAAATAGTTTAATATTTAAGTGTTCTCATCATTAATAATGTTAAATTCCCCTTAGTCCAAGAGTTCCGAGAAGTTGTTCAAGAAGATGAAGGCGGCGGAGGGAGACAACCCGACGTGCGCCAAGTGTTCCCGGCCCGTGTACGCCATGGAGAGGGTGAAGGCGGAGCGACGCTCCTGGCACAGGGACTGCTTCAGATGTGTGCAGTGTGACCGGCAGCTCACGTACGACACTCACACACACATACAAACACACACATACATACACACACACACAGAGAGACATACAAACACACACACACACACACACATAGAGAACTCATCACGAGTCCATATCGCTACAGGAGTAGACAGTCGGGAGATTGACAGTCATGAACTAGATCATTATGAAGGAATAATTATAAATACTCAGTGAGCGATGTGGACTTGTGATAGTAGATATACTAGTTGAATAAATTACTTACTTCACTGTTTTTATTAGACCAGTGCCGATAGCTTTTAAAACATAATTAAATTATAATAGAATGAAACTCATTAGAAAAGGAGGGGAATATTATAAAAATTAAAGAAAAAATTATGTACGGGCGATCCGAGGTCGGAAAGGGTATTTGGATGAGTATTTAAGGGTGAAAAATGGGTTTTCTCGATTTCCGGCAAAACTAAAAGTCCTACGGAAAAATGTTATATGGCAAAGTTGTAGGTAATAAAAAGATCTAAAACTTTTGTACTAACATTTTTTTCACATAACCTGAAAATTTATGTGATAAATCCGAAAAACCAAGTTTTTGGTTTTTTATTTTTATCTCTTATAAAAAACAATTTATTGTCACGAAATTTGGTGAAAACTTTCCTCTTGATGTTACAAATGCACTGTAATTTATTTGATTAGAAATATTTATTTTTTCAGCTTATTTTGAATAAATACCGAAAAATCAGAGTCATTTTCAATCGAAAAATCACCCATCAAAATATCAGCTATTTTCAAAAATTCGGTATTTTTTCAATTTATTGAAATCTCTATTTTCCGATGGTGAAGAAAAAAATATAAATTTCTTGTACTACATGTCATATATTGTGTTTAGCGTGGAGTCATACGAGAGCGACCACACCACCCTATACTGTAAGCCGCACTTCAAACAGCTGTTCGAGCCCAAGCCGGTGGAGCAGGACGAGACGGATGGTGAGTACACACACACACACACACAGGCACACGTGATGTTCGTGTCCTCAGTATATTAACCACTCCTTGTCTGTCTGTTTCCAGCGGCGCCCAAGAAGCACCAGATGATTATATGTGAGAGCCAGCCCGTGGAACTACCGCCCGACGTAGTCAGAGGTCCGTAATATTCTATTAATGAACACATCACATCTCATACACAAATTTACATACAAATACATCAATATCAATTTATATCATTAGTCTTCACTGAAAATTAAAAAAATAAAAATTAGTTCTTTTTGTAACATTTTATTTATATTAAAAGAAAAAATGTCTTAAGATTCAATTTACTTTACAAATATTACAAAAGTTTATTTATGTATTTATTGTTATACTATCAATAATAAACCATTGCATTGATATAAATACATGATGTACAAACTCTCTATAACATGTATTAGGTGGAGGTTGATAGTAATATTAACAGACATGTTATACACCCAGCATCAGACAAGCCGGAGCTTGGTTTAGAGGAGCTGGCGGCGCTGGATGTGAAGTCCAGGTTCCAGGTGTTCGAGAAGAAGGACACAGAGGACGTGAAGAAGGAGGAGCTGGGACGGGCGACCAAGGGAACCAGCGCCGCTGTACTGGCGAAGATGGCCAAGTATGACAACACACACACACACACTCACACACACACACACTCACACACACACACACACACAGAGAGAGAGACATACACACATACACGTACACAGTCTGCAGGGTCTCGAACATTGATGTTCACACTACAAAGTGTCGGAATAGAAATGATAGATTCCAAATACACTTCATGAAGGGAGATAGTTGACACTCAGAAAGAGATATTAATATAAATATATCGAAAGTATAGAAATACTATACACGTAAATAATATTTAGGTGTCCGTTTGTTACATTAAATACCTACTACTAAATATACACACAATAATATACAAAAAAATAATGCATGAGGAATATAAACAAAACATTGAAATAAAGTGACTTTATAAAGTTTAATACACTAATAGTAGGTAAGTGTACTTCCCGCGCCGTGACCCGCGCTAGTACATATACTGAAGCTATGTCTGCGCTCACTCGATCTCATCTCAAACTATTTTAATATAACACATGTTCTATAAAAATCTCTCCGACACAATCAACGAGCTACACATGAGATTATGAACCTTATCTCACAAAGGATACGTTATATATTAGTGTTTCCTTGTGTTATTATTAAAAAAGAAATGTAATATGGCGTGACGTCATCGGCCAGTAGTCAGTAGTCGGTGTTTTGACACGCGGGAGTGAGCACAGTGTACGGTTAGCGTGGTGTGGGTGAGAATTCGTTATAATATAATATTATATACGACATATTAATGATAAATATTATTTTTATTGTATACCAGCTAGGCCGGCAATATATAATTTGTTAATAATTAACATTTTTCACATAAAAGCAGCCTAAATTACATTTTGCTAAGTGTAAGTTAGCGTCGTCAGATTGAATAAGAAGCGTCTTTCGTTGTTCACTGATATGTTAGTACTTTATTATTACGAAATTTACTCATTAAAAATTAAACGCTCCGCATGTACTGAGTTTGCAAGTAATGTAAAATGTATGTATTAATTAAACAGCGGCTAATTTAAAATTACATATAGAAGCTACGACTTTGTTTGTGAAAATATTACAATTACTTAAATCTTATATTCTAAAATATTTTTTTATTCGAGTTATTCCATAAATCCAATTTTAAATATAAGTCTCACGTTATAAATATTGAATATTTTTTTCCAGACGCCTCTGATATAAATAAACTGACATTTCAAGGAGAAAATACAAGAAGCGGGTCGATCGCTTTATAGAAAACGTTATTTTTGTACTAATAACAACTTGAAACACTACTACTGTATATATAATATACAACTTGTACAAACAAACACACTGACCGGAGAATATATTACACTTGTACAGTTAATATAAATCATTGTAGTATTGACTAAAAATAATTCTTCTCAATAAAAAACACGTAACGCCATCTATTGCCTGGAGGAATCAACTACTTATCATTGTTTATTGGTTTACTTGTTTTATGATTTCTTATATTCAGGATTATACATATAATATTATAATTATTTTATTATTTGAACAATATAAAATCAAGTCATGTTTTATTATTTCAATGTCCATATGAGAATTATTTTTTTGTAATGAAATAATTAAGTATAGTCT
Organism: Danaus chrysippus; assembly: GCA_916720795.1. Lineage (NCBI taxonomy): Eukaryota > Metazoa > Arthropoda > Insecta > Lepidoptera > Nymphalidae > Danaus > Danaus chrysippus. Next base: position 2,265,565 of record CAKASE010000065.1, on the reverse strand, counting down.
TTTTTATTGTTTTCCAGGTTCAAAGCTAAGGGAATGGACATCGGCGTGTCTGAGGAGGCGCTGAACGGAGTCACCCTGGAGCCTTCATCTAGCGACCAGGAGGATGACGACGACGGTAACACACACACAAACATACTTACGCCCATACATACATACCAGTACAGTAATACCCCGCTTAATGCGACCCCTTTTTACGCCGTTTCACTATAACGCGATTTTCATAAATTTATTTAAGTTGGGACATTGCAGAGTATAGACGATAATGATGACCGTGTCTTGAACGTGTGTCAAACGATTAAAAACAGTGTTTGGTGTTATGAACGTATTTTACAAGAACGTAAACAAAACGCTACCCAAAAGACAATACATGTATTTTTTCGTAAAAAATAGGAGTACCTATGTATTGTATAGTGTTATTAGAATTACAGTGATTGATTAAAATAATTTTTATATTTGTGTATTAAATTTTGACTGTGTTTAATCATAAACGTCGATATACGCGAATTTCAGTTAACGCGATTTTCTTCAGAACGTATCCCTCGCGTAAAGCGGGGTATTACTGTATATGGATAGAAGGAGATTAAAAAGAAAGAAGTTGATAATAATAATAATTTTTATTTCGAGTGACCATGACTCATAAAAATTGTTAGTAAGACTTACACCTATCTTAGTAGTTAGACTTTATGCATCACTGTCTTAACATACATCAGAGATGGCAGAACAGTGACCAACATACACACAGTATAGCCTGCTCGCTATCATGCTCAGAATACTGTTCACCAGAGATACACAACGTTTATGTATTGTTGCATAAAAACAATCTATATGATAGATTAGAATTGAAACATTTTATATAAACAATCTGACCGGGGCTCTCACAAATCAATTACAAACATCACTTAATTTTATTGGCACCTTACATAAGGAGGTCACATTATTAATATATAATTGTATATCCAGATGACTCTGTATTGAAGAAGTCATACTCCCACAAGGCGATGGTGGAGGCTCCCTCGGTTGAGCTGTCGGAGCTGGTGGGCCGCTTCGAGAGACCCAGACCCTCGAGACACCAGCAGAGGAAACAGGAGATACAGAACATTAGGAGCAGGCTGTTCATGGTAATACACGAACGGGGAGGGGGGTGTATCTCATATAGAACATCTTACACTAAGGTTATAAATCACTGTAGTACTACTACTTATATTATTTTGCCATACTAGATATATTCTAAGTTAAAGCTAACGATAATATGCTTAGCATACACTATATTGTGTTGACTGTTTTCGCTATTCCACTTTAGTAAACTTGGTAAAATGAATTGCTTGTAACAGGAGAGTACTGTCGCCTGAAACACAGGTTTATACCTAGCTCAGGGACAGTAGATTTTATTTATATATACCTTTTACGTTTATGCATTGTGATCAGATTATGTTAATGTCTATACAATTACAATGTGTTTGGGATAAAAAAAACATTATTATTATAATTTTGTTACAAGTGCCAGGAGTTCATAATACAGATCTTGTTTATATTTAAACTCATTAATAACAAGTGTATGTAACATAAGCTTCCGTCTGTTTCAGGGGAAACAAGCCAAGATAAAGGAGATGTATGAACAGTCGGTGCTACAATGTGAACAGAGTGAGTGTACCTTGTATTATATGTATACTAGAAGACCCGGCGAACTTCGTATCGCCCTATTATCAAGAAATATCTGTTACGTTATTTATTTATATTTTTGGAGTTTACTTATTAAAGCCATAAATCTCCGTGTTTTGAAGTGCGACATAATGATTGAAATATTAGTTAGTTGTCAAATCTAATGTCAAAAAAAACGTTTGTATCAACAACTACTAATAAATTAAACATTAATTAATTAAACATTGTCCAGCAGACAAAACTGTTAATCTAAATAATTCCCAGATCCCCTTGAATACACACAAAAAAATTCGTCACAATCAGTCCAGTCGTTTGAGAGAAGTTCAGTGACATACACACTCACAGAAGAATTATATATATACTAGCTTTTGCCGCGACTCCGTCCGCGTAGAATAGTGACTTCCGGCAGATTTTTGGTTCTTCCCACATAGTTCCCGTTCTTGTGTGGTTTTCGGAATGGTCGAGTTCCCGTAGAATTTTCAGGATAAAACCTATGTTTTTTTTTTAATTCACAATGAAGTACTCTTAACCAACAACATATTTATTTGTTTTTGTGAATAAAGATTAATATAATTATGTTGATACAACTTAAACAAATTATTTCGACCAAATTAGGTACCATAAAAACGGTTTTTGTGAGTTAATCTTAAAAGATAGACATATACTGTCACGGACTGTTTTTTAGGTCATTAAAAGAGCTATTATTCTTTAATACATATTTTTTGTGTATCTTGATCCGTTTTCACGGCACACGCAACGGAAGGCTTCAAAGATGAAATAATTTCTCCCGTTTTTTACACATTTACCACTATATATTTGCTCCTATTGGTCGTAGCGTGATGTTATATACCCTACAGCCTTCCTTGATAACTGGATTATCCAACACAAAAAGAATTATTCAATTCGAACCAGTAGTTTCGGAGATTAGCGCTTTCAAACAAACAAACTCTTCAGCTTTATAATATTAGTATAGATAAAGATTTGTGTGTGTTTGATCATTACACGTTAATGTGTGTGATGACGTCATCTTAGGTGTGACGTCAGCAGACAAGATCGCCAAGGAGCTGGAGGTGGACGCGGAGAAGGCGCGCGCCATCAAGCAGAGGTTCGAGAACGGAGAGATATACAACGACGAGAACAGACCGCCCAGGAACAGGGACCTCGAGGACCGGGCGCTGTTTGATGACGGTAGGGTCAATACGGAGTGGACGATCATACTGTATATAATAATAATATATGGTTGTTATTACTACTAAAACTACTGAACTGATCTTAATGCTTCACAATGAGGCAGTGAGGTTTCGGAATAAGACAGGACAGAGTTAATTATGTGTATATCATGTAGTATGTCATGTGAAACTAATAAGTTATTACAGAGGTCGCTCTTACTACATCACATCTATTGTTTGAATTAACTTTATACATTTGGTTGTATAATATCGTAGTGAGTAAAGTCGCAATCTAAACGAGTATTCTTTAACCGCCAGGTATCGCCAAGAAGTCTCGTTCCATTTTCTTGGAGCTGGACGCTAACGCCAAGCATTCGGCCCCCGGGAGTCCCGCCGCCGAGCCTCCCAGAAGGAAGGAGATAGTAAGGACGATGACTTATAATATTATACAGTTCATGAACTACTCATACAATATATGTATAGTGAAAGGAGGTGTAATCGGTGGTAATTGTTTATTAAGAATACACAACACATATAACACATACAACAGTTCACAAAAAGTAAGTTTAATTATGAAGAAGGAGAATAGGAAGAGAGAGTAACACAAAGTATAACTAATTGGCGAATTGATATTTTAAAGTATTAACGATTAAAAACGCTCAGCTGTTAACTGCCGTTATCCGTCGGCGAACCAGTCACGTATGCCGGCCGGCCGGGCCGCTCTGACCTCTGGCCGGTCAGCGGTCAAACCCAGCGGTCTTGCAATCGTAACTACATACATATAAAAATGAGTAGACGGGCCGGCAGTGTGTTTGCGATACATATACAGGGTGACTGGTGAATTACTATCGATATTTGAGGACGTGATATTTGACGATCATATATGACAAAATAAAAATTAATATAACTTAAATATTAATAAACTTCTAAGTAAAGTTAACCAAAAGTTATGTAATTAATTACGCATCGTATGAACACCCTACAGATTAGGTATACACACACACTCACACATACGCGCGCGGCGGCGTGTTGTTGTATCAGCACGCCGCCGCACGCGTCACACTTGGAACACTTGGAACGTGTACACACTTTATTTATTTATACGGAAATTTTGTCAAAAATTAAGTACCTATTTTTTTTACATAATTCGAATGAGAATCATGTACCGAGTATGCTCCTTAAATATTGATAGTAATTCACCAGTCACCCTGTATACAACGTGTAACATAATTAACGCACACCCTGAAAGTAGTTTGATCAGAATCGGATACTGGATCGATTTTGATAGTTTTTTATGTAGGTCACTTTTTTTCTCAAATTTAGATAGAACTAAGTAAATTAAAGTCACCCTACACACAGTTATCTAAACACTTCATAGAAACGAAAATTAATGGAAACAAAAATGGATCGTAAGTCAGGGTATTAATATTTTTAAAATGAAATATTTAATTTGTAATCATCATTCAATTAAAGAAAACTGATACTTATTTCAAGGCTAAAATAGTATTTAAAAATAACTACGCACGCAACACCATAGCGACAACCGGCACACAGCAAGGTCACTACAGTGCATAAAAGAAAGCCGCGTAATACAAACATTATTACTTTCTCCTTCTTTCTTTGGCTTAATAACATTACAATAGAGCGAGACGGCAGACTAATTCCGAGAATCAGAGTAATAATAACTAAACATCGAAGTCAACAAAATGTGTTTTGGGTAAGTTAGTCACGCCGCGTCCACCTTATCGAAAAGAGGTCAAGTGTAAAGTGCAAATAAAATCTTAGTCGCGCATTTCGCTGTGTCGTTTCGGTACACTAACATTCAATACATCAAATACCTACGCACGTGTCCATTGACCTCCTAGATCAGCTGATTTGACGCGACTCGACTTTTTTTTGTGGGGGCGATTTAAATCGCTAGTTTATAACACAGAGATAACAAGTGCCGAGGAAGTAAAAAATAAGATAATAACCGCCTTTGTAAAAGTGAAAAGTGACATTGCAGTATTATCTAAAATAAAACCACAATTGCGAAAACGGTCATTAAAGTGAATTGAACAAGGCGGTGGACATTTTGAAAATGTTTTAAAACGACAACGCCGTGCGAGTGCAAATTAAACTGTAAGTTTGTTTATGATCTTTAAATTATTGTAAATATTTTGGTACACACCAATTAAACAGGCCGACTGTGTTTAACTTTGTCCTAGGTATTGTGGTGTCTAATCAAATCACGCGTTATCAGCTGTTTAATAGTTCTTATTTACAAATTTAATTTAACAAATCAGTAATTATAAAATATTGGCTTCACATTAAAAAGAAAATTCAATGTCAACAATCTAAAGCTTGAAAAGTGTGATGGAAAGAAAAATCATAATGTATGTAGTTATTTCGTGTACTTATTATTACCTACTTCTTATTATTGTCGGACGGCACTCGGAGAGAGGGGCGCGGGCGCGGCGAGTACATTGTGTCTGTAGCTGACCATATTATTTGCACGAAATTGGGATAACTAATTTCACAAATAAAAAATGCAAACGCACATATAAATAATATTTGGTGGATGCATTGCGTTTATATTATTATATTTGCATTGGGGTATTTGAGGGTGTGCGTTAATTACGTTACATGTTGTATATTTTTTGAATGTAAATAAATAAATAATTTAATAAATGAATAAATAAATTAATAAATTAAATAATGTAAATAAATAAATTAATAAGATAAATAATTTAAATAAATAAATAAATAAATAAATAGGTACGCTACATATGTATATTTATGTGTGTGTGTTTGTTACACAAACGTACATAACTGAACTATTTGAATTAAAGCTCAGTGACTTTAATTCTTTTTTAAGATCAAAAGCAAGTTATGCTTTATCATTTAGGACGTATGAGTCAGAAGCTAAAACATCAGTCATATGCTGGTTGTTACTGTAATATGTTAATGTTGCCTCCCGTCTCTGTCTACAGCCGTTCGTGCCCAAGGACGTGGTCCGCGCGGCCGACAAGCTGGAGGACGTCAAGATAGAGACCTCCGACATACACGACCGGTTCCAGTTCTTTGAGACATACAAGCCGCAGGTCAAGCGCAAGGAGTTCCGGGTCACGCCGCCCAGGGAACCACAGGTACATAGAGGGGTACATGTACATAGAGGGTACAGGTACATAGAGGGTACAGGTACATAGAGGGGTACATGTACATAGAGGGTACAGGTACATAGAGGGTACAGGTACATAGAGGACTACAGGTACAGGGAACCAGCATAGAAATATACTATAATAAACAACATGATACATGATCCACAGCGCGCCAAATCACCCTCGCCGGAGATCTACCACGAGCCGAGTGTGGTGAGGAGCGACGAGCCTCCCGCTGACGCCGGGCTGGCGGCCAGCAGACACACGGCCTCCAAGATGATAGACGTGTTCAGGAAGATGGAGCAGGACAGGAACAGACCCGACGACTGTCAGGGTGAGACACACACACACATACACACACACACACACATAGATACACGGAGGAGTGCTCAATAACATTGTGTTGTAGGTCCGAAGCCTTTGAAGCGGTTCACGCCCCCACCGCCGGGAGAGGAGGAGCGACACGCGAACACGAGCACCTCCTCCGACTACAGCGAGGACGAGGACAGCGACGACGAACTGGCGAGGTACCAGCGGGCGAGGGGGGAGGACGAGGCGCTCAGACAGGTGAGGGGCGAGGAGACGAGCCGGGGAGGGGGAGGTAGAACTAGTATATATAACGGACAGTCTCCTTACAGGCGCAGCAGTTGGCGCGCACCAAGAGCTTCAGGGACAGGTTCGAGAACTGGTCGGAGAGTGACAGAGACAACGAGCGACCGGCGGCCGGTGACAGACACTTGGTGGACGACGGACAGACACAGACAGAGACGGCCAAGAGGTACACTGGGGTCTGGACTACAGACTTATGACTATCATTGACTCTTATAAAACATAAAGTACATGAACATAGTAGTTCCCTATTTCATCATCATAACTCCGGGTGGTGTAGTGTGGGAAACGAATCATTAAGTTATCACAATGAAATACACGTATATAGTATATACACTGGCCGGGTCGGCCGAGTCCTGTGCATGTGATCTCACCCGTTGTTTCTGTTGCAGCCTGCGGGAGAAGTTCGAGATGATGAAGATGCAGACGACCGTCACCAAGGCCGTCACGCCCAAGGTCAACAGATTTGTGGTAAGATGAAAATTATTGACTATTTTTTTTTCTAAGTTTATATAGTAATGTATTTTATTTTGTGATTTTTACGTAATACATATTTTTATTTTATCTTTTAAATTAATGTTAACTTTTTAATTTTAATTTAATAGTTAGTAAATGTTATGTACACTTGTCATTGACGTACATATCTGATGTTTTAATATAGTCGCTTTAACTGTCAATATTCAATATGTATGTTGTAAGTGTGCTTGTTGTAAATAAATAAAGCTGACGTCACAGTTCGTTCTCACGTGCGTATTGTTCCAGTGAGCCTGTCCACCGCCTCCCTGTACCAAAGTTCGTCCAGCGTCGCCGGACTCCTCTCATATATAAGGCTCCTTGTTATTTACTTGTCATGTATCGCGCGCCCACTACACGCCCCTCCCCACATTCGGGGTCAGTGCAGGTTATGGGCGCGGTGTAGTGTAAGAGATCTAGTCTTAACGTATCGTAAGCTAAATTTAATTCGTCAGATGTTATAATGTTTGTGACTAATATATTGTTAGGTTATTGTCCGTCTCCGGTGCCTTCCCTACACTCGTGTGTCTTTATATATTCATTGTTCAGTCTGTACAACATGTTATATATTCTTTTGTATTTTAATATATTTTTTATATTTCATAACGCGTCAAGTCTGTCTACCAGACGTTAACAAGTCTCCGCCCGCGTCTTTGTAACTTATTGTTATCGTTTTATTATAATCAGTATATTTCTTTGTAATCTCTTTAATAATTCTTTTGTACTTAACGTGTCTCTCGTGTATGTTTGTACGCGAACTCCGAAATAAATAATAAACATGATTATCTTGATACTGTTTATTTTAATCCCCCCTCGCTACTGAACTATATCTGAGACCGCGTCATGTTCTGCAGGTTTCATTGAACTCCTCAGGACCCCTGACTTAATGATAATGAAATTACTTCGAGACAAAACAATCAAACATTTAAAATATTGGATGTAAAAGATCCTAAAATCAAAAGATTTTATTATTATTTTTAATTGTAAAGTATTTAGTTTGTTGGATTACAACAACTGTACCTATCTTGGTAACATTAAAAATGTGTAAATAATAAAAAACGGCTATATGTAGAAAGTTGCCAATACTTTTACTATTTTTCGAAGTAATATCCATTCATCTACACATCGTCGCTTCGATGAAACCACTGAGAAAAGCAGTGGACCCATTCTTCCTTAGAAGAGTTTTTATGGCATTTTCGAACGTTTTCACGGCATCTTCAGGGCTCATAAAGTGAATACCTAATTTAATTTTTTAGTTCTTAGTAATAAATAAAAGTAGCAAGAATGAAAGATCTGGTTTGTATGGCTTTATTAAGAAATGCTCGTTATCGTAGCTTTGTTGTTGAGTAATCCCACAAAGAAAATCATGTTAAATAATTGCCCGAAGATTATATTTGGTTAAATTAATTTTCACATGTGACAAATGTGTCTGATTTACTGCCAATTTATAAAAACAAATGACAAATGAATGCATCAGGTTAGCAGAGTTCCTAATTTGGAATTTTAAAAAATACTAGAAATTTTTGTAATTAGCCAGTTCTAAACATTTTCAGTGTTAGCCATGCATAATGTTTAATGAACAACTCACACAGCTGTTTCATTTCATCACGCACTGGTGCTTCGAGTAAGAAGGGAGGTAATTCTCGTCCATGCTGTGAAGTGTTTTGGTTTCAACAAATAAAATACGTTAATAGAAATCTATTGAAATTTAATAATCAACTGTGGTACAAACATTGAGTGGTGTCTTCATTGTTTACTTCTCCAGTCACACGGGTCAGTGAGAGGGCTGACTGACTACTCATACAAAATGATACGATTCCAGTAAAAATATATTTAAGAAAATATTCCAGACATCTCAAAAATAATATTAGTCGGATAAATACAAGGAAAATAGACAAATCATTCGAATGTTATTTGTATAAATTTACAAAAACAAAAATATATACATCAGTAGTGTATATGGAACTCCTCCGAGTAAGTCGTGTTTAAGATCCGCACTCTCTCCTTGTTAGTGCAGCCCTCGAGGCTCGTCAGTATCGAGTCCTTCATCTTCCTCTAATAAATAATCCGAGCGGTCGGCTCCTCTCCGTCGACAAGGGACGTAATAAATAATTTAATAAAAATCACAAAAGAATTACTCTAGCCTTAACTTATTTAATATATTTTCAACTTTAAGTGCAGTTTCTTTAGAAGTGTGTGAATGACCTCTCCTCGCTTCACTCATTATATGTTCGTGTTCATTAAAACTCTTTCATCACAATCATAACGCAGTTTTAGAAGTTACAAAAATATACAAACATCCTTCTTCTGAAGCTCTCCGTACAGACCATGAGTGTAGACCTCGTCATGTCGGCTCTGTCACTGGTCAAGTTAACTTTCTAAAACTGCGCGTCCGTCCTCCCGGTAGCCTCTAGGAGACTCTTATCCTACTATGTACAGGTTGATCCTATGTTACTTTAATTCCTCGTGAGCAGGACGTCTCCGCCACAGACACGCTTCACAGACGGCCAACGAAGATATGGACACAGACACAGTGTTTTGTTTAAGGAGCAGGTGAGACCCGGGTCATGTGTCTGTGTGTGTGTGTGTCCGTCACGAGGCCCGTGTGTGTGTGTGTCACTAGTCGGGCGAGCGGTGCACAGTCTTGTCACAGTCCGTCTTGTCAGTCTTGTCCTCGTGTGTGTGTGTCTTCTTCTCTCCCGCTCTGTGTCGCCTGTGCTCCCTCCTGTCACTCGACCTGTCCTTGTGTGAGGACCTGTGTCTCGACGAGTGTTTACTGTGTCCGTGCTTGTTTGACCGCTCGTCTTTGTCCGTTCTGTTCTCTCTCTCTGTTTTCTCCGTCCTGTGTTCTGTTCTCTCCGTTCTGTCGGTCCTCTCTGTCCTGTCTGTCTTCTCACACTTCACGTTAATCTTCTCGGAGGTGTCAGGTTTATCTTCTTCTCTCTCCGACCTCTCTGTTCTCGCCTCCCCCTTCTCCGTCTTCTCCGTCCGTTCACTTCTCTCCGCGACCTTCCCGTCTGTCTTCTCTCTCTCCCCCCTCTCTCTGTCACTTCTCTCACACTTGTCACCTTTATTCTCCTTGTCCACGCTCCTCACGTCTTGTTTATCGCTCGTTCTCTCTCTATGTTTCTCCGTGTCTCTGTGTCTGTGTGTGTGTTTCTCTTTCTCTCCTTTCTCTGTTCTATAATGTTTCTCTGTCCGTCTCTCTTTCTTATCGTCTGTCCTGCTCGTCTGTCTGTCTTTACTCTGCTCGTCTAAACTCTTCCTGCTGTCTGTTATCTTGAGGGCCGCCTTCTCTTTAAACTTGGCACTCAGCGCCCTCATCTCTATGACCCCGCTCTTGTGTTTCGTTGATTTATTTTCTGGAAAAGTATATTTTTTATGTTAGTATTAATGAATGATCGCTCTCTATCAACAATAAGAACACAAGAAATCAAAAGGTATAATATGTTTTGCTATTTTTTTTTTCTCTACAGTTTCTTAGTAAAGTAAATTCTAAGTAAAATAAAGCAGCCAACTAATGTTCAGTATGAGTGTGTTACCAGCGAGGTCGTCCCTGGGCGTGGCGGGCGCGGCTCGCTCGTCGGCCGGTGAGGACGCCACAGAGCCGGGGTAGTACTGCTTCAGACGGAGATGCCACGCTGGAAATGATACATACTATGTATAGGAGAGTGAAAAAATGATACGTCATTAAATATATATTCATAAGAAATTGAGTTTTTAATAATTTTTATCACAAATTAAGAAATTAGTGCAAAAATAATATGTAATAACGTGATTTACATTTTTCTATAAATGTATGAAATCAAATATGTGAAGAAAAGCGAGTAGGACTGATTTAAAGTATACAACTATTATATTTAGTATATGAATGTATAATGTATCGTTTCCTCACCGATGGACGTCACAGCGGACACTGTCCTGAACTGATGTATGATGTTCCGCGGCAGGAAGTAAATGTCATCAGAGCACAGAGGGAGGCGGGAGTAACGAACACCCTCTCGGCGAAGTTGGTTGAGCTTTGCCTCCTCCAGCCTGTGTAATATAAGGGACGCATCGTTATAATATACATACATTAGAAAAATAGTTTTTAATAATAAAAGGATTCAAGTTACTGATAGAGGGCTGTGGTATATCGTCGTCGACAGTGCAAAACCGCGTAACTACAATAGTAGAAACTCCAATAGGAAGAAAATTATCAAAAGAAAGTTTGAGCTGTAATATTATCTATATTAACGACTTTTAAGGTAATTTTTTCACTAGTAATTATTTAGTGTTAAATATATTCTATAGTTATACTAGAAGACCCGGCGAACTTCGTATCGCCCTATAATCAAGAAATATCTGTTACGTTTTTTTATAAATAAATTTTTATAAGAAACATACATGACGTTTGTATTTTTAACATAGCGTCATCTATTAAATACTTAACTCAGTCAACAGATAATTGTAATAATGACCAATAATTTTCTTTAATAGACAAATAATTTGCAATAAAATAATATTGTGACTATAAATTGATAAGTAAGCTATCCTATCTTTCAACTTGGATCACAATGCACACGGAATGCAAATCTATACTAATACTAGTAAACCTGGCGAACTCCGTTTCGCCACCAGAAAGCTTTTATATAACATTTCGTTTGGTGATTAAAAGATGAAGAATTTTTTGTTTTATATTTGAAAAGGAAAATTACAAAAATGAAGTGTTATTTAGTTGAACTTCTCTAAGTAAATGAAAGTGAATCCAAAGTAGATACCGAATCGAAGCGTTATACGTGTCCGCAAATTATCCGTTTCATTGAAGTGCTCCTTTGTAAACCACATTTTTTGTTTGTTGGTCTAACTTCAACAGAAATAAAGCGGATGGTTTCCAAACTCATGAACACGCAAAATATAACTGCCCGTGTGAAAAACAATGATTTTCTAAATTTATCCCCCAAATACTAAATGGTTTTAAGAGTTCAAACTACAAACACATTACCTAAATATTTTTATTTTTATATAGTAGATTTCTTACAAATATCAAATTGTCATCCATACTTCATTATATATCTGTCATTATACGTCAATTGTGTTATTCCACGTTTTATAATGACTGACGTTTCATGTCAAGTCCCACGGGAATGCTGTCGAACGGGATAAAAAGTATCCTATTGCAATTTCCTGGTTCTAAACTACCTCCCTGTCAATTTTCAGCTGAATCGGTTCAGCCGTTCTTGGGTTATAAGTGAAGTCACTAACACGACTTTCTTTTATATATATAGATTATAAAGCTAAAGAGTTTGTTTGTTTGTTTATTTGAAAGCGCTAATCTCCGAAACTTCTGGTTCGAATTGAATAATTCTTTTTGTGTTGGATAGTCCAGTTATCGAGGAACGCTGTGGGCTACATAACATCACGCTACGACCAATAGGAGCAAAGATATCGTGGTAAATGTGTGAAAAACGGGAGAAATTATTTCATCTTTGAAGCCTTCCGTTGCGTGCGCCGTGAAAACGGTTCAAGATACACAAAAAATATGTATGAAAGAATAATAGCTCTTTTAATGATCTAAAACACAGTCCGCAACAGTAAATGTCTATCTTTTAAGATTAACTCACAAAAACCGTTTTTATGGTACCCAATTTGGACGAAATAATTTGTTTAAGTTGTATCAACATAATAATATTAATCTTTATTCAAATAAACAAATAAATATGTTGTTGGTTAAGAGTACTTCATTGTGAATTTTAAAAAAAACATAGGTTTTATCCCAAAAATTTTACGGGAACTCGACCATTCCGAAAACTCCACAAGAACAGGAACTATGTGGGAAGAACCAAAAATCTGCCGGAAGCCACTATTCCATGTGGATCAAGTCGCGGCAAAAGCTAGTCAAATATAAAATCGGTTTAGTAGTTTGGGAGTCCATCACGGACCAACATGTGACACGAAATTTTTATATATATAAAAGATCGTACGTACCACGTGACGCACTGTGAGATGGGCGGCTCGTACAGGTCTAGCTGCAGTAACTGCACCAGCTTGTTGAAGTCCGCCGCGTGGAAGGCCACCACGTCCTTGGTGATGCGGCCGCGGTCACAGTCGCCGCACTGCACCGCCTTCAACACGCCTACAACACATAATACATACATATATATAAAGAATAATTGGAAACTGGAAATAGTGTTAATATTGAGAATTTTAGCGAGACAGTATTAACACAGGTGACTACGAATAAAAGCAAAAACTCTTAGTATACACTTCTATAATGCCGACTTGGATAAGTAGAATGTAAATAGAACATTCTTCATAGAGTTAAAAAGCATTTTAAGTAGTCGGGCAATTAATATATATGAGCATTTGAGTTTTGAGAAAACAGAGTAAATTTTACTTGTAAAGTACTCCGGTTAGCATCGTGTTATAGTTTTAATAATAATTCATATATATCAAAATGAATTGCTGTTCGTTAGTCTCACTAAAACTCGGGAATGGCTGAACGGATTTAGCTTATCTTAGTCTTGAAATGTTCGTGGAGGTTCAAGGAAGGTTTAAAAGCTGAAAAAAATTGATTCATTTGCGGGAAAACCCTAAAAACAGCGCTATTCTATTTCTCATACAAAGGTTTTTTTGACATTAGATTTGATAATTAACTAATATGTCAATCATTCTGTTCGATTGAAACAGGAAAAATTTTATAAATACAAATACCTGGTTATTTAAGACGGAATAGAGTTCGCCCGGTCAGCTATACATATATTAATTACTAATGACGAAATTAACGCGGACGAAGTCGCTGGGCAAATACTAGTCTTTAATAACAATGTTATTGGAGGTCCATCTCCCTGTATGTATGTCTGTATATAATCCGGTCAAATTAGATATTCGAAGTTACGCGAAAAACTCATTTTGTTTACCTTTGATCTTGAATAAATTTTTTTCCTTACAGGGGAAAGATGGGGAATTTTCAAATTTTGTTTTTAATGATATTTCAAACAATCTTACCGATTTTCAGCTTGGTGGGAATTTATGTAACCTTACTGTTATTGGAGGTCTATCCCCCTGTATGTATGTCTGTATACTAACCAACAGCAGCCGTAGTGATTCTATCCAGTCCATGCCCCACGTGGTCCGCGTGCGCCCTCGTCCTGTCTTCAAACAGGAACTCCCGCGCCTCGTTCCATCGCGGCAGGTACTGGAGGTTCCGGAGCTCGTTCATGCCGGTCCTACACACACATACATATAATAAACTTGTTATAATAATAATTTCAAATTAAAATTAAAAAGATAGCCACACACCAAACGCATAGCACATAATTAATGTTAGGAGTTACAATTAATTACACTGGTCAACAAAAAAATAAAAGTTGTTTGTTTCCTTTAATGTTTTTCTTGTTTCTATCTTAAATTGACGTATATTTTTTAAATTTCGAAACAGTTTTCCTGTAACAGCTTTTGTTTTTGAGTTACAGCTAACTACCCTCATTTACTACTTTCATCTACATATGCATTTTTTATTCGACACTGCAACATATTTTGTTGCTGTTTTCGATATGGCTTCGTCAAGAAGATGTTGTGTGCTTAATCCCGACTCTTTTTGCTATATTTGTAGTGAATATGTATTTGCAAAGTATCGAAAACCTATGTCGAACTTGTGAAAAATGGGTATCAACAATACTTTAAAATAAAATTGTTTAATCAGAACAAGCTTTGGATTCCTCATACTGTATGTCAAAAATTTGTTGTATGGCTACAATTGTGGTCCAATGGAAACAGAGATGCAGTAATATTCGAAACACAGGTGGTCAGGTGCGAGAACCTGAAAACGATCATGACGACTGCTACTTTTGCGTTGTGAAAGTCAAAGGAATTAATCCTGGCAATCGAAATAGGTGGCCACATCCTAAATTATCTTCTGCCCAACGACCCCAATTAAAATCATGAGAGGTACAACCTGGCAAATCTAAATCTTCTGATTACCCGAATCCCTGTGAACCCAAACGAAATTCATCAAGTGAAGATTCTTATTCAGTCTACAAATCTAGCCAAGAACCTCAAGAACAGATCACACAACTCGTGAAAGATTCTGATTTTGTCAAATCAATGACTAAAGTGGAATCGAAACCTTAGAATTCATTTTTTTGGTTATTAGTAATTTCTTAGGCAAAAATAAATCTGACGACTACGTGGAGCTTGTTGAGGCCATGCTATCGAATTTGGAACAACTAGGGTGCAACATTAGCATAAAAATCCACTTCCTGCGCTCGCATTTAGACCGATTTCCAAAAAATCTGGATGATTATAGTCAAGAGCAGGGTGAAAGATTCCTCCAGGGTCCAGGACGTTGGAATAGCGTTATCAGGGGCGGTGGGACTCACATATGATGGAAAAATACTGCTGGAGTTTGCAACGAAATCTATCTGAAGTCGTTCAGTCAAAAAATTCCTATAAAAGATCATTTCATTGTATTTTATAAAACATTTTGTATTAATTTTCTGAATTTTTGGTCAAAATAAAAAAATATTATATTTCAAAAACTAAAGCTGTTAGAATTTTTTTAGTATTTTTTTCATATTCAGGGACATAGAAATAACTAATAACAGTGAAAAAAATAAAGGAAACAAAATATGTGTTGGGCAGTGTTATATACTATCTCCTAACAAGTATTTTTATATAATGTTGAAGTATTGGTGCGTCAAATTTACTTGTGAGCACTTTTAGTATACTATTGGTGCTTGACTGCAGTCTTGTTAAAAGAGATGAGGACTTTTTTCTTATAATGGCATAAAAATCATCTGTACCCTCTAATGTTATATCTCGAACCACTGCTTGATTACAGACACTTTATATTAACAGGCGCGTGTGTTATTTAAGCTTGTGACCGCGGTCATAACAGTCGGTCAAGTCAATCAAAAATCGGTCAAGTCAATCAAAAATCGGTCAAGTCATATGATATGTTAGTTGTTAGTACTATATGTACTATTATTTTACTCACCGTCTCTTCTTAATAGGACTCTTCCCCAGCTCGGCAGTAGGCACCAGCTGTTCGCCGGGTCTGATCCACAGTATCGGGCCGTCGTTGGACTCCTGCGGCTCCATCTCTACGGCGGACATAGGGCCCCACGGCATCGTCTGGAACGACACACACACACACAACTTGTATATCAAACTCAAACAACTTTATTCAATATAGAAGCATTACACTTTCTTATTGATGGTCACTTGAGACACTACCAATGGTTCGGAAAACAAAATACTCTGACCTGAGAAGAACCGGCGAAAGAAACTCAGCGGGTTTTTTTTATATATATTTGTGTCATATATTATATAAACAATTTAATATGAGATGAAATAGCCAGGAGGCGATCGTTTCATTCCCAAGGTGTGCTATCGATCATAAACTCATTAATTGTATAGTAACCTTTTATCACTCATGTATATTAACCCCCTCTCTATCTATTAAGTCAGTCCTCACCAGTTTAAGGAAGGGACACTCAGTGAGCATGTCCAGCATGTCGGGGAAGTACCCGCCGACCTCCTCGTGAACCGTCCCTACTAGTGATATCTGATGCAGAGGACCCGACCTGAACGTGCCCGCCAGGTACGACTGCTGCACCTGGAATATAATAATAATAATAATAAATTTTATTGATTAAAAAATTACACCACTACAAAACAAACAACAAAATAAAAACAGAGTAACACTTATCACATGTATACAAAAAAAGGAAAATAAAATAACATAACAACTACAACAGGACAAATATTAAGTTGAAAAATCAATAACAATAATAATAAGTGTGCAGCAGTGTAATTTAACCAAAAGGAGAACCACTCAGTGAAAAATAGAAGCAATGTTGCTTCTACACTGATTTACAGTGATCTCCTAATGTTGCGGCACTGACACATACATATGTTTATTTGTACCATAACTATAATGACAATTTAAATGACAATTGGTAACGTATCTTCTGGAAAGCTTTTTCAATTTCAAATTTGTATTAGAATCAGTGGCGGCTGTACCTTAAGTTCACTCGTGCGCTGAACCACCAATTCAAAAGATTAAAAAATTACAAAATAATACTTCATCTTTATTTTTAAATTACCATTTTTACATTTATTTTCTAAACATACAAAAACGTATAAAAAATTAAATTTCTAATTATAGTCAAAAAGTTTGAGCGCTTTACTAAACTAATATCTCGTGCGCTTCGGCGAGTGCACGAGGACTCCTAATACATCTTGTATGAGATACGCATTAATACGCCTGACGCGTGAAACAAAAGATAGTTCATAGAAATGTACCGAGTAATGAGTTGGTTCTCGAGCGCCGCACGAGCGGCCGAAGATTACCGAGAGCACCCGATGTATGACGAATTGGAATTGAAAAGAATCAAAACTTTTCTCCTAAATACCATGCACTTGCTAAATGCACTTTCTATGATTAGTATTGAAAAAAATAATTATACAAACAATACCCGATTTTAATAAAAAGGTGATTGAACATTTCGCTTCAGAAAAATGTCGTCGCATTGATTTAATGTTTAAAAAATAAACATATTTTATGTCAATTGGTTTTTGTTGCATTTTCTAATTTTAATATTTTATTAAAGTGCACCACCAGTTCGATAACCCACCAGCCGCCACTGATTAGAATAATCATAGATGGCGGGAACGTCCTACACTGACATGTTATAGGCATAATATTAAAAACCGCAAAATTAAAATAATACTTGAAATAAACTTTAAATAGATAATTTACAATGAAAAAAATATTAACACAAGCAGGATCTGAGCCTGCATACTCCGACACATTGCATATCGGTAACACAGAGTATGGACACGATAGCTCAGTCTCCCAAGCGACTGTAATATTTCATGTCGGTAGTCACAGGTTCTATTCTCGCCGGTGTGTATGTGTTATGTGGTACCTGTTGGTAGTATCTGCTGATAGTGGTAGTCTCTATGTCGGATGCCCGCGCGAGTACTCCGGCCTTGACGGTGAGTGTGGGGTACGATTCCGCGAGGTATTGTAGCAGACACGGCAGCCGGCCCGCCGCGCCACGCACCACGCCACACACGTAGTTGGCCCAGCCTTCACTGTCCTCGGAAAATACCAGCTGAAAATATATAGTGACGTCCAATATGATGAGGATACATACATGAGAAAAGAATATATTGACTATTATTATTATATATTAACTGTGACAGTGCCTTCACCAACTAAGGCTTCTTTGTCACCAGAATGTGGAATAAGAAACAAGGACTATACGCATGTATTAAAAGAACATGTAAATATTTGTAGATGTATTCTCAATATATTACTACCTATCAGCTATAGATGTAACTGTGCATAACACAAGGTTAATCTAGTCAGTAAGGTCTTTTAACAAACTGATATATAATAAATACCTTTAAGAATTCCTTGGCCAGTTCCTCCTGTTGTATCGCACTCAACATGTCCACGTCGTGCTGGTAAAGGTACACTACACTCGCGCCGCCGTTAGGATGGGTCTCCACACGCATCAGTCTGGAAAAATATTACAGTTTATATGAATAGAGAGGATACAGTTATACAGGATTCAGTTGGTAGGTGGTAGAGCCTAGCTGTGGATTACTACAGCTCGAACATAGGCTGGCTCGACCGGGGAAATACCACCCTTTTACAGAAGATCGACGTGAAGTAGTATTTAATGGCTGCGTTTCGTCCGATGGGTGAGAGAGACGGTTTTCTCATTTCCCACCTTTTCCCCGCTTTTCCCGAAATTATTTGGCGTCGGTACTACCCATATCAGGTTCGTTTGCAATATTTGCCCTATAAACCAATGTTAATAGCCCTCCATTCTGTCGTACCTGTGATACTTGAGCTCCTTGAGGTGCAGGCTGTGTGTCCGCGGGCCCCACACTGCACCCTGCACACGCTCCCTCCTACACTGCACCCCTATGGAGCACCTCTTGACCTTGGCACGACGCTTGCACTGCTGACACGAGTGACGGGATGAATGTGATCTGGAGCACGCGTCACACAACGGGACTTTAGATATAAACCAATATATGTACATTTATACAAATATATTAAACTGTCAATCAGTCATTTGAAATTAACAGCGTTTCATGAAACACATGACAGGATATACGATATCAAAAATGGTATTTTTAAAAATTCTATCTGCGTATCTTTCGAACGGCCGAACAAATTTTGAGGGGAATTTTACTCACGGATCAGTAATGTCGCAATAAGTGATGTAGGCAACATTTTAACAGACTTCACAAAAGGTTGTTGTCCCCAATTGTATCTATGATTGTTACACTATAAATTCTTCAATTTAACATCAACTTTATAATTATATTTTTTATGAAATCCTATAGTTGTAAGGTAGTTTCATTGTAATCTGATTGAGGAGTTTAAAAGAAATAGATTTAAATTTCATAAGGATTCAGACACGCCAGATTAAACATCTTGATATGTTTAGAGATATCAAAACAAAACCCACAACAAATCAAATAAACTACACCACCTGTATTCCCTATTCAAGATGAAACTTTTTAGCATTCAATGTATTCACCGTGCAGGTGTCGGGTCCATAGCGTTGTAGTGAGAGGAGCTTCAACAGTACCTAGGACTTGCGACCCAGGTATAGGTTTAAGGGACCCCTATCTAACGAGCGTTAAACGCTCACCTCCACTGTCCAAGCTCCTCTCTCTACTTAACCAACTAATTCTCTCTGTTTCTTTAAGTTTGCCTCGGTACAAATTCTTCAAATATTATTTTCTATTACACTACATCTCACACACTGCCACATACATACACACATTGTTATTTTAAGTCATTCTTAGTTGTTTTAGTACATTTTAATTTATAATTGTTTGTTTTCATGAGATAATAAAGATATTGACAGACGAACACAAAGTAATGTTGTCATCTAATTTAGTTGTTAATTATATTAAATACATTTTTATATTCATGTCTTTTCATAGAACCCTATCTTCAATTCTTAATATAATTAATTCTTTTGAAGGTTTCATTGTTTAAATATGGTCTGTAATTGTTATATAGACAATTGTTTTTCCTAATTAATCTAATATTGCCACTTACATAGATATTATTCCCAGTATAAATATGAGTATACTTTTTGTAAATCCTTATTTTTACTGATTAGACAAATAAATTTATTTCATAATCCTTTATAAAAACATACTGACCACCATCCAGATTCTTGTTATATATGGGTGAATATAAGCTATTTGAATCCCATTGGTCTATAGACAAAATGTATGTAAAACTAATTATTATATGATTGTCTGTCTATGTTTCAGCAATAAAGAGAATGTCATTTTATCTGGCCCACAAAGATAATTCACAATAATTATTTAATTTATATTTTTAATAATTTAAAATATGTAGTTAAATACTGTTCTGGCCTTCTCATTCATGAATTACAATGAATTTATGGCCAAATACTTTCAAAAAATATGCAATTGCGTTTTTTGCTTTTTATATGATCATACGTTTATATAAACAACAAAGCATATTATATCAAAATTAATTGTAAAAATATTTATTATAATATAAATTATTTTCGTGTCATGTTACAATACTGTCACCTCGTCTGGCAGAAATCAAAGACTTAAAAATTTGATTTTTAATTTGACCAAAGTTTTCGATAAACTGTCGGAAAGTAATTTTGTGCCAGTCGTTGGAGTATTTCCTTTGGTAAGTAAATATTTTTGTATTGTATGGTTACGAAATTTTTAATTGCTATAATCAATGTTTATTGTGCTAGATGTCATATATTAACTTAAACTATTATGAGAAAAGCGAGTGATGTTATTTTTATAGATTGTGTGATTTTGTCACTTCTATGGCGTCACTACTCTGGCATGCTTTGTTAAATATTTTGTGTTTAGGCTTCAATTCATTTGATTTTGGTAATCTAGCATAATCAGACTTCAAGACAAGTGTTAAAAAAACAAACAAGGGAAAATATTTAAAAACTAAGCATCAATTTTAAAAATTAAGCTATCAAAGAATTAAAAACGATCCAAATTAAATATCAAAGAATTAAAAGAAAGCAAGCAATATAAAAAGAAAAAAGAATAGGGACAAATAAAGAGCAAACAGGACTGAAATTGAAGAAAGAGCAATAAGATTTTATGGAGAGAGAAACACTAGACACCATTGCATGAATATGATAATTTTAAATTATTTTTTTTAAATAGCCTTGTGAAACCAAAACCTTTAAACACACTTGCTACAGTTCAAAATATTTAAATTCTATAATTTATAGATGTTTTATTTAATATTAGTCCCCTTCCTTAGCTAATAATCAACAAGGGTTTGTCATTTCCCTGTTTTCATTTGTCATTACTTTAGCAAGAGTATCACTCCTCTGGTAACACATTTTCCTCTGATGCTTATAAAACTGAAAAAATGGAATAATCGTCGGCACCTATCTTTACAAATTTTAAAATAGTGTCAAATAAATAAATTATAAATATTGAATGGAACAGATAACATTTTCTTCAGGGACACAAAAAATTCAAATAGTGTATATTCACCGATATATATATAATATTCAGGGAGTACTTTACATATTCTACACTAACCCCTCCAAGCACTCTCAATCAAAGGCTACACTTGTTCTATTCTCTCTGTTTCTTCAATCAACATTATCAATTCTCAGTATACAACTTTGAACAACTTACTAAAGCATGTAAATGTTTTTAATTACTGTATTTTTGATCCAACAAATCCAACAAATGAAATTTATAAATGGTAAGGCAGAGAATCACATTGAACTAATACATAATACATAAATTATATTTGCAAAAGTTTGTGAGTGTGTGTGTATGTTTGTTACTTCTTCAGGCTCAAACGGCTGAACCGATTTTGATAAAATTTTGTATACAGGAAGCTGACGTCCACGAATAACACATAGGCTACTTATATCCCGGAAATCCGCAGGTAACACACTCAGCTAGTAATATATAAATTTAATCTAATCAATCTCCACATGTACTACATACCTATCTCTGTCTCTTTCTCTCTCCCTCTCTCTGTCTCCCTTCTTCTTCTCCTTCTCTCCTTCATATTTCACAAGTTCCCTTTCCACTTTCACTTTAACATCACTACGGTCACTCTCAGTGTGTAAGCTCCTAGCAATCACTGGGTAGTACTGTGTGGAAATCTCCTGCTTCATCTTCAGAGGCAGTTCCAGGTTCCCATAGCAAGGCAGCTGTCTCCTCGGCGTCGACTGGAACTTTATAGCTTTAAGTGATAAGCTAAAGTGTGTCGACAGACGTCTTGAAGTAGACGACTCCAACAATACGTTAGCTCTCGTCACCTTAGGATACTTGTATCTGAACATGGACCTTTGCAGATGAGTGTTTATTATCCTGAGCTGCTTAGATACTGAAGAGTATATGCGTTTAGTGAGATCGTCCCTGGGAATGGTGTTTGAGAGATGCATTTGCTTCTTTGAAGTATTGATGCCACCGAACCAATCTAATCGAATGTTATCGAAATCTATAGCCAGACTGTTGTTACTGAACAACAGTGGATTCTTTAATGGTCGTGATTTCTGCACAATGTGTAGTGTTAACATTGAAGCGTCTCCGAACCCTCCCGAGTCAAACACTGGCCATATCTTGCTGCATTTAGCTGGTCGCGAGTTCTCACCCCACACCGCCAACTCCTTGGAATCTGTACTGCCTTTACGCTTTCGATCTGAAATTAAACAATTTCATAATATTATTATATGTATTTGTTACAGAGGTCTTTAATTTGCTTCAATTTATTTTTCTTTGTAATTAAATCCATTGCTAATTTGTTACTATTAAATTAAGTGAAACATATTATGTTTTTGTTTATAAACATTAGAGAACTGAAAGAAAAGTTATATGAACAAATTAAAAATGAAAATCATTAGAAAACTCAGTATGTAAAGAGAACCAACAGTCATAATGTTGTTATGTATTATGATATATACATATATAATAAATAGTTACTGAGAATGATTCACATTTCATATGTGTAGAAGCTGCTGTACTTATATAAAGATATTTTATTCAACATTTATATATAAAATGATATAAATAACAAATCAAAATATAAAAGCAAGTAATTTCTATAATTCAACATATTACTTTTGATAAAAAGCTATTGAAATCAATAAATTCCAGTGTGTTAATTTCTTAAATGTTGAGATTAAATGAGTTTTAATACTATTATAAATTCCCTAATTTTATTAGTAAATTTCATAATCTGTTATTGAGTGAAAATTATGATACAATTAATATATGTACTTCACAAAATATACATTACATATATAATATTATTTTAAACATGTACATAATATAAGTCTTTCCATTGGTATATAAAAGATAATAAATTTTAATACTCAGATGGGATATAAAACTTATATTCTTTATAAATTTATATATATACTAGTTTTTGCCCGCGACTTCGTCCGCGTTAATTTCGTCGTTAGTAATATATGTATAGCTGACCGGGCGAACTCTATTCCGTCTTAAATAACCAGGTATTTGTATTTATTAATTTTTTCCTGCTTTAATCTAATAGAATGATTGACATATTTAAATGAAACTAATATTTTCGGATTTTACTTCGCGTTTGTAAAATCCGAAAATATTAGTTTCATTTAAATGTGTACTCGCGTCAATCTTAGATCTTATGATTGACATATTAGTTAGTTGTCAAATCTAATGTCAAAAAAAACGTTTGTACGGGAAATAGAAAAGGACTGTTTTTAGGGTTTTCCCGGAAATTAATCAATCTTTTTCAGCTTTTAAACCTTCCCTGAACCTCCATGAACATTTCAAGATTGAGATAAGATAAATCCTTTCAGCCGTTATCGAGTTTTAGTGAGACTAACGAACAGCAATTCATTTTTATATATATATAGATAAAACTTCAATTAAATTAGTGAACATGTTTATTATATATTTTTTTACTATACACATACAGCAGAAGGTATACATTCATTGTCAGTTCGGATAAATTAGACAAAGTCGGAATTAGAAGATTTTCACTGACTTTTAACATGTTGATGATAGAAAAAAATTATATATAGGTAATATATATAAAAGAGTCTAACCAATATATATGTATATGTTTCTCATCAATAATATTCATTTATATATATAGTTCATAATATTATTTGAACACAAATCAAATGTTTCTACCGTGACAACAAATAATTGGCAGATATCCATTGGTTGTAAGAGTTTGATAAACAGATCTGACTGTATGATGAAACTTTTCACAAATAATTATAATTAAAATTTTTATTGAATTTAATGAAATTGAATTGAATTTTGTAAAACAACACAACACTACTTGTGTTATGTTGTTTATATTGTATCAGGATAAAATACTACTTCAATTTTCATAATACTTTAGACTCTAAATAAGTATATACCTACATATTGTTTTTTTTTTTTCTCTTAATATGGAAAAGCCGGTTTTTACCAAATAGACATTATACAATATGATATTCGATATTTTTTATAATGTTTCATTGATCAAATATATTACTTTAACTACTTAATTGAAGTAATGTAAAACTTTAAACATTATTTTAATAATTATTTTGTAGTGAAGTGAGTCATCAAAGACAATCCACTGGCTCTGTATGATACATCATGGGAAAGATGTTAAAAATGAAACTTTATAAATGTTAATGAATAATAAGAAAAATCTATTTGTTTTATAGTATATAATCAATATATTGAGACTAATAGAAAGTCACACACAGTCCTTGGCAAGGACAGGAAGTGGTGCAAGATTTAACTCACATAATAACTAAAAAAATTGTTTTGAATCAATATTCTAGTACTTCCGTGACATTTTTTTTAGTCAAAACATATAAAAAATTCTGTAAATGTGCTTGAAATGTTTATAAACATTAATGACCTCCATATGAATGATGTAACTTAAGAATTGATAGGTTAACTGTTTTCCCCCCAAAAGTTAATACATATACTATGTGTCTGATACTTTCAGGCGTCGAGAAGGGGAGAAGGGAAGATTTTAAGTATACAGGTAATCAATTATTCCTACCTTTGAAAACAGTAGTTGCATGTTTTAAATTAGTTGACACACTTGGATCATGTCCCAATTTCGAAAGTTTTCGATAGTCATGAGTCACTCGACGGCGCTTGGTACCTTCACCGGCATCTGTTTCGCTACATGAACTATAGCAATCGTCCAAGATATCACAATTTTCATTTACTTTTACGTGGGAATCATTAGACGCCATTGTTTCACGGCAAATGGTGAAACGTCGACGAAATAACCACAACTGTTCAATGAAACATTAAAGATAACAATTAAATTAATATCACTGTCACGATACCAATAGAAACGACACAAAGATGTTAGAAACACATTGATATCGAATAAAAAACAACTTGAGACGCCATTTACTTGGCTGCCTCGCACTTTTTTTTTGTTGAGAGCTAAGTTTTTTACACTGTTTTGTTGCCTAGATATTTGAAGCAAAGGAATATTATATACAGCCACAATACAACTTTGGTAGAAATAAATAAAATATAATTAAAATTACAAATATATACGTATTAAATAAAATAAATTTGAAAATAAATATTAAATTAATCAAATAGACTAGTGTAAAAATATGCTTCTGCCATCTCGTATCGAATAAATGAATGATAGCTATAAGTTGTCTTTGGTAAAATTACTCTAAACCATAGACAATTACCACTGAATAGAAAAAAAATAGTCCATACCTTAAGAAACATTTTACATCGAAACTAGATGTCACTTTAAAGAAATGAAATTAAACATTTTAATTATGTATAGGATTGTAATACATAAAAGTTTAATAAGAGAGAAGATATGAAATACTAAAAATAAGTTCGTAGCCATTAAAAATCATCTAAAATAATATTTAGCGTTATGATTTCAGTAAAGTAAATAATAATAAAAAGTTATAATTTGATACTTCTTTTTCTATAACATTTCTTTCAATACATAAAAACAGATGCGTGTTTTGTTAAGTTAGGTTTTAACCGGTTTCGTAGTTAGAACCCAAAACTGGTATTAAAAATCAAAAGCACTCTTTACTAAGCTTTTGCCTTTTTTTATTTGTCACTAGAAAACCTGGAAAACTTCGTATCGCCCTATAATCAAGAAATATCTGTTACGTTTTTTTATTTATATTTTTGGAGTTTGTCTGTGAGCCATAAATCTCCGTGTTTTGAAGTGCGACAGAATGATTGACATATTAGTTAGTTGTCAAATCTAATGTCAAAAAAACCGTTTGTATGGGAAATAGAAAAGGGCTGTTTTTATGGTTTTCCCAGTAATGAATAATTTTTGTTCAGCTTTTATACCTTCCCTGAACTTCCACGAATATTTCAAGACTAAGATAAGATAAATCCGTTCAGCTATTCTCGAGTTTTAGCGAGACTAAGGAACAGCAATCCATTTTTATATATATAGAAGATTTGTAAGAATTATTTAATTATCGAATTTTATAAAATGCCCAAATGATGTCACAAAACTTAATAATACGGTATTATAATTATAGATGGCGCTGTTATTAAAAATGTATAGTGAATAGAATTTGTATAATTATATTTGTACTTTTTGATTTACAAAACGTTGGAATGTATTTAATTACCTTTAACAACAAGTCCATTAGGCAAGTAAAAAAAACGGACATGACTTTTGAGTCTTTTAAATACTTTGATGTTTAATAGACCAGTGCCGATAGCTTTTAAAACATATGTAATTAAATTATGGTAGAATGAAACTCATTAGAAAAGGAGGGGAATATTATAAAAATTAAAGGAAAATTTTTACGGGCGATCTGAGGTCGGGAAGGGTATGGGGATGGGTATTTTAAGGTAAAAAATGGATTTTCTCAATTTCCGGCAAAACTAAAAGTCCTGCGGAAAAAAGTTTTACAGCAAAGTTGTAGGTAATATAAAGATCAAAAACTTTTGTATTTACATTTTTTTCACATATTACCTCAAAATTTATGTGAAAAATTCAAAAAACCTAGTTTTTTGTTTTTTATTTTTATCTCTTCCAAAAAACAATTTTATGTCACAAAATTTGATGAAAACTTTCCTTTTAATGTTACAAATGCACTGTAATTTATTCGATTATAAATATTTATTTTTTCAGCTTATTTTGAATAAATACCGAAAAATTAGCTTCATTTTCAATCGAAAAATCACTCGTCAAAATATCAGCGTTTTCAAAAATTTGGTGTGTTTTCTGTTTGTTGAAATCTCTTTCATTTCAGAGCATTTTCCAAACGATATCAAGTGTCATTTCATTCAAAGAGAAATGATTATTTTATCCAAAAATGGTACTGTAAGTAAGAAACTTATATTTTTTTCTTCACCATCGGAAAATAGAGATTTCAACAAACAGAAAACACACCAAATTTTTGAAAACGCTGATATTTTGACTGGTGATTTTTCAATTGAAAATGAAGCAGATTTTTTGGTATTTATTCAAAATAAGCTGAAAAAATAAATATTTATAATCGAATAAATTACAGTGCATTTGTAACATTAAAAGGAAAGTTTTCACCAAATTTTGTGACATAAATTTTTTTTTGGAAGAGATAAAAATAAAAAACAAAAAACTAGGTTTTTTGAATTTTTCACATAAATTTTTAGGTAATATGTGAAAAAAATTTAAATACAAAAGTGTTTGATCTTTTTATTACCTACAACTTTGCTGTAAAACTTTTTTCCGCAGGACTTTTAGTTTTGCCGGAAATTGAGAAAATCCATTTTTTACCTTAAAATACCCATCCCCATACCCTTCCCGACCTCAGTTCGCCCGTAAATTATTTTTCCTTTAATTTTTATAATATTCCCCTCCTTTTCTAATGAGTTTCATTCTACCATAATTTATTTTCACTTTTCATTAATTATAAAGGCTCCTGCATTGGCCTATAATGTTATAATATGAATAGAAAATTTTATTTATGTTTATAATATTAATTACGTCATATACATATTTATACAATGCGTAGTTCCAGTTAATAGTTATTATGTAAAAAGCACTAAGTATCAGTGAGTAATTTTTTTCTAGAGTTTTCTTTAAATTTTCTAAACAAGTATTATAAAGTACCAATAATTATAAAACCCATTTACCCGCTATTAAAACAACTAAATAATAGTAAAATAATAATTTGATTGTAATAAATGTGTCGTCCAAACTTTACATTTATAACCAAAATTTAGTGTAAACCGGATAATTATTGATTAGTGATTATTTAATTGAAACATGCAAATAAATTGTTCAACGCAACAGTATATAAAATATAGCTTATAACTGTTGTAATCTTTAATAATATATATATTTTATTATATTTAAAACTATTAACAATTTATTAAAATAAATAACTGCGAAGGTTCTGTAAAAAAATAATTACAATATTTCCATTGAAATATTGTTAAGATCAATATTCAACGTTAACAATACTTTTAAAAATATTTAATTATTTTCTTCTTAATTTTACGTGATATATAGTAATGAAAAAGATCTGTAGAATTTCTTTTCTTGCAAAATTATGTATTAGTAAAAATCCCCATCGCTGTTGGTTAATGAGTCACAAAAAAATATAAAAATCTATTTGATTATTTTGTTTCTATACGTCTTATAAGAAGAACCGTTTGCTTAGAAACTTGTCAAATGACTCGTGTCAATATAATAAGTTATTTGTTAATGTCTGTTTGTTCTGCAACAAAAAATATGTTTGCGATTGGCGCGAACAACTAAAACATAATGTTAGAATAACACACCGATTAGTTTATTTTACAGTCCGTTATAAAGAATATGCGGAATGTATTATTGATTCTTGGTGTGAAGATACTCGTATGTGTTGGCGGAATTCATTAAAGATTGCCAGAGATCATCTTATGCCGGCCATACACGCTACGGTCTACCGGAGTCCTAATCTGTGCAGGTAGGCCTGTGCAAGTTAATCGAACAATGGTAGCATTCAAAAAATTGCACAGGTCTATTCTCACACAAATTCCTGTCTACCTGCACAGGTGGACCTCTCCGGTAGACCGTAGCGTGTGTGGCCGCCATTACAATGAGTCTCATCTCATCACATACGACGAATTTGCTGTTCCTGATTTAATAATCTGATATACTATCATATTTGAGTGTTAACCTGTTAACTGTTAGTATGTAGTGTGTCTATAAAACTTGGAGTAAGCTTATTTACTGTATCAGTTTCGTCTGTTTCGGCGGATCTTTACTAATATATTTGCACTTCAAATATGTATTTGTCATATAATAATTTGTATTAAATTAAATAGGGTCATATTGAAAATATCTGCAATTTTTCTGATTTTTTCTTTTAGTGTTTGATAGATATATATTTAAAGCTTCCGGGAGAATGTTCACAGTTATATGAGACTATATATTTAGGATTTCTTTCGCGATTTAATTATTATTCTTCATTTGCCCGTCGCACTATGGGAAAATCGCGTATATTCCGTCTCAAAACTTCGTATCTCAGTTATTTCAAAACTGAATGGTATACATATAATTTCGCACTCATAAACGTGAAATTATAATACTTTATATTAAAATAATAATTTTGAAAATTATGTTTATTAATTTATTTAAAAAATAAATATAAATACATAATATATTTAAAATTTAAATATGTTTTGACACCGTATGGCAACTTTTTTTTCTCCCTGTGTAAACTAATGTATAAAGAATACAACAAATATCTCGACATCGGCAAACAGCGGTAAAAGGTAAGTCTGGTTAAAAAAAAATAACCCGAAAATTATAACATCCAAAACTATATTAGTTAATTTTTATTCATTAATTTATTGTACATAATATTATTTAAGAAACGTTATAAGGATATTATAAGCATTTCAAGAATATATAATGCCTATACATTTATTATATAATGAAAGCTTATTTATATGACTAAATAATTTAATTAGTTTTACTCCATAACAACGACTTTCATGTGAAAGCGTTTTGAGGCGGTCTTGTATGGGGCTTTCCCATAGTGCGACGTTTTGGTTGCTTTACAAGAACTATAATTACGGCGCACACTTTCATCAGACGATATGAAGGAGTTTGTTAGTTAGTCTTAATATTTGTAATCTTCTGTCAAAGATTATATATTTTCTACATGCACGCTGATTACTCCAACTATATCTTGAAGTGTGTTATTGTGGTCAGGACTCAGGAGATCCCAGGTCATAGATGATACATTTGCTGCAACAATTATATTTCGATCGTGTATTTGTTACATATTAAATGGTAAAAGTTAATAAAAATCCTAAGCATCTTTGAGACGTCAGTTAATATTTTTAAACCTTATATTTATTGAAGGGTATTGTACAGTATTTATTAACTTTATTTAACTAAAATTAGTTATCAGACGAACTACATAGTCTCCACCTTCTCCCTTCTTCAAGATAGTGCACTATCATCATACTGGTTCCATTATTATCGTGATCGAAGGACCAGACACTATTATAAAGAATTTTTAAAAAACTTTTAAAATTTACATTTTACCAAACCTAAATGAAATACTGATTGCTATTCAAGAAAAATCTGAAGAAGCTCATGATCAAGAATGTCTTGAGAATCATCTGTGGAGGGGTGAAGTCTGTTTATCTTGAGGGGACTTCGGTTGGAGTATAACAACTGTTTATAGAATTTAAAATGCTATAAATACTAGTTAAACATTTTGTCACTTACCCAAGAGGAACAAAAAAATATATAAAGATTTAAAAAATATATAAATTTTCAGCAATACATATTTCTAATGATTGTGTTTGTATGAAAAAATTTCATACTTTGTGTGTGTATGAGAAAACCAAATTTGTATGTGTGTGTGTGTGTGTGTGTCTCTTTGTTTCTGCCACTCTGGCGGTGCTTCTTCAACATATTTTCATATTCATCATCTATCCAAGGTCCAGATTCTACACCATATGTTTCGTACTTCTGACCACGTTGATTTCAGTCAGACTGTAAGATGTAAATAACCTTTTCATTAGCACAACGATTAGCAGAATTTAATTAATCTGTGATTACGGGGCAGATACTTTATAAATAATTTAGTTCTTAATTATCTCATATAATAGTTGCATTTCATGTCATTTAAATTAATATCTTTGGTTTCAGATTAATATTGTATTTTCACTGATGGTTGGTGAGAGACTGCTTTCATTTATTTATTGATTATTTGATTGAACTTTTTGTTATTGTTGTTCATAGTTTGACATTATCGTACAAATTAAAACTCTGATTTGAGTAATAAAGATTTTGAAAGAACGTACTGAGAAGAGGTTTCAACACAATTAAGAGAAGATATTGGCGAGAATCACGAATACAAGGAGGCTAAAGTTAATTTGATATGAAAATATATTACAGAGATGGTTGAAAGAAAGGACTATTACTATATATTATGTTATTTGAAGTACGATTAAACTCTATAAACAATAACACTGTTCATTGAAGGTTGTCAGTAGATATATGTATGACTGTCAAAATTGATTAGGTATCATTTTGAAGAAGTTCTTAAAACTTAGAACATTCATGTATTTATTACGTTTGTTTATACTAACAAGACATATTTTATAATTAGTGATAAAAAAATAAACCATTAAAAGCAAAATATGTAAGTATTTTATAGTAAGACTTGAACAAAGTATTGTGAATCCTGATAAGTACCTCACAAAAATTTATATCTATCACTCGAAAGAATTACATTATAAGTTAAAATTGATATTAAAATCTAAAAAATGAATAAACTATTCTAAGAAATATAAAAATTAAAATCTTGAAATGAAACTTACAAGCGACCTTGAGTACCGAAATGAAATAAAATGAGCCCGTATCTATAATATGTAGACAAAGATGTTTTAACAGATGCACTGATCACCAAAAAGACTGAGTTAAAAAAAAAATTCGTCACAAAACTTATAAAAAATTATTCAAAACCGATACAGATTTTTTTCATATTTTTTTTCCGTTCATAGAATAAAATATACGTTTTTTTTTTATTTATTGGGAAACAAACAGTACTACAACCAATCAATTGAAATAATTCATACAAAAAAATACATAAACCAATTAAGTTTCCACCGATTACAAGTTCATTTGGAACAAAGAAGAATAAAAGTTAAAATGTCCAAACACACGTTGTCCAAAATATAAAATAACAAATTAAAATTAAAATACAAAAATTGATGACATTGAGCAAAATAATAATATGATCTATGAAAATTAAGACAATTATTAGAAAAAAAAATCATGAGGTAAACATAAATTAATAAAAAATAAAAATAATAATAAATAATTTTAAAATAAATTAATTACAATTTACAGGCATTACTAATTTCTTTTTTTATTTTCTTTTTTGTACACATTGTAAAATCTATATTGGAAAAAACATTTATTATATTTATCATAGGCACGGAAAATAAAAGTATTTGGAGAATATTTTGTTTTTGTGATAGGTAAATGAAAAAGGGACTATGACGCGTATTAATTTTAGGACATCTAAAGCATATATTTTGTAAGAGTTGTAATAAACACGTTCCATTACAATCATTAGATGACTCTTAATACGTAAGGGATTTTATAAAATTAATTACAACATAATCATTATGATCCAGTCATATATTTCATGTCCGGTGGAATTACAATAACTAGGTAACACTAACAGTTCCTCTGGTCACTACTATTCTATCATTATCATGTACATACATATCTCGTCTCCCTGACATCACTCGTTACATACAACTAGGAATTAGAGATCTGTAAAAACTTCAAGATGACCAAATGGTAATATTAAATATGTATGACATTAAATACCTGTATATTTATTAATAATATCATGTAGTATATTATATAAGTGTTGTATGCTGACTATACTCTAACGCTTTAAAAACATTTTTAATGTATAAGTGGCTGGTAGAAACAGCACATATTTAAGTTAATTAATGAAAGAAAAACTAAAGTTTCTCTAATGCAATAAAAAAGGTAAAAACGTTAAAGAAAATATACTACATAGATGTTGTAAAATAAGAGAGAAAATATGCATACGCTATATATATTTTATGTAAGTATAAAAGAAAGTCGTGTTAGTTACCATATTTATAACTCAAGAACGATTGTACGGGTTTGACTGGAAATTGGTGGTGGGATAGTTTAGAACAAGGGAAAGGACATAGGATACTTTACATCCGATGGAAAAAGAAAAAAATAAATTGCTAAAACAAAATAAAATTCTTATTGTCTTTATGGAGGAATGGAAATCGCTCGGTCAGTTATACATTTCTAATTCTGAAACTAACAAACGAAGTCACGGACAACAACTAGTATCATATAAATAAGGAATGTATTAAATATAGTAGTCAATAGATAAAAGTCAAATGTTGTATCGTTCATAGACGAGTACGATAATAAAAATTGAAGTGAGTTACATACAGAAGAGACTCTGACGAGGTGTGGGTATTAATGAGTTGAGATTGATGATGTGTATTGTTGGTTGGTGACATTTATAGCTGGAGGAGGAGCAGCTCCTGGAACGAACACACACACGGACCGAGCCTGGTAACAATAATATACAGATTAACACTTGATATTATTATTATGTAGATGAGACTCGTTTGAAGAAACAACCACACAGGATACACACAGGTAAGACGTATTAGAGAAATAACATAAACGAAAAATGAGATGAATCCGTAATCAAGTGTTCAAGTGTAGAAAATATTTCAGTCAAGGTCGGAACATTTTCTCACTGTGATCTTTTGAAGACTTTTAGTTTTGAGATAAAATTTTATGTTTTTAAAATTTTGCAACTGTCTACAATAAAAAAAAGGGTTTGTATTCTATTTTCTTAAGCTTTAACTATTTCTGGAGAAAATAAATTCAGTCTGGGAAAATAAATATCTTTGAGATACGTTAGAATAACGAGAATTAATTATGTTTGTGTCAATGAGACATTAGTCGTTTTTCGTTGGGGTATCTGCTGCTGATAAAACTTAAGTTTTTGAGCACATGTGGGCTGGGGCTTCAACAACTCTGTTATATATTAAACTGTGCTTGTGGTATAAGAAATATGTAAAACATGTCTTCTTATGTAGATCAAAAGAGAGTTTGAGAGAGAGAGAGAGTGAGTGAGCTTCAATACCTGGATATACAGACTGTGGAATTGATGCTAGCAGATGAGGTGAGAGGAAGACACTATACATGGTGTTTGAACAGAATTTTCATTACTTGTTAAATTTATTATTAATCAAAGAACAAGTTGAGACAGTTAAAGTGACCTTTTGTGAGAGGTTCTTTGACTGGGTGAAAAGGTAAATTATTTGATGCCTGTAGTTCCTGACGTTTTACAATATGATGTAGTGTCATAGTGTTGTTGCTCTTAACATTTAGGAATGCTTTAGTGAGGATTTAACATTTTTATTCTGATCAAAAAATATTTATGGGATACCAAGATGTTTTAACTTTTAATAAGTTTATAAAGAGGAAAGTTATCATTTCAATAATTTTAAAGAATAATTGTTTCAATAAATGTTTGCGTTATGAGTTCTAAATAAATACAGAGTGGTTTATAAGTATGTATCATTGTACATATATACTTATATGTATGTTAAAATATAACTGAAGCTGATGATACAAACTCTCATATAGGAACTCTTATGCTTAGTACTGGTGGGTATCGATGCACACTTATAGAAGTTTTTACGTGTCCTTTTAGTAACCTACTTCAATACTATAATTTATATGACAAACATGAAACGCTGCGTATGTAGTGAGAGGATACGAACCAGGAGCAAGTATACTGCGACCTCACAACGAGCCTGAGTCATTCAAATAAACTGACAGTTTCGATTCTTTATTAATGTGAATATTTATATTTACGTATACTAGGATCCGGTGAGATTTATGAATGAAAAACTATATACTGTCTGTATTTAGTAAAACGAAGTTAAATCGTTTTAAGGGTTCACTCAATATAATAGAATTCACTCAGGAACTAAAACTTCAGCACGATGTTTCATATTCATTACAATACATACGTAATTCACGTGAAACCCTGTTCTTTATCTGAGCTCAGTTTTTGATGTTATTTGTGTTTGTACAAACAGATCAACTCGACATAAATCAAACAGTTTTCGTCAGTCGCCATGCAAATTCATTATCAAATAGTCGGCGGTGCGCGGACGTGCTCTGCTTTAAGGAGGCCCGCTGTGACGACATTATATATACGAACACGTGGACAAAATAACTATACACTTATATGTATTAGCATGTTATTAACGTTCCTCAATATATTACCGTCCACCTATATATATAATACATATATATGTATGTTTGTTTGTATGTTTATGATTTATTATCGTGATATTCTGTTGAACTGTTTGCTCTGACTAGTGACCTGACTAATGTTTGAGACACTGAACGGATCTCTATGGAACCTTTACGAGTTTGTATAGCAACGTATAAGAAGAACTTTATACTAATATCCTAATTACAAGTTGGCACCGGCACAGTAGATACGTCACAGTTTTACATTCAAAAATTTTCGTATACCTATAGTAGTAACGTGAGTTGTGGCCTGTGGGATGGATGTAGTGTGTAGTGTGAACATGCGAATTCACGCTACAGATACAGGTATATAAAGTAGTGTTTCAGAAACTACATTCACCTAAAACATATCTCCTAATATTGTTTTAGGAACGAAACCTGGAACATACGTAGATGATAAATTAACAACATTAAATATCATTTAATACAATTACAATAGAATACTACCATAGTTATACAAAATAATAAAATCTGAAAGAATAAAATAAATTAATGTGTAGAGCGAAGCCGGTAATTAAAGCTAGTATTCAAAAAACGGCTCATTCGCTGTTTTTTTTGTTGGTTTAATTGATATATTTATTGTTATTATAAACACAGTGTTTTAATATATTTTTTATGCCACTAAAAGTATCCGCGGAAGTCCTCAAGGTCGACTCGGATACATAAACATTAGGACAACCATAAATATTATAAGTTTGACGTGTCGAGACTCGAGGCTCACCTTACGTAGACACTCACGAAAACTGTGACAGAATACACGTACTAGGGTTACGAGTGAGTTGTGCCTATAGACTGACTGAGTCTTAGGGTTCTACACTGTAGACTACAGAGATTTATTAAAGTAAAAAATTACACAAAGAGACGAAACCTTTTAACATTCAATATATTCACCGTGCGGGTGCCGGGTCCATCGTTGCAGGGAGAGGAGCTTCAACGGTGCCTGGGACTTGCGACCCAGGTGTAGGTTTAAGGGGCCCATATCTCACGAGCGTTAAACGCTCAACTCCACCGTCCAAGCTCCTTTCTCTATCTAAACAAATTTGAAAAGAACCTACTAGGGCTGCCATCGAAGTACGTTCCAAGAATGTATTAATGTGATTTCTGGACAGGCCCAAGTCTTTTAGTAGGTTGTACAGAGATTTAGCCGTTATACCTCTCGCTCCCACTTCTACCGCGTACAAATCCACGACGAACCTATTTCGAGTGAGTTCGTTTGTGAGCTCATAATTTTATTGACCTTGATGGCATAATCTTTGGTAATACCTATTGGTTTCCCAAGGAAATTAATAAATTAATACAATTTTCTAGTCGGTGAGAAAACCTTCAATTAGTGAAACATCACTCAGTACGTGACATAAAGAATCAGAAACAAACAAAAACTATATAATCATTGTAAGAAAGATTAAAAATATCTGCACACCAAAAAATAGTACAGAAATGAACAAAGGAAAGTATAAGTTACATTTAATATTAAACAAGAAGTAAAGCAAAAACTAAGATTGACTTCACGAGCAGTTGGTCGTGTCGTTAGAAAGATATTTCACTAGTTCGTTTCCATGGCTCCACACATGATCCACGAGACTAGTGGATTAAAACTATCAGAAGATTTACCCTAATAGTACAGCTAGGTAAATACAGTTTTTTTTTTAACAAATCGCTCGAGTTGTTTCAGAGTTATTGAATAACGGACATACACACACACACACACACACATACATATTTACGTTCTCATTTATAATATAAGAATCTGTAAGTTTGTTTGTTCAGCCCGGCACAAACAAGCATAAAAACCAGTATTTGTTGATCCGTGTTCGACGACCGAGCAGTCAGCATACAGGCGGTTTGAAACTTGAGAAAAGACCTCCTATATGTGAAATTGGTTACATTATAATAATTATAATACTTAGAGGCTATTAGGAAGATACTCATATTATATGTTTTTCTAATAAAGGAATCACTGCTCTAATGACATTTATTTTTACTACATATATTTATAAAAAAGACGTTAGGTTGAAGTCTACTTTCCTGTTTCCTGCCACTCATGTCTTAATAATTGTAATTCTTCAAGTATCTCACGCATACATCTTACATGTTACCAAACTTATATATTTTTTTATTTTTCGGTTTTGTCGGAGCCACCTCAGTAACGATCGAACTAATTGAAACAGTTCTTACTTCATATGACCGGGAAGTTGAAAGAACTAAGATAAGATGAACAGTATCCTAAACGTATTAAGGGAACCGTATAAATAAAAACTTCAAACTTACTATTGTCTAAAATAAACAACAAAAAATGGATACACCGTAGTAATTATTATTTAAATAGGTATTCTAAAATCCTGAATATTAAATATATTTGGTGACGTCATCAGTCGTCATATCAGACCGCTTACAATGATTAAAAAATACAAGAATTAAAATATTATTGATATCAGCACATTATATGACGAAACTCTGGGACCTATTGATTGCATCTGGAGGTACTGTTGAATCTACTGAGAAGAGTTGTACTCACTGTTGGAGTTATTTTTTGATGAGCGAGATTAGTACTAGGCCTAACAACTTTTTCGTGGATCGACCGAGTTTTAGTTCTCTTACTGAATGTGGTTTCATTTAAACGTATTAACAACAGTACGATGGTATTAGATCATATTACCTGCGGTAGCTGTTGACAATTTTTCTGTAATTTTATTCAATTTTTATTAATGTCATTGATTTAAATTTGAACAGTTCTTTCCTTGGATTTATCTTTGTAAACACTTGCCTTATAGTTTGTATAGGTTTCTATCTACCGTATTATTAAGTTTCGTCCAGATTTATTTAATAGTGAAAATAAAAACTAATCCAAAGAACATCTTACTTTCATTACAAGTGTTGATTAATTCATGGAGTATTTTATATATAATCCTAATCACCAAGGAGCGTATCTTTTTCTATGTTTATATATAAATAATAATATGTATATCATGTTAGTTGTAAACTGAAATGTCTGTGAAACAATTCCAAACATTATCTTTAGATAAAGCCGCGGGTTGTATCTCGGTCAGTGTGTTATCAGACTCGGATACATCCAACACGATGTTTGTCAACTCCACGTCTGTAGCCTGTAGCCTGTACTAGTTTTAATTTTATTTTGAGCATTTTTAGATCTATCACTACCTACCTAGTACATACATGTCTGCGTGACAATGATAAGAGACATAGCTACGTTATTGAGGTTCCATACTTTGCTAAGAAGAAATTCTCGTGAACTTCAAGGTGAATTAATTTGTTTGATACCTAAGTATGAGTTTACAACTTAAATCTTCACAGACAGACTGTTGGTTTACATTTAATACATATTTATTCAATTTTAAACTGTCGTTGTTGTTTTTCGTTACGTCGCCTCATACTACAGACAGTGATTGTGTTTTAAACCACTAATATAATCTCTTAACAACGTCCTCAACAAGTGTTAAGAACAAACGGAGTTCTGTAGTTTTTTGTATATCAGAACATGACACACATTGACACACCGCACATGACAACAACACACAAGGAAATGTTAAGCTAATAACAATACTATTATATAATACAGATATGTGTGTGTGTGTGTGTTTGTCTAAAGTCCTGTTTCAAAAAACTAAATGGATAACGATGAAACTTTAAACACAAACAGTCAATAAGTCAGAACGAAATATAAGGATCTGATATATTATTCACCATTACTTTGAGTGTTACAGGCGTCCGTGTGTAATTTCTTTATTATAAATCTGTATTTATTATAAATATGATATAGTTATATGTATCGAGTTGAATCAGATCACAATAATAAAAATAACCGTCAAGGTTGTGTTGTACAAAAACTATAAAATGGTGTCTTTTGAAACGTTAACAAAACAACTTTATTTATAAATTATTAAAGTAAACATTCTAATAAAAGCGTATTTATCTGTGTATTGTACAAACTTGACGTTCAATTATAAGAGTCGTTTCGGAGTAATTACGAAACGTAAGTACAATAAATACCTATATATAGCAATACGAATAGTGTACGCTCAGACCGTGGCCCATAGACTAGTGTAATATAATAAATATATAGACAATGAGCATAACTCGCGAAATTAAAAATAGAGCGACGCAGACGACCGCCTCGACGGCCCACATTCGAAATAATAATTGTATTAAGGAAACATGAGCATGTGTTTGTTTGTTTGTTTATCCGATGACGTCATGTGTTTATTCTCGCGAGGCGACGCGGCCGACCTGGCAGCGCTACGCTCACATAACAAAATATATCATTTACTTTACTAACGTTCACATACTATCTTTGTCTTTAAATGGTTCATGTCATACGTCTAACGTGCGATGACTTTGACACATTCCGCCAATTTCACTACATACAGCCTCAACGAAATTAAAAATTATTTTTAAAGAAACACATGCCATGAACTAGTTCTTCTTTTCGCTAACAGTCTTCTGCTAGAACACCTCCTCACGGTAACAAGTGCCGTCGTTTAATATCATACTGTAAGTATAATTGTTAAGTGATTCGTGCCGAGTCGCCCCTTGTTTACACACGCACACACGCTCACCTCCACTCACACAGAGCCGCTCCCGTCGTACTCATTTAGGTATATTGTTGTTTATTTTATTCGGCGCTATGTTCCGCCACGGGGCGAGCCTTTCGACTCAGTTTTAACGTGCGTTTTATGAAACTACATCTATGTCCGCTCTCTCGCCGATATTCGGTCATATTTTAATGGTGGCGCGTTAAATTAATTTCGTGTTGACATTATTTATTATTATTGTAATATTTTTTCGCGACACACGCCCGCCGTGGTGTGTTAATGGTTGTTAATCATAGTTTATTTTTAACGCGGAACGTGCGCTAATAATTGTCGGGGCCTCGCGTGTTCCTCGATGTACATCTAGTGTTTGTCTCTCGAATTCGTTTTGCGGAAGTTTATTGTATTGGCGAGTCGCAGCTCGCGCTTCAGTAATTCGCGTGCCGGTGAAGTTTGAACTTTTGGCGGGAAGCGGCCGGGACTCGCGCCCACTGTACCGAGCTGTTATTGGATCGAAAGTTTTCAAAAGTGTTGAGCACACAACAGACGGAGCCAGTGTTTTTTCAACGCATTTTCGAGGCTAAGCGCTAGTTGTTTGAACAAGTGTGTTTTCTAATGGATTTATTTTGAGGTGAGTTTAAATTTACTTGTGTGTTGGTGTTTGTATTGTTTGCTTTGGTGTTTTGTGTGAGTGTTCGCGCGCTGGCGACTGGCGGGAAACCGAACACCGTGTGCCTGTGTGCGTGCCTGTGCGTGCCTCGTCTGTGTGTGTGTGTGTGTGTCCTCTTACTTTATGTAAGAGGGAATCAGGAGTGCGGAGGGACTGGGAACTCAGTTGTCATGTGTTCAGGCATTGATGAGTTCATTTTTTCTTAAAATTTATTTGTTGAACTTTTAAAATAGTTGCTTGTTTACTTAGAGTATTCTAACATCGTTTCACCAAATTCTTTATTCCTGTGCTAAAAGTAATTAGTGACACCAATGCTTCTCTAAATCATAGTTTGTATTAACTACGGGTATCGCTGACTAGGTTCGTTAACATTTTCTTTTTAAACACTTTGATTGTTAAGTATATATTTTATACTTACGTATCTGTATTCTTTTTATGAAATATGACGAAAAACCTGCAAACATTACGCATAGAAGGAAATACACGCCTTCAACATGTAAATTGTGAACGCGATAACTCAAAGTCAAAAGAATATGTTTTATTTATTTTAACGTTCTCTTATCTTTTCTCTGTATCAATTTATTTACAATTTTGTTATTTTATGTAATTATTTAACATTTTGAACATTTGTTTAAACCTTATATTTATTGTACTATCAGCCATATTTTTAATTTCTATAGGATTCTTTTTAATAAGTCAGCCTCATCAATGAAAAATGCGTTTCTATGTATACTTTCATTGATAAATCTTGGGTAACACGATTATAGATTGTATCTTATACGACGGATACGTTAAATGTCAACTAACTAGAAAAATATCGAAATATTAAAAGATTAATATTAAAAAAAAACTCGATCGAATTTTTTAATAACCGCTGATATAATTTCCCGTCGGAGAATTAAAAAATGAACAAAACGAAGCCATCGTCATTTTAAAATGTGTAATTTTTATTAATTTCGTAAAATAAAATGCATCGGGTAAGATACTTCAGATCTTGAGGATCAAGAGATTACTATATTTATAGAAAAATCAACAAAACTCTTATCATAGTTATGATTTATCACTTTAGAATATATTTATTATAGGACACTCGCTGCGATTGTAATTTACAATTCTTAATACTTATAATTATTTATTTTA
The DNA here is from genome assembly GCA_916720795.1 of Danaus chrysippus. Taxonomy (NCBI): domain Eukaryota; kingdom Metazoa; phylum Arthropoda; class Insecta; order Lepidoptera; family Nymphalidae; genus Danaus; species Danaus chrysippus. The sequence goes on along the minus strand of CAKASE010000065.1, from coordinate 2,223,752 downwards.
CATAATTATCGGTGTCTTTTTTCTCAAAACCCCTGTGATTTTAATTCCTTCCAAAACTTAAATTATCATAAAAAATTTGTCGCTCCGACCCGTCGTCATGTTGACCTAAACACACTAGAACATATTTTTCATTCATTTCCGGTCTAATTTTGTTCGTACTGTTTCCTAAATAATATTTTTATACACACGTCTGTTTGTTTCTAAACGTCCTGTCTTCGTTATCAATTCTGAATACTTCCATATAAACTTACTTACGTTCTGAACTTATCAATAAATATGCCGACTACCAATGTACTAAGTAGCTTTGAAAGGAAAATGTTCAATGAAAACTCATACGTTACTATTATGTACCCCCTCCCCTCTCCTCGCCTTTCCTCCCCCCCCCGCCCCGCGGTACCGAAACCTATAAATCCATCCGTTCATTCCTGATAACTCATGATGAGAGTGACCCTCGGTCTATGCTGTCCCCAAGTGCTTCCAAACCTCGCTCGTTCGTTCAGTAACCCTAGAAGTAACAACGAATACATGTCCAATGAATCGACTTTACTTATTTTGTATGATGATATTATTACAATGGAAAAACATCCGAAGGGGTTGTTCACGAAACCTTACACTTTAGCTTACCATAAATATAGGAAGTAAAATTTAATATTAATAAAAATAACAGATAATGTAGATGAATACAGCTAGGAGACGAATTTAAAGATACAATGAATAATAATAACAATATATTTAAGTCAATATGTAACTAGGATTTTTATGTTATGATGGAAGTTTCAGTAGTTATTATCTTAAAGGCTGCACTCTTGTATTTATCTGTCCACATCACTCTAACAGATGACGTGTTGTAAGGAAACAATATATTGAATTGATTTTATTTCTGATATATGTATAATTTCATTATAAACGTATTTCATGTTGGAGATTTTTTTGACAAATATTATATCAGTCAGTTTTTGATATCTTCTCTACTCCACGACCAAACCACACAAGCTGTTTGACAAATAATTTAATTAAAATTAGTTGGAGTTCCTTTTCTTTTATTGTGACAGATTTTTGTACTCTGACTAACATTTTGTATATCCGAGTTGTGGTTTGTATCGGAATTATCTTAGGTTTTTCCACTGTTGATAATAAATACTCTACATATGATTAATACCTATCTGATTGATTTATACTTTGTTAATTTTTATATGTCTGTATATAAATCTGGTTAATCGTAAAAAATCTCCTAAAATATTTTTGTTTTTTTTTTGGGTCTCATTAAACCAATAATTTCTGTCAGCATCTTTTGTTATTAAGTCTCGGTTGTCATGACCTAATAACAAATTTTTCTTCTTTCATAAATTCGTTCCTGTGGTAATTTAATTCGTGCAATTTGTAAAGATACAGTAAGTAAAGTCAAAGACTTTACGCGCTTTCATGGTCTTACATAGAGCGTCAGCTTCTATTGGTATACTGGAGTAACTAGACTTTTGTTTCTATGTCACAACTATAAATTGATGGTTCTTCATCCGAAATAATCATATATCACAAATGACTGTCATAACGCACGCAGTTCAATAGTTGATTAGCAACGAAATGCGATGCAGTTTTTAGTTAAAATTGAGTAATTCATGCACGAATTTTTCGAAGACCCAAAATATTGGTCAAAATTATGGCTGGAAAAAGTGGATATGAGATTGTTTTGTATCACAGATATTAATGTCGTATCAGTCCAAGATCGCTTTATAATACCTTTTACTTGTAAAATATAGATTTTCACATAAAATATTATAAGGATTCTTGATCGATGTCTTGCAATAGGTAACAATCTAAAGGGGAGTAAAACACATATAAACAAAACAACTGTAAAAAATAAACTGAACTTTCAATATGGATGCAGCTGTCGCTTTGAGATCATGAGATGTACAAGAGTAATGATGACGAAAATATAAATCATATGTACATTACTTTCACCTTATAATTATTAATATTACCTATATAAAATGTGGTACTATTGATGGAAAATTTATTTAATTCTAAATAAGTATGCAAGTACATTTTAATTTGTTTCCTCGCTGTATATACGAGTATTAATTGTTTAAATAATAATACTCAATGGATATATAGTTGTAGTATTTAAAAATATTGATTCATTGAAAAATATTGATACTACACATTATGTAGATGTCAAGTATTACTGAATTTAAAGGAGCACTTCCAAACTCCCATGACAAAGAGAAGACTAGAAGCATATATTTTTTATATGTTGTTTAATAAATGTCGTACATATTGTTTTTTTATTTTATTTCCACATGACCATATATGTACATACATACATATATATTATAATGAATGTGAATAAACAATATAATGATCATATTATCAAACTGTCGATAAAAAAAGAGATATTTAAATTCTCACGCGTTTCATATAAAAAAAATTACACGAGTCTAGCTCAAGGTTTCTATTTACATACAGAATTTGGCGAATATTTTGTAAATAATTATTTACACGTGTCGGAGTGACGAATGCTGGCGTGAGTTCATTGACGCGGCCGCTCGGAGTGCTGCTAGCTGTACTGGCCACTGCCGGCTGTGACCAGACTGATGGGGTTTGCACGGCCCGAGCGGAACACGAGCCAACGAACCTCCGACACGTGTAAAACAAATAATTATTTACAAAATATTCGCCAAATTCTGTATGTAAATAGAAACCTTGAGCTAGACTCGTGTAATTTTTTCTATACGGAGCCCGTGAGAATTCAAATAGCTTTTTTTTTATCGACAGTTTTCATATCATAATTTTGTCTTTTTACATTCATTATAATTAATTATTTTATTTTTTTTGTTGTATATAATTTAATTTGTCGGCGGATCTTTCTAATGAAATATTGTAACATGGAAGTAATTTGTGATATGATTCATATAAATAAATTTGAATTAACATACTATTATGTTAAGTAGGACACATTACATACTATAAAATATATATACATATGTATTATCATACTTATATATAGGCTTTTATTATATGTTATTGGTTATTTTATACGATACGCAATATTTTAAACAGAACATCACTTTACCTTTAAAAGTTAACCAATACTCGTCTTTCATTCCTTACGTCCTTAACTTATTTATAAATCAGTTGTTACGCTTACTCTGAGTTTCTATCGTCACACTACATACGTTGCGTTAACAGTTTTTCATTCGTAAATCTTCGTATATCTTCGTAAATCTTCGTATATCTTCGTAAATCTTCGTATATCTTCGTAAATCTTCGTATATCAGTGTTAATGTTGGTTATTGAATGACAAACGGAAAACGATGAGTAAGATAGTTTTCATTTCGTTTAGTTCAAACTTGTAGTAGGACATAAAGAACCTATCTTCTTTATAGTTCAATATATATTTTTTAATTGTCAATATTTAATGAGGGTTGTAGAGGACTGGGAAATACAAACAGAGGGATGAATGAGAGGGTGGAAGGTATTCAGATAAAAATATGAATTGTCTGAATGTTAATATATGTATGGATGATTGACCCGGGCTCCAGGATACGAGGTAGTGATGAAGATGATAGGCTGATGATGAAGCCGTGATGAGATGTTAAAATAAAACATACAAGTATATATATTAAGTCAAAGTCATCTGTAACTATGTAATGTATATAATGTGTCGTGTTTGTTGTTTGTTTGCGAGTCTAGCTTTTAACTCTGTTTGTCGTAGATATGAGGAACAAACTTCCTTTAGGGTTCACTAAATAAATACTAAGAACTCGAACTCATCATCTACATGTATTTATTTTATAATATATTCCACTTTTTATATATTTTTAGTAGTTTTCTTAACCAGAGGTAATGTTTCAGTCTATTAGTTATAAATAATTAATTAGATATATATTTTTAACACCGTCATGATCAAGTTATTTAATAATAAAGTTGTACTAATTTACACATTGGGTCACACGTACATATATTTTTACTAGTTTTTGACACTTGATAACGATTTTATTCATGTGTGTGTATGTGTGTGTGTGTGTGTGTGTGCGTGCCGACGATAGCGTTATCGAAAGGTTCGCAAAAAAAATACAAGAAACAAAACAGTACACAGAGTTGAACATAATGTACGTGTCATTTAATAATACACCAAGATATATAGAAAGTGGATCAAGTAACGTATGGACATATGGCGACTAACTATATTATCTTGATGTTATAATATTATTAATATATAAGAATTTTTGTACATAATATATAAAAGACAATTCTGTTAAGTTACACTATTTATAACTCAAGAACGGCTGTAGAGATATGATTGAAAATTGGTGAGGAAATAGCTTAGAACAATGAGACGGACATAGGATATTTAATTTTATTCGATAGAAACAGAAAATAAACTTAATAAACTCCGATATCTAGTTCCATATTTTACTAATTCGTAAATTAACTTGGATGAATTCGCGGGGAATAACTAGTATGTATATATATGTAAATGATTATATTATTTGACGTAGCGTGAGTCGTCACCCGCCTCGCCGGCCCAGCAGCGCGCGGCCGTCCTCGTGTTCCATATAACTGGTATCATACTTCCGACCTACATGGATCAGACTATCGGAGACACCTTGACTTTATTATTTATTATAAACATTTACATATTTTTGGCAGATTTTTTTTTAAACAACTTATCAGTTAGACTATTCCGGCTTGACAATTAAAAATATACGAAGTACAAGATATGGGACAAGATTGTGTCCAGTTTATACATATACGAGTACATATAGCTTTCGTTCGTTTCGGAGTTCGGTTATATCGCGTTTCCAAGAGAACCTTTCGAAAGTCTGGGATAAAAACTATCCAGTGTTCTTTCTCAAGGTCTAGTCCAACTCTGTACTAAATTTCATTAAAATCGGTTCAGTGGTTTAGGCGTGAAAGCGTAACAGACAGACAGATAGAGTAACTTTCGCAATTATAATATTAGTAGGGATACATTAGGTTTACTTCAATAATTGAAGTGAGCTGTGAGATAGACAGACGAATATTAAAACATTATTCTAATTAATAGAAACAATAGAATTTTAATAATTATCTTGTTTGTTTTATACTCGTATTAAAATTTTCCCAAAAGGTTATTAAAATCTTCGTACTACGATCCTCCGTATATCTCCTCCCTCCCGCTCCTCCGTTCTCCCCGTAGCCTCCTCCTACCTGTTCTTATACAATCATTATAATATTGTAATCTGTTTTCTATAAACCACAAACGCCAATGGTTCAACTCTCATATAATCTAAACAATAAAAGCAAATATTTCTTTTGATAACTTTATTTACTCTATTTTATGGTAGCAATAACATTACTATTTGTATTTCATACTATACATAGTTTTCAGTAAAACGGATTCCATTCATTATGTTTATATGATGATGATACAAGTCTTAAACGAACTTTGATCCTTACTTTGTACTTTACCGCCCCTCTAACAACTGAGCTACAGCTCTGCTAAATGTTTCATTATCATTACAACACGTTGAGGAAAATGTAGAACAAATTAAAATGTTATATTCAAAGTAAAGAATATTCGAATCTGATTGACAAATTCCTTATAATTATTAAGTTAAATTTCAAGGTTTTTTATATTCATAATCGTGGTACATGTATGACTTGTATCTATATTCAATATATTAGATGCTCGACGTATGTTACACATGTTATAAAATAAATAAAATGTAAATCTATACGTAACGAAAAAAACAATTGGTGACGGAGCTGTCAGCGAACAGAACACACACACACACACACACACACACACACAGTTAGTGTTTGTTTTGAGGAAGTATTTTAGAACATTTTATTGGACGAAACTATTTTTATAACAGAAATGTATTATTTTAGAACATACACCATAACATAATATAATGCAATTTAAGTATACTAGTTTTTGCTTGCGACTTTGTTCGTGTGGACTTCGGACATATGCACATAAAAGTGTGATAATATAACAGATTTTATCCTGAGTAAGATTTGAAAAAATAATTATTAATAGAAAAGATTTAATTTTAAGTGTCTTTATGATATACTAAATCAAAAGCAACTTCATCTATCTTAATAATCATTTAACCATGTTAAAAAAGTTACACCCCACTAAAATAGTTGACATTATATTTTAAAAAGTGTTAGGGATCCTTAATTTCGATCGGCACCAGGCGAGGTATCAACAGTTGTACGATAAACGTTATTAACTAGTGTGAGCTGAGAAAACCTTCATTTATATTATACAAGTAATGTTCTATAATCTATATATTAAAAGCGTTCATCATAACTCACGAATAGTCCCTGCTTAAACTATAAACATAACTACAGCAGTTAGTGTAGTTAAAATCTGCAGGTTCAAATATGGGTATAGTTTAATACAGGTGAACTTGGTTTGTGTGCATCCCTCTTCAAATTATTCGGCACATAGTTTAGATTTCAGGACGTGGATAAAAAGACAACTTTAAAACACAATGACGCGTTTACTTTGTATAGTTTGAAACTAACGCCGCCGCACGCGTGTGTGTGCGTGTGTGTGTATACCTAATCTGTAGGGTGTTCATACGATGCGTAATTAATTACATGACTTTTGGTTAACTTTACTTAGAAGTTTATTAATATTTATGTTATATTAATTTTTATTTTGTCATATATAATCGTTTAATATCACGTCCTCAAGTATCGATAGTAATTCACCAGTCACCCTGTATAAGATGTATTGTGTGACGTCACTCATGAAAACCAGCAGAAATATCTTTACTACCAAGAAATCTGATAATTGATGCTGTTACGTATATAATATAGGTCGACATATGTATGTATATTATAATATATAGTAAATATGTATGTCAATCCGTGTGTTAACAGAAACAGCGACTGTATGTTACTTACAAAACATTGTTTGTTAATACTCAAAAACAATGAGCGATGGGAAAATGGCGCTCGGCTTTCTGAACACACACACACACACACACACACACACACACACACACACCGTGTTTACTATTGGTTAATATTATTTGTTAAGATATTTTTTCGTTTGAACTACATGTGTTCAATTTTAAGAACCGAAATTTACATGAACAAATAAGGCAAGGCGGTGATCATATTGAGAGCTGTGACGCTCATACAACAGGAGTACTAATAAAATACATATAACACAATGAAGAGATCTGTCTTAAATGATAGTGTGGCGGTTTGACTTATTCTACGGGCACATGGTGAATGAAAACTTCTACTAACTACATGTATTATAACAGAACTCTATCGTTATCGAGCCCTGTGTTTGTTGTATATAATAATTCGCACACAAACATCTGATAACACACTTTATATAAACAGCTTCATATATATTGTTTTTTTCGTGTCGTCGTAAGTAACGTATAGTTTTTGGAGGTCAGAGATAACGTTTGTTTGCATCACGTCCTGATAGAGCATCGATCGTGTTTATCAATACCTATTATCTGTGACTTCCATTCAGTTTATATTACAATCGTATATAATATGTATTCAGCGGATTCGAACCCGCGTCTCAGTGCCGACGTCGTCGCCGCTGAGCCATCGCGTCCATAGAATAGTTTCGCGGTCCTTTTGTTCGTCGAATGAGGCCGCGCTCACACAAACAGGATATCCGTTAAGTAAAATAAAAAGAAACATTACAAGAACAAACACACATACTTTATATGTTTGTAGATAGAGGACCGTTATATACATTGAGGTGTCAGCGTTACTCTCACATTATTGTAATTAATATTTAATATATAAAACATTAACTATTATTTGAGATGTCGGTCATTGACCCTCAACCCTCTAACGCTACGTGTCGTATGTCTTGTCCAGTTTATTCTATATATTAGTTTGTCTAAATGTTTTTATATGTATGTATGTATGTAATAATCTCCATCGTAATCATATAATTCTCTGAGTGTTTAACGATCTCCGCCACTTGTTTCGGTTCAATCGATATTTAATCGATTATTCACGCTGAGTTTTGTTTTTATTAAATTCGTAAACTCTCGCTGTGTGTATTCAGACGGATCTTCATATGTATTATGAGTCATTTTAATATATAAGTCAGGTCCCCTCTACTATTTCTATATTCTAATATGTCATTATAATCGATAGTTCTATTACTCTAGACTCTAGAGCGTCGTCAATCAGTCGTCAAAGCATAGTTTCATTATTTAGTAAGTTATGACTGAATGTAACGACTCTCTTCAGAGGGGATTTATTACTAACTCGACCGTCCACTGAGTAAACGACAACACTCTGTGTACTGAGTACTGACTGCGGACACACACACGCACACACACATACACACACACAGAGACACACACGCACACACACAAGACAGACTTAACACAAAATACACCAGGAAACGTCTAGCTAAAAACAAACAAGGGTCTTTTGTGTTGCTGTTGTGTAAACAATACAATGCCCGTACGAGCAACAGGCGTGACGGAGGAAGGTTCCGCTGACGTCACACAGGTGGCGCTGTACGCGGAACACTCCAGGCGAACGCTCGGGCTGAGGAGTTCACGAGGCCTCACACAGAGGGCGCTCGTAATAAAAGGGTCACCAACAGACAGACCCGGACAGGAATCGAGGGTTCAAACTGTGTCCTAATATTAATTTCTATATAACAGATATGTTTATTTAATGTCGCTGATGACGATGAACTACGGGACATTACACATCTCCATACTATAATGTAACTCATCTTCTATATATATAAAAATGGATTGCTGTTCCTTAGTCTCGCTAAAACTTGAGAACGGCTAAACCGATTTGGCTAATTTTAGTCATGAAATACTCCTGGAAGTCCAGGAAAGGTTTAAAAGGTGAGAAAAATTGGAATAATTGCCGGGAAAACCCTAAAAACAGCCCTTTTCTATTTCCCATACAAACGTTTTTTTTGACATTAGATTTGACAACTAACTAATATGTCAATCATTCTGTTTGATTGAAACAGGAAAAACCTGATTATTTATGGCGTCTAAGACGAAATAGAGTTTGCCTGGTCAGCTTCTTCTTCTACCTGGCAATTTCCCAGCTATAGCCAGGGTCTGCTTTACATGTTTGTGAATAGTTTTGGCTATTTGTTTTTACGGCCGGCCGCCTGCCTGACATCAACTCTCTCTTTGGGAATCAACATTAATCAGTGATGTCTAAATACTCTTAGAAAGTACATATGACTCGGAAAAATCACATTGGTACTTGCCCGGGCCAGGATCGAACCCGCGCCCTCGGCAACAAGAGGCGGGCCCTTTAACCACTAGACCACCACTGCCTGGTCAGCTATACCTACACATATTACTCTTGACCAAACTAACGCGGACGAAGTCGCGGGCAAAAACTAGTTATATTATAAGTTAATCGATGATGGTGTATTTTGCTGAGACTAGCAACTTACATCCCTCAATAATATAATATTATTTAAAATATAGTTTTATAGTTTATAAAATTAAGGAGGAAGAGACGAACTAACCCGCGAATCTGATGTAATACACACTATATAATATGTACTCATAGTATAATATACTTAGTCTAGGTTTTATATATTTTCGTATGTCATATAATAAATTTGTTTCATGTGTGTATATCCAGGAGCGTTGTTTGATATAATAATATTTCTGTCGAACACACAAATAACGATATTGTTGTTAATATATTTACAAACGGTGTCGGAGTGTCGCCTTACAGATCGGTTTGAATGTTGAATGTTTTGTTTAGAAAATCTCGAGCTACGACAAGCTCCGTAAGTAAACCGAGGGGATCGGGTGACGGCCCAAACAAAAATGTTTTAATATGACCTCATCGACACTCATGCGGCTCGTAGGACTCACACTCGACTGTCTAACATAACAATCACACACACACACACACACACACACACACACGGGCCGGCTAGGAGGAGTATCTGGTAGAGAGAGAGTAGGTTCCATCGGGATTATAGAGAGCTTTACCGAGGGAAGTGTCTCCTGAACTGTGATAAGGACTGTGGCTAAACAAACGTCAAGCCAGCCAACATCTGTTGGAGACAGTGGGTCGTCCGCGCGGACGGAGGGCGCGTGTGTGGCGCGAGCGACGCCGCGGCCCGCAACATGTCCCCAAGTTATCGTAGTCAACGCCGCCGCTGACGAGTTTATTATTGTTTTTCTGTACTGTTACAGATTGTATTCAAAACATAAGGAGCCATACCGCGGCAGTCGCCCGACCGGCACGGACCGCAGCGGCGGCGCTCCTCGCCTCGCACCTGGACCGCACCTGGACCACACCTGCAACACCTGGGACTCCTGGATGTGTCTTCAGCGAGACGAAGATGACGTACACATAGATGAAGCGGTACATATGTATATATATTACACTACACTACTAACATCCCTCAACGTCACTTGACATCCTTACACACGGATCAACTAATATCCATCATCCGAGTATAGTTAAAGGTAACAGTTCAATATAAGCCATCAGTTTAAGTAACCCGTGAGTGATGATTCACGTTTTATGTATATATTAACTGTATCGGTTTATTTTAACTCCTCAACCGAACTCGTGATGTTTTAATAACTCAGATCATTATCATCGTTATATCATTAGCATTTTATAATTAGAATATACAAATATATTTTTTACATACATTTAATTTAACAATACGTCGAGATTACTTGTTTTTTTTTCTTTATTTATGTGTGCTGTACATTTTCGTGTGTTAACAACCAAGCTTCAATGAGTTAGGAAGCAACTTAACTGTATCTTTGAAGGAGTTACGCCTTACGGAACATATTTATTTTTATAAAAATATATAAAATTTTTGCCAAAAAAACTCTAAACCAGTTTATAGTGTTTGTAATATTTTCGGTTTTGTTTCCTGTGTGTTGTGTTCCGAGCGGGCGACCTCGCCTCGCCGTGTTGAGGAGCCCGCTAGTCGCTAGTCGCTACACGTGTTCACTCATGACAACCTCTCCTACCCGCCTCTACGTCATATACATTATTTACATAATTTTAAATATATAATGTATTATGTAATCTACAATGTCACTAACGATGATAAGACATAAAGATTTAAATTAATTTTATGGCTAATTTTAAACTATTTGGGTATCAAGTGGTTATATTAAAAATTGGAATAGAATATTAGTTGGCACTACAAAAGATGATTCGTAATGAAATGGAAGTTACATCAAAATAAGTATAGCCTTTTAGGCATTTGACGTTTCAGCCGTTATATTTAATATGATAAATATGATGAAATATATATGTATATGTATATGTAATGAGTATAGAAATTAAGGCTGAGTACACATACGGTTGTTTTTTCATTTAGAGATAATTCTGAACCAGCCTACATGTAATCTTTTATTTTTGATATACGGTAATATAAAATTTTAAATAAATTCCTTTATAAAAGTAACTTTAAAACTTTATACATGAGCCTTCAACCACAATGTTCAGTGATTGTGAGTTTATTCTGTTCTTTATTATATTATCTGAAGGTTTAGTATATGTACGGGATCCGAGTACATTATATACTATTATATTATATACTAATTACCTCATTACAGTCCTATTAAATAATATACATAAAGCCATATTAAAATCAGCGTTGTATGTAAACGCATGTTTAATAACAGCGCCATCTGTGGACGAGTGTCAACAATACAGCGTCTCAAATATTTTTATTGTATCATCTTTATAATGTTATAATTTAAATTTTAAATCGTCTTATGTTAATATATAGAATATAAAAATGATTATTCTTTTGTTTCTCCATATAATACTGTTTTTTATGTATTAGTAAAATTTTTGGAGGAAAAATTTTTTCAATCGTTTATCACTTTATTAAAATATATTATACTAGTTTTTGCCCGCGACTTCGTCCGCGTTAGTTTGGTCAAGAGTAATATATGTAGGTATAGCTGACTGACTCTACTCCGTCTTAGAGGCCATAAATAATCAGGTTTTCCTGTTTCAATCAAACAGAATGATTGACATATTAGTTAGTTGTCAAATCTAATGTCAAAAAAAACGTTTGTATGGGAAATAGAAAAGGGCTGTTTTTAGGGTTTTCCCGGCAATTCTTCCAATTTTTCTCACCTTTTAAACCTTCCCTGGACTTCCAGGAGTATTTCAAGACTAAAATTAGCCAAATCGGTTCAGCCGTTCTCGAGTTTTAGCGAGACTAAGGAACAGCAATCCATTTTTATATGTATAGAAGATAGTAAAAAATTAGATGTATCCAGCCCTGAGACTCCTAGGGGTCTCCGGTTAACCTGTTAATGTTATGGTTCCGTATAATATTATATTTTCAGTTTTATTATAAAAAGTTGTTAGTTACGTAATCAATAAATATACAAAAATCGAACTGATCAGAGAGTGTTGTACAGTAATTGAATAAAATAAAATATATCTCTTTCACGTTTTATATTTGAAAAAATCATTTATAAAAAGTATAAAAACAACTTGATAGATTCATTTCAGGAGCGATCCTGAAAGAACCTTTTACTAAACCCATCGCCTAACATTATATAAAACCTTACATTGTATAGAATTATATGAACAAAGCGATTTCAACAATGAGAAGGCTTCACACAAAAACAGTATATCCTTACGAACTACCGAATATATTATACTTAATATATTATTGACTTTTAATATTTAGAGGAATCTTGTTTGTCATTTATATGTCAAGGAAATAAGAGATGTACTAAAGACGATGTGACTCTGGGTTTACTGAGATCATGACAAGTTGAGAGGTGGGGGGGCAAGGGGAGGTGTCGTTATAACAATACAAAATGTTTAACAAACAGCAGACGGAACGTAACTAAAACGTAACGGAAAAATATTAAACGAAACTAAACGATTCGAGCGGCTTTTGAATGTTTACTAACAACGGCCACCACTCGAGAGCGGAGAGCGGAGAGCGGAGAGTGGAGAGTGGAGGGACATGAGCAGTAGCGGTGATGGAACGTGACGGTCATGTACTATATAATATGTAATTAATAATATATAATGAGGTTTGACGCGGGAATTACTTTACGGGTATTAATGAAACTTTACAGGGATGTAGTTTTAAACTCCGAGTAACGTATACGATACTATTGGTTCTCGATTCCTTATAGTTAGAAGTAACGCTCCCGGCCGCCTGATAGATGTCGCTTTCAGTTAGTTACTACTTACTATGAACGTAGTTTGTTATTATACATTACACGCAGACGGAGACGCGAACAAAACATAGTATTAATATATTTGCATCCTTATAAATATAATCATATCAAGGATCTCCAGACGATATATTTATGACATAAATAATATGTATATGTATATATATGTAGTTCCGTATGTCTGACTAGTTTCTAATTTCATTTCCAGAGACCAATGGTGCAGCTACCACTAACGGTAAGTCATTTAATATTTATTAATGTACAGCTCGCATACATAACATCTACATATATTAACGATTATAGAATTGCATTAAATCTTTCACTAGTGTTGACGTCCGGATTCGTTCGTATTTATCCGTTTTATATGATGAGGTATCTCTTTGATATGTACCACGATACATTTACAGCTCTTGGTCTATTTTATATTTTTGTAACATGTTTATACTCGGAAGCTCATTAAGGTCATTATATTTTAAAATTATGCATTTTATTTCAATACATATATTTAATGAATACTTTAAAAATCTGTATCTCTTTCTCTCTCTGAGTTGTCACCGACAGTCGGTCTATTCGACAAGTTTTATATTAATGTTCTTTGAGACTGAATTAATTTTACAAATGTTCCCACTAGTTTCCGATAAAATCACGTATAAACAAACTTTATACAAATAATATTTTATATTACTGAAGATCGTTCCGTCTACATTATTAAATTGCATCTTAATATGAAATATAAAAAAATATACATAAGATATATCGAAGGCAGCGTCTGTACCAACAGACTGTATACTTACAAGTAACAGGCGATTAACGTCGGGGGATGTCATTATACTTGGACACAGATACATGAGCTATTATGAATCTTATTATTGAACATATAGAGTTGTATTTACTTTAAAATATACGTTAAGAAAAATCTTATAAACAAATAAGGGCAGTGCTGGAGGACTTACAAGAAGGAACTCATCGTATTCATACAGACAGACATACAATATATAGAATAATATATAAATATATGTCAAGTGACGTCACAAGTCTCGTAAGATCGATGTAACTGTAAGTACGACGTGATTAAAAACATCACGAGTCATAAAGATGTTTGTCAGAAAAAAACTGCTGAGACGAGGTCGTTAAGGAAACGGATCGTAAAACTGTTTTAATGTGGAGACGCTTGGTTGAACTACTTACATTGAGATGATGATGGAGAGGATCCAGGAACCTTTAGACGGCACTGTGGTCATGATCAATAAATATATAACTACACTAGAGATGGGTCACATATTATTGATTATACAAGGCGTCTTTTTTATTTATTTTATTTCAATAGCGGCAAATGACGGTCTACCTGATGTAAATTGGAAAGTAGTCACCGTCGCCCATGGATATCTGCAACATAAGGGGTGTTGTGGAAGCGTTGCCGGCCGTGATTTTAGGAAAAGGAGAGAAACGGGTAGGAAAAAGGAATATGCAGGAAAGGTTGGGAAAAGGGAAAAGGCAACCGATTCTCTCACTCATTAAGGCTGCTTCACGCCGATCTTCTGTAAGAGGGTGATACTTCCCCGGTCGAGCCAGCCTGTGCTATAGTAACTGACCACAGATAGACTCTACCACCTTACTGTAGATTCAACTTTGAGGATACCTCCAACAAACTGGACTTACTTGATACTTGTACCTGGTGCTGTCTCCCTATCACCTACACATAGGAACGCAGGATCATGATCTTTAACACCCTGGGATATGAAACATACTCGTCCTAACAGACGGTTTACATGGGAGATGTTAAATATGTAGAACAAAACATTGACTAATGTTCAAATAATATAGATGTTAACATAATCATTATATTTTATATTTATTATTGAGTTAGACTTGATACTTAAAGATTTCTTGACGAGACAACTATGCGAAATACAAATACGCGAAGTAAAATCCGAAAATATTAGTTTCATTTAAATGAGTACTCGCGAAAATCTTAGATCTCATTAGACAGGCTTGAATTGATATTAAAAAAAACGGTATAAAAAAAGTGAAATTTGATAATTTATCATGTGTTTTTAATGTATCAAAATAAACGAGCGAGGTCGCGTGTATCAACTAGTATGTATAAAATGAAATAACATGAAGAACACAGCAACATAACACATGAATTATATTGCACATTTGGCATTTAAATAATTATTCAAGTTGAAGCGTTAATGTCTCGTATACATTATAATATAAAAAATATATATGTCATCTTAATATTGAATAAAATAATATTATTATATATTAAATATTCATATATATAACACATATAAGATATTATTTAATAAAAATATTACTAATACATTTATTATGAGAAGCGTCAAGAGATCTTTTTCATTACGGACAGTTGTTTGACGTTTTTAATATTTAATATATATATAATGTACATTAACATAATATGTGAGTGAAAGAGACAAAAAACTCATAGAATTATATATTATATGGAGTGTGAGAGGTGTGTGGTCACTGATGAGTAGGGAGGGACGGCTCTCATGAGAGGTGGAGTGAGACACTCAACAACTACTAGCTTATATAGATTGATGGATAAATGAATAAATGGATAAATACTATACGTAATAAATACATTAGGATATTATATTTGTGTGTTTCATACTGTAAATTGTTTTACAAACATTCAATATTAATTATACAGCGAGGAATAATCTGTAAAGAATCCTCCTCCCGCCTCTATCATCTCACGATGTTTCGTTTTATCAACTAATTTCATCAAATATGACGTATATAATTTGGTGGAAACTACATTAAATACCTCCGACAACCAAATAATATTTCTATAAATAAATAAATAATGATACACTAATTAATATATAATAATATGTTTATTAATTAATATTTATTTATTACTGTGTATTGTATCGTGTTAATATTAGTCGCGGGGCGTGTGGAGCAGCTCCTGAAGATGGATGTTATGATGTCGGAGGAATCGATACACTTTAAATCATCGACCAATAAAAATGTCAATGGCCTAGAGCTCGGCCGACACTCACACCGACACACACACACACACTATATACATATAAAACACGTAGTTTGTGCATCATTATTAAATATTAATTGCAATATAAATAAATATTATTTTATTAATATATTTATTTATTTTTCCTTTTGTTAAGGAAATATACGAAAATAGACAAAAATATTAGCTGACATTTGATATATAATAATAATATAATTAAATTATTATAATATATTAATATGCATGTTTAATATGTAAGTCATTCGGTGTGAGTGTGGCGGCGTGCGGCGCCGGGCGCATGCGTCGTATGCACTTACTGATTGAAATAAACAATGAGAAAAAAATATATAACTATTACTATAGGAATAAAATATATGTAGTTATATGAGAACTAATACACGTATATATTATGAACCTGGAGTGATCGGATAATAAGTTGTAGGAAATACTATTAAGAGTAGGTCAGTGCTTTTATTACACTCTCTATAGAGACGTATCATTATATATATTAATATTTTAATATTTCTGTGTCCGTGTGGTCTGTGTGCTTCAACATGGCATCCTGTGAGCATTCGGGTCGGTGTTGCGCCAAAAAATAAATATTTTGCATCGTCAATAGGGTGGGCCGCGGCGCGCATGCGTCCCGCACGGGAACACTCTCGTATGGAAATTGACATGTCGAGGGTACATGGTGACCCGATCACCGCCATCACCATCATCATCATCATCATCACCTCCCCCCCTCCCCTGTCTGTCTGTCTGTGTGTCTGTATGTCTGTTCCTCCTGACCGTCGTCCGTCTCTGTCGTGCCCGCGCCTCTCGTCCACGGCGCATGCTCGCCGTGTGTTTATATTATTTGTATTTGATCTCTGTATCTCGTAAACTATAACTACCACAGCCACACCGCCGGCTCGCTCGCTGCCGAGGCCGTCGCCCCCCCCCGCCGCCCGCTCCGAGGCGCCCTCCCCCCCGCGACCCCTCGCCCCCCAACCCCCGTGCTCGCCCCCTCCCCTCCCCACTTCGGTAGTTAAATATTTCTTGCTTATTTCGACCTAGCATTGTTGTTCCCGCCGCGTGCCAGACTGTTGTGTTTTGTTTAGCCGATACCGCGGCCGCTGTATATAGACGGGCGGACATTATAATATATATTTATTTATATATATTTATGTATATATATATTTATTGTTACATCAGTAGGTAGTACATCCAGTCGGTGTGTCGGTCGCGCGGTCGGTGTGGATGCACCGGGCCGGTCCGTATGTCGGCCGGTGTCCGTGCTCCGTGCTCGGTGTCTCATGAGTGACCAGCTCGTCGCTGTTCAGTGTATGTCTGGTCGGTGCGAGGGCCGGTGGTGACCGTCTGTATCTCTCATATATATCTCGGGTCGTGGTCGTCGTTCATCAGTAAGTAGTGTAGAGGTGCGGGGGTGTGTATGAGCGGGTGGTGTAGGAGTGTAACTGATGAGCAGGTCCCGCGTCGCTCCTCCAATGGCGGCGCTCATCAGCGGCCGGCCAATGGAGGAGCGACGACCGGCCTCCGCTCTACAGCGACACGGCCGACCGCTCTACAGCGACGCGCACACACACACACACACACACACACACACACACACACACACAGACGTTATGTACTACGGAATGAAATAGAACGAAATTAAAATATACTAGCACCGCGAGCTACAGAGATGCTAACGACGTGATACAAAAAATACAGTAATTAATATGATGATAAAAAACATTTATACTTACATGATGCACACGAGGAAGATACAGTGTGAATATAAATATAATGTACTATAATTATTAACATATACATAAATATAAATAATGTTCAATTAAA
The DNA here is from genome assembly GCA_916720795.1 of Danaus chrysippus. Classification (NCBI taxonomy): domain Eukaryota; kingdom Metazoa; phylum Arthropoda; class Insecta; order Lepidoptera; family Nymphalidae; genus Danaus; species Danaus chrysippus. The sequence goes on along the minus strand of CAKASE010000065.1, from coordinate 2,205,737 downwards.
TTTATCGTATTACGAAAAATTTGTTTTCGTAATTCTGTTTTTTTTTTGTCAATGTCTTCTATCAGTTCATGATATCATAGTGTAAAATTATATTCATTATTAACATTTAAAATAAATAAACACGGAAATAAATGACTCTTTAATATTCATCGAATTGATATCAATGTATACACAAACATAAAAATTCAAAATTATATTCAATAATAAAATAAAAATTAACCAAAATTACAAAATACTAATTAATATAAATGTCTGTCAGTCAGTTAGTTTTAATGAAAATGCGTAATATTCCTTGCTAAAGTTACCGCAGAGATAATGATGAAGAAATATTAAAAGAATGAAAATAAAATTAGCGTTTAAAATGTTAAAAAAACCACTAAAGATTCAATTAAATATTAAAACGATTCATGAACTGGTTTAAATGCGTTTAATATTATAAAATTCATATATAAATTACATTTTTTGTTCATATAAATGCCAGGACGTTAATATATACACTATGTGTTGTATGTTAGTAAAATATATATGATGTGAATCAATATAATGTTCTGTGGAGTCGTTATAATACGTATTTAGTATGTTGAGTGAGGGAGGGAGGGCGTCTCTGTTGAGCGGGTAGGCGTGTCCGCTGTACAGAGGGCGGGAGGTCGCTTTACAGCGGACGACTGACGAGAGAGGCTGCCGGCTCCATTGGACGGAGATATGTACAGCCTGACACACACAGACATACACACACACACAAATACATATATACGATCCGCTCATATACACCCCGCACCACACGAGTTGAGTACTGTATGGGTATCGAGGAGTTGACGTGATGATGATCGTTCCCAGTGCTCCCGGCCGCTGACCGCTGACCGCTGACCGTCCAGCTGTGAGCCGCCCGCACCTGACGACACGCACGCACACACACACATACATACACACACACACGTATAAAGAACGCTTCGCACCGACCAGCAGGGATGCTGTACGCCGTCAGGCAGGTGAGGACACACACACACACACACACATGAGAAAACTAGACCTGGAACGACATATGACATGTGACAGGTGATGAGTGACAGGGAGACAGACGTATAGTACATTTATACATATATAAGCTACATTTAATAATGATTATTTCTATTCAAGTAATTCTAGTACAATCTCTCTCCATGAACTAAACCTAACATATCTATAATGTTTGTTGTGTAACATGTCCAGCCCGCTGGTCGCTGGCCGCTGGGTGTGTGTTGAATACAATAGTAAGATCGTCACACTGTGACTAATGATCCAGTTATTGTTACACTTCAGAAACTAAACATTAGTCATTAGCAGGCACACTATGTACTCACATGTTTATTAAAACATAAACACTACTCAAACATCACATACGGCCGTCCGACCCTTCATGGACGTGTCATTACTACCGACAGCTTCACTCGCATCATCAGTATAGCTCACTGAAACAAGTCGACCGTATTACTTCCGTGTACAGAGGTACCGGGGAACACGTACAGACACACGCGGCACGTGACGGACACACAAACACACACAACACAACACATACCATCAATATATTGAATATTACATACAATATACACGAACACGTTGAAGGTTACTGTAAAATCAACAATAAAACGAAAAAAATCTCTTACATCAGATAAGACATATAACTACAAAGAAATATTTTGCATACTTGGCTTGTATAATAATATATTTAATATATAATATATTTTTAGTTTTAAAAGTGGAACTTTATTTAAAAGAAACAAATCAACGTGAAATCAGTCTATTTAATTACAATTTACAATTAAACAAAAAGTTCTACCTAATACAAATACTGCGAACTTCAATAACTAAATGAATTAACACAATTAACAAAAACAAAATGGCTTACGTGACCCAACAACGGCCAACACTGATTATCACTAAACGTCCGTACACTACGAGAGCCCGCCGAGAGGTGAGCCTGGTTCTCTGTTTAGCTAGCAGCTAGCATTGAGTGGCACCATGGTGACGCCTACCTCGATCACACCATGTGGCACCCGCGACGAACGGCGCCAGACCGTCGCTACTCAAGTGCACACCATGTGTTGTCACTTGTCAGCAACTCACGAAATTCCTTACACGGCCTCTCCTGACGTTGAGTCGTCCTCGGCACAAATTTCATGAGAAACTCCGCTAGAACCCGCCACAAGAGAGGTTGGTGAGTTGGTTTCGGCCACATCGTCCGGTAAGGGCATGGATAGAGCAGCTGTGGGATTAGTTCTGTCTGCGTGTGTAGTTTCCTCGTCATCATTCAGTTCGTCAACATTAGTTTCGTCTAAGAAAAATACAAAACATTCATTAGTAAGCATTCAGAGAAACAAGATGGAAACATTCAACCTTGCTGACCACGCAGTCTGTCTCCGTTCAGTCAATTCATTCATCATTCTTTCTCACAATTCTCACACATGTAACACTCATAAACCGTTCTCAATAAAACAAAATAAGACATGTTTTTCTTATTTTTCCAATGGTTTGCTGAGTGCTTCGGTCTCTCCAGTCGATTTCCTTATTTCTTCACCAGTGGATGTGGATAACATGGTCAGCTAAACAGACCGACTCGTATGAAGAACGTATTCAAACATACGAGTACATTCCACACGCAGACCGGAATCGAACGTGTGAAGCTTCCCGGCACGCAGACCGTATTCAAACGTGCCGAGGCTTCCCAACATGTGGGCCCTAGTACCACACGTTGAGGCATCTCAACTTGCAGATTAGCTCGAACAAGTGAGGCATTCTATAACATGGTCAGCTAAACAGACCGACTCGTATGAAGAACGTATTCAAACATACGAGCACATTCCACACGCAGACCGTAATCTAACGTGTGAAGCTTCCCAACATGTGGACCATAGTACCACACGTTGAGGTATTCTATAACGTGGTCAGCTAAACAGACCGACTCGTATGAAGAACGTATTCAAACATACGAGCACATTCCACACGCAGACCGTAATCTAACGTGTGAAGCTTCCCGGCACGCAGACCGTATTCGAACGTGCCGAGGCTTACCAACATGTGGACCATTGGGATGGTGCGCTTCGCCTCTGATTAACTCGTTCATCTTGTTTGGCTCGGTTGTTACTGAGGAGTTCACGGAAGAGGAGCAGCTCTACTTCTGGTGATCTCTCGTAGGTCTTCTTGGTTAGGTGCTGATCCCTCGATAGCCACATCACGTACTAGTGTTCGAACTACTGGAGTAATATATTCAGTGCCTATCAGGAGATTTAAAGGAGACGTTTGGTTTGTCTTCTGTCTAGTGATATTCAACACCAGTTGTAGTTTCCACAGAGTCTCCGACCACTGTAGTTGTTTGTAGTGGTGCCGAGGGCTTATTATAAATAGATAGAAACGAGACGATCGTGTCAGGGGCCAGGCTGGCGTTAGCGGCAGCGGCGCGCACATGAGCGTTATCTATACCGCGTATTACAATAAGTGTTCTTAAGTCGTCGCTTAATCCCTGAACTATTTTCAAACGTAATAAGGTACGACGAGCGTATTCAGCATAACTTAAATATTTATCGGAAGTTGTATTCATTGCTTCAAACAAGATGTTGGCAAAGTCTAATTTACCAGGACAGAGAGGTTTGAATTCGCGCTTAAAGTTAGACCAAGTTCGGTCATTCGACACCCATTCGCCTAACCAAACCTTAGCATCTCCCTTAAGACATGTCGCGACACGAGATAAACATTCGTGGTCTCCCCAACCGTTAACTTCTCTAGCACGATCCACCTCCTCGCACCATGATTCAATGTTATTAATTGATGGGTCGAAATTTGAAATGTAATAATGTTGCGATCGCGAGGGTTGAATCGTTTTAATTGCTTGTATCAAAGCAGTAGCGAGAGTAGGTGCCTCTGAGCGAAGGTTGCTAGACTCTAAGGACTGCTGCCGCGGCGCGATATTATCGGAAATAGAAGCGACGACTGGCGGCAAGGTATCGGTATTATTGACAGGACGCTCCTCGCCAGGAGACACAGTACCGGGTTGTGACCGCGATCCGATTCGGTGAGTACCACGAGAGCGATCCTTACTACGTAATTCGCGCCTAATCCGAGTATGCGCCCGATGCACTTCAGTATTGCGAGAATCATGTCGATCTCGGACACGCAAGCCATTTTGCGATGTACAACGCCTATCACTCGAGTCACGGTTCGATCTATCATCGCGAGACGTACGAAAAGTACTTCGATCACGATTACGCGAGCCTCCCTTAGAATGGCTCCTCCGTGGACTAGGCGTCCTCGTGTGCCTCATTAGCACAGTTAAAGACAACAATTAAATGCCGAAAGTATCAAAGAAATAAAGTAAGCAGTACTTGTAAACAAAACAGAATTTAAAAGTTAACTATTTTTCTAATTATATTTATGTGGGCTTACGAGTCCTTTATCCCACTTCTGATTTTAGTTTTAAAAGTGGAACTTTATTTAAAAGAAACAAATCAACGTGAAATCAGTCTATTTAATTACAATTTACAATTAAACAAAAAGTTCTACCTAATACAAATACTGCGAACTTCAATAACTAAATGAATTAACACAATTAACAAAAACAAAATGGCTTACGTGACCCAACAACGGCCAACACTGATTATCACTAAACGTCCGTACACTACGAGAGCCCGCCGAGAGGTGAGCCTGGTTCTCTGTTTAGCTAGCAGCTAGCATTGAGTGGCACCATGGTGACGCCTACCTCGATCACACCATGTGGCACCCGCGACGAACGGCGCCAGACCGTCGCTACTCAAGTGCACACCATGTGTTGTCACTTGTCAGCAACTCACGAAATTCCTTACAATATAGTAAATGAATGTGCTAATATTAATCTAATTATTATAAGTACAGACATTATGTATGTATGTTTATCTCAAGCACTTGTTTCATTATGTATCGTAAGGGAACATGTTAAAAGAAACTACCTAGGAAGTGGTAGTCTCAACAATAGTTAGTATCGTCACCCTACACACGATGCGGTTTCCGTTTCATGAACTGGAAACTGTTAACGCTCCGTGTGTAGTATCGATGTGAGCTTGTAGTAAGGGTGCTGTGGATTATATTCATTAATGTTATCAATCAATCAATTTATTTAATCACATATATATTTTATATTTCTCATTTTTCATCGTCGTATCAGTGACCCGCCTCACAAGCCGCCGCCAATTTCCCTTATTTCTGTCTTTATGGTACATTTTTGCAAGAGACGTCCGCAGTTACTCTTTTTTTATGTGAAAGGTGGCACACGAGCGGACGGCCTACTTGATGTAAGGTAGTACCATCGCCCATCGACATAAGCAACATGTTTGTTGCAAATACGTTGCCAACCTTGTTTTTTTAGGAATAGGGAGGGGTGGGAATGAGGAAATGGTAGGATAGGGTGGGAAATAGGGAAATGGCAACCGGCTCTCTCATTCATAGGACGAAACGCAGCCAGCAAAGGGCTGCTTTACGCTGATCTTCTGTGAGAGGGTGGTACTTCCAGCCCATGTTTGAGCAGTAGTAACTGACCACAGCTAGGCTCTACCACCTAAAACTACCACCACCACCTAATCTGACCTGGTCAGTCCATATCATTTGCGTCCTTCCTCGTGGTCTGGTGCAATCTATTTTCTTTTTTATTACCAAGCGTTTGAGAGGCATTACGTCTACAGCCGTGACCTATATACTATGTTATATAGAAAATACGATATAGGTTATTTATATAAAAACACCCCAATTTCAATAGAGAAGATAGCCGGAACCTATCAAACACCTGGGATCCTCTTCTTAAAAATATAAAATCGCATGTCCGTGACCACACCGCAGGTCCTCGAGACACCGTGAGCGCATTCTGCCGGCATCCAGAGCGGTACAAAATAATTTTTGTGCAACTAATTTTCCTAATGGAAAAGAAAATTAACAAATCGATGACGGTAGATGATAAATAACAAGACCAACTGACAGACATTCACATCTCGTCTGTCAGTGATCACGGTTGCTATAAAGTAGCCGAAACATCGGGAGTTTGTAGTTTTTTACAAAAATAAACCGCGTAGTATATCCTGAAAGTGTTAGTTTCATTAAAATATAACAATGAATGATTCCAACTACGACTTAGAGTATAGTAAGTATAGTGAGCTTATGTCAGCTTATGTGTGTTTATATATGAATATCATTCATAAGCAATAACTTTACATACAGTTATTTGAATTTTAGTCGGAATTACATGTTCTTGCATCAAAAATTCTTATTATACTTCAATAATTACAGCGTCGATCTTGTACAGAACAGACATTGATGTGACGGACTTGAAGACGTCATTTGAACTTATAATTCACAGACACTACTTAAAACAGTTATATTAAACATTAATTATTTTATATATCAGTACTGATTATATAGATCTTATAGTTATCAAATAATTTAGTTGTGTTTTTCTCTATATAAACATGTAGGAATCGAGAGTTCAACGCGCTCTCTGTCAACTAAATACAAGAACATACATAGAAATGTTTCAAAGTGAATGCTTAGTACATGTCTGCCTCCTCACACTACATACGGAGCGTTACACGTATCTCATTTGACTCACGTTAATAGTATAATATGCGGAAATTTAAGAATGATAAACTGGGAATATAAAGTATATATCATCATGAAGAAGATTTGAGCATCAATCACCACGCTTGCTCAAGAAAGGTTGGTGATTTCAAACTTATAATTTGAAATTATAAGTTCATATTTAGACCAGTGCCGATAGTTTTAAAAACATAATTAAATTATAGTAGAATGAAACTAATTAAAAAAGGAGAATAATATTATAAAAATTAAAGGAAAAATAATTTACGGGAGATCTGAGGTCGGGAAGGGTATGGGGATGGGTAATTAAGGGTAAAAAATGGGTTTTCTCGATTTCCTACAAAACTAAAAGTCCTACGGAAAAAAATTTTACGGAAAACTTGTAGGTAATAAAAAGATCTAAAACTTTTGTACTAACATTTTTTCATATAACCTCAAATTTTATGTGATAAATTCGAAAAACCAAGTTTTTAGTTTTTTATTTTTATCTCTTCCAAAAAACAATTTTTCGTCACAAAATTTGGTGAAAACGTTCCTTTTGATGTTCCAAATGCACTGTAGTTTATTTGACAAGAAATGTTTATTTTTTCAGCTTATTTTGAGTAAATACCGAAAAATCAGCCTTATATTCAATCGAAAAATCACCCATCAAAATATCAGTTTTTTTCAAAAATTTGGTGTATTTTCTATTCGTTGAAATGTCTATTTTCTGGTGGTGAAGAAAAAAATATAAGTTTCTTACTTGCAGTACCATTTTTGGATAAAACAATCATGTCCCTTTTAATCAAATGACACTCGATATCGTTTGGAAAATACTCCTTCTAATTTATTTTTAATAGTTGTGACCTCTGGAAGTTCTACAGATAGTCTTTCTTTTAGAAAAATTACAGAAAATTTAAATTAAGCTGCTTAAACTATTTACTATTAACCTACAACTTTTCCGTATATTTTTTTTCCGTAGGACTTTTAGTTTTGTAGGAAATCAAGAAAAACCCATTTTTTAACCTTATGTACCCATCCCCATACCTTTCCCGACCTCAGATAGCCCGTAAATTATTTTTCCTTTAATTTGTATAATATTATCCTCCTTTTCTAATAAGTTTCATTCTACTATAATTTATTTTCACTTTTCATTATTTTTAAAGGCATCTACACTGGCCTAATTTCCTCTCGATGTTTCTCCTTTAACGTATGTCAGTGATGACTAAATACTCTTAGAAAGTATGTACATATAACTTGGAAAATCACATTGGTACTTGCCAGGTTTCGAACCCGCTTCCGCGTTTAAAGACGGGCCTTTAACCACTAGGACACCACGATTTACCTTACTTACCTGAAGTATATATGTAGTGATATAATAAATAAGAGAGATTCGATGAATGACTGTCTAAATATTCGTTAATCGTAATGTCTCCGGTACATTTTTATGTTCCTATTATTCTGATAATTCAGTTAGTTTATCTAACATAATTAGTGAATATATGAATACTATGACTTTATAATGCATCTTGTTGTCTGGGCGGCGCGTCATAGAAGCGGAACATTTAGTCATGAAACAAACACTATCTTATATACAGTGCTAGTATAAAGATCAACATTTTTACAGTTTTTTGTTATAAACACACGGAAATGATGTATTATAATTATACATTTAAATATACTTAATATTTCAAATTTAAAAGTTAACAATTGTGATGAAACAAAACAGGAGTCTTGCGAACTGTGTGAGGTGTCGTACTATTTTTTGTATTTTTTCTTCGGCGAATAATCTTTCAAAACACGCAGAAATCGTTGAAAACAATAATACGATTCAGACAAAGATAATCCGGAGTTTATATTTTTCACGGTGTCAGGTCGTTTATGAATCTAAAAGGTGAGTCTTTAATAAGTATTCATTCTAATATTATTCGTAATTATTAATCTATTTCGTTTCTATCGTAACACACCCCTCTACAGTACTGGTTGATAGACCTAACTCTTCATACCAATTCCAAAATTCTAGATGAGTATCACTATCACTAGGAGTGTCTCCAGTTCATACTTGTGTGTCATGTTTTAATGTTTGATAGTCTTACTCATCCTTACCATCACTGCAGTGCTAATTCCCTGTTATATATTGTCTTAAAACCTTATCTCTATTGATTACTATTTTCTTCTATACACAAGATCGTTACATACAGTCGGGAATCTGCTATATAACAATATGTCCAGTGTAGTGTTCGTATTCTTGAACATTTTTATTCGCAATACCACAGTTGTTCATGTTTCATTTCTTTTTATATTATTTCATTAACATTAAGGAGCATTTTTTTATCGTTCGGTTTACTTAAATGTTTTAGAAGTATTCTATATGAGGTAGTAGTTCAGATATCAATGTAGATCGGAACTGGTGACTCTTATTATCTAAAAGGTAGTAGGTTCGTTTCTAATTTCGTCACTGAAGCTCAGATAGGTTTTCAAGAAGTTTTGTTCTGATAGTATATGAAGCGTACCGTGACGGAGACCGTTATTACTTCAGAAGTAGTTAACACATATAAAACTTATTATTACATCTCGTTACCACGTCACGCCAAGGCCGAAATTAACCGAATAATTCGACTGATAATCTTTTTCGTTTAAACATATTCGGCGCTTCTTTAATTTACATGCATCTTAGTACATTGATGACTTTATATAAAAATATAACATTATATAATAATATTTGACAAAAACATTAGAGAAAAAAGGTCATGGTGGCCTAGAGGTTAAAGGCAATCCTCTCGTGTATGAGGCATTACCAATGTGATTTTTCCGAGTCATAAGTACTTCCTAAGAGTATTTAGACCTGATAACTGATAGACGGTGAATGAAAACATCGTGAGGAAACCTGGACTTATAATTACAAATTATAAGTTTGAAATCACCAACCCGTCTTGAGCAAGCGTTATGATTAATACTCAAACCTTCTCCATGTGAGAAGCCTTTGCTCAGCGGTGGGCTCAGATGTATAATGATAATAATGATGATTAGAGGAACATGAGATTGTAAGTGTATTGCGGATTCTGCATATATGTTTGTTACACTATAGTAAGAGAGGGAAATTATAACAAGGTAAATGTTTAGACTGTTTGAATCTCATTCGTCTTATTCTTATATAATTAATTATGTACGTACGGTGAGAGATGTTTTTAGATGACGTCACCACTAATGAAACGTGTCGCCTTATAAAAATATTAAACAATAGTTGAGAGGAGGGGGGAGGGGGGGCTGTTTACAGAATAACGCTGACCTGTGACCTCATAATACTACATCAGGTTGAAGACAGACATATACATACATAAATACCAGTGGAAATATTAGAAGGATTGAAAAGGAGAGAGTATTGGAACTTAAATTAATTTATTGATGAGATCAAGGAGACAAATAGAACAGAAGTTGGAGGAAAGCCAACTCTAAGGAGGATCAGATGACAAGAACGATAACAGACGAAGAATAAGGGTGTATGACGCGGGCTCATTAAACGATTAATGAACCTACCGACATAGTATATATATGAAGAGTCTATCATATATATGTCGGCGCGCGGCTCCTATGAACGTAGACCGTTAAGTCTAAGTAAATATTATAAATATTATTTGAGGAACCTCACCTCTGGTTCTGTTTACAAATCATAACCGACATGTTATATTACATGTTGTTTGTGTTACACGCTGGGTCGCTGGAGGCTCGCTACGGTGAACGACTATAATAATATATAGAATATAATTACACTCTGTTAATTATATACTAGCTGTTTTCGGCAGCTTTGCTCGCATTTTAAACCCTTTGAGATATTCTTCTTCATACAGATTCAACACTCCATCAGATCCTGACTTAGAATGTTAGGATTATGACACGGAACATATCTCAGATCTATGCTGTTTTGATTAAAACAATAATAATTAAATATTCAAAGTTTAATTCAAGGAGCCGTAAAGTACCAAACACAGTCGATTTCTATTCCCCTTGTGATATTACCAGCAGGCAAATGAATTTCTTATAAAATTTATTCAGTCGTTTTTGAACTTATCCATAACATACAGACAGACAGATATGCAATACTTAATGTTAAAAGTTTCATATACGTTTAGTGCAGAAGTTATTCATTTGAAATTACAAATAGACAATACAATTTACTAGTAAACATAATAAGAGTCAGAGTAATTATTTTAAAGAATACCAGAAACTTAAGCAAGCGTGATTTATTGAGAGATTACTTAAGTTACCTTAGTATAATATGAATAGTCTTGTAGCAATCTGTAAAGAAGGGTTGAACTTTAATATTACAACATTATGATGTTGTCTTTTATCTTTTTATAGCTCATTTCATATTATTAATTTCTTATAATAAGGTTCGAGTCATTTATCCAAGATGTTTCTCATCCGTAACTTATTCATTAATGTAAGATAATAATTAATTGAAGAGAAACTTAACAGTTAGTGCGACAATATATTATGAATGTTTTGTGTGCTTTAGGACATCTAGGCCAGTGCAGATGCCTTGAAAAACAATGAAAAATAAAAATAAATTAAAGTAGAATGAAACCCGTTAGGAAAGAAGGGGAATATTATAAAAATTAAAGGTCGGGAAGGGTACGGGGATAGGTATTTAAGGGTAAAAAATGGGTTTTCTCGATTTCCGACAAAACTAAAAGTCCTACAGAAAAAAATTATATGTCAAAGTTGTAGGTAATACAAAGATCTAAAACTTTTGTGGTAATATTTTTTTCACATAACCGTAAAATTTTATGTGAAAAATTCGAAAAACCAAGTTTTTGTTTTTTTATTTTTATCTCTTCCAAAAAACAATTTTTTGTCACGAAATTTGGTGAATACTTTCCTTTTGATGTTCCAAATGCACTGTAATTTATTTGATAAGAAATATTTATTTTTTCAGCTTATTTTGAATAAACATCAAAAAATCAGCCTCATTTTCAATCGAAAAATTACCCGTCAAAATATCAGCTTTTTTTTTTTAAAAGTGTGAGTTTCCTGTTCATTGAAATCTGTTTTTTCCGATGGTGAAGAAAAAAATATAAGTTTCTTACTTACAGTACCATTTTTGGATAAAATAATCATGTCCCTTTTAATGAAATGACACTAGACATCGTTCTGAAAATGCTCTTTCAATTTATTTTTAATAGTTGTGTACTCTTGAAGTTCTCCAGATAGTCCCTCTCCCAGGTAATTTAGAGAAAATTGACATTAAGCGGCTAAAACTATTAACAATAAATTGAAAGAGCATTTTCCAAACGATATCAAGTGTCATTTCATTAAAAAGGACATGATTATTTTATACAAAATTGTTATTGCAAGTAAAAACTTATATTTTTTTCTTCTCCATCGAAACATAGAGATTTCAACGAACAGAAAACACCAATTTTTTTAAAAAAGCTGATATTTTGACGGGTGATTTTTCGATTGAAAATGAGGCTGATTTTTAGTATTTATTGAAAATAAGCTGAAAAAATAAATATTTCATATCAAATAAATTACTGTGCATTTGGAACATCAAAAGGAAAGTTTTCACCAAATTTCGTGACAAAAAATTGTTTTTTGGAAGAGATAAAAATAAAAAACCAAAAACTTGGTTTTTCGAATTTTTCACATAAAATTTAAGGTTATGTAAAAAATGTTAATACAAAAGTTTTAGATCTTTTTATTACCTACAACTTTGCCATATAATTTTTTTCTGTAGGACTTTTAGTTTTGCCAGAAATCGAGTAAACCCATTTGTACCCTTAAATACCCATCCCCGTACCCTTCCCGACCTCAGATCGCCCGTTAATAATTTTTCCTTTAATTTTTATATTATCCCCTCCTTTTCTAATGAGTTTCACTCTAGTATAATTTAATTATGTTTCAAAAGCTATCGGCACTGGTCTAATCATTGTATCGGTATGCATGTCGTCAACTATCAACGACAAATTAACTATATACAAATAGAAATGAAAACTGTTTAGACACATAGAAAAATGTTTGAATAGTCTCCGTTAAATAATAATATTTTGTGTTATAGTATTAGTTCGCGTTCATTGGCTGCCAGCTTGATTATAATTAGGACATAACTTAGTTTAAAAAACATTCTTTATATTGTTCTATTAGAGAGAAATGTATTACAAACAACTGTAGTGACTTCGATACTGAATGATAATATAGAATGATACATACAACGACACGAACGGGATGCGAACCTGTGACTGCTGACATATAGATTTTTAGAAGCTTTTAACAATTGAGCTGTCGTGAAATGACTTGACATTCCCAAAAGTCAAACATTGTTACATATAAGGACGTATGTATAATGAACGTGTGTGTTTGTTTGTGTGTCAGGGTCCGGAGCCGGCACTGAACTCAAGTCCGGGGGGCGCAGCCAAGCCGCCGCCTCTCAACTCATTCGAGCTGGACCGCTGTTTGGATAGGTACATACATACACACACATTATATGTCGATGTTGATGGTCAGTAAGTGTTTATATTCCACGTGTGTTGTTTTCTTCAGGGAGGAGTCCGGTCGTTGGGGCGAGGCGGCTCGTCGTCGCCGGCGCAGCTCCCCGCGCCGCTCGCCCCCGCCCGGGAATGAACCTCTATCCCTCGCCAGGGTACGCTCGCCACTCTCTCAACTGTATCCAGAACCTTCCTTCATCCATCAGTACTGTTCAATGAGTATGTTTCAGGCGTCCGCGCCGTCGTCCCCGCTGGTGACGTCATCCCCGTCGCCCCCCTCCCCCGCCCGCTCGCCGCTGCTGGCCCCCGACCTGCTGGCCATGCAGCTCCTCGACCAGCACTCGCAGCTGCAGGCGCTCATGAAGCAGAGACTGTTCCACCAGCACCACCTGCAGAAACAGGTGCACTACGATAGAACTGTATCATATATGAACTATACTTACAACTAGTGACTTTACTTTTTAACTGCTCAATATCTCTCTTACAGGTTTTTGTGTATACTTTCTATTATTCATTTATGAATTCATTATAGACTTCACTCATACACTGTGTGCTGTCCGTGTCTCGTGTTCGTTGTATCACGTGTAGTATGTATGTCCGTGTGTTCCCTCAGCACATGTCGTCGGAGGCGGCCAAGCGTCAGTTGAAGCAGTCCCGGCTGCAGGACCAGATCAACCTGAACCTCCTCTCCCAGTCTCACCTCCAGCCGCCGGAGACCTCTCCCAGTCAGTATCACACACACACACAAACACACTACACCAGTCACCAACACAGTAGTAACATTATACGTGACGTCACTATCAGTTGCTGTTTTTGTGCATCAACTTTATCCTTGTTTACAAATTTCCCTGTTTTATTTTATTTTATTTTTATTTTATTTGGGAAACAAACATTTTAGAAACACTGTTATATAAAAATAACAAAAAACATAAATCAATAAAGTTTCCACTTAAAGTCAATACACCAAAAATTAAAAAAAAAAACAAATTGAATTAAAAAAAATATATGAATATCGTCCTAGTGTTTGTTCCTTATTCTTCATGAGCCGCCTCGTGTTCCAGGTCTCCAGCAGCAGCAGCTGGTCCAGCAGCTGCAGGCGGTCCAGCGTCAGTATCTCATGCACGCGCCCATGTCCGTCCCGCCTAACGCTCCTCCAGGTAACATCATATGTATATAACAATTCATAACTAAATGCACTTACAAGCCATGTCATCTTCATCTCTCTATCTCTGTCTCTCTCTCTATCTCTTTCTCTCCTCATGTATGTGACGTCACGCGTGTGCAGGTCTGATGCTGTGGGGCAGCGAGCTGGAGGAGCACCCTCTGTTCGGTCGCGGGGTGTGCAAGTGGCCGGGCTGTGACGCGCTGGCCGAGGACTTCCAGGCCTTCCTCAAGTAACGCCTGCTCCTAATGATACATATATATATATACATAGTGACGTCATTATATAACACGTGTGTCGTATGTGTGTAGACACCTGGAGGCGGCGCACACGCTGGACGACCGGTCGGCGGCGCAGGCGCGGGTGCAGATGCAGGTGGTGGCGCAGCTGGAGCTGCAGCTGAGGAGGGAGCGGGACCGCCTGGCCGCCATGATGAGGCACCTGCACGCCGCGCGCGACAACCACAACAAGATGCACGGTACGCACACACACTACATATACATATATACAGGGTGACTGGTGAATTACTATCAATATTTAAGGAGAATAATCGGTACATGATTCTCAATCGAATTATGTAAAAAAAATAGGCACTTAATTTTTGACCAAATTTCCGTATAAATAAATAAAGTGTGGACGCGTTCTAAGTGTTCCAAGTGTGGACGCGTGCGGCGGCGTGCTGATACAACACCACGCCGCCGCACGCGTGTGTGTATACCTAATCTGTAGGGTGTTCACACGATGCGTAATTAATTACATAACTTTTGGTTAACTTTACTTAGAAGTTTATTAATATTTATGTTATATTAATTTTTATTTTGTCATATATGATCGTCAAATATCACGTCCTCAAATATCGATAGTAATTCACCAGTCACCCTGTATATACTAAAAGACCCGGCGAACTTCGTATCGCTCTATAATCAAGAAATATCTGTTACGTTTAGTTAGTTATCAAATCTAATTGATTAAAAAACATTGTCCAGTGGACAAAATTGTAAACTAAACCATTCCCAGATCCCCTTGAACACACATAATAAATTTCATCAAAATCGTTCCAGTCGTTTGAGAGAAGTTCAGTGACATACACACTCACAGAAGAATTTTATATATATGAAGATATACTACGAAAACACGAACAACCGACTACACGGGACTTTATGTCATTGAACACCTCTCATACTATACGTGTGAGCTGTATAAAGATTTCTGCAGTCAGTAACCACACAATATGTTTCATCATTCAGTTTAAAGTCCTTCGTATCATCACCGTGTATCATGAAGTGTGATCACTCTCCTGTTTAACTTTTACAATGTCTCCAACATTCCCTATGACTGTATGTTGATTCTTCCAAAGAGCTTAAAATTTTATAAAATATATCTTCTTAATAATCTCTGCGTTCTATTTCTCATTGGTGTCATGCAGCTCGTCCTCAAAGTAATTTTTTTCTGTATATTTCTCACCGTCTTCTGTCATTTCTTATATATTTGTATATGTATATAGTAACGTGTGTCATCAGTATGTCTGTTCGTGCAGGTCCCCCCAGTGAGGGCGCGTCCCCCGGGCCCGTGCGGCGCCGCGTGTCTGACAAGTCCGGAGTGGCCATCGCTGGAGGTAAATATATTATACTAATATGAAACAAACTATACTATACACCTTCACATACATTATGTACAAATGAATTTCTGTCCAAGGTCTTCCGTACATGCTCGAAAGAGCCGGATTAGACGTTCAACAAGGTACAGTGAGATATAGAGAGGAGAGGTGGTGTGTTATAACTTGAGCTACATACAGATGGTGTGTGTTTCAGAGATACAGAGGAACAGGGAGTTCTACAAGACGGCTGACGTGCGGCCGCCCTTCACGTACGCGAGCCTCATACGACAGGTGAGGCATGCACGGACAGACGGAACTGATAGAATATAGAGACTGTAACAATTACTAAATACATTAGTTATACTAACAACAACATTCATAGTATACATTTGTCGAAAAAACATGTTCTACATAGAGTTTGTTAGTGAACAAAGCAGTGGAATAACGGACAAAAAAAGTCATTTCGTTTTATATATCCAGCCAATAATGTATCTGTCATAGTATGTGTGCCATCAGTCACAATATAACAACGTTTACTGAATCCTCTATACTTTGTAATAGTTTTGTTAACTACTTCAAAATATCGCTGCCTTTATTTTTCTTTTTCTCTGTAATTGTAAAGTCTTTCCAGATGTAAACTGACACAAGCCGAAAAATTTCAATTTTATTGTGACCATCTAAAATAGATAAAAAAAAACTTGTTACTGGAAGAAAACTAATTGCCCATCAATTTATTTGAGATTCCAAAAGAATTAAATTATAATATTATCTCCATAAATTTTATTTCATAAATATCATATTGACTAACCTATATTCTAACTTTGGGTTGGACAACTCTTGTATAGATGATCAGATACATGATAGGGTAGAAGATCATCTATTTATGAAAGATTTACAAATAGTGAGTGAGTGCGTTGTTCACAGTAGTATTATGTACTGGTCACCGCGGGTTCTATCATGTTTACAGCAGGAGACTGGAGTAGGGACATTTTGTATTGAAATGTTTTCCAAACCTGAACAAGTGTCTCCGCACTCTGACACACTGACACAGATTATCCACAGTATAATATAGTATCACGACACTTGTGTATCTTTTCAGGCTATCATCGAGTCTCCTGACAAGCAGCTGACACTCAACGAGATCTACAATTGGTTCCAGTCCACCTTCTGCTACTTCAGACGGAACGCGGCCACCTGGAAGGTGAGACACACCCCTCCTCCCCCCACCACCATGACGTCACACACACTGACAGACAGACAGATGTCACGAGATAACAGGAATTATATAACACTGTGCCCTTGGATATTAATAAAGTTTGATCAAATATTGTACATCGCTGCAGAGTTACAAGGTAATACGTAGTTAGAGAACCGACTAGATAACAACGGGGAGCATCATATGTATATATATGAAGACGACAACTCACTAGACAGATACATGTAGTGTTAAAGATATTATATACAGATCAGAATTAAATGTAAACAATATATTAATTATTATATATGTAGACTAATGAAATATTGGGAACTGATTGAGTGTGTGTGTGTGAGTGCGTGTACGTGTGTGTGTGTATGCGTGTGCGTGTGTGTCGGAGCATATAACGAGAGCTGGTAACGACAGAACGCCGTGCGCCACAACCTGTCGCTCCACAAGTGCTTCATGCGGGTGGAGAACGTGAAGGGCGCCGTGTGGACCGTGGACGAGGTGGAGTTCTACAAGAGGAGGCCGCAGCGGGCGCACGCCGCCATACACACCGGGTACTGCTCCACCCGACCAGCCCGCGCTACAGACCTTTTTACTGCGCACACTCTACCTCACACTCATCATATCACTTGTACCGATGCACTCCGTACCTATGTCACCCCACTACTACACACAGAACACTTACAACTCACACACCGATCATGACACGTACAGCTATACACATACACACTATGCACTTACTACAAGACTATATGTAGCGTGACGATGTAAACTAATACCAACCATACTGATATACATATTACTCTTACAAAGTATACTTTAAATTTCATAATACACTTAATACACTCGTACACAACTTCTACACGTGACAAAAATTACTAAAACACAGACTCAATCACTGACCAAATACACGATCAAATACTCATACACATGTTCACACACTTTCACATATTACAAGCCACTCTTATACAATATAACATACAGATGTACACTTGCTGATACTCGAAGTTACATACCAGTGTACACAAAACATAAAACACATTTAATAATGTCGCTCTGTGACAATAATAACAAGGAAGAACACTAGAACAGAAGTGACGAGCACACAGCTCCTAGTGAAACTCACCCCCACTCTCACTGACTGCCTGTGACGTCACACAGACACTGTACACTGTACACCGATACTCAACACCGAACACTGTTCCGATCGATCTCTTCCTAATTAATATTTTCTATGTAATCGATCTAGTCCCGACCTAACTCTGTTTGTGTAAATAAAGTTTTCTCGTTTTCAGATTTGGATTTGTTATTATTTGTGTAGATGGTTTACATTTGTAAGTGTCGCCGTAAACGATCCGACCAGCCGACCGGCCTTCGTCCGCGATACATATTATATTTTATATACAGTTACGTGTATACAGTTGGTACATACACAGCGCCCGGCGGTGGTCGTGTTCCGTGTACGGCGACACGCCTCGTGACCGTTCACCGTGTCTTGTATTTAGGGTTGGTTGTGTGTGTGTCCGTGGACTCCGGAGCGAGGATATAACGCTTGCCTCCCCCGCCTGCCTCCCCTCCCGCCCCGCCCCCTCCCCGTCCCGTCCGCCAGGTCCCGGGATGTCTTGGGCCCCCGCACGATTCCACGACGATCTTTATAAGCCAATGAATTATAGAACGCGATCCGGACGAACCTGTCTCTGCACAAATGTTTCGTGCGGTACGAGGACGACTTCGGCTCGTTCTGGATGGTCGACGACGCCGAGTTCGTGAAGAGGCGACATCTGAGCCGCGGCCGCCCGCGCAAGTACGAACCGGCGCCTCCCGCCGCACAGTAAGGACTCACCGCCACCACTCGCCACCACTCGCCACCACTCGCCACCACTCGCGCCACTCCTTGTAATGTGTTGGACCGAGCGTGATCCGCCGATGACGCTCGGTCCGTAGTGTCTCGCGTACAGTGTCTTGTGTAAGCTTGGACACCTCGTGTCTCCCTAGCTAGTTCCTAGTCGCGGCCGTCCGCGGTGTATTACTCTGTGTATACTGTACATGTCGTCTCCTAGATGCGCCGAGTCGCCGTCCTAGTGTTAGTGTGTGGCGCTGCGTGTTGGTTGTGTTGCCGTAGCTGTAACGAGTCTCTAGTAACCTATCGTCAGCTTAGCCTGCTCGGAGCCTCATCTCTCGGTAGTGTGCGTGTCTCGTTCATCAGTATCCTTGTGCATGTGTAACGGATCGTCGTTGGCTCGCCGCGCCCCGTGTACTCGTTGTGGAGATGTTTCGTCCCTCCTCTCTTTATATATATATATCTTGCATGTCCCCCCTCCACCGACCGAGGTGAGTGTACTCTGACGCTTCGCTTGTGCACTTTTGTCGCATGTTAGTCTTTCATATTTATCTAAGTTTTCTATGAGCTTGCCTTTTTTATCTTTTTACATCTTTTTTATATCTTTATCTTTTTAACATACACACACATACAGCTGGTCACTCTCACACCTGATACTGTCACATATGATTGGTGCCATCCTTCCAAATTGAACACTTCACAGTTCCACACTCGCCCTAGTCACACCCGGTTTTATATTTTAATAGTATACTTGTGAAGAGGTCTGAGATGGCCGGGTATGATACTTTTCATTTTATTTTTATTATTTTGAGGAACATTAAATTCCTGTTGTTCCGAAAACATTCAAGTAATCAATTAAATTTTATAAGTTAATATTTTTATTTCGATAGATTTATATTTTTGGTCTGTTATCTTAAGTATAATATTTAATGGCGACAGATTCATGGGAGCCCAGAGTCCACCGATGATGACCAGCCCTCACAGTTACAACGAAGCTCTGAAAAGGAATCTACAGGTAGCGAAGGAAATTCAACATTTCATTACTCTCAAACAGGGTGTTCCAAAATTTATGCAAGAATTTGAATAAGTTTGAACTTCGTCAACTGTCAGGAGATAGGATCAGCTGGACACATTAATCACACTATTCCTCCATACTTATTTCTCCGTAATGTACTCTCTTGTTTCTGTGATCCGAGCTGATCACGTTGTTTAAGTTCAACATACTTCATGGGGCTATTTGATGTCAGGTCCCACCAGCCGCGTCAAATATACGGGAATCAAATTGCATGAACCCAGCTCAAACTCATTTTTGCAAAATGCTCATGTCATCCTTCCATCTCTAATAAAAGAATCGTGTTAATTCTAATTTTCCGTTAATTTTGGGACAGCCGCTGATACAGGAGACTGATATCAATGAAACATTATAATTTTAGGGTATGATGGAGGATTGTAACCTGTCCTACATGTCAGGTGACGACCACGTGATGCAGACCGAGGAGTACCCTTCATCACACGACGACTACAGGTACACACACACACACACACACACACACACACACACACACACCTTATACATATTATACAGGTGATGCTTTAGTCTCCTGTACCATTACAAGCTTAGTTAATGTTGTAGTGAATGTAATTAACATAAGCAGCATGTTCAGAACTGTTCGTATCCAGAGAGTGTCTGGTAAATGAATGTTAACATGTGTGTCGATACAACAGTCAGAGTCGTCCTCCGCTCATGAACGGCTACGGCGGAGGAGGAGGAGGAGGAGGCTCCTCGCACGAGCCCAAGCCCGAGGACCTGAGCGCGGGCGAGCCTCAGGACGTGAAGCCCAACCTGTACAACCTGAAACACGAGCTGCACGCCTCCGACTACTCCAACAAAGGTACCCGCTGGGACCGCGGCAACATGTGGTCACGACTGTACACTATATATATATAATATATGTGTGTCTGTTCCAACAGGAGACTACCAGACGTCCGGCAAGGAGCCCGCCAGCCGCGTGTGTGACAACACTCCTCACGACGAATACTCCAGGGACGAGCGGTACAGACACGGACACGACGAGGCCGAGAACCTGTCGCTCAACGAGCAGAGGAGCGACAAGTAGAGGGGGGGAGGGGGGAGGGGGGGGGGCAACAATGAAGTGATCCATATATAGTGTAGTGTACGTAGCCGAGGGTATTCAATACGATTATATATATACGGGTGTAGCGCGCCATGTGTTCAGTGGACGGAGTGACGCAGTGTTGATGAAGCGATGTAGGAATAACCAAATATTCGTTCGTTACTTTCCTTGGCCCGGTTTTAACGGGGACGTCAAAGTATTATAGTTTGTAACGTTACATGTATGTATACTATTGTTTTTACATTTCCGTTCTCCTACACTTATCGTTTTCCGAGTATGTAAGCGGTAATCGTTAGCTATGTTAGTGTAAGCTAGGTTAGTGTCGGCCGGTCACCTTATAAGGTCCATATCAATACATAGTGTGTACGGTTCACCTTATACTGGTCGCGGCCGCTGTACGGAATTGTTTTCTGTGGACGTGATCCGTCGCGCCATGTAGCTGGTCGTGTGTCGGTCTCGTCTCTGTACATATTATATTAGTGGGGTTCAGATGTAAATTGTTCGATATTTATAGTAGGCCCGTGACCCGCGAGCCGGGAACACGTCTTAGACATACTTAGATGATTCAGACTTTTATAGGAGTTCATATTTAAGCATTTACTAGAGGATCGATAGCCGTCTATGTGTCCGAGTATTATGAGGGTGGAAATAAAATCATATCACGATAAGTACGAGTAGCTCATAGAGACCACTGTTATTGGAACCTGCATTTAAAGTAGCGGCACCGGGACACGCCGGGACACGCCGGGACACACCGGGATACAACTCACCTTATCATGTACAAGTATGGAATTGTAGTTTTATATTCACTTATACAAATTATTTTTTTTGTTTTATTTTTACAATGGAAATTATTATTATTTTTGATATAGTCGAGGGCGGCCCGTGACGCGGCCGTCCTTATAATTTATACGATTTGTTATACATATTTTTATTACGTTATGTTTGAGTATGTTCACACAGTACACCCTCCCGTGAGCCGGGGCCCGCTCGTGTATCTACTGTCATTGTAAATTATACTTAATTAGTGTTGTATTAAAACAGATCATTACAAATTATCACTTGTTTTATTCTCCCTCCTACTGGCTGTTCTTTGAAGTAAAACTTCTTTACGCACGCTTGGGGGTAAGCTGGTGAAAGCGTTACGAAAAGTGTGATCGGGCGAGGAGAATGAAAGTGAGAGGGAGATGGAGAGAGTGTCACGGTTCATGGATTGACATCATCATCACCGCTATCATAGTCCTTATCATAATGGATGGATGCATGGATAAAGGAATGGGTGAATGCACGTATGAGTGAATGGAAAGATTCATGGATGAATGAATGGATGTATTGATTAATCCATCTGGATGGATGCATGGATTCATGGATGGATAGATGGATGCATGGATGGATGGATTTTAATTGTGTTTCAGAAAGACAAAATAAGGGAGGGTTATGAACTTGGAAAAATGTAAGGGTCTGATCGCAACAACGTGTTTGTAGCACTATTCTGTGGTTGATATTTTTGTGAAAAAGTTCTATTAAACCTAGTTTCATCAAAAAACCGATTTTGGGCAACACTATTGACATTGAATATTGGGTGCTCGCATTTTTTAACTTATAACTTGAACACACAATTTCATTTAAAAGGAGTCGCAATCAACAAAACGTTTTTGATAGTTTACACCTAGTAATCTGAAAAGAAAGCTTTTTGTGTGCCAAATTTATGCAATCAACGATATATAAAATTTGGTTTCATTAGCTAAAAAGTGAAGTATCGAGGTATATATACGATCAAAGTATAAAGTGGTGCATCGTGACAAACGTGTCGTATTAAACGCTACAGTTTCAATTTGGTCATCTTATAACAAAAACGAATAATTTGGTAGTCGGTCATTTAACGTAACATTTAATAAAACGCTGTTAATTTTTCATCGTGAGTAATAAATATGTTAACAGATAATTATATTTTGAGTGCTCATTAGTAACTGCCTCGTTTAGATTAAACAACCAGAAGTTCGGTGAGAATGGGTTTTAAAATCCCAAAAGTTTCATGTAATTAATTCTCTATGTAAGCAGTTATGTCTCTAAATATTAAGGTTCTCATAATAATAATGCTACATCATTATTGTAGCTATAGGTATAGTGATGAATCGTTTACTCAACGATGTCGTACAAGTTACGAGGCTGGAGAGTCCAAGGTTTTAAAGTAACAATTTAC
The DNA here is from genome assembly GCA_916720795.1 of Danaus chrysippus. Taxonomy (NCBI): domain Eukaryota; kingdom Metazoa; phylum Arthropoda; class Insecta; order Lepidoptera; family Nymphalidae; genus Danaus; species Danaus chrysippus. The sequence goes on along the minus strand of CAKASE010000065.1, from coordinate 2,182,544 downwards.
GTTTTATTGTGAAAAGTATAAGAAACTTCAATTATTATTAGAGTTGTTACGCGACGGTGTAAGAATGGTGTAATCATAATGAAGTAACATTTCAAGTGTTTATCGAATTATAACAAAATAATTTATATTATCATAGTTTTGAAACTCAAAATTAATTTTTCTTTGTGAGTTACTCGTAAGTTCACTAAATACAAATCCTAATTATAGGATTGACATGTTGCAAGTTGTATAAAATGAACAAATTAGGTAGATTAAAAGTTTTTTAACACTTTGTAACACTTTTATATAAAAAAATCTACAGATGTTTGTTTATTTTTAAGCAAAATCGTGTGAGCCTATGCATATTTCAATTAATATGTATTTATATATATTAATATATAGTGAAAGAGTATGAACTATATGTACTTAGTTGATGATATTGATACTTAAAGGTTACTACAATCAACGAAACAAGAAACTTGAGTTGAGGAGGAAGAACTGATAAAAACGATCGCCTTGTCGTCACATCTTTGATTATTAACTCTCCACTGAATATTTGAGAAACAAATAAACCGACCCGACGGTGATTAAAGAATGATGAGTGAAATGCTTCACAAAGATGGAATACTGTAAATGATGATACCTAACACATAATACTGTACGACTATTAATTATAACAATATACTTAGTTAAATAATTTATAGATTTATTTCATTATTATAAGTTATTTCTTATAAGTTATTTGTTTTTCCGTCCTCCTCTTATTAGTCTAATAAGAGAAAGACATAAAAAAGTGCAAAGAATGTAAATGATGTTATTGCTTGTCAGTTGTTACCGGCTAGGTTCTTGTTTCATAGTTTTAGGATACGTAAGTACATCTATTCTGAATAAACATCTGCACAAGTCACATTACAAACAAAACTTATTTCCGTATTTCATTGAGTACGCTACTGTAATGCTATAATGTGGCAAAATTTAGGAATAACAAAAACGAAACCAAGAGTTGGCCACGGATATTTATACAAAGTAAAACGTATCAGCTCACTTGGTAATTGTAATCAGTAGAAATAAAACAAATCCTGGATACGTACATGTGTTTTATAATGATCACATCTCGACTATAATAAGAAATGTTAATCATGAAATAATAAATGTAATAAACAGTCGAGGACAGTCTTCAGCGGGCTGTGGGTGACGGGTCAATGTGGTGTATCATTAATAATGAAATTAGGAACAGACGAGGCGACTCAAAACAAACACTTATTAATTAATACTAAATAGGTATTAATACCTACTCTTATCAATTCAAACAAATACTATAACTTCTGTGTTATATGAAATATTTTAGTTTCAATCAAACCAAGTCTTCTCCCTACTATAGAACATCAATAAACCTTTTAATATTTATAACACATTAAAGTATAACTCCTGCCTCTGCTTCAGCCGCTGACTGCTGTCTGTTGTCTCAATTATTAGTAATTACAAAAATAAACTGTACCTCTGTAGTCTGGACGAGATTTTGTAATTTTATCGAGCTCGCTTCTTTCGCTTGATTTATTTATGTAACAGAAAAGTGCATTTAGAGATGGGACTGCAGCGAGTCGATGTGACGTTTAAATTAAAATAAGGGTTTAAATAAAAGATTCTGGTTCTTTTTTTCAGTAACAGTGAACATGTCATAAAATCATACATATGATACATACGTAGTCGCTGCTTATATCATAGTTATTATAATTCATTAATATTGAGTTTATATTATTTGACAGACTTGACGTTTTTCTTTGTCTCCAGATACTTCTTTTGTTTGAATAACTGCAGTTATTATACAGGGTGACTGGTGAATTACTATCAATATTTGAGGACGTGATATTTGACGATCATATATGACAAAATAAAAATTAATATAACATAAATATTAATAAACTTCTAAGTAAAGTTAACCAAAAGTTATGTAATTAATTACGCATCGTGTGAACACCCTACAGATTAGGTATACACTGACACTCACACATACGCATGTCGTGACGTGGTGTTGTATCAGCACGCCGCAACACGCGTCCACACTTGAACACTTGGAACGTGTCAACACTTTACTTATTTATACGGAAATTTTGTCAAAAATTAAGTGCCTATTTTTTTTACATAATTCGAATGAGAATCATGTACCGAGTATGCTCCTTAAATATTGATAGTAATTCACCAGTCACCCTGTATATTATGCTGTTCTATATAAATACACAGATTGATATTATAACGTACATGTAGTATAGTTGGATAAATTGTGTACTATCAATTTCCCGTGATAGTTTTGCTTTTATTATTAGATATTTTTTTTTTATTTGGAATATTCCCAACTGTTTAACTATTTATTTGACGGCGCATCCGTCAAAAATCATACGTCAGGTTGACTTTTAGCTGTCTGAGGTTAGCCTAGTGAAGCGTCATTGTGATGGTAGCGAGGGCGGCCATCTTAGTGTGGTTCGGGATGACGCCCGCGCACCGCGCTCGTGACGAATCGCTGTGTATCGAAGTGATAGTGATATCTAGTGTTTCGATTGAGTTGGTGTCGTATTGAATAGACTGTACTTTATCCCTTTCAAAGTATGAGTTCCCATGAAGGCCCTCCTGTTCTAATAACGCCCTCCTACATCAGAAGTGGGATCGAAAGGGCTTTAAAATGAGGAGAGTAGTGATCATCCATCTATGTTAAACTTTGTAAAAAATAATGAGAAACTTGTCGATGAAAATAATGTCAACTTCTCAACTAACTTCGACGACGTAGTTGATCCGGTTCAATCTGGATCGTACGGAAGCAGATATAAGGGTTAGGACGTCTCGTCGTGTCTTGATCGTAAAAGGTACCGGTAATTGAGGCTCGCCGGTGAAGGAGATATCTGTGTGACCATGGGCCGAGCCGAGGGGAGTTGACGACGTCATCTGGTGAGACTGTTCCTTTTCTTTTTAGTAGTGGGTGTACTTGTTCATGTAGTACTAATGTGTGTCTGTATCTGAAAATTTTTCAAATAAATTTCTGTGTACTTTGAGCAATGAAGTAGTTCCTCTGAAAGGCATCTGAACGCGTAGTATACGGTCGAAGCGAACGGGCGACGATATGAGTTTCACGCTTACCCACCACTTCGTAAGATTTTAATATTAGATCGTATTAGCGAATAAAGGTCATTCAACCTTGCGCTTCGGTACTGAATACTCTAGTCATACTTCGTGTACATTAACAGTCAATTATTATTAGTGTTTCTACGTCTATAGACTTATTATAATGCACAAATTTTAAGCCCGGTCATAATTCAAAATGTTTCAGTGTCTCTTTTGTTTCATATTATTAAAGAGAATATTATTTTTGAATCCGTGGTTGTTGGACGGGACCTTGTAGAGTAGGGAATTAAAGGAGAAATAAACAGTGACTACATTATTTTCTCAAAACCTGAAACGACAAAAACAGATAAGTGCTCAACCTCAGACAATCTTAACTTTTCTCGTATCAAAACTTATTTGGAAGGCGACGATAACAAAGCCCTTATCGATGTTTTTAAGAAGTATAACTCATTTTGTTATTAAGGGCACCTCTTAACTCTTTAGACCCTAATTCTTTAGACCCTAACATAGTCTAAGAGAGACCTTACAAATTATAAGAGGTTGTTCGATATAAAAAAAAAATAAAAATGGATGCCCTCTTTGAAACAATCATTTTACACTTTATCAAGCCCCATTCTAATTGTAAAAAAAAACGAATGACAACTCTGACATAATGTATGTTGACTCTAGGGAGATTAACACCAATTCTTATAGTAAGCCTTTTGTTTTAGAAATTTTATACCGAACTATTTCCGCCTAGTACGATCCTTATGTCTACTCACTAAGTTAAAGGGTTTAATTAAACGGTCAGAAGTCCACGGTAATATCCGTAAATGGATAGTTCAAATACTTACCACGGAGTCTATTCTAACTATATTTGATCGCGAGCCTCCTATAGAATTACACACGAATGCCAGCGCCAACGGATACGGTACCATTTTAATTAAATGAAAGAACGGAGTTCCTCACGTTATTTCATATTTCAGTCGCCGGAAAACTGACACGGAATAAAAGTATCATTCTTATGAACTTGAGACCTCGGCAGTCGTTCGAGCGGAAGAATATTTGAAGCAAAAGCTATATGGTCATCATTTTATTGTTTTCACGGGTGGCAATCCTTTCAAAGCTTCTTAGTTAAAAAAAAAAAAAAAAAAAATTAACACCGAGAGTACATAGATGACCCTGAGCAGGGCACTTCCAAGAGCGACAAAAGCAAGGCTCAAGTAGTTAATAAGTCTGTGCAGTTTGTAGAGGTAAATCAAGGGTGGTTAGCGGTAGAACAAAAACGTGATGCATATGTTCAAGATATTGTTGCTCAGCTCTTAAATAATAAGTTTCCCGATTCAATTAGTCACATCTACGATGTTAGAAACAATATGCTATATCGAAAAAAAAATTGAGCGAAACAAAGTTAGTCGTTGGTAACCTATCGTCCATCAGTCCCTTGTATGGACTTAAATCAACCATATCCATACTGAGATAGACACGTTTAGTTTCTTGATGGAGTGCAACGCAGGCAGGTATTTTTAGGTGTTCTGGGATTTGGTCCAGTCACCTTTTGGGATTTAGTCCTCTAGTTCGGTTACCGTCCACTTTTTCAATCACTAGCGGACGTTTAAAGCTGTCCGTAGTTCTGTCAGGGAACTGACCAATCAACGCCAGTATGTGCTGCAAATAGATATTAGATAAGCGCCGACCATATTTTGAGGTATGCGTAACATACTTCGCCATCACCACATTCCTAAGGCATCAATTCTTTGCCTGTCAACGACTTTCATAGTCCACGTCTTTGCACTATACAGAATCGGATAGCTAGATAGATAGAAATATAGAGAAGGCAAGCGTTCGTATCAGATGCATTTTTGTTCCATTAATAATTTTCCTATCTCTCCAAATTTTATTCAGTGGGGTTATTGCTATTTTGGCCATGTAAATTCTCCTACGGATTTGCATACATTTTATTGGCATACTATTCACATACATAGATATGACTGGGACATTAAGTGGCAAAAGCGACAGAAAAGAAATACGCGTCAGTAATGATTGATTACGTTATCAAGTATGTCCTTTAAGAGCATACTCTATCCCTCGATGCCAGTTGTACTATTAAAGCGTTGAGAAAAGCTGTTTCTCTTTTCGGTGTTCTCAAGCGAATTGTTATATCGGGGAAGGGGCTTTGTAAGCGCGGACTTTAGAGAATTGAGTAAAACACCTCGTATAGAACTTTACTTTATAACAACAGGGGCAAATAAAGCCAACGGTCAAGTAGAAAGGGTCATGCAGATTTTAAAATGTCTGCTAACTATTATAGAAAACGATACCCATAAAACGTGGCGTGACAAACTTCCTGAGGTACAAGGGACGAAACCGCTTAGCATTCAATGGATTCACCGTGCGGGTGCCGGGTCCATCGCGTTGCAGGGAGGGGAGCTTCAGCAGTGCCTGGGACTTGCGACCCAGGTGTGGGTTTAAGGGGCCCCTTAACTAACGCGCGTTGTACGCTCACCTCCACTGTCCAAGTTCCTCTCCCTACCTGGCCAAATTTGAAAACTACTACTAATTGAACCTACTAGGGCTGAATTCGACGTACGTTCCAAGAATGAATTAATGTTGGTTCTGGACGGGCCCAAGTCTTTTGGTAGGTTGTAGAGAGATTTGGCTGTTATACCTCTCGCTCCCACCTTTACCGCGTACGAATCGGCGACGAACCTATTTCGAGTTAGTTCGTTAGTGAGCTCGTAATACTTAGTGACAACGCGCTTTGAAATACGCGAATATAGAAATGTGTCTGGTCTGGAGGCTGAACCACAAGTATCCTCGGGGATTTTGTGTTGTTTCTCATACGTATCCATCATGATAGTCTAATCCGAAGCCGCTTTAAGGATAGAGTAGGGCTTGACGTTTGATTTTGTAGCCCTGGTGCTCTCTCTCACAAAACCTATTGATCGTTCGTTTGTGGTTGTTTCCCTTTGCGCTCTGGCTACCGAAGGACTGGCCGCTTCACGTATGATCTCTAAAACCCTATAGTGACGACGCGAGAGTTGACCGCTGTCCAGGAGAACCTTACATCTCACTAGCGAATGCTTAGCAGTTCCAACTGCCTTTCCGCAGATATAGCAAGTGTTTTCGGTACCTTTACCCCATCTTACTGAATTGCTCTGGTCTGGGAGAGTCCTCTAGCACTTAATAACACAAGCCGTAGGGTTACAGGATATACTCCAACAGAACTAATGTTTGGCATACGCGCGCAATCTTTAGGGATATCATTAATAGCCCAAAATTCAGACGAGCCGAGATTAGATTTAGACAATATCCGGAATAAAACTTCCCTCAACACTGAAAACGCAGATCAAAAGGAAGTAGTTAAATTTAATAAAGGCAAAGCCCAAGTAAAACCTTCTTTTCTTTCTCGGGGAGATTACGTTTTTGTTAAGTGTAGCGAGTGTTACCAAACTAAACTACAAAGAAAGTTTAGGGGACCTTTTATCATAATTAAAATTCTAGACAACGATAGGTACGAACTGAAACATACCGATGAATCTAATTGCACTTTAAAATACTCTCATGAAAACTTGAGCGCAGTACCCAGAGGCTTTGAAGGGTTAGTTGACATATCCACTGAACTAAGTAATGAGGAGGCCGAGACGGCGGGTCATGGAGTGGAGAGAATGGAAACGAAGCTATGTCAGATGATGAAAGTGAGTAGCTGAGTAGCTCTGATGGCCTCCAACATTGATAAACCATAAATGAGTTGTGTAAGTTTGAGTTGGTGTGTTTGAGGTGGCGATGAAACTGGCTGATGCGGCCGATGTTTCTAGTAGTGATGGATCAAAGCGTGCAGGGGCTGGCTCGATGGAGTCCACGTCCGGTCGACGCTTGATCAGGTTGTGAAGATGGACGGGCTAGCTCGGTGGAGTCTATGTCCGGGTCATCGTTCACTCACATGAGTTTGGCTAGTGGAGATGGACGGGCTAGCTCGGTGGAGTCTATGTCCGGGTCATCGTTCACTCACATGAGTATAAGTAGTGGAGATGATGGGGCTAGGTCATTGGAGTCTACGTCTCGATCATTGTTCACTGATATGTGTGTGATGATGCTCTGCAGATTGGTCAGACGAAAGTTGTCGTCCGGGTCAGATCCATTTACGTTGGCTGACTTGTCCTGGAACCTCTGCAGATTGTGGTAAGACGAAAATTGTCGTCCGAGTCAGAGCCATTTACGTTGGCTGGCTTGTCCTGGTTGCTCTGCAGATTGTGGTAAGACGAATAGTGTCGTCCGGGTCAGATCCATTTACGTTGGCTGACTTGTCTTGGAACCCCTGCAGATTGTGGTAAGACGAAAATTGTCGTCCGAGTCAGAGCCATTTACGTTGGCTGGCTTGTCCTGGTTGCTCTGCAGATTGTGGTAAGACGAATAGTGTCGTCCGGGTCAGATCCATTTACGTTGGCTGACTTGTCTTGGAACCCCTGCAGATTGTGGTAAGACGAATATTGTCGTCCGAGTCAGAGCCATTTACGTTGGCTGACTTGTCCTGGATGCTCTGCAGACTGTAGTAAGACGAATGGTGTCGTCTGGTTCAGATCCATTTACGTTGGCTGACTTGTTCTGGATGCTCTGCAGACTGTAGTAAGACGAATGTTGTCGTCCGGTTCAGATCCATTTACGTTGGCTGACTTGTTCTGAATATTTTGAGTATCGTGGTAAGACGAATGTTGTCGTCCGGGTCACATCCACCAAAGGACCGACCTGTCCAATAGTACCTACTAATTGTGAACAGTTAACCTACATGCTGTTAAGTGACAAGGCGTTGTCGTCCGGCTTAATTGCTACGAGATGCTCGCCTTAAGTCTTAAGTACCATAGCACATTTTGATGATTGTAACTAGTCGTTTGTCAGGATGCCGAACGGAATAGACACAACTGTAGTTCATTGATCCGAGAACCGCCCGAGGACGGTCGAATGTCAGTCCGGCCGTGACGGCGCATCCGTCAAAAATCATACGTCAGGTTGACTTTTAGCTGTCTGAGGTTAGCCTAGTGAAGCGTCATTGTGATGGTAGCGAGGGCGGCCATCTTAGTGTGGTTCGGGATGACGCCCGCGCACCGCGCTCGTGACGAATCGCTGTGTATCGAAGTGATAGTGATATCTAGTGTTTCGATTGAGTTGGTGTCGTATTGAATAGACTGTACTTTATCCCTTTCAAAGTATGAGTTCCCATGAAGGCCCTCCTGTTCTTATAACGCCCTCCTACATATTTATTCAAGCACAAAATATTTTTAAGTAAACATTTTTAATAAAACCTAGTCTAAACTTTTAACTTTCATCAATTATTTGAACAAATGTCTACATTGAGTTTTCAGAATTAACAGTATCAGTGTATAACTATAGCAATAATTAAACAATATAAATATCTTATATTATCGATATATCCGATGTATCGATATATCGACACGCGGCCATCCCTCTGCACATGTGGCACTTAATCATATCGATCGAAAGCCGCTGAAGCGACAAAAAACATTGTTTTTAATCTGGTTACTGAACTTTATAAAAAAAACGAACATCTCCAACATCTCGCACATGTCTACGAATGGGTTAAACTTAGACATTTTTTACTTAAATGACATTTCATGAAATGGAAAGTTATTTAAGAAATTATGACATGTGGTAGTAATCACGGTGTCATGCGATGCACGTGAGAAATACGGGTTTTTGGAAAGATAGTCACTTCGCGAGCTTTTGGAATTAATAAGGTCTACGGAGATTACTAAAGTGATAGATTGACATGACCACGCGAGACAGAAACGGAGGGTTCAGGTTTAATATAAGAAGGTGTGTATTTTAGCACAACAAGCGATTATTGAATTGACGAGATATCGACCAATCGAATTATTGAAGTTTAACTCATTTCCCTGCTAATGTTTTTCAGTCTTGCTGATTTGTGATTATAAAAAGTAAAAAATGACTATAATAAGAATACAGAATGTGTGTCCAGTCTCCTCACTCCTCATGTAGAATGACCTTGTCTGTGATGTGATTCCACGCTTTAATTTAATTTATTAAAGAGAACATAAATATGTCAATATTTAACGTTCGTCTTATTAAACACATAATATCATATTTAAGAATGACACACACATATTATAAAAAATGTCACAATAACAAAGATTTAAGTAAACTTAGTTGATACTGTAGTCTGTACCTGTCAGGTAATTAGTTATACATTTTTTTACAATTTATTGCAAAGTAATAGTTCAGTTCTAAGGGGCCGTTCAAGTATTACGTAAGCACTATGGAGGGGCGGGGGTCTTTGGTTTGATTATTTTGGATGACATGACATGACCCTACCACCGTAGGGGAGTCTAGGTATTGATTACGTCATCGGTAGTTATTTACTTTTTAATCGTCACATCGAGAAGATTCATAAAAAAATATAATTATATTTTTTTTCTGGATTTATTAGAAAAAAATATAGTAATTGAAAATGTTTACGTAAGCATGGGGGGAGGGGGTACGAACTTTGCTTACTTTTGCTGACGATGGGGATGGGGGGGTAAATAATTGTAATAAATCTGCTTACGTAATACTTGAACGGCCCCTAAGTAATTGTAGAAGTTTAATTTTAGTAAGAATATTAAGTTATGTAACTCACGACGACACTAGTGGCCGGTAGAACTCCAATGAGTTTATGGTGGCACCTTTAGTAACGTGTTATTGTTGATATGAATTAATTAATTTAAAAAATGTATCTAGAACATGAAAATCCAGTCGTAGGATTGGTTTCTGACAGTATATAAGGATATCTTAGGAATTATTTGTAAATTAAGTTTCTAATGTAGAAGTAGAAGCCAGTTTTAGTAGATATTCTCACACAGGGAAATGTTACATTTACGTCAGAGTATTGAAGTCGGAGGTCGTGTCCTCACCTGGAGCTGTATGTACAGGTGTCTGGTGTCTACATAGTGTCAGGTGGGGCGTCCGTGTGTCTGACACTTTATATTGTAATATATACACTTACTATGATGAATCAATTATGTAGGTAGGTCTGTATGTATATGTTAATATAATAAAAACATTGAAATATAGTTCTGTTGGTAAAACTTAAATTAGTTAATTTTGGTTTTATAAAACTTTTTAAAAGTTCTCTATTAAAACCTTAGGTACTACGTCGAGGAATCCCTCTTACATTATTTGTATCGACAAGTCGCCGTAAAACTATTAGATAACTAGAAGACCTGGCGAACTTCGTATCGCTCTAAAATCAAGAAATATCTATTTTTGGAGTTTACCTGTAAGCCATAAAACTCGGTGTTTTGAAGTGCGACAGAATGATTCACATATTAGTTAGTTGTCAAATCTAATGTCAAAAAAAACGTTTGTATGGGAAATAGAAAAGGGCTGTTTTTATGGTTTACCCAGTAATGAATCAATTTTTTTCAGCTTTTATACTTTCCCTGAACCTCCACGAATATTTCAAGACTAAGATAAGATAAATCCGTTCAGCTGTTCTCGAGTTTTAGCGAGACTAAGGAACAGCAATCCATTTTTATATATATAAAAGATAAATTTGTTGAAGTCTGTACAGTGTTACATATATTTTTACTAATTTCCCTAAAAATAAACCAAAACAGAAAGTCGATGGAACAAACATCGTAATGTAAATGAAAAATTATAAAAACAATAATATCTAGTTTTCAAAGAAAGTTTATTTATAATATAGTAGCATGTGGTGTGTTCTGTGTTCTGTGCTGTGTGTGTGTGTGTGTGTGTGTGTGTGTGTGTGTGCGTGTTGTATTGAACATGGCCGCGATCACTTACTGTACGATATATTTATTTCTGTTCTTAACACATGCGCGTGCTTATTATTGTGATGGCACCAACCGCGGGCCGCAACTACTATTATTATATTACTTTACATTTTAATTTTATTTGGGAAATTTAAAAGAAATAAATTGATTGATTATCTCTAATTTCTTGATTGTTATATATCATTCGTTATCTTTTATATAAAATATTATATGTACATTTTTATAAAGAGATTTTATTAAATGAATTTATTATAAATTTTCAACATATTTCATAAAACTAGAAATAATGTGAGAAGTATTTTTTTGTGTTAATATATAATTTATATTATATTATATATATTAATCGTACAGCGACCCTCGTATTGTTCGCCGCGGGCCCGCGACTGTTAATTTAGTGTACCACCGCGACGATCACAGTCTCTCAAACTGTACGCCTTTCACTTATTGTTACACTGATATGTTGTAATATAGTTTAGTTTTAACAATAATCATATAAAGTGTGTAAAGTAAACTTATATGTAGCTATTGAAATGTTTATAAAGTAAATAACTACAATAATAAGAGAAAAAGTTTATCTGAACAAGAGAAATGTACGATAAAAAGAAAAACAGATGTAGATGCTGTTTTATTTATTTTTACACTTACTTCTCTTTATTTCCTCAGTGACTTATTTTTTCTATTAGATCTGTTTCTCTTTCCTACTCTTAGTATCTGCCGACTCAGTCGCGATGTTTGGGAAGCTGTGTTCTCAACAAGTGTAAGCATTTCCATCGTGTCCTAGATAATTATAAAAACAATAGTTAATTTAATATTGTCATTAATCAACTCCGTCCGTTCAGCCTTGAGATGAACGAGGCCGAAATAACTTCTTTTGATTTTACTCATTGATACACACATTACACGTGAATACATACAAAAAGTTTACAGAGAAACGTACTGCTCAAACTTCCTGAACACTCCTGGTCGTTATAAGGAAGAATTACTTTATAATAGACAGAAAGAAATGAAGTTAAAAAATATGTAATTGAGGATTAGGATTGAATCATGTAAATAGGGATGTTTTAAAATATAATCGTTTTTGTCTGATCTAGGAAAATTAATATGTAGGTATCTTTATTCTTAACGTTATTATTTCAAACAATAGATATTGGCGATTCATGATGAAGCGTAATGAAGAGAAACTGAAAGCCGGTTTTATTGATGTTGTTCATACTACAGTAGGACCCCGATTATCCGGACCTCGGTTATCCGAATTCGCGATTATCCGGACTGCCAATCGCGACGAGTTTATTCTAACATTAACATGTAGGAACTTGCATAACGCCACGCCACTTATAACTAGGGCCCGGATAAATATGTATTAAAAAATCTAAAACATGTACATAAAATATGGACGAAAAAATCAAAAAATATGGAGTATAAAATTAAATAATTTCATGATTAAACATTGATTTACTATAAGAAAGGGTCACTCGTGACGTACATCGTTAAGAAACATTTAAAAAACGATGAAAAAAAGGAGTGAAATATTTATTTCAACAAAAAATAACAGTTTTATTCAACTTCCATTACACTAGCATTATTTTTATCCAAAACATTAGTGGCGGGAACGTAAATTGTATGTTTTTTTGTGAATATATGGATGATTGTGACATTTTCTTGTAAAATATGGACTTAACTTTGAAATATGGAAAATAAAAGTTGGTTTTTCACAGTCTAAATATGACAGTCCATGTAAAAAACACATTCTAGACCGAAAATGGCGTAAATTAAAAATATGTATTTACATATTAATCCGGGCGCTACTTATAACACTTAGGCCTCGGCCTCGAATCTCGCGGGTAGCGGGGCGGCAGCGGCGGCGGCACGGAAACGCATACTATTCTCCAAACTAGAGGGGAGGGGGCACGGAGAAATGTATGCGTTTTCGTGCCGCCGCCGCTGCCGCCCCGCTACCCGCGAGATTCGAGGCCGAGGCCTTATACGTACATTATGTACAATTTCTTAATAAACGTTGATTTTCGCTCATATGTATTTGTTGTTTTAAATACACACCTAACATTACATATGTATGGTACAGACTACATATGTACATATGCAAAAAGCCCGTTTTTCTTCATATATTGGATTATCCGGACTTTCAATTATCCGGATGCCTACCGACAACAATTAGTCCGGATAATCGAGGTCCTACTGTATACACATTAACTAAATTTCGTAATTATTACTAATGACGTAAATATTATAAAAAGTATTGAAAATATGAAACAATGATATGGCGGGACTCAGTTCATTTGTTATTTTTCATAATATGTAGATGGTGTGTAGATGTAATATAAGAGATTTAATTCTAAAATATACTTTTCGTATATTTAACTTTTCTATGTGAAACTCAACTTCACACATGTATATCTTGTACCCTGACTTCTCCCTCCAATATTTTAATATTTTTTTATATCTCTGTGAGATTACTTCTTGTTGACAGTCGGTTCACCTTTTGTCATGCGAAAAGCTTTAAAATGTCTAGGCATAATTTTTGTAACAGTTTTCCTACTTGGAGCAATAACAATGAAATAAAAATACAAGAACAGAAATAAATATTAGAAATCATTTGTTAGTTCTGGTACTTAAATATATTGCGGATTCTTTATTGTTAGATATGTACATTTGAAACAACGCCATATTTAAATAAAATATAATATAACAAAATAACGTAGTTTTTTTTTATTAAATCAATACAATTTTTATATAAGAGTATTAATACTTAATAGTTATTATAAATACTGGTTTTTGTCTTATAAATATAGTTATTTTGCAGTCATCAAGAAAGTAATCTCTCAGTGTGTTTCATGGTAGTTTATTTAATTATTTATGTTGTATATATGTATTATATATATTGTATGTTATGTATGTATGTACACGTGGCATACACACGGCTGACACGAGCCGGGGTCTTCACACACTCACTGGGTGACACACGGTACAGTCAATAACGATTGTTACAAACTGATGCCTTACAATGCCTCATACTAAAGAATAACAGAGAAATTAAAACGAAACCAATAGATACACTAGAATGAATAATCGCGAAAGTCTTAATATCTTTAGATCTCATAACATATATACTTGATCGTATTATTTACTCGAATTAGTTAATTTAAGAACCTAAAGTATAACTTTATATTATTGGTAAGTCAGTCGTTGTGAGAGTTCCCTCCGCCGCACGAGATGCATCCTCACTCTCTCTCGTTTTGCTCTTGTTTGTTCTCGGACGCTGCTATTGATATTAAACAATAACATGTGTACTTTATGGACGAACATTACATTAAAGATGTTTTTATTAAAACTATTATAAACATAACAAAAATATGAATTTACTTTAGTTAGTTTACATTGAACTTAATGAGCTACGAGGGACCAAAGTATTCACGTGTATGAATTGAATTAATTAGTCTAACTCCTTAAAATATTTATTTAAAATTCATCATCAGCCTATCAGAGCCCACTGCCGAGCAAAGGCCTCTTTCTCACATGGAGAAGGTTAGAGCGTTAATCATCACACTTGTTCAAGAAAGGCTGGCGATTTCAAACTTATAATTAGAAATTATAAGTCCAGGTTTCCTCACGATGTTTTCCTTCACCGTCTGTCAGTGGTGTCTTAATACTCTTAGAAGTACATATGACTCAGAAAAATCACATTGGTACTTTATAGGTTTCGAACTCGTCACCCTCATGCACGAGAGGCGGGCCTTTAACCACTAGACCACCACGACTCCATTTAAAATTATTTTAATATAATGTAATATATATTTCCATAAAAAAATCAAAATAAATTTTTAAAGATTGATTGTGTTTCATATATTCTGAGGTGATCGGTAGTTTGTGAAGTTAGTGAGATTTGTTTAGTAAATAGATTTAATTATTTGTATATCCTTGACTTGTGTTACAGATACAGAGTACACGTGTTGGAGATGATCAGCTATAAACAGGAGAACGAACTTACTGATTACAACATTGTATTGACATCTTGTATGTACCGACGACACTTAGATTATACAAAATAGAGATACGTTGATGAAACGACGATTATTAGATGATATTGAAAAGAAAAACAAAATATATAGAATGTATGTAGTAATGTGAGGTTGGGTATACCTCAAAATATAGAACAATATGCATAAAGATGGAGCTTTAATAGTAAATAGGTTTCAAATACATCTTATTCACTGATTATTGAAATAAAATGTTGACCTTAACAATAACAGATTAGAAAATTACATAATGTATGTGACTGTTACTAATTAATATGGAGTGTCAGACAAACAAACAAACTATAATAATTGTGAACCTCCTTCTTCTGATGTCGCCTTGTTAACAAGCTATTAGTGGTAACTTAATGAATAATGTTTTAAAAGTTTTAGTTAACATCAAAACAAAATTTGACCACAAATTAGCGGCATATACCTATCTACGATATTACATAAAGTATCAATAAAAATCATTAATTTAAGATTTGTTATCATTCGGTATTAATTATAATAATCATTATCTGTATATGTTAATAAGACACTAACATCGATCTGTAAACAACTATCCCTGACGACTCATGACGACGTCAACAGTTACAACAAAAAACAAAAAAAACTAAATAGGAATGATGTTTTTTTCGTGGGACACGTGTTTGTGTGTTTGTCTCCTTCACTCTAACACATAAAGGCGCGCACCAATTATTGATGGAAAAAGTTTGTTTTCAAAAAACTTTTTACAACTCACTTAAATCATTATGATGCTGAAATAAAATGTTTCTTAAGCTTCTTCCAGTTTTTGTGTATTTTATTACAAGAAATGACTTTATTATCCATGTTAGTGGATCGTTACTGTGTTTGTTTGTTATGTTACATGTCACACGTGAAATTATAAATATATTTTGTTAATAGAACCAGCAGCAGTTTTAAAACAATTAAATTTGATGTTATACTAATATTAAAAAATATCAATCAGAGTAACTTGTTCCTTGAATATTTTGATGCCTACACATTGTTTTATATTTATTTGTATTTTAAAAACGACAAACAAAATTGTCATTCCTTCCGCAATTATAGTAAATAATTAGGCATATCATTATTTCTCTTAATACAATATCTCGTTTAATTAATTACGAATTATAAAAATTTAAACCTTTTTCTTCCAACCAAGACTTTCTTACAACCAACACTTAAGCTTTGTAAAAAAATACTAATAATAAACGATGAAGATACCTTTTGAATATACGAATCATTTTATTCGTGTAGTCAGTTGTTGGGAATTTCTTTGAAATAATTCAATTAATAATAAACTTTTGCAATAATTTTCTTTACTATATTTTTAAATTTAATTGTAACGCTTATTGCCTTGGAAAAGAGGCCTTTCCTCAACAGTCGGCTCTTATAAGAAGTTAACCACTCCGTGGCCCGTAATGTATTACTGGAGTAATACCAATCATCCAATTTTAAAACTTTTTCTTAGTGTGTGTTTGTTTTATTTAATAAAGGTATAAATAAATCTAATTTACCCTATTAACACCAGGATCAATAAATTCGGTTTCTATTTTTAAAATATATTCTTCGTCACTAACTATTCATTATACCGAAATGAAAGGGAAAAATTAGTTTAAGTGACAATTAATTATTTTAAACTAGTAAACCTGGCGAACTCTGTTTCGCCTCCAGAAGGCTTTGTTTTATGTAATATTTCGTTTGGTGATTAAAAGATGAAGAAATTTTTCTTTTGTTTTATATTTGAAAAGGAAAATTTTTATTTCATGTCACAACAATAATGAATTCATTTAGATTACAAAAATGAATTGTTATTTAGTTGAACTTCTCTAAGTAAATGAAAGTAGATACCGAATCGAAGCGTTATACGTGTCCGCAAATTATCCGTTTCATTGAAGTGCTCCTTTGTAAACCACACTTTTTGTTTTTTGGTCTAACTTTAACACAAATAAACCGGATGGTTTCCCAACACACACAAGCTATAACTGCCCATGTGAAAAACAATGATTTTCTAAATTTATCCCGCAAATACTAAATTAAATATCTATCATTATACGTCAATTGCATAGCTGTCAATTGTGTTTCGTTATTCCACGTTTTATAGTGACTGACGTTTCATGTCAAGTCCCACGGGAATGTTGAACGGGATAAAAAGTCCTATTGCATTTTCCTGGCTCTAAACTACCTCCCTGCCAATTTTCAGCTAAATCGGTTCAGCCGTTCTCGAGTTATAAGTGGAGTAACTAACACGACTTTCTTTTATATATATAGATATCACACTTAGTAAGTCATTAAAATAAATTTACCTTAAACAAGCATTTGAAAATAGGAAGAGAAAACTACACATTATACAAGAAATGTGTCTAAAAGAGACGGAAGATTAAATACAATTTGTTAATTTGATGAGAGATATTTGATATAAACTCTAAAATATGTTAAAAAATATCTCATAGTCTGAATTATTACTTGTAATCACTGTTCCAGATGTTGGTTTGAATAAAGGCTTAATTGCTGAAGGCATCTATACAGGTATCTCAGGTACAGTCTTCAGAAGAATTAATCGTAGAATGACTTGACTGGAAACAACTCTATGAGGAAAAAATTAAAATATAGATGATGTTGACATACTACCGATATACTGATATTATAAGACAAGATATTATAAAACAACTAACAGAACTTAAAACTAGTTAAAAATCTTTACTATACTTATAATGTATATTTATATGATGTAATACAGGTTATATCACTGAAACAACACCTCTGTTAAACTTGGTTACCAACGATTAAAATTGTAATAAAGCGACTCGCAGCAAAATAAAATAAAGTGTTTTAAGTTACGGTTTACAAATAATAAATCTTAACGTGTTCATCTCCTGACATTAGTTTGGTAGAAAAAATCAGGTAGACTGTTAGACAGTAAATTATATTAAGAATGTTCATCTAAAAAATTTAATAATTGAACAGTTATGGCGCCAAAAGGTAGTAAATTTTTTAAACTTAAATTTCAATATTTCGTTCGCATCTCCAACCTTATTATAATAGTAATAAAGTCGTGTTTATGTCATATCTACATGGTGTGTTCGTAGCACATGTGTCTCCAGTGAGTGTATGTTCCTGTCAGCTCCTGTTATTCCCGTGAGTCCTCCTCAACCAACCGCTCGTCTCCTCACTGCTCCTGCCCAAGTGTCACTCAAACAGAAACACGTTAATCTGGTTTATTATTTTGTGAAATTTCACAGTTTTCCGCAACCGGTAAGTGTTTCAGAACAAATTATTAATACAACATATTTTTTTATTCTTTGATTTATTGAAAACTACTTATTAGAAATTGTAAATGTTTTTAATATAATGCAACGAATATTTGGTTACTATTTGTTATTTGGCTGGTTTTATTATATTTGGCTGAATAATATAATATTAATATTGGTCCAAAGTACTTGATATTTGCTAAAATTTAAAACCGATTCATTTCGTATATATTCATATTTTCATTTATGTTATAAATCGTTTAAGTATTCATTGGTTCATAACGCAGGTTCATAGTTTTCTTAAGTATCAGATAATTTGGTTATTCCGTGTATTTGAATGATTGTCGTAATGAATGTTTGGAAAACTTTCATTCGTTTTATAATCAAACTCGAACTATACTATTCCTTGCAAACCTACTATTTAATAATTTTGAATTTTTTAATGTGATATCATGTATGCGTTTACTTTTTATATATTTTACTCGATTTAGTTTTTATATATTTTACTAATTTGTTTGATTTTTTTTTATTAATATATTTCTTGTTTTTACATTTTATATTTACAACCCCTTGGAAATGACAGAAAAGTTTTGATGACAATTTTTATTTCGATCTAAAACTGATTAAACAAGTTCTTTCTTCTCTTTATAATTTTTTTTAACATAGGTTGTGATACTTGTAATCGAAATCAAAAAAGTTATAATCCTGTTGACGAAGTTCCACATTATTTACTGTCAGTCCATTTTATTATAACATATTATAATTCAAACTGAACTCCTCCACTATAATATAAGCCGAGCGACTTCCTTCCATCTATCGGTGACCGCATTCAACACGTGTGCGAAAATAATAGTAATTAAAATTATAATCCACAGATGCCGGAGCCACGCGAGTTGGACGGAGAAAGTTTATTTTTATAATAATAGCAAACCATATGCGAGCCACCAGCACTTGGAGCACATCCACCTCGGGCACCCGGGAGTACTGAACTTACACAGGCGAATGACCCTACAGACATGACGGAATACGACCTCATGGACTACGACCACGACATGTTCCAGGAGCGGGGAGACGTCACCGACCTACACGCGTACTACATGACGCAGTTCAACCTGGAACTAGAGAACGGGAAAGGAAAACCCAAGAGTGACGGCTTCAAGTTCGGCATCGAGGAGAGCTTCGACTTTGAAGTTGTAGACAACTGGAACGGATGGAACTGTAACAACAAGACAGACTTTGACATTATACACGAAGTCATCGACAACAACGTGAGCGAACAAAACATAAAGGAGGTGCTCCTCGACCTGGACACCATCGAGTTTGATGACAACAGCTTCAAGTCAGCTTCATGCGAGGGAAGTAAGAGAAGTGAAGCCAACTACGAAACGAACGACTACATCGACGACGAGTGTCTCATCGACGAGCTCTGCAGGGAGGAAGGGGAGTCGTGTCGCCTGACGCCAGACGTGTTCAGCGACGACTGTACTAACATCTTGAACAACGACACGCAGCTGCCTTCCATAGAGACCGCCTTCTCCAAGAGATGCGGAGCGTTTAACAACGCGGACAGTTATAACACACAAAACGTTTACGAAACGAACCCATCCCAGAACACAAACACACCGACGGTCAGCAGCTTGGAACATTACAGTTATCCCAATAACATACTTTACAACTTGGACAACACAAAGAACTACGTGCTGCCGGACACACCGACCAGCTGCCAGGATTTTAATTTTGACAGAAATTCAAGAAAAGTATCGATATCAGATTCAATAGAGAGTGACGTGCACAGCGCTGGTTATTATAATGAGAACTCGGAGAACTTGGATGAAGACGACCTGTTCATAAACCTCGATGACTTCGGACTCGCCTTTGAAACGGAGACTGAAGGAAACAACGGAGACAAGAGCCACCACGCCGAGAAAAGAAATGACAAGGAGAAGACTCAAGGTATACATAAATATATACGTCTCAGTTCAAACATTAAAGGTTTCACTTGTTATCTCTGAAGATAAATCAATTTATGGTTATTTATGTTTCAGGCGAAAGGGTTTGTTTATGGGAGCACTGTTTTGAAAGATATCCAAATCAAAACACACTCGTGGAGCACATAGAGCGCGCACACGTTAACACTTACAAAGGTAACCCCACCCATCAAATACATACACACACTACGTACATACATACCTTCCAAATGTTTTATAATAAAAGTCATGTCATACATAAGAGTCCTGAGCTGGGCATGTGTTAAGGATGCTAATATATATTTTTTTGTATTAATGAATCATTTCTACACATTCAAATGTGATGACTGAATAGGCTAAAATGTAACGTTGAGTCATCAGCGTCTGTTTAACTGCATTCTTATTTTTCTGTCATATGTTACATATGTATATTTCGTCAATTAAAGATCTTCATCTCCAGGTTCTAACTGTATGTATATATTATTTTCAGGAGACGAGTTCAGTTGTTTGTGGCGGGACTGTGCTCGAAGCCGCCGTCCCTTCAACGCTCGTTACAAGCTGCTCATACACATGAGAGTACACTCGGGACACAAGCCTAATAGATGTCATGTTAGTAGCATCCAGTCTTTTGTATGGACCTAGTGATATTATATTGTCACAAGCGACACTTTTAACTATGTATATCCGTCTTACAAGCTAACTGTATGTGTTTATTCTCCAGCACCCCGGCTGTGGCAAAGCGTTCTCTCGCCTGGAGAACCTCAAGATCCACGTGAGGTCTCACACGGGCGAGCGCCCCTACGCCTGTCCAGCTCCTCACTGTAGGAAGGCCTTCTCTAATTCATCAGACCGAGCCAAGCATCAGCGAACTCACTTCAACGCCGTGAGTTGTTTTATCGGTTTTGAACACAATTGTTTTTTGACAGTATTTATTTTTGGATCAAGACTCTTTTTCAAATAATAGTCAACTTCTTTAAACATATATCAATCTCCCAGATCTTGCCTTTATTATTTAAATAAATAATTACTCTATAACATATGTAATAACATGAATATTGCGGGAATTTCACATTATTATGAAATGCATTCATTTTTAGTCTCTGAATAATATAATATAGGGCTATTGTTTAAACAAGGATCGTTGTTGTTATCCAGAGACCGTACGCGTGCGGCGCCGCGGGTTGTAACAAGCGCTACACGGACCCCTCGTCTCTGAGGAAGCACGTCAAGTCTCACCCGCACCCTCCGCCCCGCGCCCGCCTGCCCCCCGCCAGACCTCCCCCTCACGAGGAGCAGCTGGTGCCGAGCTCACCCGCCAAGCTGGACACACTCAGGTGTATCAGAGACAAACTCACCGTGCCCCGACTACGGAACATGTAGGAAAAACATCCAACGAAATAACTAACTAACATATTATTTGTATCGAAGACGAGAGGACAGATGCTGTCGACGGTTACAGTAGAGAGAGCTTCCACGATATTGTATTTTTATATATTCTTATAGTAAGGTTTATTAATGTTTAAGGCTGTAGATACTCTTGCTCAATCCAAAGACTGTCTTCCACAGGCTCAAGTAGTTTAAGATGTTTTATACAATGTATTGTGTTCTAAACATGATACACGCGGTTGAAGGGACCAGTTCATAGTTCATACTGTTAAGGATGTAAGTGCACGCATGACGTGTGCTCTAGTTAGTTATATGAATTATATTTTATTGTTTATACAGAGCGCTAGTGTTTTCTAGCAATTTTGTGTATAACACAAAGCATTTTGTTAATTTATTTGTTTTATGAACAATATTATAAAATAGTTTGTTTTTATTGTCGTTCTAGTAACACCTATATTTGCTCAATTCTTTAGGAGAAGTGTTTTAAATACAATATTCTGATTGTTTAGTTATATTTTGTTTATTGTACATTTATATTTAATATGAATTATCAATTAAAGCGATCGTTCTTGTCACATGATATGTGTCACAGAAATATTATTATTATATTGAAGAACATAGCAACGGATCATAAATTGTCTTCCAAGTCTATTTTTATATATCCTAAGTATAAAATGAAATAAAATATTATTTTATTTAGCTTGTAATATATCCACGTACTTATAAATAAATGCTCACAATTTTTAGTTTTAATGATGTCATTGAAACAATGTACAAAGTTGGATGCTTTCCAAAGAATCTCTTTCGTTAGATTAGTTTATAAGAATGTTCCATGTTAGATCTCGTTTGACTTCTGATAGTTTAAGGTGAACGTGTCGACTCCGGGTCCACACTATTATAATACTTTCATACATTCTTAATAAATTCTAACGACAACAATTGCTTTTAGTTTTATTTCCATTAAGTCAGAGTTTCTTGAAACTTCTACGAGTATGTATGACATTCTATATAACTTACTGTATTAGACCAGTGCCGATAGCTTTTAAAATATAATTAAATTATAGTAGAATGAAACTCATTAGAAAAGGAGGGGAATATTATAAAACTTAAAGGAAAAATTATTTACGGGCGAACTGAGGTCGGGAAGGGTATGGGGGTGTGTTGTTAATAGTTTTAGCAGCTAACTTCCAGAGGACACAACTATTAAAAATAAATTAGAAAGAGCATTTTCAAAATGATGTCGAGTGTCATTTCAGAAAAGAGAAATGATTATTTCAAACAACAATGGTACTGCAAGTAAGAAATTTATATTTTTTTCTTCACCATCGGAAAAAAGAGATTTAAGCAAAAAGAAAAAGTACCAAATTTTTGAAAATAGCTGATATTTTGAAGGGTGATTTTTCGATTGAAAATGAGGCTGATCTTTCGGTATTTATTCAAAATAAGCTGAAAAAATAATTATTTCTAATCAAATAAATTACAGTGTATTTGTACCATCAAAAGGAAAGTTTTCACCAAATTTTGTGACAAAATATTGTTTTTTGTAAGAGATAAAAATAAAAAACCAAAAACTTGGTTCTTCGAATTTTTCACATAAAATTTGAGGTTATGTGAAAAAAATGTTAGAACAAAAGTTTTAGATCTTTTTATTACCTACAACTTTGCTATTTAACATTTTTCATGAGGACTGTTAGTTTTGCCGAAAATCGAGAAAACCCATTTTTTACCCTTAAATACCCACGCCCGTACTCTTCCCGACTTCAGATCGCCCGTAAATTATTTTTCCTTTAATTTTCATAATATTCCCCTCCTTTCCTAATGAGTTTCATTCTACTATAATTTATTTTGACATTTCATTAATTTTAAAGGCTTCTGCACTGGCCTATATTCCCCATTTAAATATCATCAACAGAACTAAAATGATTCCTAGCAAGAAAGAATTTTATGGATCATTTAAGGATATTAAATATCATGTTAATGCCTGAAAAAAGTATAACCTTCATAAAATTTTTCACCCTAATACTTCTCGAACAGATGTCCGACCTCTTAAGGATTCCTTAAATCCATTTATGCTTAATTTTAACAGTGTGTTTAAGAGAGGACGAGACGAAATAAGATTACAGGTTTTAAAATAAATTTAAAAGAATATAATATGTTCGCTGCGTTCTTAAATCTGGTTCATGTGACTTGAAAACTGCATTTCTGCAGATTTGATGTAATATTCACAATAAGTTCAGAGGTCAATTAATCTCGTATCAATGTATTAAAATAATTATAAATCTGTTACAATGTAGTTATCATGAGTGTTAACTACACGTGTTTTTGAATCTCTATATAAGCTGTGTCTGGACGAGCGGTGACCAGTCTCGAAGATCTTGTGACACCAGACCGGACTGGAAGGTTCTTCAATCATGAAGCTATTGGTCCTAGCGGCCATTGTTGGTGAGTCTGTATTTTACATTATTTTTTATATTATATATCACATATATATAGTTAATAGCAAATAAACAATTACTTATTACAATTCTGATTTTAAAATTGAATGCAATGTATATGTAACGAAGCTCGCTTAAATTATTATTTTTTTCTAATTTAATTTGTTCTTATAATTTGTTCAGTGGTCGTTTCATCCGGTCAACTTAGTGACGTCGTCGTGAAGTCGTCATGGCCCTGGCAAGTCGGAAAATTATATCACTACGATGTGGAAACACATACCCTGGCGCGTTACTTAGACAGTTACAGTTCGGGCAACGCTTTCAGAGCCAAGTTTACAGTGCGAGTTAAGTCAGAAGGCTACCTACAGGCAAGATTGGAGAAACCGGAATATGCCCAAGTCTACCAAAAGCTGGAACGGCACGATCCCATGCCGGAAGATCTTAAATACGTGCCAGTACCAAACTTGGACAAACCTTTTGAGATTTATGTAGAAGGTGGAAGAATACTTTCAGTGAAATTGCCATTTTCTGTAACACTGATGCAAGAAAACTTGATGAAGGGTCTAATCGGTTCGCTTCAAGTAGATCTCACCACCCATCGTAATGTTAAAAGCTCACATGACACGTACGATAGTGAAGTACAACAGGGATTGTTCCGCAAGATGGAAATCGATGTGACGGGCGATTGTGAGACTCTTTACACAGTATCTCCTGCCGCGTCTGAATGGAGACGGGAACTACCCAGTTTTGCTTCAGACGAGGAACCAATTGAAATTACGAAGAGCAAGAACTACGGTCACTGTCATCATCGTGTAGATTATCACTTCGGTGTACCAGAAGGAGCAGAATGGTCTGGCACCGCACATAAATCTGGAAAGGAACAATTCATAAATCGTGCTACGGTCTCAAGAATGCTGGTTGGGAAGAATGGTCACATATACAAAGCTGAAACAACCAGTACGGTCACTGCTCATCCCCATTTATATGGCGAAGAAAAGGCACAAGTACACGGCAAAGTACGTTTTAATTTAATGTCATATGGAGATGATAATGAACCGGCCTGGGTGTATCAAGAAAGTCCACGTGAAGTCACCAACTTGTTATATGCTTTGACTGCTAAACCAATTGATATCAATGATAGCTCATCGTCTGAAATGTCGATAAAAATTGAGAAACATCCGAGACAACGTCGCTCCAGTAAAATGAAATCTTTCGTCTCTATAAATAAGAAGGTTGTTACTGAAACACATGGTTCTTCTAGCTCCAGTGAATCAGACTCAGCCTATGTAAACGATGACATTCCCAATATCAACGAACCCGCCTATGCTTCTCTCTATATGAACCCAGATCCTCATGGTGATAAGAAACAGAATCCGATGAATGCCCAGAAGCTTTTACAAGAAATTGCACAACAATTACAAAACCCTAACAATATGCCGAAAGCGGATACTCTTTTCAAATTTAATATTCTAGTTCGTGTGATCGCCAGTATGAATTATGGACAGCTCAGTCTGACAAGCCGTAGTATTGAAATTGCTAAGTTGGCTAATGATGTCGTCAAGTCTAATATGTGGATGATCTACAGAGACGCTGTCGCCCAAGCCGGTACTCTGCCCGCATTCCAACAGATAAAGGCTTGGATTGAAAGCAAAAAATTAGAAGGAGAAGAGGCGGCGGAAGTTATTTCCGTGCTCGCAGTATCTCTAAGGTATCCCACAAAGGTGGTTATGAAACAATTCTTCGATCTCGCCATGAACCCCGAGGTTACTAAACAGATGTTCCTTAATGACACTGCACTAATCGCTGCCGCTAAATTAATAAACATGGGACAAGTAAACAATGAAACCGTGCATCGTTACTATCCGACACATATGTACGGCCGTCAATCACCTAAGGAAGATGCCTTCGTTGTCAATGAGATTCTTCCCCGTCTGAATCAAGAACTTCAACTGGCTATTGAAAATGGGGATAGTCGAAAATCACAAGTATATATCAAGGCCATCGGCGAACTTGGTCACCCAGCTATCCTGGATATATTTAAACCGTATCTTGAAGGCAAAATTCCGGCTTCAACTTACCTTAGAACCAGAATGGTAGAACACCTCTATGTTCTGGCCAGAGGCAGGGATGGTTATGTACGTGCTGTGTTATTTAGTATTTTGAAAAATACTGCTGAACCCTATGAAGTCAGAGCAGCAGCCATCGATAAAATCTTTATGACACGACCAAGTACAGCGATGATGATGGTAATGGCACAAATGACTAAAGACGATCCTAGTATCCAAATCCGTGCAGCCCTTAAATCGGCAATTACATCTGCATCAGAACTTAAAAATCCAAGATTCCATGACCTGTTAGTATCTGAAAGTGATTTTTTTATTTTACATGTTTATTAAGTATGAAATAAAATAAAGAGATAACTTGTTTTAGGGCAAGAACAGCAGCTGCTGTTAAGGATATGCTCACAAGTGAAGAGTTTGGTTTACAATACTCAGGTAAAAACTTCCTGGAACACTACGACAGGGATGAGCAACCAAGTTCTATGTCAGTACTCTCAAGAATGGGAAGCAAGGATAGTCTGCTTCCGAAATATTGGAGATATGCATGGAAAGGAAGAGAAGGCGGTTGGGATCAGGAAACAGTGGTAAATAATGTTTTTAAATTTCCTAGAGTATCATTTTATAAAATTACCTAACGAACCCCAGGAACGTAACGTAGAGAGATTATGTTTTTGTTATCATTTTATATAGCATTGTAATGACTTGTAAGTCAGTAGACTTTATTTAAATTTGAGATTATTTTTTATTATATTTAAAAGTTTCGATGAAAGTATAAGAGTTATTCTATTTTATTTTTGGAACTTTTTATTAAATGGATATTAAATTTATAGATCTCAGGAGCTGCTTCAAGTTGGCAGCAACTGTTTGATCTCTTCGCCGATCAGATGTTTGGACAAAGAAAACCCGATCAAAATCCCGAATACAATCCTAAATACTCCGCTGAAAAGATTGCTGACATGTTAAACGTTAAACAGGACGACCGGGAATCATTAGAGGCCTCATTTTATATTAATTTACTAAATCAGAGGAGGTACTTTGCTTTCAATGAAAATGATGTCAAAGAATTAGGCATTCAATTTGGAGAGTACTTAACAAATCTCAAAGGCGCTGCTAAGCAATACACTAAAGTTGTTAACAGGAACCAAGTGTCGGTCATGTTCCCTATAGCTACAGGAGTACCATTCATTTATAAATATAAGGAACCGGTTCTCCTACATGTTCGTGCTGCAACTAAAGGAAACGTCGATTTTAAGGATAGAGAGGAATATAAGTCTGCTGCTTCTGTCAATAGCGACTTGAGGATAATATACGCTGAAAATTATGATGGCAATGTTGGTTTTCTAGACACTCTTGGTAATCAACTTGCAAGCGTTGGATTAGTGAGAAAAAGTCAACTTAATATTCCAATTAAAATAGAACTTGAAATGAAATCAGGAGAGGTGAAGTTCCATTTAAGTCCGTTGGAACCCGAACAAGATAATACTATAGCTCATTATAGTGTTTGGCCATATTCCGCAAACCAGAAAAAGGACACTTTAACACCTATATCTCAGGATCCGACGTCAAAAGTTATTATGAGACCAGAGAAAGTAGCTCAGATTGATAGCAAGTTTGGACAAAGCTTTGGATCCATATTCCAACTTCAGGGATACTCTTATTCTGAAGATTACAGATATATACGAGACACGCTGAAGTCCTACAATTACTTATCTAGTATTAGCAGGATGTTCAAGCAAAAGGATATAGCTCAAACTCACTTTAACCTGAGGTACTTGGGAAAGCAATCTAAGAACAAAGGAGTCACAATCACAGTAGCTTACGGTAGGATATAAAAATATTTTTTAATAATTAATATTGTTAATATTTTTTATTAAAAAAAAAATAGGTGTTCGTCGCTTCTTCTCAATACATATGTATGTAGAGCGTTTCCTCGCGGATTGCGACAAAATAAATATAATAACGATTCAAAACATTTTAAAAAGTCTTTTTGCATAAAATTGACATATACTCATATATAAAATAATAGATGTAGAATTGATATTCATCAAAATTTACTATTTTTACAGACACATTATATAATCAAAAAGAAGACGGCGTTATGCCAATTACGGCAACTGAAGTGAAAGACTCGACACCCAACAGCCCGTCACGACGAGAGGAGTTGATTAAACGTGTTATAGCAGGAATAAAATCATCAAGAGCACACGTCGTTGATTTGAGCGCCAAATTCGAGACAGAACAGAAGTTGGAGTATACTGCGACCCTTGCAATCGGCGATAGTGTCGTCGATCAAAAGATTCAGTTTGCTTTACATGCTGGAAGAAACTCTGACCAATACGGACCAAATCAGTTAAATGCCGTAGGTAGAGTTACGAAACCACTGTCAGATTCTCCTATTAATTTCCAAAAAGCACTAGAAAAAGAACTGAAAATGGACTTTGAAGCCGATGTTCTTTACAATCAGAAAGAAAATATCCACATCCTTGGCTCTGCCGAAAGAACAAAGAAGTATATAGAAGAACTTCAGAAAGAACCACAAGTAAAGAGATGTCTTGAAAACTATGCCAGAGGTAATTATTACCAACACGACTGTCATGAGGCGCTTGTTATGGCCCACGCCCCGGACAACTTTAAATTCAGTGTAAGTTACAAAGACGTCAGCCCTGTGATTAAAAATGCGGCAGCTTACGCTTACAGAATTTTAGATGGGCTTAATTTATGGAGATCTGATATTAATATGGCTAAGACATTACCTGCTGGAAAACTTGAACTGAACGTTGATGCTTCATACTGGAGGAGATATTTAAATCTCATCGTAAATTCTCGTTTTGGGGAATTGCGGGTAAACAATGTACCTATACCTGAAGTTACTTCAAGAGCTGTGTCTATGTACTGGCCGATCAATGCCTATGAGCGAATTCTAAACTACTACAGCTGGCATCAGTACCAACGTAAGTAATGACTTAATAAAACAATCTGTTTTTTATTTTAATAAAATGTTAATTATTATATATTTTATTTATAGCATACTGCAGTGTAGACAGTAACAGGGTAAGAACCTTCAGTGACCGAGAATATGATTACACGCTGTCACCTTCCTGGCACGTAGTGATGCACGATGATAGGCCCGGCAGAAACGAGGACCTAGTCGTGCTCTCCAGGAGACCTCAAGAAAAGAAATTACAAATATACATATCTTACAGGTAAACCTATAAATTAATATATTTCTAAATAAATAATATTTCTATATATAAATAATATTTCTAAATAAATAATATTTCTAAATAAATAATATTTCTATAAATAAATAATATTTCTAAATAAATAATATTTCTAAATAAATAATATTTCTATAAATAAATAATATTTCTAAATAAATAATATTTCTAAATAAATAATATTTCTATAAATAAATAATATTTCTAAATAAATAATTTAAAAAAATCTATCGCTGTAACAGTACTCTACATAACTTTTACTCTAAATAATTTTTAAATAATTTTTTTGCAGATCTCACACTGGCAAATACATAGAGATGGAAGTCCAACCAGCTCCGGACGCACAACAGAAACACTCTGTTCAAGTCAAGACAAATGCCAAGAAGGTATCTGAAGGAGAACTTACAACATATTGGGATGACGTCAACGAAAGTCCGCTACTGGAATACTACAGCACCGGTGACAATGTGTTAATGATCCAATTGCGTGATAACCGTCTCAGAATCGTATATGACGGAGAGAGGAGCGTAGTTCTTTCGAGAGACAACCGCAAGAACATCAGAGGAATATGTGGAAGAATGAGCGGTGATCCCCGCGATGACTACCTGACGCCCAGTGGCCTCGTTGATAAACCAGAATACTATGGAGCTTCCTACGCTCTCATCGAAGACGAGAATGATCCCAGGACACAGGAACTGCAATCGGAAGCTAAAAGAAACGCGTACGAGCCACGAAAACAATACACTACAATCTTGCAATCTGACAACAAATGGCAAAGTGCTATGCTTTCTTCGTCAGAAGATGATTGGGAGTCTAACATCGTATACAGGGCAAGGAACTACGGAAAGAGTAAGGGAAAATGTAAAGTAGTCCCTCAAGTGCAGTATTATGAGAACCAATCACAGATCTGTATAACCACGAGCTCCTTACCGTCCTGCCAGTCCACATGTACCGGAGGCAGCTACAAGATCCAGTCTACAAAAGTTGTTTGCCGCTCCAAGCTGGACCCTCAGTTCCAATCTTACAGAGACGAAATCAAACTCGGCAAGAGTCCCAAAGTCAGCGGAGAACCTCGAACTGTAGACTACAGAGTCCCTAGTTCTTGCAAACCATAATTTTGTCTTATATTGTTAGATTCACTTGGATTACAACTCATACTAATAATGGCTAGCAAACGGACAATGAATATTACAAGTATATGTATGTTTAAGTATATTAATTATTTATGTATGTTCATTAAATGATATGTAATACCATAATAATAATATAATATTTGTTTATATGTATAAAAATAAGAGTATATTTGTAAATTTATGTATTATTGACGTATAATTATATGTTTTTTATTTGTGATAAGTACTTAGAGTATTAATATTTAATATATTAGATTAGAAAATGAAGCAAAGAAAAAAAACACAAAAAAAGTGAACAAGATATTAAAATAATAAATACAAATATTACCTTATTTTATTTTCTTTTATTTTATTCAACTATCTATAAAAGTCAACTTTTGCAATGGTTTAATACAAACATAACATTTCATTTAATATTAAAAAAATCTACTGTTTAATTTTTTATAACATTCCTAGTTTACTGTTTGTAATAAACAGTAGAATTATTTTAATATAACAATATAGGTATTCATCAAATGACTGTTTAGTGAGAAATATTTTTGTCATTAAAAAATCCCTCTGTATAAATACAACAGGGTCTTGGTAGATCATCAACTACTGAATATAAAAGTAGAGTTTTACATACCGTTGGAACAAAATATAGGAATAATGAAATCATGAGCTGAAAACAGATACGTGAATCAAGATGAGTAGTAACGAGTTTTTTTTAATATTGAATGGATAACAGGTACCTACTTAACAACAATTCCACTCATTGTCTCGCAATCGTAAGTAGTGGAAGCACCGTAACAATAAAAATCTATTCAGTTATAACGTCTAAAACTTTCGCAAGTATTCATTTAAATTAAAAGTAATATTTTCGGATTACTACGCGTTATTTTAATATTTTTTATAACTATATCCTTATGATACAGCAAGATCCTGCGAGATCCAGCAATATAAAGAATAAATTAGGAACTAAATTATTATAAAAAAGCAAAAAAAGGAAAACTATAATTTATTCACAAACCTCATATAAATATTATTTGGATCCAAATTATGTTTCTTTTCTCAAGGAATAAGATTTTTTTTTATTCAGCTTCTTTTTATTAGTTTATTTTTAATGAATTTTATATTTGATGTTGTTAGCATTTCGAATAAATTTATGGACAAACTATATTGTAATAAAAAAAACTATATTGAAATAGAAAGGGAAAAAGGATTATAAAACAATTAATAATATAAAGGATTTCATTCACTCGGCTGACAACACTAACCCTGAGAACCGGCATTCCTGATCAGCTGTTTGTCATTTAACCTTTGCTGTTTTGCTTCACGTACATCATTATAACGTAAATATGATTTAAAACTTCGATCCTTTAATAATATTGACTAAACTGTAAAGTAATTCAAAGTAATCTGTGTTTGTAATAGTTAGACACAAAGTGTGACAATGCTGTGTTATTAAGTTTGTATAGTCTGAAATGAATTCGTTTTTCAAAACATGATTGGTAAGTATTGCGATTTATTTTCACCGTTCCGTATTCTACAAATCTCTTGAGTACTCAATTTTATTTATTTATTATTGTTGTGTCCGTTTTCTTTGACAACGTGTTTCGAGTAAAATTAGATTTTAAGTAATCAATGATAATTAAAACCATATTGCATTTAGCTCACTTGAATCTGTTTCATAATAGTGACAGCGTGTGTTATAAATTCATTTAACTCTTCACGTTCTAAATTTAAATCAATAACATTGAATTGTCACTATTTTATTTCTGAGATCTAACTCTGACATCTGGATACAATAGAACTATCTGTAGAGTACTAAAACCTGAAATAATTAAGAAGATACATGCCACTTATGGTTTTTAATTGCAAAACATCTGTATATTGATTCTGCTTTAATATTTTTATTATTTATATTGATATTGATACAAAAATTTGAAATCTATTACGCATATAATTTGTATGATCAAAATGGTGTTTTGATGAGCATTTCAAGATTGGTTGATAACTTTGATTTATGATATTTGTCTATCGTACACAAATTTTACATTATATCTTTTATTTTATAGAAAAGTAGGTATTCCTCTGACATTAAACTTTCCCATATGTTTGAGGAGTCTTAAAGTAAATACTTTGCTGTATGTATAATAGTTGAGTGTAAAGGTAATAAAACATAGAATATTAATAATTCTACCAATAAATCTGTCGGTATGTATGTGGTCGAGCAATATATACTTGTATAGGATCGATAGATTAGTTATAAAGTTGTGTTAACATCACTGAGTTAAAATCTAAGATAATACAAAGATCAATAGATGGTCACATTATTTACTAACAAGAATTATTTTTGTTAATTAAGAAAGCTATTGGTATACTAACCTAATTGGTAGATTAAACTAAACTACAAGTAAGCTTCTAGTAGGCTTTATCCTATACTTATGGGACTGTTTTTGTTCTCAGCAAAAATGTTTTCTTTAAGCTTTTTCCTAGTAATTGATTATGTTATAATTTGCTTTAAGTCTCATTGGCATTTTTATCTCCATTTAATTTACTAAGTTTAATTACAATAATAATTAATAACTTGTTTATTTTTATAATCTTTATCTAATACATGCAACTGTTGCATGAACCTGCGTTAACATAAAATACCGCTGATAAATAAATGTATAAAAGGTGGTGTTATTTAAAATATTACATTAGTAGAAATCACTCCCATTATATTAAAAAAAAATACTTTCAAAATTATAAATGTAACATAAGAATCATTGTGTATTGATATAGAATGTGTTTTTAGGAATTGGAATGTCTAGAAACTGAAATATTTATAATATTTTCTACCTAACTACAATATCTTAATTAATTTTTTATTTTTTGTATTCCTATCAAAACCTTTTTAAACCATATACATGTTAAGGTAAAAATGTGTGGTGTTCAAAGTTCACGAGCTGGTCGCTAGGTGTCGTTAGTTGTTGCTACTTGTCACTAGGTGTCGTTAGTTGTTTCTACTTGACGCTAGGTGTCGTTAGTTGTTCCTACTTGTCGCTAGATGTCTCTGTTTCCACGTCAACCTTTTACTTTCCGCTGCTCGTTCCACTCCGTCACTTTTGATGAAATGAACGCTTTATTGACCTGAAAATGAAGGTTACAGCCATTGTGAGAGAATGTGCAATAAATTGCAACGGCGAGGTTGCTTAAGAAAGCAACCTTTAACAGCGAGTGGAGAAAGATGAAAAACTATGTAGTTCATAATTGTTGTGGCGGGGTTTTGGCATGATTCGTGTGTTGTCATGTTCAACATTTAGATTGTAAATCATTCGAGGATCTTCGTATGATGATCGGTAGTCATCATTACATTTATTATAAACACTATTTATTAATTAAACAAACTCATGTCATATTGAAGTTTTTTTATGACTTTGCATTTTAGAATTATTTAAATTTTTAATTATTTTTTCGAATAACAACTCGTCTCAGAGAATAAGTAATTTTTGTGTAATGCTTTTGATAGCAGTTGTAAAGGAATCTGCTACGTGTTATAAACACCTCGGAACATGAAGTGACGTCAATTGTTCAAATACATTATAATTTTATTTGACATACAAATTAATTGAACAAAATACACACACATGTTATGGCGTACATAGATATACATGTTTATGTAGATGAGATGTAAGACTTTGACGAGTATTCATAAAAAAATATATTTTCGGAATAACTAATCTTTTATAATTATTATTAACTACATTAGGCCAGTGCAGATGCCTCTAAAATGATGAAAAGTGAAAATAAATTATAGTAGAATCATACCCATTAGAAAAGGAGGGGAATATTATAAAAATTAAAGGAAAAATAATTTACGGGCGATCTGAGGTCAGGAAGGGTATGGGGATGGGTATTTAAGGGTAAAAAATGGGTTTTCTCGATTTCCTGCAAAACTAAAAGTCCTACGGAAAAATGTTAGGAATATGGCAATGTTAGGTATATAAAAAGATCTAAAACTTTTGTATTTACACTTTTTTCACATAACCTTAAAATTTATATGATAAATTCGAAAAACCAAGTTTTTGGTTTTTTATTTTTATCTCTTCCAAAAAACAATTTTTTGTCACGAAATTTGGTGGAAACTTTTCTATTGATGTTCCAAATGCATTGTAATTTATTTAATAAAAAATATTTAGATTTTCAGCTTATTTTGAATAAATACCGAAAAATCAGCCTCATTTTCAATCGAAAAATCACCCGTCAAAATATCAGCCTTAGTCAAAAATTTGGTGTATTTTCTGTTTGTTGAAATCTCTATTTTCCGATGGTGAAGAAAAAAATATAAATTTTTTACTTGTAGTACCATTTTTGGACAAAATAATCATGTCCCTTTTAGTGAAATGACACTCGATATCGTTTGGAAAATGCTCTTTCAATTTATTTTTAATAGTTTAAGCAGCTTCATGTCAATTTTCTGTAAATTACCTAAAAGAGGGACTATCTGGAGAACTTCCAGAGTACACAAATATTAAAAATAAATTAGAAAGAGCATTTTAAAACCGATATCGAGTGCCATTTTATTAAAAGACACATGATTATTTTATCCAAAAATGGTACTGTAAGTAAGAAACTTATATATTTTGTTCCATAATCCGAAAATAGAGATTTCAAAAAATAGAAAATATATCAAATTTTTGAAAATAGCTGATATTTTGATGGGTGATTTTTCGATTGAAAATGACGCAGATTTTTCGGTATTTATCCAAAATAAGCTGAAAAAATTAATATTTTTTATTAAATAAATTACAGTGCATTTGTAACATCAAAAGGAAAGTTTCCACCAAATTTCGTGACAAAAAATTGTTTTTTAGAAGAGATAAAAAGAAAAAACAAAAAACTAGGTTTTTTGAATTTTTCACATAAATTTTGAGGTTATGTGAAAAAAGTGTAAATACAAAAGTTTCAGATCTTTTTATTACCTACAACTTTGCCATATAACATTTTTCCGTAGGACTTTTAGTTTTGCCGAAAATCGAAGAAAACTCATTTTTTACCCTTAAATACCCATCCCCATACTCTTCCCGACCTCAGATCGCCCGTAAATTATTTTTCCTTTAATTTCTATAATATTCCCCTCCTTTTCTAATGAATTTCATTCTACTTTAATTTAATTATGTTTTAAAAGCTATCGGCACTGGTCTACATACTCTTGACGTTTCGGTTACTTTGCATAACCGTGATCACGCGAGGTAAATTCGAAAAATATTGGTTTTACGAGCATTTTAATTTATATATACTTATGTACTATACTTTATACATTCCAATAAGTTTTGCACTAAAGAGGTTAATATATTAATTAACACAACTTAATGAATAATAATAATTATTATTATTTATGGGAATAGGGGGCAACAGAGTAGACGGTCTACCTAATGGAGGCATTACTGTGGACATCCGCAACGTAGATTTGCGGATGTGTTGTCGCCTTAATAGGGGAAAAGGGGAAGGAAAAAGTGGGAAAGGGATTAAAAATAAAGAGTAGGAAAAGGAAAACGGCAACCGTCTCTCTCACTCAACGGCTAAACGCAGTCATTAAAGGCTACTTCACTTGATATTACATAGTTCTGGACAGGCCCAAGTCTTTTAGTAGCAAAAATAAAACAAAATAGTTGGAAATCCACACAAGTCATCAACATTGGTATATTCATAGTATTTAACAAAAGATCTTTGAATGAAATCATGTAGTGTTTAACGTCAGTGTTCGGTATGTTAATATTGAATAAATACATTACGAAAACATTCCGTGGCATTACATACACTTGTACATATATTATAAACATCAAATTAAACTGGAATAATTTAAATTTTAAATGAATCTCAATTTTTTATTTACTACGGTCTACGATCTGTTTTCCGGCTCTTGTGAAATGTCAAGGTTATTATAGTCTTCAGTAAAAACAATGTTATATTTGACTAGAGTTTAGTATTCAACAAAATATGCCTCATTAATGTATTGTAACTGCTTAATGGTGAACACTTGATACAATACCAAAATTTTAACATATATGTATCAATATAATATTATTTTAATTTTATTTATAAACTATCAAATTTAATTTGTTCCCTGTGCACGTGTTGTTTACAATAATTGTCAATTGACGTCAAATAATTTGGAGGTGTGCCGCCATTGGACGC
The DNA here is from genome assembly GCA_916720795.1 of Danaus chrysippus. Taxonomy (NCBI): domain Eukaryota; kingdom Metazoa; phylum Arthropoda; class Insecta; order Lepidoptera; family Nymphalidae; genus Danaus; species Danaus chrysippus. The sequence goes on along the minus strand of CAKASE010000065.1, from coordinate 2,146,015 downwards.
CCACTAATAAATATAGTACACGAACTAATTAATATTACTCATACACAATAAAAAAAACATTACGACGAAGATTGCACACATGATAGAAAAGAGTTGAAATGGCGGGAGAAGGGATTGTATTTAAATTGTAATAAGTATTTCATATCTTTAGTATAACGGTTGTTTCAATGATAACTTTCTATTCAGTGGAACTGAATCTAGTTCATCTATATATTAATATATAATTAAACACCTAATTCCTAGTGTAAGTGTTGTACAGCGGCTCCTTCAAGGTGACCTTGAGCGGTCCGTTACATGACGCTGTGACGTCATCGCCGCGCCTCTCCACCGGCCGCTGTGATTGGTCGGTGACAGTCGACATACTACAGGCGTACCGAGTGTTGAGTTTTCTGAATATGATTACTATATTTAATAGTAATTTCATATCGAAAAGATAACAATCGTATTAACAGCAAACATTTGCTATCTTTGTTCGTAATTTTTTCTCCATGAATTGCATATTTACGTTATAATTTATGCGTACAGTCTTTCGTACTGTTTTCGCCACAATAAACTTTATTTTAATTTTCTACCTCATAGAATTTCTCAATTAATTGTCTTATTCTGTTGTCTAAGGTAGATCCCTGTAAAGTATCTATCTATAATCATAATAACTTGGGTAGTTTTTTCGTGAGTGAGCTACAAATATCGTCACAGTTTTTATCATTATTCCATATTTATTATAGAAGTTTTTTTATTTTATTTAAAGTGAGTGTGACTAGTATTTGATAACGTATCCTTGTACCGATATCTAATTATAATATACCAAGCTAATAATTGAGTGTCGAATGCCGACTCACTTGTTCCAATAAACTGACGCAACATGATATGAATGTTGGCAAATATTTCCTTTAATGAGATAAGTGTGAAAAGAAACAATGCTTCGGTCGGTCTTTAAGATACAATAACGCAGTGATCACGAGACTTAGAACATACAGAAAAACTACACATAGAAAGAATTTACTCGCGGTTGTGTAAACAATTAATTTGTAATATTTATGTACATAATCATTATTATAGAGTATTTTTTACATGACCTTATTTTTTTCTGTCGCATGTCGCATTACAGCTGACATAGTTCGACTAGTATCAGCTGTTCGTTTAACATAAGCATTTCCACTATGAAGTTTTCAATATGGACATGTACACACTGTTAACATTTAATTATATTTTAATGAAACTATCTCGTCCGCCCGTGATCACGGTTATTGAAAAGTAGTCGAAACGTCAGGAATATGTAGTTTTATAAAATAAAACGCGAAGTAAAATCCGAAAAATATAAGTATCATTTAAATTAATAGTTTCTCAAGTCTTAGATATCATTATTCACTTGTATTTGTTTTATATAACAAGAGTCCCCTTGTTACTATTTTCCCATGTGTAGTGTGAACACTACGACGACGCGTCCTGTAGATGTAAGCAGACTAATCCCTACTAATATTATAAATGCGAAAGTAACTCTGTATGTCTGTCTGTTACGCTTTCACGCCTAAAACACTGAACTGATTTTAATAAAATTGGAAACTTGAGAAAGAACATGGAATAGTTTTTATCTCAGATAGAAAAGTTCTCTTGGAAAGGCGATATAACCGAACTCGACGCGAACGAAGCCGCGAGCGGAAAGCTAGTTGCAATATATATGTAGTTATATCGTTATTTATAAAAATTAAAGATTATATGACTCCTGGCAATATAATTATTGCTCTAATTTTTAATTGCTCAAACTTTTAAATTGATAATTAATTATTATCGTACACCGAAAATTCACCCATAGTAAGTAGATAGTTTGCATTTATTATTGACTAGCTTTTGCCGCGACTTCGTCTGCGTGGAGTAGTGACTTCCGGCAGATTTTTGGTTCTTCCCACATACATAGTTCCCGTTCTTGCGGGGTTTTCGGAATGGTCGAGTTCCCGTAGAATTTTCAGAGTGAAACCTATGTTTTTTTTAAATTAATAATGAAGTACTTTTAACCAACAACATATTTATTTGTTTATATGAATAAAGATTAATATTATTATTTTGATACAACTTAACAAATTATTTCGACCAAATTAGGTACCATAAAAACGGTTTTTATGAGTTAATCTTAAAAGATAGATATATACTGTCGCGGACTGTTTTTTAGATCATTAAAAGAGCTATTATTCTTTAGAACATACTTTGTGTATCTTGAACCGTTTTCACGGCGCACGAACGGAAGGCTTCAAAAATGAAATAATTTCTCCCGTTTTTTACACATTTACCACTATATCTTTGCTCCTATTGGTCCTAGCGAGATGTTATATAGCCCACAGCCTTCCTCGATAATCGGACTATCCAACACAAAAAGAATTATTCAATTCGAACCAGTAGTTTCGGAGATTAGCGCTTTCAAACAAACAAACAAACAAACAAACAAACAAACAAACTCTTCAGCTTTATAATATTAGTATAGATTCCTACTTACACCAGTTCGTATAGTAGGTACAAACATACACACACACAGACACACACACACACAAGTGTGTATATTCGTTTGACGTCAGCGCCTATTATTGTTAAAGTGTTCATTTCTTAAGACAATTGAATGCGATGCGTAAAACAGAAACTGGCATGCATTAGTTCAATAACCGGAGCTAATACATTACGTGATGATGGAGGGCATTCGTGACCACCACACATACTAGCTGATGCCGGCGACTCTGTCCGCGGTGGCTTACATATTCACTAAGTTATAATATTAATAAGAAAACACTTATAAAGTATTAATAAGTTTATGTTCAAAGTTAGATTTTCAGAGGAGGGCTGAGTGTGAAAGAAATAAAATTGTTTTAAATCCGTACAATAGTTTTGTTACAACTTCACAAGCGTATCACATTAGGTATGGACATATATTATAACTAGCTTTCCGCCTGCAGCTTGGCCCGCGTGGAGTTCGGTTATATCGTGTTTCTAAGAGAACTTTTCAAAAGTCTGGGATAAAAACTATCCTATGTTCTTTCTCAAGGTCAACTCTATCTCTGTACCAAATTTCATTAAAATCAGTTCTGTGGTTTAGGCGTGAAAGCGTAACAGACAAACGGACAGAGTTACTTTCGCATTTATAATGTTAGTAGGGATGAAATCTTAATAATTAGATATTATAATTATTAAATAAACGATTTCGTGTGATACACAATATATTGATGGTGACTAAGCACTGATAAGATTTGACTCTGCTTCATCGTGGATATCTCGTTCCAGCCTCTTGTTAAACTAAGATACCGTGTCCATATTTGATCTTCCTAACTCATAGACTTATCACTACTTGATTCACGTAACTCAACACAACATTCAGAGTTATTAAAAAAAGGTTAAAACACAAAATGTTTATACTTATATAAGTTAGAAGTTCTGTCTCACTATGTATTAAGACTGTTAGCAACTATTTTTAATCTTTAAATTCTCAACTTACCATAACACAAAGTACACGGCACATTCGTTTGAAAAGATTGAATATTATTTGAGACCCAAATATTGTTTTATGTTAACAAGTAATTCCATTATAATGCTGGACGATCAGATTTGTTGGCGTTATGGAACAGGAAGATATATAATAAACAGAAAGTCATCACTATAATAAAATGCTTTGCTGGTTTTGAATCAAGTGAACTGTTTTATTTCAATTACTCATTCGTTCCTTCAACAGATTATACATTCATTTACTTAGGAATGACCATAGATAGCGCTGCTGGACATAATATGTGAATTTTTGTTACAATTATTTAACACACTATATGTACATATGTATACTCAGAAACAACCAATACCAAACCGATACCTAAATACATGACAAATCTTGAGGAATTAACAACCTCTATATTATGACTGTGGAGCAAATTGGAAATTTGTTTTAGTAGCCATAGTTTTCTTTTAGTGTTCGGGATGAGTTAATTTTGTCGCGTTTTTACAAGGTAAAGCACAATTTACAACATATATTTTAGTATTTGAGGTGATCTATCTTGTCATATAATAGAACAACAGGTGATCGATTTGAGAGCGGCATCTTCCACAGTGTACTACTGCACCACACCTTCGACTACATACACAAACGAGACATATGGTTACATGTATACACACACACACACACACACACACACACACACACACACACACGGGCCTGTTAGTCACTAAATAAAGTTTATGAGATAATTATTTAATCGTTTACTAATAAGAGAGTTATGTTTTACATAATTAACTTACCAAATATAATGGAAGTGTATGAAATATTATCCGAGACTTTGGAAAGTATTCAAATAAAGATAGTTTCTGGGTTAATTTCGCGACACCGTCATCTCGTCTTCCCTTGTACAAAAAATTGTAGAATAATTAAATACGCGAAGCAAATCCGCAAGCAATACTATAAAAAAACTTCAACGTCCTTCATAGCTTTGAAGTTAGTTAAAATATATAAGTATTTAAAGTGCCCCATATAAGTACTTAATAGATCTAGGTACTTCAAGAATATATAACGTTTCTAAGTGTTGCCATCTTGAATATAAAGGATACTTAAATTTTATTTATCGCATTATATCAAAATCTTTTTATATCTACATGTTCCCCAAGTTTCGGTTCCTTTACAGCAACCGTGATCACGACCACAAAATGAAAGTGTGTGTCAGTTATTCTTGTTATTTGTCATATACCGAGAACGACTTCTTATATTTTCTAGTGTATCGTTCTGGACTCAAGCAGAATTTGCTTATGTTGTCTAGACATCTTGAAGGGACGGACATGGGATTTTATAAATTTTAGATAAATTCCAGCCGTCTTTTCTTTTGCAATTAGGATGTTTTTCCTTACGTACCTGTCTTCACGATTGAGGATCTGTAGTTTGTCAAACCGAATGTAGTGGACTGGTGTATTCATTGTGTGTTCACACACTGTTAACTTCGAGGCACACCTTCCTTTAATATCTGAGACATGTTCTTTAATCCTTATACCGATGCTTTTCTTTGTCTGTCTAATGTATGATAAGCCACAGTTACAATCGAGTTTGTACTTTGTATACACCTGCTTGTTGTAAGGGAATGGTACTCTGAATCGGTGTCAAGAATTTGATCACTTTCTTGTGTGGTTTATATATTTTTTACATGGAAACCTTCGTCAAGATGATTATTATACCATATATTCTTCGTCCTTTTCTCTCTCTCTCTCTCCCTCTTTAAATACCTCTATCAAGTCAAGGATCTCCACTTTATATTCAGAGGTAATTTTGTAACCTAAAGTCTAGTAAGGCGATTTACCATACACATAGCTATTGGAATACAGATATAAATAACGCACACAAACACATGTATATACATGTGTTTGTGTCTGTATACACGTCGATATATATTCTATGTGTTCTTAAATATTATAATGAATCATTACAATTCAGTTTCATGAGTGCTGTTTTCCTCAGAATATTTAAGAAAATAATAATAACAATTACAAGAATTTATGATATAGTCAGCCAAATAGGTCAATATAAGGAGATGGAGACATTATAAACAACATGTTGAATATCAAATATATAACTTAAATGTTAATTCGTGTGATTTAAATTATATAAAGCTAATTTAGAACCGGTTGTACGGACGACCGAGCGAGGAATAATGCGGAAACAGAGCGACCTAAGACCAGAGCTAATATCATTATATCAATATAAAAGTTATAAAAAAATGCGAAATAAACGATAGGACCTAACGTGTTGATAACACACCTCCGACATGTGTCAGTTTATTACACAGAGAGGACGGTGTTTACGACTATAAAGTTAACAACAACTGCAGCGAACTTAAACAACGACTAAAACCTGGTCTACACGACCATAGCTATATGTTAATAATAAATGTCTCTTGTACAAGTTATTAGTGGTCGTTGTATGTGCATTGAAACAATCTACAGTGGTGTGTGTGTGTGTGTGAGTGTGCGTGTGTGTGTGTGAGATGAAAGTATCAAACGGTTCTCTGTATAATGCAACTGCGGTACGCTGTGACGTCAGGAGGCTCGCTCCTCTCCACCAATGAGGAGTCGAGGTCCGGGAGGCTCGCCACGGCCGGCCCGGGCACGTTATCTCTCAAGGGTAACTCACGACGAATACAGCTGATACTTTCTGCTTTATGAAGGTGATTCAAATTATTGTATTATGGTCGTTATTTAAACATTTATTATAGTATCTGATGCTCCGTGCCGCCCCCTCAGTTCGTCAGTTGGGTCTCCGTGCGGTCAGTCACGTACCTCGAGCCCGTTTCTTTAGGACACTCCAAACACATTTCTCGGTAGTCAGTTCCAATGGGTCGCTCTAGGTCATACAGTAGATACACGTCATACTTATTGAAGTTATGTATGCAATGAGATAATCGAGAGTCAGATGAACTGTTCCATTTCTCTGCCAGTTGGTTCGTTTTCATACACGTTATTCAAAATCGATCTCACACTACTGTGTGTAACATACTATTGGAGATAAACGTGTTCAGCAACTATCGTATGAGTCCATACTATATATGTCTGTCTGATGTAGTCGCTAATGATGTAAGGATTGGATTGGTAAAAATATTTACAGTTACAATTCTTATGTCTTCTCTGTTCCAGTGCTTTGTAGTAGTTAGCGTCGTGATAGTGTACTTTCATATAAATTAATTGTTTATGACCTCAATGAGTCCTTTACCTACCTAGCTATACCTATACCTGTTATAACGGTTCAAGATCACTAGCGACCATTTCAGTTCAATGTGCTCTATAAGGAAGTTCTTTATAACTTTTATAATGAACATAGACAGTCAGTCTAATCAACCATAATTTTTTTATTTAATTACACGAATTTATTGATTTTTTATTGGTTATTTCCATCGATCGTAAATTTAGTGACATTAGAAAATAATGCTATGTTAAAAAACAATACGAGTACAGTCGGAGCATCGTACGATGGCCGCAGGTTGTAAGAACCAATGGGGTTTAAGAACGTTGAAGATGATAAATACAGACAAACAAGCGACTCAGCCGCGCTGGAGGAATTTACTTTAAGAATTTATTAGTAAATTAAAGCGCTTCATCGGCTTGATGTCCATTCGGTGCGGAGGTAGAATTAAATGAGTGAATATCATTATAAGGAAAATTAAAATTATACGACGAACTGACTTCAATATTATATAGAAAATAATTTACAGAAACTGCCGATGTTATGAAAAGGAAGTGACTATAAACTGACTAACGGCGGAGAGTTAAGACCAGGATAATAATATGAAAGATAACACCAAGATGTTAGAAACATGGTCTAGGCAGGGTTCGGAGATGAGGACGTGCGCTCTCATAGATCAGGTAGAGATTACAGGAGACGTTATCGCGACTGCTGATAGAGGGCGTCTCGGAGAGCGGAGAGAAAACATTCCGCCGTGGAAACTTACCTCAGCAATCACGCTGTTAATATACAATCAAACCCGTATCGACATTGAAGTCCTCGCAATGCCGTACATAGTTACGTAATGTTCTGGACCTGTAACATTCTCCGCGGACCAGCTCCTTAGTCCTCCTCATCCCTCCGCGGACGATGTTCACAGAACGTCATTATAACTATATTTGCTCGACACACACACACACACTCACTCGCTTGCTGATGGTGCTTCGTGTGTGTGTGTGTGTGTGTGTGTCCTCGTCGTTATACATCGCGAAACAATCATATTTGAGTCAGTTGATAATCGTCCGTGAGCCCGAGCGGTCGCGCCTCTCTCCTGTCAGTTCGTCCGTAGCTGTCCGTGTGTCGTGCTCGTCGTGTGTGTTGGTTCTCTCGACTGTCTGTAGGTGAGTTGTGTGTTTGTTTCATCCTCCCCCGTATCCCCAGCCCGGTCGCGTCCTCTCTGTATACCTTTCTTTGTATATTGTTATTTTCGCACGGTCCTGTCCGCCGCAGCCGCTGCTCGTGTTTTCTGTTTCCTGATCTCAGCCGCCGCTGCTCATTGTATGTGACGCGCCCGCCGTCACTGTTGAAACCTTATCACGTACAGCGCAGGGTCTAATCTCGCGCACGTGGCAGGACGGTGTTATAATCGGATTTTTTTTCTACTCCATCTCTTTATATGAGTTTATAAACATTATTTGAAGTGACGGTCGAGTGCTCGATCCATTACTGTACACGATCTAGGTTCGATGGAATCCGATTATAGAGAAAAAAGTATATATGTTAGTATATAAAAAAATTAAAATGACGTTAAATATTCATAGTTAGTCGATAAATATTATAATAGCAACCTTCTGTAACTTCACATTCTGACGTCGAGTCTATATATTTTTTGCCTTTCGTTTCGCTGAGTATTTAATTTGCTTTTTAATTTGCATGTTTCTCTATGTATCGGTAGTCACAGGGAGGTGGCTCGTACTGGTTTCACAGTACAAGGTCATGGTGAGAGATAGAGAACCTTACGTTGCTAGTTGTTGATATGTTATGTTTGGAAAATATATAAGTCACAAAGAATAACTAATTTATTGACAGATGAAAACTTTGAAGGGTATCGAAGAGAAAAATTGCAATTTACTTATACCTTGAACAAAAAATTATATGTTATTAGTAGATGTAAATGCTTGTCTGTCATGTTGTGTGTTGTGTGTTGTCATGTTTTCGCAATACATCATGTTTTTTTTATTCTTGTTTGTTATTTTTGTAAAACATTACTTAATTATATGGTTAATTAAAATATTTTTACCGAGCGCAGCGTGTAATCTACATTCTTACATATTCCAAGTGTCATTTGTGTCCAACCTATACTATGTATTGTCTTCAAGTTGTGTCAGTTGAAGCTAATTTCCCTCTCATTGCCTACACCCACGTCTCTCCGGCCAGTCCGTACGTCCAGTCTTCTATAAATACATTTCCAATTGAATAATACGCAAATTATATAATATAAGAATCATTTGTAACATTTTCGTCGACAGTTTTTCTTCTCGAAACATATTTTGCTTCACGTATTAACTAATTTAAACCCTCTCTGTATGTATCTACGTATCCGATACTTGAATATTAATTAAATGAAAAGTTAATGAAATGAAATTAATTTAACGAAAAGTACAAGTAAAGTTTATATTTCTGCAATATCCTACTATGATAGTTCACGGCGAGTTAGATAATGAAATGTTCAAAGCAAATAGTTTTTATTATATTGACACAGTGAGTGCTCGATTATAACACAATACATATAATATAACATTTAATTCATATCGGTCTTTCTGTTCATACAGGGTTCTCGAGACTGTTGTTTACGTGTTACATTGTAACAAACAGACTAATTTTTCATTCACAGGTATTGTAACATTGCTTGCTGGCTGTCGTTAGTGATTTCTGAATAATTACATTCCTATCAGGGTCGTGAAGGTCACGTCCTCGGACTATGTGTGTACATTTAATGAAGCAGGGTTAATGAACTCTGTAACGATATATTTCATTACACTTTCACGAAACTGAAAAATATGTTATCAAATAAAAATATATTGGAACCATACTGATTAGGTCGACTTCGATGGAATGATCTCTGGATTAATATGGAGAAAAACATAGATTGAAAAATTTTGCACAAATATTTGGGATATCAGATATTCAAAATATTTTAAATTAGAGCGTGACTTTATAAAATCGTTTTCCGATGATTTAGATAGGCGAGGTCATTTATTATTAATATAATTTTATTAAATTTATTTATAAAAATTACGAAAGTGAGTAAATCAAACAATACAAGTAATAAGACAAATGAATTCAGAAGCATTAAAAAAAATAAACTAAACTCATTTCTCACTGAATGGATGTCATCTTTAAATTATTTTGAAAAGAAAGCAAATTCGATGCTCTCCCTTTTAGTTGGATAAGTAGTTAGTATAGTAGTAGTTAGTTAGTAGTTACTGCCAGGAAACTTGAAGGTCTGTTGGTCTCTACTCTAGAGTGTTATCCCCTTAAAAGTAAAGGAATTTAAAGGAAAAAAAGTGGAGAGTTAAGGAGTTTATTGCTTTTGTAATTGTTAGGAATCATCGCTCAAAAAATTATTACATGACATAGTGAAAAAAAGGCGTGTATTTAATCCAACTCTAAAACTCAAATAAAAATTGGTTTCATAATACCGGGTCTAAGCAAAAACAGAAATTTATACAAAACAAAAAAGCACACAACCCTTTTATAAATTCCAAGTCTTTTTGACTCAAAGTGGACTGTACTGGAGTGTTTTAGAAATTATAAAAACCTTAATCTCGATTACAAAAAAAAAAAAAAAACATTTTAAAAGGTACATATTCTATATTAGTAGCATCTCTGTGGAATACAGTTACACATATTTTTCTCAAAATACTATTATCATTATGTTGGGGAAAAGACCGGTAAAATTAAACATCTCTGCCTACAGCAAATAAATACAAAAGATAAAAGATAGATGTTGTTGCTTTTGGAGGGAATGTGTTTATAGGCATAGGGAAAGTTAATCATTGGCGTCAAACAAGCAACCATTTTCAAGAGAAAATACGTTAAAAATAACTAATTCCGTATAAGTTCTTTTGACCTCATCAATTATTTTGTTATGCATTTAATTTTCTTAATCTCTGACATGTTCAATATTTACAACACGTCACTATGGAAATTTTATCGCACACGTTTTTCTCTTAGTATAATCCATGCAAAAGGCACTCGCTAGGTTTGTGTGTTACTGATTAAAGATTTAATTATTTACAGTATCATCATTATAATATTTAGGTGCGTAAATATTACTTATATGACAATGGCAAGGGATTTATAATTATTTTTACAAGTCATAACACGAACACTTTATATTATTATTTATTACATAACAGTTTAATGTATTCAACATTTACCTATCATTGAGTGTTTAATGATGTGTGAGGAGGTGATCATCATCAGCTGACTTTATCAAATCTTCGGTATCGAGTAATGTTCTTTGCCAACGGGCGATGCCAAGTTTAGGTCTAAACAGTTCTAAATTCACTCTGAGGACGCGCCCACTAACGGACATCGTACAGAACTTGCCAAAATCATACATGTTACAACAACTGTACACAATTAGCAGGTATTTAAAAACACACAGACATGCAGCACACCCCTAACTATATTTAATTTAATGTTAGGTTCATGACAATAAAAATTATGGCAATATTTTATGGCAATGAAAGTCACGTAGGATGGAAAAATTATTTGAAACCCTGATAAGACACACACACACACACATTCATATACTATATATCTGAACTTTTTATTAGGAAAATTTTGTTGAGATAGAGATGATTCATGTGTGTTTTTGGCAGTACAATACAATGTGCATAGTTGTAATTCCTTCGATCATCCGACTTCCATAATAGATGTGACGTCGAGGGGTGTGTGACAGGATGTCTGTCGGTGGGTGAGCGGGGTGAGGGTGAAGGGGTGTGTGGGTGTAACACACGTGATCTGTCACACTTAATAGTTCTGATGACGTGCGTCTGTTGTTTTAATTAATTTAGAGCTCTGCATTACAGTCTCTCCTTAACATGAAGTTCCATCTCGTTTCTGATATTTCCTGATGTTTCAGAACCTTCAGTCCTCTCCAGATAGGCCTTTATATTTTACAACATCATAACAACAATCTTAATTTTTCATTCCTCTCAAGTAACAATTAATTGGCATGGGTTTGATGGAATTTTCTTCATCATTTATTGTGAGTCTAATACAAGTGAAATATATATAAAATAGAGTACATAACCGTTGTGACACATACTGCCGTGATTTTAAAATGATATGTATTGATGATAAAAGAGTATTCCAGTTCATGTGAAAAAGCGTCTTCTCGTCCAAGGTTGGTTAAAGGTAAGCAGTAATCTTTCAATTGCCGCGGAGTCAATTGGTCGTAAATCAACGGAAGACTACACTCTCTGCGCTACTGCCGTGAGCTATTCACAACATGGACGTTTTAAATACGTGGAATATTTTGACATATTATATTTAATTATTATGTTAATGTGATGACTTTGGTTCGATCTATTTTTGGTCTAACTGGTGACCTTTAGTTGGACACGTGTTGCTATCAGAATGCTAAGTTTGAGGGGCGCGGTGCTGGGTGTAGTGACACTTCAAAGACGGTTCAGTCTGCTATCACTTCTCAAGGTCAACTTATTACTGGCTTTTACAAAGTAATCGCCTCACAGTTGATGACGCGTTTTCAAAAGCTTAATGATTTGGAGAAGTTCATTTGAACCCTTTCGTTTTTGTACAAAATATTTGTAACTTTTCAAATTGACTATAAAATCCAAAGCAACTTGGTCTACCGCTACATCTATTTCCTTGTTCACACCTGAATGAATTACCGTGGATAAGAGCACAGTGCAGCACAATGCTATTTTTTTTGGCTCGATGACCGTTAGCGGAGCCGCGTGCAAAATTTTGTATTTGATATTTTAAAACGACATTCCTCGCAATAATTCTTAAATTAGACCGTCAAGTGTATGTGTGACACCTTCCAATCATTTGTTATGATCTACACACGCGCCTCGTTCACTAAGCTCCCCTCCAAATCTCCTGTTCTCCGTCACCTAACACCAACCATTACTCCTCGAGCTGGTCCCTGACCTTCTTTGAAGGTGACAATCTACATTCTTTCTCTTTTCGTACGTTTTAATTAACAGCAATGCCATTATTGTAGATTTTTTGCATTTGTTATTCATTAAAACCATTTGAAAGACTCAACAACACTTAAAAAAGTCGAATTATTTTTCAGATATGGTTTTAATAATATTTATCGCTAAATTTTGTAATTATAAACGATTTTTAACTTTTCTGTTAAAATTTATTGCCATGTATCTTTATTTACTATGTACAAGTAGTCTTGTATTTTACAATTTTTCTCTAAGTTGGTTTTTTAAGAGTCTCTCTATATAAAAACGGCCACGTAGCATTGAATAAACGTATTAATATCTATATTACAAAGGGGATCCATGAATACTGGAAGACCAATTCTGCCAGGTCTGTTCCCCTCTCCGGGACCCCAAATCCTCATTTCAGTGCCGACTATCAAATCATCGTATGATTTTTATATGAGGATATGTAATGTATTTAAAACCGTCCGAAAATAATGTTCACACAACATGACTTCAGTTATTTTTAGAGTCCACGAGGCGTCTTCAATTCAGTCGAGTCATCATTAAATCATGTTTTCTAACCGAGTTATAAAATCGCCGACATTGTAATGTAACTTGTGTTCTGTCGACGTTGTACAATACATACATACATGTACTATTATAATTATACGCGATGCTTACGTATTTATTGCATAACAAAAATATTGCAACCGAAGTCATAACATCTGGTAATATATCGATCGGTTATAGTTTACAAAAAAATCTCCACTCAGGTTAAGAGTGACTGAGAGGAGAGACACATCGTAGTCACACCCGGAGACAGCATTGAAATAACAGATTGAGATTTACAAAACATCTTGTTACAGTTCCTACAAAATAATGTTGACATTAATGAAAATAACTTAATTATTTTAAATTTTAAATCGCGGTTAAATTCTCTCCTATCGTTGTATAGTCCGTGTTGTAGTCACTATACGCGGGACCTTGACATTGCCTTCGTTTATACTCGTACGCGTATTATTTCTACGTCTACATATACAGGGTGACTGGTGAATTACTATCAATATTTAAGGAGAATACTCGGTACATGATTCTCATTCGAATTATGTAAAAAAAATAGGTACTTAATTTTTGACCAAATTTTCGTATAAATAAATAAAGTGTTGACACGTTCCAAGTGTTCCAAGTGTGGACGCGTGCGGCGGCGTGCTGATACAACACCCCGCCGCCGCTCGCCTATGTGTGCGTGTGTGTGTATACCTAATCTGTAGGGTGTTCACACGATGCGTAATTAATTACATAACTTTTGGTTAACTTTACTTAGAAGTGTATTAATATTTATGTTATATTAATTTTTATTTTGTCATATATGATCGTCAGCTACCACGTCCTCAAATATCGATAGTAATTCACCAGTCATCCTGTATATGTCTTTATGTATATAATTCTTCTGTGAGTGTGTATGTCACTGAACTTCTCTCAAACGACTGGACCGATTTCGATGAAATTTTTTGTGTGTGTTGAAGGAGATCTGGGAATTGTTTAGATTCACAATTTTGTCCGCTGGACAATGTTTTTTTAATTAATTTTTAATTTATTAGTAGTTGTTCATACGTTTTTTTTTCACATTAGATTTGACAACTAATAAGTCAATCATTCTGTCGCACTTCAAAACACGGAGATTTATGGCTTTAATAGGTAAACTCCAAAAATATAAATAAAAAAACGTAACAGGTATTTCTTGATTATAGGGCGATACGAAGGTCGCCGGGTCTTCTAGTATATATATATTTCTTCTTAACACCTTGTCGCTATCCTATTTTACTTACTACTACTTTACTATACTTTATTTGCCTTCCAATATTTACTGTGTTAGCATAAATAAATAAAACTTTAGTCAGCTTCTTGAGTTAGCACTAATTCTAAAGACTGCTCCTTCTTTTTGTATACACATATAAAACAGAAGATTACTGTGAATTCGATGATAATTCTGATAAAACAAAATCTATGACTTACATCACTTTCTAATCTCACTGCACTGAGTTTAAGCAGGTTTAGTTTTTATGCATTATATATTTATCATAACAACATCTACTGAACGTGTTGGAATAGAAAATTAAATTTTAATTCAATGATTATAAGTTATAAATCCAATATTAAGTGTTATAATGTTTTATTTTCAGTTCGTACGGCCTGTTCATGATCGTGTTCTTAACACAATGATCCACCTGTGGAGACGGACGCCCTGCAGGATCATCAGCACCTTCCTCAACACGTAGACCAGAGGATCCTCTGCTCCTGGAACTACACCTGCTACTTGTGATATTAGTGTATATAGCTAAGTGCCATAGTGATACTGACAATGAAACTTATAGTTGTAATGATAGTGGCCATGGAGCTGGTCGCCGGTGACCGGACCAAGCTGCCGCCAACCTGTGATAGGTGAGACTCACACACACACACACACACACACACACACACACACACACACACACACACACACACATCATCACGAACACATCTTGTATCAGTTATTCCAAACAACAAACGTCCTCCAAATTGATCTAATTCCCCATCGGGTTCAATGTTATCTTTATTATAATTATAACATAAAGGAAAAGATATTTACAATATTATATGAAAATAATAGCATTTATTTATAAACTAGTAATTATTACTATTGTTGATGTTTAACATCATATGTTTTGAGTACCTAATTCCTTTTAAAAAATGCTCTAGATATCGTTAGATACAATTTATATCATATTTTTTTCTTAGATATTCATTAAATCCTACAACAAATAAGATAACATATTTTAAATATGTATCAAATCATTTAAAGTGAAGGTTACAAACAATATTATCAGTAGACCGGAACAAAAAAAATATGTCATTTTATTATTGTAAAAAATAAACGAAGAGATATTGTTTTGAAACATGCTACATTTTTTAGGATGCATTGATTTGTACGATGCTGACTGAACAACATTTAGATTTGAGTAAGATCTCGTACACTCTAAGAAAGACGATAAATACATATAAGAACACTTTACCGGAACAGTTTGAGACCTTGTACGTAGGAAGTGTGTCCGTTGATATAATGTTACTACTGACCAGGTGACGGTCAGTGTTGGAACACAGCCACAGTGTTATGTAAAGAGTATGTTAGGTATTATAGTCAGAACATAAAGCAGACACAGTGTACATACACTCGGACTCATTAGAACGATGGGCGTTATTCATATTATTTAACGCAAGAACCTGACGTATTCAATAATTTGTTTTAACTTAAAAAACGTTACAGTTCGCGGTGTATGTGTGACTATACAGTACACAATGTTTCTTATAATAATAAAAATGGTTAAATTTTAAGTTAGATTACATTGAGAAGGAACATGAAGGTAGTCTTAAGTCCGAGCGGATCTCCTTTAAGTATTCCCTGGTGTTCTAAACACGTACCATGAATAATAAGAAGCTCAAGTCTCTCTGGACTATGACAATAGAACACATAAAGATCAGATTTTAATAACATTTTTTATGATAGAAATAATAGTATTTATGATTCCGATTGTTTCAAGGACCTCATTATATAATTACTATAAATGTTTTATGATGCTCATTAGTCATTACGATCTTCTTTAAAGATTGGATGCTAAATACAATATAAATGATCATGAAAAAAAAGTTGGACACTTGCTTAAGAGTCGCACAATACTGTACAATAAATATTGTTGATGCGTCTTATGATATGATTTTATATTATTACTTGCAAAACCACAAACTATTAAAGTTCACGAGTTTCAATGATGCGTTAAACATAAATCATGTAATCTGTCGTAGAGATCTTAATGAAGTCCCGTGACGGAACACACTTTAGGAACAACTGATTCAAACATCAATCAAGATAGTTCACTAGCGTGTACTTTGTGTCTGTAATGTAATCTATTTTTGTGTTGCTTGTGTCCAGTATGATTTACTGCCACGGACCGCTGCTGGACACGGTCCAGATGGCGGGCCTGTACAAGGACTCCAAGACCTTCGTGGACATGAAACTGAAACTCTCCGCCAACATCACCATGGAGCACTTCCACGAGATGATGGCCAGGTAACGACACGACACCGATACGATATACAGTAATAACCCCGCTTAACGCGGTTTCACTATAACGCGAATTTCAAAAATTTATGCAGGTTTGGATATTGTAGATTATAGACAATAATGATGACCGTGTCTTGAACGTGTGGCAAACAATTAAAAATAGTGTTGGTTGTTATGAACGTATTTTACAAGAACGTTAACAAAACGCTACCCAAAAAAAAGACAATACATGTATTTTTTCGTAAAAAGTAGGAGTACCTATGTATTGTATAGTGTTCTTAGAATTAAAGTAATTGATTAACATGATTTTTATATTTGCATATTAAATTTTGACTGTGTTTAATCATAAACGTCGATATACGCGAATTTCAGTTAACACGATTTTCTTCGGAACGTATCCCTCGCGTAAAGCGGGGTAGGTATTACTGTATATACATGGCCGGTGAGGCTGACCGCTGAATGTGTTCCCAGGACGAGTGACCGACCGACCAAAGCTGACATCCAGGAGTTCGTTGATAATAACTTTGACCCCGCCGGCTCCGAGTTTGAAGACTGGAGACCCACCGACTGGAAGGATAACCCAGGTAAAGAGGAATTAATGACTTGTAGAATTTTATATAAACCCATCTACAGATCATGAACATTACATCGTATAGTGAGATTAATCTGTTTGTTGAACTAACACGCTAGAGTCCATCTTATATAGTCAAGCTAAGTTTAAAGTTCTCATTTATTTTCCTTCGAGTTGTAAAAGTTCCCACAGTGACCGCTATCAGACGTTGTATTTGAAACTAAACAGACAATTAATAAATAGATTTGATAAAGATATTCAAACAACAGTAGATAACATTGTAAGTTTACTAACATTAATAATTCGTTATGAAAATAAACAAGTCGATAAGAAATTGGTCTAAAAATAAACAATGAGGGATAATTTATGATTTTCCATACTTTATCGACAAATTGTCTGAAGTGATTAAGATACAAACAAAGAATGCATATTTTTTGTATATTTGACATATTAATAATATACAATCTAAACTGCTGGCCAAAGCAGTTTGTGTTTTGATTTTCTTCCCATATGTGTGTATATATACAAAGAAAATTCATGGTTACGAACGGGATTAGAACCCAAACCGTCCGCCAGTATCGAGTTAAAAACCATTTAAACCATTTATTTGCTACACACATACATTACATCGATTATACAGAAGAAAATAATTAAATTTAAAGAATACAATGTAGAAGCAAGGGGTTCATCTCAGTATAAGCTGAGCTAATGCACAGCACTGATTTTCAGATGGCCCATGACTATTGGGTAAACATACACAAATGCGTGCATACGAGAATAAATAAATGAAATTATAAGAACAAAAAACTAAAAAGCTCTTATCCTTGAGAAAAAAAACATCACACAAAAAGAAAAACATCACAAGTTGTTCATGCGAAGTTCCGCAGGTTGTGGGTTCAATCCTGTTCGCGTCCATATATATTTGCTTGTCCATGTTATATATGTAGGTATGTTTCTTGGTTCCAGCCTTCCTGTCTCGCATCAAGGACCCTCAGTTCCACCAGTGGGCGTCCGACCTGAACGCTCTGTGGCTTCAGCTCGGCAGGAAGATGAAGGACGACGTGAAACACAACGAGCACCTCTACTCCATCATATACGTACACAACCCGGTCATTGTGCCAGGTATTATAATGAAACGCCAACGAAAACAATACTTACACACACAAATATCTATCGGTTAATTATATAGGGTGACAACCGAAGGTTTCAGGAAAACTACTAAACTTACTTAGATTACTAATGATGAGAATTACATGTTAAAACTTATAACCTATACTTAGGACAACATGATTGTCCCGATGTTAGGATAGCAATACCATTCCAAAGCTTATGTGGTATCAGGAATCTTCTGGTTCACACGGCTTGGTGTTCGTTCCGTGGAGTCAGCGGCGTCACTCGTTATATGACATTTTATATATACAACGATATCGCCCCGGCGATGTTCATTTATTTTTTTAATATGTTACTCGTACGTTACAAGTTTTCACCAGTTTACAACAACTGTTTTAGTTGTCCAAGTCGTATTATCAATATCTATCATTATCATGTAACGCCAGGCGGCAGGTTCCGTGAGTTCTACTACTGGGACTCATACTGGATCATCAAGGGTCTACTTCTGTCTGAGATGAGGTCCACCGCCATGGGAATGATCTCTAACTTCCTGGACATAGTGGACAGGTTCGGGTTCATACCTAACGGAGGACGAATCTACTACCTCATGAGGTAAGGAATTATCTTCTTCACATAAACATTAGTTGTAATATAATTTACTGTGTCAGATGGTCGCTATAGAGGATGTAGGATACAGTGAATCAACTGTGAATAGAAGGAAATTAAAACATTTCACACAAAAAACAATATAAATAGAGACTAAACAATAATTTAAATAATATACAGTATGTACACATCTAGAGAATGAAATTGATGAATTTGGAAATTTGGAAACAATATTAATTTCTCCTTCCCTTCCTTTATTTATTTCTCCCAACAGAAGTTTATTAAAGGCTAAGATAATAATAAATATCAGAAGCATTCAAACCTGTGTCAGTGACACGTACTTTCATCAATAGATTCACAAATGAGCGAGTTAGGTCGGTCACAGCATTTTCAATAAATGTGAACGGTGTTGTTATTTGTCAGTAACACTGCTATTTAGTTCTAACCACATGAATTATGAAACTGATTTTTTTTTGGTAGTTCCTTAATAATGTTTATATGAATTAATTTCCCAGATCGCAGCCTCCGCTCCTGATCCCGATGGTGAAGCTGTTGATGGATGACTTCGAGGACCTGAGCTTCCTCCGCACACACATACACACCATGGACAGGGAGTTCGAGTTCTGGATGAACAACCACACGGTCACCGTACACTACGACGGAAACAAGTGAGGACGTTAGAGATTGTTACTCCTAACATAAATTATGTGGTATCCGTTTGGTGTGTCGCTATCTTTTTAATATTTAATTTGAAATATGTTGTTAATTTAGACATTATTATTATTAGACTAACATAGTTTTATAAGTAAAAATACGAACAATTGGGCCTATGTTGCCAATAAAGAAATTATTATTATTATTATAAACTAGTTTTTGCCCGCGACTTCGTCCGCGTTAGTTTCGTCATTAGTAATATATGTATAGCTGACCAGGCGAACTCTATTCCGTTTTAGAGGCCATAAATAATCAGGTTTTTCCTGTTTCAATCAAACAGAATGATTGACATATTAGTTAGTTGTCAAATCTAATGTCAATAAAAGCGTTTGTATGGGAAATAGAAAAGGACTGTTTTTAGGGTTTTCCCGGCAATAATTTCAATTTTTCTCACCTTTTATACCTTTCCTGAACCTCCACGAACATTTCAAGACTAAGATAAGACAAATCCGTTCAGCTGTTCTCGAGTTTTAGCGAGACTAAGGAACAGCAATCCATTTTTATATATATAGAAGATACTGATACATGAAGGTGTTAGGATATATACAGTTATAAAATAATGAATGGCTTTGTGACGTTACAGGTATCAAATGGCTCGATACAACGACATGTCTCAGGGACCGCGCCCGGAGAGCTACAAGGAGGATATAGACTGTGCCAAGTGAGTTACACGCACACACACACACACACACACACACACTACTGATCTATTATTACTGAGTATTGAACTATTATCATTGAGTTTGATCTATTATCACTGAGTTCCTTACCTGTCCTATGATGTCACTTTAGTGTAGTGAGGTACTGTCATGATGTCAGTGTGTATGTTCTCTGTGTGTCAGACACCTGGACAGTCGCGAGCTGAAGGAGGAGCTGTACGCGGAGCTGAAGGCGGGCGCGGAGTCCGGCTGGGACTTCTCCTCCCGGTGGTTCATACTCAACGGAACCAATAAAGGTATCCACTCGACCGTACAACTGATCTATAGAACACTACCTTCATTACTATACATGTTGTATCTCCAGGTGGCACGTGTTGAATAATTTTATACCAGAAACACCTAAAACTCGAACCAAGTACGGCATTAAAACTATTTCATTTGAAGGAGCACAGCTGTATGCTTTACCTCTAAGTGTTGTCAATTCAAAATCTCTAAATATATTTAAAAAACGATTAAGAACCCATATATTAGAAGATTTCACTGATCTTGTATAATATCAGTACTGTTTATTATTTGTAATTTTAATTGTAGTTATAGTTTTTAAAATTTCCTTCGTAAGCGAACTCTGTTCTTTTTGGAAATAAACTTCTTTAAACCTAATACTAAGCCTGAAGGAAGTCTTAATATAAGTGGTGTATATGTGCAGGTAACCTGACCAACCTCAAGACTCGCTCCATAATCCCGGTGGACCTGAACGCCATCTTGTGTTGGAACGCCGGTTTATTGTCAGAGTTCCACGCGAAGCTTGGGGACACGTCCCGCGCTGATTACTATAGAGAAGTGAGGGCGCGACTAATGGAGGCCATTGAGAAGGTAACCAGAACTACAGGTAGATTAATTATACTAATGAAAGCACTCGGGTCTGCATGTATTGGTAGTTTTATACGACCGTTACACACATACGAACATACCTTTATGTTGACACAGTTCAGTATCTGACTTGTAGTCGGATGGATCATTTGTTCACTCGTAATTAACACAACAATATATTTACTGTTTCAAGTGCGGCCAAGATTTTCTTTGGATATATAAGATTTTAATTAAAGAATTACAAATGTCAAATCAATATGAATAATGTAAAGTGTAGTAAAAGTTTCTGACCAAATAAATAAATATATTGAATGTCAAGAACATTTGTGAACTAACAAACTCAAATAGGATTTCAATTAAAAAAATATATTTTTCTTACAAATATTGTTATAAATGTTTATAAGAAAAACAAATATTAACACGCATCAACGTCTATTGTGTGTGTCACGTGACTTCATACAACACGCAAAAATTATGAAGTGTCCCGCCGCACCCACAGAGCCCTTATTATATGTATTTTCACCTATAAGCTACGTCGCTGACAAGTTTAATGAAATTTAATCCAATAGTTTTTATGTGAGAGACTCAAACATCCTCACACGTACAGTCGTATATGTGTGTGTGTGTGTGTCAGGTGTTGTGGCACGAGGAGGTGGGCGCGTGGCTGGACTTCAGTCTGGAGTCAGGTCGAGCCAGGGACTACTTCTACCCGTCCAACGTGGCCCCGCTGTGGACCGGCGCCTACGACCGAGCTCGGGAAGAATACTACGTGAATAGGGTCATCAACTACCTGGATAAAGTTAAGGTATGCTCACTATATAGTGTCAATACCTACTGTACACTTGTATGAAAGTTTCTATAATGCAAAAAGAGAAAGTGACTACACTCTCATTATGGTCTTATAAATACTAGATATATACTCAAAACGGAGGTTAGGTTCACTGAGAATAAACATGATATAATTATTATTATTATTTTTTCTCTGTGTGTGGAATTTCTAAAATGACAGCATATGCTGAGTGATTCTCCTTTTTGTGATACTACTGCTGTGTAGCCAGCATTTTGTTTTGATTCATTTATACCTTCTAATTTTTAATCTTTTTTAGATATTATTTAATTGTATTGTTATTTTATGTTTTTGTTTTTTATTTCTGTTTATGTTAGTGCTGTCTCGCAAAAATGTTCACAAATAGAACATTTTCTTTCTTTCTTTCTTTCGTATACCCTACCAATTACCATGATCGTTATCAGTGTTAGTATATATGTTGTGTGTGTGTAGGTGGACATCTTCGAGGGCGGTATACCGGCGACGTTCGAGCACTCGGGCGAGCAGTGGGACTACCCTAACGCGTGGCCGCCGCTACAACACATAGTGGTGGAGGGACTGGCGGGCACCGGGCACGCGGCCGCCAATAGACTGGCCGAGGAGATGGCCGCCAAGTGGGTGCGCTCCAACTACGACGTGTGGAGGAGGAAGACGGCCATGCTGGAGAAGGTGCGTACATACATACAGCACACTCACGATACATATATACAGAACAAACACTACCAAAGAAATGTATCTTTCATGTGCCACACACACACATACTCTCTCTTTTACTGAATCGTTGAAATGAATCGATGTCCACGATACCGGCCTAGCCTAGTGTGGACGTCAACGTTTTTGTTGTAAAGTTTTTACAAATATATAAATGAAATAAATAAATATGTAAATGTCTTGTATAATTTCCTCAATAAGTAATATTTTATGGTAAAATTATATCCGACGTGTTCGGAACTGAATCGTCAAAAAGTAATAGTTTCAAAATATGTCAAATCTTGTACATAGTCTTATTACATAATATTCCTATTTCAAGACCTGAAAAATGTCGAGATTAGTCTGAAGAGGTGGTTATATACACACTTACATTCCAAACGACGTCGACCAAATCCTTAAAGTAGATTTTTTTTATATGATATAAAATTATATATCTTTTGCCTATATAAGTAAACACAAAATCATTGACATATTTATAAGTGAAGTATACCGCGACTCGTGAGTGGCGGGGTAGTATATGTGTGTGTGTGTATAGTTGTTGAGTGTGTGTGTGTTCCAGTACGACGCCACAGTGTTCGGTGGTTTCGGCGGCGGCGGCGAGTACGTGGTTCAGACCGGCTTCGGCTGGACCAACGGCGTGGTGATGGTTCTACTCAACAAGTACGGAGGTGAGTCGCTCGTCACGGTACACTACGCCTTATACATATATACATAAGGTCGTCATTCGCTTCTCACATCGACTCTCATAATAATGTATTGTTTTTTTTTTCTTGAATCATTCGTCGGAGAAGTCAAAGCGCTGGGTGAGTCTCATTCATCACTAGACACTAGAATGTTGACGCTTTTTATTTTATACGTATTAGTTTTTTTCAGTAAAATTATCTCTCACATAACAAATATAGAACATATGTTTATTGAATTATTTTATATCAATTATATTTATTTCTATATGTGTACACAACTAATCTGTTTTGTTCCAACACACTGCATGTTTATTATACAACTCACAGCGGGTGTCTAGACGGGCTTTGTAGTTTTCACGTTTTATTTCATTCGGTGTCGGATTATTCTTACAGTATCTAATGTATCAGTATATATTCTGAAAACTGTCTATATATATTGTTTCTTTACACCGAGTAGTTCCTAGTCGTTAGTCCCGTTAACACATGTGTCACAATAAGTGTACATAGTTTTTGGATGGCCAACTACCCTCAATTAATACAATTATCGTTTTGACAGATTCTCCTTAACGACATACTGTTTACAAGCAATTTTGAATATATTTATTTTCAAATATAATTTTAAACATAAGATTATATAACGTATCTATAATTCGATCTTTTAAATATCGAAGACTGTAAAAGTCTTCAGAGGTCGCTGGTGAGGCGCGTCGTAATAGGTGCTGTGTTTGACAGATTGGTTGTCGGCAGAGGACGCGTTTGGGGGAGAGGGGGAGGAAGGAGGGGTTGCGGGGGGAGGGGGGCTGCACGTACAGGGGGCGGGGGTGGGCGCGGGGGGCGTGGCCACCGCGCTGCTGGTGGTGCTGGCGTCGCTGGCGGCCGGCACGCTCGGGTGAGGTCTGTATCTAATACACTTATATTTACATTCATTACAGCATCACACTGATAACGTACATTTCTTTGCTTTGTGCCGTAAGTAAACAGTTAGTAAGTTACATATTCTTTGTCTAAAATGTGTCATTGTGTATCTCATATTCTTTGATATAATACATGTATGAAAGTCGAATCATTGCATATGTAAATCAGTGTGTCTTATTGTACTCGGAAATAAATCGTGAATTAGTTAGTGTCTTCTTTATCCTCAACATGCTAAGCTCAATAGCTTATTTCTGTATCGAAAGAGGGTCAGTGTTTTGAATGTTAAGGACCATAAATTAATTCATGTTTATAAGTTGTCGATGCGATAAAACATTGTGAAGAACGTTTAGGACGTCTAAAGAAACCTTAAAAGGTCCCCATCGATATCGTGTGTGCCAAAAAAAAATTCAAGGTGAATTGGTGTCTAAAATTGTTTCCAGATCGTTTGCCAAACATCATTGGAGATCATTACAGACTGTTCCTATATTATCTTGTAAGACTCTTGTAGGTAGAACCCTCGCGAGTTAGTGTCATCTGTATTCTGTATTCTTTGTTGTATGTGATCTTTTTATTACTATTTTTTCGGGAAGAAAATAATAAGGACTTCTTGAAACTTCACATGTCCACTTTTATTTTGGAAAAAAATAATAATCGTCACATACATATATTTGTTTTCATAATCCTAAACGCTACTTTTTATTTTTACATACTGTCACTACCTTAGACGTGTCTTAACTTACTGTTGACCAGAATCGAGGTTTTTCTGTTATTAGTGTTGTAAGTGCTGCCTTAAAGTAATGATCATCACCTAACCTTCAGTTACCAAATAACAAAACTTATTTACTACTTTACTGGAGTGTACAGAACCAATGAACTATAGTGTCTCCTCCCGAACTCATTCATATTAGAAGAAGATCATGAGAACAATTTTTGTATCAAACGATTCACCCAAGTCCATACAAGTGATTCCTTTCTTCAATTAACTATTTTGTAATTACTTCTAATGTTTTTTTCTCTTGTTCCAGATTCTATTGTTTGGTGTATAAACCTATCGCTAAGCAGATGCTGTTAATGTAAGATTATTCATTTATTACTCGGATAGAAAGAAAACTATACCTGGTACACATTGTATGTATGGATCGATACAATATGTTACTGAGTTTATTTTATTATTATTAGTTTGTATGTTGTATAAGATATATTATATGATTTATGTAAAATAATCAAAAAAATATAGTTGTTAATTGTAGAACCGTGTAGTTACCGACATATATCATGTATCAGTCAGTTAATTTAATAAATAGTCTTAAGACATGGTTATATGTGGATACAGATCCCACAAGGGATACTACGGATCTAGATCCGAAAATATCTATCATCTCACCAATACTGACGATTTCATTATGCAAATCAATCGTGATTAATGTTACCATTTGATTATATTATATTTAAATTAATTTGTTTTAGTTAGTGAATTTTAAAATACATATCCTTGAAAAAAACAACTAAAAATGTAATAGATACGGATCCTTCATAACTAGCTGGTACTTTTATCAGAGTTCCATTTATCAGGTACATTAGAGAGAGACATTGGTTACAAACATATTACAACTATAATATACTAGAGTTACCACTACTACTAGATTAATTACATGATTTTAATGTTAGTGTAGGTTAGCTCTTAAATAGAGGAATAGTTTTTAAGTTTTCTTTTTACAAATAGTTTAAAGACATCTTCGTGATGTGTTATACATGTATGTAATGTTAGACATACATATATCCGTACTTAATACATACAAGAGGGTAAAACTCGGGTCGTTTTCGTTAATCATATAACATTATTTCATACACTCGCGCGTTAAATACATGAGTGAAGCATATTTAATATTCAAAATAATGAGTTGTGTATATTCGTATTTCTTTTTATATGTCACATGTAATCGTATAAATTCCATCTGAGTCTTGTTCTCGTAATAATCCCCATGTCTACTCATCGTAGTCGTCTACATCTCATCCCTATTAACCCATTACATTTAATTCCAACTACATGTTTGTCCCCCGACTGTCCTCGCTCGGTAAAACTTCACATGAAATTAATACATTTTGGTATTAACGCTAATATTTGGGATGGTGCATATTTTGGTTTCGTAGGTTTTGACCTGATGTGTACAGAGACATACAAACTGGCACGTGTATATTGGCATTCAAGGTGTTATTGAAGTTTAAAACAATAGTAGTTATGTTATCATGATATAATTCTGTTATCAGACATCTCAATGGTTTACAGCCGGCTCACATTAATCATGTATGTACCTACCGGTCATTTATATTACGTATCTAATAAAGGATTTCTTTTTGCTTTGAAAAATTTATTCTTTCAACTAGATCCAATTTATAAAAAAAAACATTAATTATATCCTCTTAAATAGTTTCCATTGTTCGGTCAATTTACGGTCGACACACATACACATACACACATACAGATATAGATTTGAGATCTATTGTTAGTAGGTAGTGATGACGTCACTCACCTTGACAAAGACAGACAGACAGGAAACACGCGATGACGGAGTGGAGCATCAGTGAGGAGTGGACGGAACAGTCGGGAGCTCGTGTTACACAGTACACACTAACAGATGACATCCTTTAACTGGACACGGAAACTTATCTGCAGCCTCCATTATAGTGCAATAAACACACACACACACAGACACACACACACACACACACACATGCACCGGGAATATACATACATGTAACCATTCAAATACAGATGATGAGCACGTGAATGTTCATACATCCTGATGCCTGCTTAATGTAAATAAAAAAAACGCTTATTATATTTCCATATCTTTCTTTTTTTATTCAAATTCCTCCAACATAGAATATTATTGTATATAATACTTACATAAACTCTATATATACAACTGACAACACAATGTATTCACACTCCCCGTAATATTTGTATCTATGACAGTCATACGAACCAAATCACCTCCAGAATCCTCGTAACGGTGTGACGTGCACAGGTCCCTTCACTCACTGATAGATGAAATACTATTAATAATACAGAGTGCCATGAACTCAGTCACGGTCAGATGACAAAAAAACTGCCACTCGAGACACTCGTTGAAGTGTTACGACATACTCAAACTGTAAAAAAAATAATTCACTGACTGCTATTTAATTTTAAATTCTATATCTTCTGCGCCAGGGTTTTCCAAAAAAAGACCACTGTTTTATCTCATACGTGGTTTTCCTTCCGTAATGACATAATATTTGCTGTTAATTTTGAGTATATGACGCGTTATTTGCTAAGATTATTTTGCAAATATAACTGTTTAGTTCGGGTGCTTGGTCCAAGTTGGCATCATCTCACTACTCGGAGCGTTAAGAGTTTTCATTCAATCATTTTGAATGTTAAACGGGACGTGTACCGTTAGTAGTGTTGAGATGCAAACTTGTATTAAGGACACAGTCGTATTTCTAACTACTGTCATGCGTTTTCAAGTTAACATTGATTTATTTCGAGATAAGAACTAGCTCGTTTCTTTTACCTGACGTGAAGGTTGTTAATTCCTGGTACACTTTTTCATAACTCAAAGTTTAGTATTTGCCATGTTACCACTACTATACTAGATTTTGTGACATTTATTAAACATTTCTTTTAAAAATAGTAGTTCATCTCAGCGTATCAGTCGTACGTGTGTACTAATGTACTACGTCGTCTACACAGTCATACACGTATTTCTCTATCTCGTTGTATTATTTTCATTATTATTTGTTACTCTATTATTACCTCCAGGTCGTGACGTCATCTTATTCATTATTTTTTCCCCCTCAATAACGTGTGGTGTTTTTCATAAACTCTAGCGTATTATATTTTTTCTGTTATTTCCTGTTAACATATTAATTATTTCAAATCGCTCCTCCTACGTCATAGCGTTATGATTTATACGATTACATGTTAACTCACACGTTCATCCCATATTTTTCAATATTTTTTTCTCTATATGCGTCTTTATAATATTTTTTGTTGTAATTGATTGTGAAAATTTCCTTTCATAATCTTCTTAATTATTATAATAACATATATGTTTGAACAAGGATTTACCAGTATTATGTGTGCGTACACAATGTCGTCTGAAGGTGTTAAATGAAACCAAAACACTCGTAATATTTATTCAAAATCACATACAAATAATACATAATACTTTACCGTAGCCTTAAATCTAATAACAAAATAAATATTTTCGTCCGCTATACACTCGCCCGTGTGTCTCACTCCTCGTAGTTTCAGGAACAAACGTCTCTGTAACAAAAGAAACTCATTGAGCCTTCAGAATCCTTAAAGTATTTATTTTATATAAACGGTTGGTGTTCGTGTATTGAGAACTTGTAGAATATTTTTAACACTTAGGCGGGAAACTATCACAGTCGCCTTTGACTCGCGTCTCCGTTTTTTTAATCTCATTCTTATTAACGGCTTTTATAAAACGCGGAAATATAAAAAAAATAAATAAACGATAATGGTGACTTTGAAATGCTTCACTTTATTGAAAAAAAAAAGTTCGTAAAAAGATCACTCACGTAATATATGGGTAGATGTTAATAGTCCTCGCTCATAACGGAATATTTAAACAATACAATGAATACTGTTGACTTGTATCCGTGAGGAGCGTCGTGTACTGACTGAGCAGTGTGTATTGAGGAGTCCGGGCGGGGCAGAGAGTGTAGCGGAGCGTGGCGGACAATTATCTCACCTTTGATGATAACCACCATCTAAAATAACTGTAAATAGTTACAGCGAAAAAAATCCTTACATAACTGTTGTTTGGTTCAGATCTACTTCCACACAAAAAGTATTGGTGAATGTTTTGTACATCGTATATTTATCGACCTCGGTGTGTTTTACTTTGATACTCGACTGGGGATAAGTCAAAAAAACAAAACGGGTGGTTGTTAACCTGGATGTTCGTAGTGAGCGTCTTTTAAATTCTTCATAATAGTTATAATTTTTTTTTCTCTGTTACTGTTAGCCGTAAAGGCTTTGACCGCGTCACCGGGAGGGAATAAAATGTAGATAGAATTATCATGAGATAAAAAAAAGTCTAAGAAATAAAAATGAAATGTAAACATAATTTCACGACTATTACGGTTTATCATAACAATATGCACATTTATACAATCCCATTACTGTATTATTGTATATTAATGTATTGTTTACAGCTCTGACGCGTTTTATGACTGCTCTTCATTTTATAATCGTCTGTCATAAACAAGGTTCTAGAACACAGCACGTGACGTCCCGCGCGTAAACAAATATGGGTTTAATTATCTTTTAATCAATACAAATGTTTTGGATATTAAACAACACCCAGATGTTACATTTGACTGAGGTTCTTAATACAATAGTTCAAACTGTAAAACTACGCAATCGGTTAAGGAAATACACTCCTGGATCCATGATGGGTACACCTCAATTGTGACTCAAAATTATTTCTCTATTGCATGTCGCTTTGTCGTCGGTCGAGGGGTGGGGATAGAGTTAAATGCACTCTTCGACTTGACTGGCATTAGCTGTCGCTGAAGAGTGTATATTTTGTATTTTCAATCGTTATTTTTCCTGATATTAATGTTATTATCGATATGAGTTAGATATGTTAAATACATATATTTGAGTTTAAAACATATTTCTCAGTTACAACATAGTGATTTGTTTTTTGTAATTCTCGTCTGTCGATATGTGTATTGATTATTATTGACAGATTTAAATCAAAATGTATAACTTATAAATATTTCTGCTACAGATGTTTCATAACGATTTTCATCGTCTAATTATTGAGTGAATACAAACGCGATATTATAATTATATATGTAATAAAATATGTGGTTCAGAAATAAAAGCTCTTTTATAACCTTTATGAAGAATAAATTACCGTTTTATTAATAATCAATAAAAAAAGCAGATCCGCAATGATGACGCATATCAAACCTCAACTAGAGAATAGAAATATATTTATACTCCAAGCATCTTTTTATGTATTTAAAATTATTTTGATAGTAATATAGTTATTTTGGTGTATATTTCAGTGTGATGGTGTACAGGAAGCGTCGTGAGTACACTCCGCTGGTGACGGGCGAGGACCTGAAGCTCCTCAAGCGGCCCTACACCGAGCTGAGGTCCTTCAACGGAGCGACGGACACCAGGCTGCGGTGAATATACACACACACACACACACACACACACACACACACACACACACACACACACACACACACACACACACACACATACACACAGACTGTTGGACCTGTCCACACATACGACAAGTTGCTCAACAGTGGACGCTCATCTGACGTATACTATTAAACTAATAATTTATAATTAGATTAAATATAAAACAAATCATTGTTATAAAGAAGATTCTTCAGAGAAATCTGTAATAATTAATTTAGACGAATTGACGGAAATAATGTAAAGTGAGGTTGTTTGAAGGTCACTTTGAACACAGAACTCTAGGAGTCAAGGGATTTTAGGTAACATTGTTCGGAGCTCATTGTGTTAATACAACTCCGATTATTATTATAGAGCTTAGAATTTTTGGCAAATTTCATGTCTGGAGTAGATGCCTCTTTTAAAGAGTCTCGTTAGATTAACGACAAGTTCGGAATATATATTCTAAGTAAACATTTATTATGTATATTTTTTTATACGGTCTTTGTGATCTAACTGTTATGTAACTTACATTTCTAATGACGAGACATTTGCCAAAAACCATCCCTGGTGTTACGGTTAAAAATCACACACGTATGTCCTTAATATGATTATATAATTAGTTAAAGTACATTTCATGTGTCGCTGGCGACTTTTCGTTTTTGTTTGAACCGACGAGATATTAAATATTTAGTGAACTTTAAATATTGTCACAAGTTGTGTTGATATGTCACGTGATGCTCAGTTGTGATCGTCGTATAATATATGTAAGTGAACAAAGTCAGTAGTCTACTGTATGTATAGTCTAAGTTTGTATTAACAAAGTATTATTAGTGTAGATGTAGTCGTAGCTGTAAGTAGACCATTCTAACTGTTCCTTGTAAATATATTTGCTTGCATTTATCTATGAGAGTGTGATTTTTAACCGTCGATTCCTTCGTAGTGAACGTTGTTTTAGTTAATTTTATTATTTATTTATATATTTTTTTATAATCCTCGTGACGTATCTGTGTAATAAATTTATTATCAAATAAAATATTGAATCAATCATGTGTTTTCTTTGTGTTGTGTCTGAAATTGTATTATATAACAATTCGTGATTCTACTGTTTGTTATATAGTTTCTGTGATGTGATTTAATTTAATATTTTAATGCTTTGATTTGAAAAAGTCAACTAAAGAAAATTGTCGATCAATCTATACTAATATTATAAAGCTGAAGAGTTTGTTTGTTTGTTTGAAAGCGCTAATCTCCGAAACTATGGTTCAAATTGAATAATTCTTTTTGTGTTGGATAGTCCAGTTAACGAGGAAGGCTGTGAGCTATATAACATCACGCTACGACCAATAGGAGCAAAGATATAGTGGTAAATGTGTAAAAAACGGGAGAAATTATTTCATCTTTGAAGTCTTCCGTTGCGTGCGCCGTGAAAACGGTTCAAGATACACAAAAAATATGTGTTAAAGAATAATAGCTCCTTTAATGATCTAAAAAACAGTCCGCGACAGTATATGTCTATCTTTTAAGATTAACTCACAAAAACCGTATTTATGGTACCTAATTTGGTCGAAATAATTTGTTTAAGTTGTATCAACAAAATAATATTAATCTTTATTCAAATAAACAAATAAATATGTTGTTGGTTAAGAGTACTTCATTGTGAATAAAAAAACATAGGTTTTATCCTGAAAATTCTACGGGAACTCGACCATTCTGAAAACCCCGCAAGAACGGGAACTATGTGGAAAGAACCAAAAATCTGCCGGAAGTCACTATTCCACGCGGACGTAGTCGCGGCAAAAGCTAGTTTCTTTATAATTAGTTTTATTTATCGTCGATGTAGTGTAGTGCCGGGTAGTATATTTTCACATTTAA
Source organism: Danaus chrysippus (assembly GCA_916720795.1). Taxonomy (NCBI): domain Eukaryota; kingdom Metazoa; phylum Arthropoda; class Insecta; order Lepidoptera; family Nymphalidae; genus Danaus; species Danaus chrysippus. Next base: position 2,113,523 of record CAKASE010000065.1, on the reverse strand, counting down.
TAACGTTAGGGTTGCTTTTTTTCTCGACCGGGATCGATCCCTGATTTCTCGATGAAACACAAGTTCTCGCACCAATACACCACAACACTTTTTTAACGTTAGGGTTGCTTGGAGGACTAAGGTAAAAGATGAGCAATTCGATTTAATTAACACAAGATGTGTACAAATTTATCTATTGGGTCGTGTGATTAACGTGTGGACAGGTAGCAGAACATGAGCGCGGTACCGGTTCCCGTTTGGATCAATGTTATGAATTATTGAAATGTCCAGGACACAATTATTATCTATAGTACTATCTCATGAGCAAAAGAAGAGGTATTCATTGTTATGTATGTTATGTTCTGTACGAACTAAAGATTGACGTATGGTTACACAGTGACCAAAACGGAGGAACATTCAACGAAGATTTGTTATTTAATTGTCTTGTTGACGTTTTATTTGTAATAAACAACTACTCTATCATTTTGTATGTGATTAAAAGTACTTGCAACCTGAAAATATCAAGTTAACACTGATATAGACGTGCTAGGAAGCCAATATTCGGTCAATATTTATATCACGATTCAGATGCAAAGGTCTAGAACACCCTCCATCGCTCATGTGTCATCGTTTGTGCTCTATTATGTCTTGTATCGCTGATATGATTAAATGACATAGCTTTACTTCTATAGCTTGCGAATGTGGTACAGATACTTGGTCTATATTATCTAAAAGTTTGATACACTCTAATACGTGTAGGAATGGATCGGAGTTCTTGACAAACGCACATCTTGTATAATTTCAATATGGTTATCTATTTACGTCAGGAAATAATTGTTGAGTTACTTACTTAAAAGCAATTGTATTGTTGTGTTCAGTATATTGAGCATATTTGTTGTACGGAGCAGTAGTCTTTGTGTATGATTCTAAAGTAGTCGAATTACGTTTGGTTGCCGCGAAGGATGCAAGAAAAATCAGTTTTACTTATAAAACTATATTCAATATAATTTAACAATTAAGACTTATATTTAACTACTTTCTTAAGAGATGTCTTTAAGTCAGCTATTGACTCCAGACTGTATATGTGTTGAAGTCCATTTCCTTTAGGTTCTCATCACAAGAATTGCTAAAAGAGAACTTATCGTCGACATAACATACCGTTTCTCAATATTTTGCTCGTTTGTTTTCTGTACTGAATCACAATATTTCAAGGAAATACTATCATCATCACTTGAACTTGATGATGGGTGCCATTGTTAGTGTTTATTTAAATATTCTTCGACACTGGGATTCCATTACTTAAAACTAGAAATTTTTCGCTAAGATAGAATTTATAAAATGACCCCATCGTTAGGTTATCAGGCTTACCGATTTGTAAAAGGGGAGAAAAACGATGCTTTGGTGAAGAATGTTTGTGAATTCAGTTTTTTATGAGGAGGTTACAAAGAGGTTGTCGATATTTACTTACGAAAGACAGAATTTGGTTGATTGACTCAAGATTGATTAGAGATACGAAACACAACATATATCAATAAGCACGGTCCATCGCCAATAGAGGATCTTTTCAGCTGAGCTTCAAATGTTATATATTTATTAAAAGATTAAAATATCTATTTTGAAAGAAATGCGCATTATCAATATAATAACAACAGTACAAGAAAGAATACGACGAATACTGATTCAGATACTGCAAAAAAGAAAATAAATATAATGCAATTTTAAAACCAACTTTTTGTTGTAACAAAAATAATAAATTTATATATACTTGAACTTATTTTTCAAATAAAATATAAAGACCCAAACTTAGTATGATTATTGTCATAAGTTTCACTCACCAGTAAAGTTTTTTTAAGAGAAGAAATTAATTGCCCCGATGTTAGGATGGCAATACCATTCCATAGCTTGTGTGGTATCAGAAATCTTCTGGTTCACACGGCTTGGTGTTCGTTCCGTTATATATAATCTTATCCATACAACTACGTTGCCCAGGCGATGGTCATTTATTTTTTAACAAGTTGCGCTTACGTAACAAGGATAACTATAGGGAAATCTGAAAACTTTTAGACACTGATGATAATATAGAAATTACTATTAGATTATGTTAAATGACACCACAAATGAATTTTTTTTTTTTTATGAATTGTGTTTTTATATTAGATGAAGAACAACAGACGTTCTAAATTATAGCTTAAGGATAAAATGATGATTACGAGTATATCGAATTATTCCGTATCTTAATTTAAGAACAGCAACAGGTATTGTTTTTGGAAATAGGTGACATTTTAACAATTCAATAATCTGATATAGATGAATAGATTTTATAAGTGTTGAATTAAAAATATTATGATGGATTTATTCACGATTATTTGTTATTTAACTGTTCAAAACTAGAATATAGGTTGACTATTATTAGCTAACTCACTCTACCTCCCTGATAAGAGTAAGGGAATTGGTATATGTATACGGGTAAGACTAGTTTGGTACACTTGCGTTCTAGGAGTCAGTAAGTAGTCTGTTCACATTACTTTGTGAATATTTTCAGCAATTCACAATATTTTTTTTTAATGTCAACTATTAAAAACATATATGATGTAAGGTAGACCCTGGCTAAAGCTGGGAAATTGCCAGGTAGAAGAGTGGAGAACCTCAAAGTTAGTTTTGATAGCTTTAAAAATGCCATCGGCACTAACTCTAAAAAGAATGTTAGCGGTTTGAATCTCTAATAAAACTAAAGCTATTAATAAAATTGAATCTCATCAATCAGAAAAAAAAACCACTTGCTCTAATGAAAAAAAACAAAATCTTGAGTGAGGGAAGTGTATACTATCACCGCATACAATAGTTTGATATCAAAAGTTTCTAAATGATAACATCTACGTCACCAGGCAAGCTAAATCAGATCAGTTTCATTTTAATCAGTATTTATATAACTTCAATGTTTCTGAAATGTACGTATATTCTTCGTATTTCTAATGGAATTCTGATGCTTATAAATAATATGCTTGTTCTAAGTTAGCAACGTGCCCCTACAGACGGAGCATTAACAGTTGTAATCTATAAATGTTCGCTCATTATTCTGTTAATCTAATATATAAAATTCTCGTGTCACAGTTTTCGTGCCCATACTCCTCCGAAACAACCTAACCGATTTTGATGAAATTTTTTGTGCTTATTCGGTAGCTATGAGAATCGGCCAACATCTATTTTTCATCCCCCTAAATGTTAGGGGTAGTCCACCCCTAAATTTTATTTTTTTATTTTTTAGACAAAATTTTTAATTACTATTTTTTTATGATACAACGTACAAAAATACATACAATCCTAAATTTTCACCCTTCTACGATCAACCCTTATTTTTTAATAGCTATTTTAGTAATTTAATCATTTTTCATCTCCGGTCGATAACTGATCAATCGTCATTTAATAAGTTATCCCCGCCAGATATCTACAGGTGTCACTTCTGACCCAGTAAACAGCACGGAGTAGGGATGAGAACGAAGCCGGTCTTCTGTTTCTCTCACACAATTAGACTTCTCTCACTCCCTACACAGTTGTCGGCCATCGTTATTGTTTGTGCATCAAGTGTAGTAGTAACGTTGACAATTATTATTTTGCTAGCTCAGTGTAACTCTCATATTAACTATTAATCATTCCTAATCACTTCAAAACACGGAGATTTATGGCTTTAATAGGTAAACTCCAAAAATATAAATAAAAAAACGTAACAGATATTTCTTGATTATAGGGCGAAACGAAGTTCGCCGGGTCTTCTAGTATAATATAATATAAAACTGTTTTCGATAAATGATAGACAAAGAAAGTGTTAAAAAAGTTGAAATTAATTTTTATTTATTAATTCCTCTGAATTTCAATTTCATTAAAATAATACGATTTGCACATAGATAACGTACGGGAGTATTAGTACCTTAAAACTTTATGTCGGTTCTCTGAAAGGATATTAAGAAAATAATAATTACAAAACACACAATATGTACAAAGTACCAACTTAACATTGTTTTTTATTTAAAGGGCTTTAAAGAATTAATGTTAAAAACCGCCAATTTAAACTTGCGGATCTAAATTTATAAAATCAGTATATCAATTTACATGCAGATACACACATAAGTCGCAATATCAGATTCATCAGTAGAGATGCGGACAGTACTTGTACATAGAAAAGAACACTTTAGAATGATGCTTATTATACTTTCAATAATATAATGTATTGAGGATATCTGTTGCCTTCTGCACGAACTTTATTGAATGATAAAAACACAGATAAACTTACTTTGCCTTAGTTCAATCATCTCGGTATTGGTACTTACAAGTTACATTATAAGTATTAAGAATGTGAATAATATATACATTATACATGTTATATCAAAAAATCAATAATAAACTCGTTCAATGTTAACTAATGCAAAGATTAAATCTAACATCTGAAACATAAAATAAATAAATGACCTTGTTATATAAGTAAGTTTACAGTAACAGCGGACAGATTACCTACAACTTTCTGGTGATTAGACCTTAGTTACAGTATTCAGATACAGTTTTCTGATGAAAATAATGTTTTGAGTAACTGTTATGTTAAGTTATGATGATAAGATTGAATTATTTTGTAATACATATATATTTATTGAAGCTTGGAACAAACAATATACATGAAAAAAAAATGTCATTTTTAAATCATTCATATAAGACAGACAGAGAGCAGAAAAATTTACTTTATATTTAACGATGTGTTTTAATTTTTATGTAAGTATCTGCTCACTTATACTTTTTAAATGCAGGTCGCGGTGTAAGCAGATTTATAATGACAGTGATTTTACACAATATTATAGCAGTAATAAGGTACAACATTAAATAAATGTTAAAATGTTTTAATCTAAACGGTTTGTATAATATTATAATCGAATCTCTCAACGAGAACACGGACGTTCTTACTTTATAATTGTTTATAATTAATCAAACTGCAAATGTTTATATTTCTAGTGTTCATATCACTTATTAACGGATACTTTCCTTTAAATGAAACCATGTTTAAAACGAGATGTACTTTAAATAAAAATAAATTAATGAAACGTTGCTTAGGTCCAGATTTGGAAGAACAATACTCGAATATAAAAAGTTTTAAGACGACTTCTATACCACTGTTTAGAAATACTGCCACATCTAGAGATTATGTGTCGCCGCACAATGGTCATGGAGTGAAAACAAGTCGAGAGAATTGCAAATATAGAAAGGATTATATTGTAAGAGTTCCTGAAAAATTGCTACACGTACATTGGGAGGAGTATAAAGTAAGTAAAATGTAGTGTATTATTATACATATATAGGAAGAAACAAACAGTGTGATTTAACGGAGAAAGAGAGAGATACTAAAGTTTAATATGTTACAGACGAAGTTCAACAAAAAGTATCAGAGCAGGGTTCACGAGAGGTCGGCGTTGTCGACTTGGAGGAGCAACATGAGGAGGGTGGCGGGTCACAACCAGGAGTACCTCGCGGGCAGACAGACCTACACACTACACATGAACCACTTCGGAGACTGGGTGAGGGAAAACACGCACAACTAATGGTATAACATGTTGACACATTAGAAATTCTGGACTTTTGTAAGAGCAGCGGCTCATTAAGGCCGGCCACACACGCTACCGTCTACCGGAGTGCTCATCTGTGCAAGTATGCCTGTGCAACACTGGTAGCGTTCAAAAAACTGCACAGGTCTATTCCCACAAACATTCTCTTGAACCTGTACAGGTGGACCTCTCCGGTAGACAGGCCGGCATAACGATGTAAAGGATGGGTGTCAATAACCTAGGTAATTTTCCCTATAAATTACGAAAAATAAAATACCTGCACAGTTCCTTACTGATACATTTTTTCAAAATTAGACTACCCACTCTATGCATTTTGCATATTATATCTAACCTTTGAAAAATATTTTTGTTTTTATTTGTAGTTTGAAATAGGATATTTTTAGCAATTTTTTCAAAAAATTATCTGTAGTTTTAACATTTCTTTTATATATGATCGCTATGTAACAACACTTTATCCTTTACATTTATGATTTAACATATTGTAAACAGTAACATATATAAAAAAGGTGTTGGTCCCGTGCGCTCGTATGTTACACGTATCTATATATTTAGGATTGTATGAACTATATGTCCATAAAGAAAAGCATGATATTATTCGTGTTCAATTACAATCACAACATTCATCATCAAAAATATATAGCGCATGGATTCAATATAATAACTGTTTTTCTCCGCCAATTAATGGGTGGTACTGTCAGTGTAAAAAGGAGCACGAGTGGTAGACTGTTGTGCACATATAGCTGCAGTTCTTTGGTATTTAGGATACAATAGACACATGGAAAGACAAAAAAGTCAAACGGTCCCTTACAGTGACTACATCCTAGAGCTCGCTACGTCACAGTGGTCTGATGATGATGACAGCGAAAACTTAAGTTAATTATTTTCATACCATTTTCATTACTAATTAATGATAATCTTATTTGATTGATTTAGTTAGTTATTTGATTTAGTTAGTCTCACTAAACTTGTCAATTTTTTGTTTCAAACATAATAAAATATTTGATATGATTTGGCTTGTTACTTACATACAATTGCCCTTAGTTTGTAAATATATGAATAAAAATCCAAAATTCTTCAGGGAAAATATATCTATGTTATTGACACCCATCCTTTTTTTTGGATGTATTTATGTATTTGTAATGTTACTACCATCGAACGTAAATGTAAATGTACTGTATTGTTTACAATGAAATCGGTTTAACATAACATAACTTTAATTTCAGTCGATATTTAGTTACATCAAGCAGTTATTGAAACTGATCAGTACCTTACCGCTGTTCGACCCGGCCCGGGACCATCACAGAACTACCTTCAGGAACCACGTTAATACAACACTACCAGACACGGTTACTCACTATTATATAGACAGTTGACAAATATGTTAATACTAATTTTTAAATATTACACAAATTTATTCGGTTTCTCTAAACAAATTGAGCCACATTTTTTTTTATTCTCTACACAATTAGCTTGTCTTAATGTAAATAACTTCTTAAGTTAATTCATAAGTTAATCTAAAGTATTAACAATACGTGGGTCAGGTTGACTGGCGAGAGAAGGGTTTCCGTCCTCGCCTGGAGGAGCAGTTCCATTGTGGCGCGTGCTACGCCTTCACCATCACCCACGCTGTACAGGCTCAATTGTACCGGATACACGGAGATTGGAGGGAATTGAGGTTGTTGTACACTAACTGCTTGTTACAAGGCTGGCTTGATATTTTCGTGTTGTTTTCCCTATAAAGTGTGATTTTTAGCCCGCAGCAGATAGTGGATTGTAGTTCTAAGGATGGCAACTTGGGCTGCGATGGAGGTTCCTTACAAGCCGCTCTAAGGTACGCGGCCAGAGATGGACTCATCAGGGAGACGTATTACCCTTACATCGGTCAAGTAAGTGAACACTTGGATATGTGGACACTTTATAGAAGCATATGAAGCTTTTATTAAGATCAGTTTAATATCTAGTCCATCGTACTTAAAGCCTACTTATTAAGCACGTTTATTACATAATAAGGTAAACTTTCATTGTTTGAGAATATTTAGCCTCCTCGCTATATTTAAAATGCTAAATATTTATTATTAAGTCTCATGAGAATCATTGAAACAGCAAAGATTAATATCAGTCCAAGATTGAAATGTTTTCATTTATGTTGTTGTCATAGTACGCTTGTTATTAAGAGTTTTTACTTTTTTAATTATATTTCCCTTTAGTCTTTTTTTTTATTAAAGTGTATGAGTTGCAATTATCTTTAATTTATAAGAGTCTCTTAATATCTTTCAAAGGACTTTACAAATAAAATTTGAAAATATACTTTTCCTAATATGGTATGCCAACCAACAACAATATAGTCTTCTATATATATAAAAATGGATTGCTGTTCCTTAGTCTCGCTAAAACTTGAGAAAGGCTGAACGAATTTATCTTATCTTAGTCTTGAAATGTTCGTGGAGGTTCAGGGAAGGTTTAAAAGATGATAAAAATTGATTTATTTTCGGAAAAACACTAAAAACAGCCCTTTTCTATTTCCCATACAAATGTTTTCTTTGACATTAGATTTGACAACTAACTAATATTTCAATCATTCTGTTCGATTGAAACAGGAAAAACCTGATTATTAATGGCCTCTAGGACGGAATAGAGTTCGCCCAGTCAGCTATACATATATTACTAATGATGAAATTAACGCGGACGAAGTCGCGGGCAAAAACTAGTTGTTATATAAAAATATGTGACTTTTCAGAGTCATATTAGGCCAGTGCTGATGCCTCTAAAAATGATGAAAAGTGAAAATAAATTATAATAGAATGAAACCCTTTAGAAAAGGAGGGGAATATTATAAAAATTAAGGGAAAAATAGTTTACGGGCGATCTGAGGTCGGGAAGGGTACGGGCGTGGGTATTTAAGGGTAAAAAATGGGTTTTCTCGATTTCCGGAAAAACTAAGAGTCTTAATGAACAATGTTATATGGCAAGGTTGTAGGTAATAAAAAGATCTAAAACTTTTATATTTACACTTTTTTCACATAACCTCAAAAATTATGTGTAAAACACACAAAACCCAAGTTTTGGTTTTTTATTTTTATCTCGTATAAAAATCAATTTTTTGTTACGAAATTTAGTGAAAACTTATCTTTTTATATCCTAAATACTCTGTAATTTATTCGATTAGAAATATTGATTTTTACAGCTTATTTTGAATAAATATCGAAAAATCAGTCTCATTTTCAATCGAAAAATTACTCGTCAAAATATCAGCTTTTTTCAAAAACTTTACGTGTTTTCTGTTTCTTGAAATCTCTATTTTCCGATGGTGAAGAAAAAAATATAAGTTTTTTACTTACACTAACATTTTTGGATAAAATAATCATGTCTCTTTGAATGAAATGACACTCGACATCGGTTTGAAAATGCTCTTTCTAATATATTTTTAATAGTTGTGTACTCTGGAAGTTCTCCAGATAGTCCCTCTTTTAAGTAATTTACAGAAAATTGACATTAAGCTGCTAAAACTATTAACAATAAATTGAAGGAGCATTTTCCAAACGATATCGAGTGTCATTTCATTAAAAGGAACATGATTTCTTTATCCAAAAATGGTACTGCAAGTAAGAAATTAATATTTTTTTCTTCACCATTGGCAAATAGAGATTTCAACAAATTGAAAACATACCAAATTGTTGAATATAGCTGAGATTTTGACGGGTGATTTTTCGATTGAAAATGAGGCTGATTTTTCGGTATTTATTTTAAGTTGAAAAAATACATATTTCTCATCAAATAAGTTACACTGCATTTGTAACATCAGGAAAGTTTTCACCAAATTTCGTGACAAAAAATTGTTTTTTATACGAAATAAAAATGAAAAACCAAAGACTTGGTTTTTCGAATTAATCACATAAATTTTCAGGTTATGTGAAAAAAATATTATTACAAAAGATTTAGATCTTTTTATTACCTACAACTTTGCCATATAACATTTTTATGTAGGACTCTTAGTTTTGCCGGAAATCGAGAAAACCCATTTTTTAAGTTTTTACCCTTAAATACCCATCCCCATAACCTTCCCGTTCTCAGATCGCTCGTAAATTATTTTTCCTTTAATTTTTATAATATTCCCCTCCTTTTCTTATGAGTTTCATTCTACATACTATAATTTAATTATGTTTTAAAAGCTATCGGCACTGGTCTATATGTACTTTCTAAGAGTATTTAGGCACCACTGACAGACGGTGAAGGAAAATATCGTAATTAAACCTGGACTTATAAAATCAAATTATAAGTTTGAAATCACCAACCCGTTTTGAGCAAGCGTTATGATTAATGCTCAAACCTTCTCCATGTGAGAAGAGGGGTTTGATAGGGGATAGGGGTTTGATAGGGGTTTTCAGTGGGCTATGATAGGCTGATGATGATATTAAATAAACACATGTAAGGTATTTGTGTACGGTAGAGAGGCGTTTGTCATTACAACCGTGAGTCCGTGTCTGCGCGGGTCCGCCGCTGGTCCTCCCTCCCTCCCACAGACGAGGCAGCCATGGAGCGAGCTCTAGCGACCCTGGGACCACTGGCCGTCGCAGTCAACGCTGCGCCATTCACCTTCCAATTATACAGGTACAAGGTTGACACTTTGCTTCTATTAAAATTCAAATTGATTTCATATCGTAAGTATACCTAAATTTACATTTATTTCTAAAATTAATTTATCCGTTTTTTTTAAATGACTCAGGTTTTTTTTTTGGAGCATGTGTGTTAATTAAATATAAGTGATGTCAATAAATGTAATAGATAATATATTTTTTTCTCGTGTAATGAGTCTCAGTTTACAATAGAGTGCAGTATTTTTATATAATAGCCTATTTTTTTTTAGTATTTTTTATTGTTATTTAGAATTACAGAGAACTAAAACTAAGAAACTACTCAATGGATTCTGATAGTATTTTGCTTAAACTTCATTAACTTCTTGAATAAACAAAAATAAAATATGTTATTTGCGTCTTAAACTCATTTTTCGTATTAATTTCAAGACATCTGGATTTCCCTGGTGTATCCCGGGCCAATGTGTTTGTCGTTGTAACGTTGGAAGACGTGCATGTTAAAAGATTTTAAAAAACTATAGATACAGTTCACTTCTCTTTAAGCGTCCAAGAACGAGGAGATGTTCTACATCTCTACTCATAAACTGAACCGTTTTAAAGTAAGACAACATTAACGTGATTAGTTTATTAAAAAGACAAGCCCATGAGTAAGACTCACATTGATTGAGGAAGTTCCTGCTATATAGGGTTTGAATATTTAAATAAGTTGTTATGGTATTCAGAAGTGGCATATACGACGATCCATTCTGCGTCCCCTGGCACCTCAACCACGCGATGTTGCTAGTGGGATACACACCAGACTACTGGATACTACTGAACTGGTGGGGCGAGCAGTGGGGGGAGAACGGATACATGAGGTGACTGACTCATACGAACAGAGCGAAAATAATTTATAATAACTAATACAACACAATTAACATTCTTTTAAGGATTAGAAGAGGACTGAATATTTGCGGGGTGGCAAATATGGCGACCTATGTGGAACTATAGAGTGTAATAATATTACGAGCGAACTTGAAAAGTTACGCCACTGTGTGAATTATAATGTATCAACAAAATAAACTTAAGACTGTCAAAATTTATCTTTTATTAAATTAAATAGATCTTTTGGGTACATATGGGGCTATTTTGTAACCTTTCTTTACGTATATTGAATACACCATAAACATGTTATTATATACACATTTATCTTTAATACTTATTGTGGATTACATCTTATATATAAAATTCCCGTGTCGCGGTGCTGGGCAGAGAAATCCTCCGAAACGGTTGGACCGATTTTGATGGAATTTTGTGAGCATATTGAGCAGGTCTGAAAATCGGCCAACATCTATTTTTCATGCCCCTAAATCATAAGGGTTGTTCACCCTTGATTTTTTTTCGGACGTATTTTTTGTTTTTATTTTTATTTTATTTTTTATAATGTAGCATTAAAAATACACACAACCAAAAATTTTTACTTTTTTATCACAAACCCCTATTTTTTTATATGGCAAAACAACGTTTGCCGGGTCAGCTAGTTTTAATCTAAAATCCAGCGACATCTAGTTCTCAAATATTATATTGACCTGCCTGATGACATTATAAATTAAGCAGCATGTTCATCACTTGCTTTATTATTTTTGTAGGCGTCTCTATTTCGAGTTTCATTCTCGGGTGAAATCCAAACATTAATTAATCTTGATATTTCTTAGAAGGCTGTTTGAGGCGAAAATATTTAAATACATACATATATTACATACCTGTAATAAATGTTATTAATAAATAAATAAAAATTAAATTCACTTTGTTTGTACAATATATGTACGTGTCCCAAAAATCGATACTTCTTGTGTCACTGACTTCTGACTGACTGCCTTTACACACGGTTCGTTCCCATTCGATAAGTTAAACTCTTTATATAATTTAATTATTTTATACCTATATAAAATAAATATTAATGAAGTGAAAATGATGACTTGAAAATGAATAATTTTCCAGTATATTTTTTTTAATTTTATATTCGCGAAAATTTTTCAATTACAAAGTTAACATTTTTTTTCAAGTCAAAGGTGGCAAACGAGCAGACGGCCTACTAGATGGGCAGTAGTGACCGTCGCCCATGGACATCCGCGACATAGATGTTGCATATGCGTTGCCAACCTTTATTTTTGAGGACTAAGCAAGGGTAGGAATAAGGGAATGTCAGGAAAGGGTGGGAATAGGGTAACGGCTACCGGCTCTCTCAGTCATCGTACGTGAGTGACTGGTGAATTACTATCGATGCTTGAGGACGTGATATTTGACGATCATATATGACAAAATAAAAATTAATATAACATAAATATTAATAAACTTCTAAGTAAAGTTAACCAAAAGTTATGTAATTAATTACGCATCGTGTGAGCACCCTACAGATTAGGTATACCCACACACACACACACACACGTGCGGCGGCGTGGTGTTGTATCAGCACGCCGCCGCACGCGTCCACACTTGGAACACTTGGAACGTGTCAACACTTTATTTATTTATACGGAAATTTTGACAAAAATTAAGAGCCTATTTTTTTTACATAATTCGAATGAGAATCATGTACCGAGTATGCTCCTTAAATATTGATAGTAATTCACCAGTCACCCTGTATACAGGGTGTATGAAAAACTGTGTCAACCCTCTTAACTACGTTATCAGTATCGATAATGTAACACAATAAAACAACTTACATTTACAAACTCTTCAATAAAAATAATAAAATTAAATATTAAATGATTATTATATGTAGAGTAACAAAATGTTTGTAAACCCTGGTATAACACGATGACACGCAATGACGTCATCACAGCTGCTGCGCTACTAGTGACAACCTTGAAGTTACTTTCACATTATTCAGAATATCGATATTTAAAAAATCATAACAATAAATAAATATTTAATATTCATATTATTTCGATACTTATTTTGATATATCAAACATTAATATTATGTTTGATTGTAAAACATCATTTTTAACAGAAATAGATTAACGATTTATCCTAATAATATAACATATGTAGTTAATTTACCTGAACAAGTTTCAAATTATAATATTTATTATTAATGAAAGTTATTTTAAATGAAATTATTTTAATGTGAAAAGCATAACTATTTATACCAATATTGAAAATGTCGATAGAATATTTATCGATATAACTAATTTTTACACTTTCAAATCTCTATTCGACAACTAACAGAATAGTAATAATAACGCCGGCGGCCCGGCGCCCGCGGTCAATGGTCACGCGTGCGTCGTAGCGACTATACGGTGTCTTGACCTTGTATGAGTCAGATGTTTGGAACATATTTTCGAAAAATGTCGATTTAAAACTTACTTAGTCTATTTAAAATTCACTGTAACTGACTTCTGCTTGATTTTTTTTAAGTTATACTATTTTTTATAATAAGCTTATACTTATATGTATACGTGCCTTCAAGGGTTGACACAGTTTTTCATACACCCTGTATAATGTGAAATAATGATTCGCTAATTAATGTCGTACCGCACTTGGAGATTAAATATTCATTAATATAAAAAAAATATGAATAAAATTTAAATAAAATAACTAATTACTTTTATGTGTAAAGTAAATCTTTTAATATTCATACTTTCTGTTATTGAGATTGCGGAAGATAAAGGTAGCTATTTTGAAATTTTTTATTGTTATTATATTATAGGTGGGTATTAAATGAGAATATAGAAAGTGAATTCAAGTAAATTACTACAAATATATCTGATTCTATATAAAACAGACAATGAACAATGATGCCTTGTTTTTCTAGTTAGAACAAAGAAAATCTAATTTTTTTCATGAAAAAGGGAATACAAAATAAAGATATTGTTGTTATGAAACGGAGGCAAAGTTAAATTAGTATATATTATGATATTATAGTCAGTGGTGGCCTAGTGGTTAAAAGGCCCGCCTCTCGTTGCCGAGGGCGCGGGTTCGATCCTGGCCCGGGCAAGTACCAATGTGATTTTTCCAAATCATATGTACTTTCTAAGACTATTTAGACATCACTGGTTAATGTTGATTCCCAAAAGAGGGTTGATGTCAGGCAGGCGGCCGGTCGTAAAAACTAATAGCCAAAACTATACACAAAATGTAAGGCAGACCCTGGCTGTAGCTGGGAAATTGCCAGGTAGAAGAAGAAGATGATATTATAAATTAAAAATATATATAACTAGTTTTTGCCCGCGACTTCGTCCGCGTTAGTTTGGTCAAGAGTAATATATGTTGGTATAGCTGACCAGGCGAACTCTATTCCGTCTTAGAGGCCATAAATAATCAGGTTTTTCCTATTTCAATCAAACAGAATTGACATATTTGTTAGTTGTCAAATCTAATGTCAAAAAAAACGTTTGTAGGGGAAATAGAAAAGGGCTGTTTTTATGGTTTCCCCAGTAATGAATCAATTTTTCTCACCTTTTAAACCTTCCCTGGACTTCCAGGAGTATTTCAAGACTAAAATTAGCCAAATCGGTTCAGCCATTCTCGAGTTTTAGCGAGACTAAGGAACAGCAATCCATTTTTATATATATAGAAGATTATGTGAATATTTACCACAGACTCTGATATATGTAATATATTTTTATTCCATTTAAAATATCACAAAATTCTGCCGTTTGATTGTGTAATGTGAAGATTTCAAATTTGATGTAATTAAATTCTGTTAAACTACGCTGCTCTCTGATTGAAATACTCTTAAAAAAATCAAATAAACTGAATTGGAATAAAAACTTTTATTTTCAAAATTATCAAAGTAAAAATTAAATATTATTCATACAGTATTATAGAAAGATTTTTAGTTTAATTTCTTTAAAGTAAAACAACAAATTGGTTTAAATTTCTACGCGGAATATTAAGTTCAATGAGGTTAAAAGCTAGTTGTTTGTGTTTTCATTAATAACTTCATTATATTGAGATGTTACATTGGTAGTAATTTTGGTTCAAACGTGAAGCGGTCATTAAGTTAATTGCACATTAAAAGTTAGTTGTTACCTCTTATATAATGTGTAACATAATTAACGCACATCCTGAAAGTAATTTGTTCAGAATCGGAATCTGGATCGATTTTTATAATTTTTTATGTAGGTCATTTTTTTCTCAAATTTAGATAGAGCTAAGTAAATTACAGTCATCCTACAGATAACTGTGTTATCTAAACACTTCATTGAAACGAAAATGGATCGTAAGACAGAGTATTAATTTTTAAAATGAAATATTAAATTAGTAATCATCTTTCAATTAAAGAAGACTGATACTTGTTTCAAGTCTAAAATAGTATTTTACAAATATCTACGCACGCACAGCGACAGCCGGCACACATCAAATACCTACGCACGTGTCCATTGACCTCCTAGATCAGCTGATTTGACGCGACTCGACTTTTTTTGTGGGGTTGAATTAAATCGCTAGTTTATAACACAGAGACAACAAGTGTCAAGGAACTAAAAAATAAGATAATAACCGCCTTTGTATAAGTGAAAAGTGACACTGCAGTATTATCTAAAATAAAACCACAATTGCGAAAACGGTCATTAAAGTGCATTGAACAAGGCGGTGGACATTTTGAAAATGTTTTAAAACGACAACGCCGTGCGAGTGCAAATTAAACTAAGTTTATTTATGATCTTTAAATTATTGTTAATACATATTTTGATTCACACCATTTAAACACGCCGACTTTGTCGTAGGTATTGTGGTGTCTAATCAAATCACGCGTTATCAGCTGTTTAACACCTAACTCTTATTTACAAATTTAATTTAACAAATCAGTAATTATAAAATATTGGCTTCACATTAAAAAGAAAATTCAATGTCAACAATCTTAAGCTTGAAAAGTGTGATGGAAAGAAAAATCATAAATCATTATGTTATTTCGTGTACCTATTATTACCTACTTCTTATTATTGTCGGACGGCACTCGGAGAGAGGGGCGCGGGCGCGTCGAGTACATTGTGTCTGTCTGTGTGTGCGTGTGCAGCGGAGTGTTGGTGAATAGCTGACCATATTATTTGCACGAATTTGGGATAACTAATTTCACAAATAAAAAATGGAAACACATATAAATAATATTTGGTGTATGCCTTGCGTTTATATTATTATATTCTAATTGGGGTGTTTGAGGGTGTGCGTTAATTATGTTACACGTTGTACATATACATGATTAAAATTACTAACTTTTAAATTCGCGATACATAAGCTGAGCTTGACGTTTGTGTGACTATATTAGTCTATGATAAGAAAAAGAGCGCGCGAATTGAAACGTTGACGCGGGCTTTTTGAAAATTTTAAATAGTTTTATACTATAATTTGCAAATTTTTGTTTAGTTTATTGTAAAGAAGTAAAACTTAGTCTGTATATAAATGTTTATGTTGAGAGATGGTGAAAAAACGTAAAAAGAAGGATTCAGGTGAGTCCTTGAAATTCAGCACAAGCAGTGATTCCGATTGCGAGGATTCGCCAGTATTGCAGGATGCAAATGCCTTCGCTCCCTTTAGGGTCGCTGATTATTGTCCGCGATACCCTGAAGATGCGGAAGCCAAGTCTGAAATCATAGTATTTGTCGAAAGTACTAATGATGTCCCACTCGGTAATAGGGACATGATGTCGCTTAGTACTAGTTTTATACGCTCTGTAAAAGGTATACAATATTTAAAACAAAAAATATAAGGTCGGTGTTGTTTTCCAACGTGCGAATTTGGCAAATGCCTTTTTAGAAAATACTACATATCTAAAGGAACAACGACTTAAAGCTTCAATACCAGCAGGGGCCACCGAACTATCGGGAGTTATCTCTTCGGTTCCCACTCATCTATCCAATCACAAAATATATAAAGCAATATCAACAACAAAAAAAGTAATTTCTGTCCGACGCATAATGCGTAAAGTAAAAGGAGAAAATAACACCTTCAACTACAAATTACAATCTACTCAGAGCGTAGTAATAACTTTTGCGTCTGCTACGTCACTGCCCGACTATGTTCACATTAAGATGAGGCGCCCGCCTGTCTCCACATATGTCCCACCTATAAAACAGTGTTTTAAATGTTTACGCTATGATCATCTGGCTAAGTTTTGTAAAAATTCACCGCGATGCTCCATTTGCACAGAGGGGCATTCTTTCAAAGAATACAAGGTTAACATAGAAAAACTTAAAACGATATTTGATTTATGATCTGTTAATAAGTGCCATCTATCAATGTTAAAACGAAACTTCGTTCGTTCGTTAATTGTCAAATGAAACGGGACGCTCTGATTGGGCGGTAAACTGTTCATATATTTTTTCGCCATTTTATTATTTTTGAAAATTGTTATTGGTCTTTCTAAGCGCAAGTGAATAAGTTTTAATTAGTAAATAGTTGATTAATTTATTAACGAATTGTGTAAAATTATAGCTGTGAGCTCTGTGCTGGTGATATGTATTTATTGAAATTAGTGACGAGTAGATTTTCAATATTGGCCTTTTGGTAATAAAATTAAAATGAGAGTAAAGTCAAGGTGTGTGACCAGTTGAGTTTGAACTAAAAGAAAGGTAATGTTATTGTTTTAATTAGTTAGCAGGTCGTGTACACACAATTAAGTTATTTTGTTTGCCTTGTTTCTTATTTTCAAAAGGGAATAATAAGAATATTTCTTATTATTTTTGATATTCCTATTTAAATAGCTTTTATAAAGCTGTGGTGAACAGATCGTAATGGTTTTAAGGTACTTTCGTCATTCGTGGCTCAGAGGTAGTTGAGAGATTCATAAAGTATAGTATAGGTAGATGTTCGTTCTGATCGGACTGCTGTCCCTACCATTTTGCGCGAATTTTATCAATATTTAATTTAAATTAATATTTTCTGATTACTTCTCGTTTTTTATCATGCACGCCACTGTTACTTATATACTATAAAAATCTAAGAAGCATTTGTTTTTTTTCAGATTTCGACGAATGCACAAGTAGTCAGTTCAATGACTGTTCCGAACACTCACGCTGTTTCAACCTTCGTGGAACTTACACTTGTAGTTGTTTAGAAAGTTTTGCAGACCTTAGCGTCAACACTCTATACCCTGGAAGGATATGTTCTTGTAAGTCGATTTCATTTGCTACTCTGTTGCACGAAATATATGGGGTATTTTAGACATCAAAACATAACCCTTATATGTAATTTGACTTTGAAAGGGTTTTAAGATTTCCAATGATAATAAAAATTGTTCAAATAATGACACGATTATGTTTTAAATTGTAATTTTCAATAAAAACTTTCAGCTGACGCAATAGGCTGTGCGGGCTGCAACTATCATGGTACCTGCTTCGATCGTGAGAATGTTTCAAATGGTACTCGGGACGAACTTGTCAAGTCAATCTGAAAGGTAAATAGAGACTTATGAGACTTGAGTAATCTGGAACGACTAAACTATAAAGTATACCCCAGGGTGCAATATATCCAGAACTACTACTATTCACTATCTCTTAAAAGTGTTGCTTATTTTAAAAAAATATGACGATATTAACATAAATTGTTCTTGATTTGAATTTAATATTACCTATCCATAAAAGAATAACTTGATCAACGCCAGCATTTAGATCAGAATGGTTTTTTATGCCAAACGTCATGTAATTTAACATAAAACTTATATCAAATGTGTTTCATTTTCAGCTGTATTGATAACAGTCACCGTAGTAGGAGCCTTGATTATCATAGTGGTGACCATCTGGGCCTCGAAAAGATGCTGCAGTCAGAAGAATCCTACGAATCAAACGTTTGTTATTGGTTGCATGCAGGGAATGCCAAGTTTACATCAGGTAATTTATCTTTAATGTAATACAAAACATTTTGCAAAAATTATAGTAGCTATATGTACTCAATTTCTAAACAATATTGTCAGTTAAAAGTGGTTAAAAGGCCCGCCTCTCATGCACGAGGCCGCGGATTCGATCCTGGCCCTGGCAAGTACCAATGTGATTTTTCCGAGTCATATGTACTTTCTAAGAGTATATTTAGACACCACTGATTAATGCATTCCCAAAGAGGGTTGATGTCAGGCAGGCCGCCGGTCGTAAGAACAATAAGCCAAAACTATTCACAACATGTAAGGCAGACCCTGGCTAAAGCTGAGAAAGTTTCCAGGTAGAAGATTGTTAGTTATAGTATAAATTCAATAAAAATT
Source organism: Danaus chrysippus (assembly GCA_916720795.1). Classification (NCBI taxonomy): domain Eukaryota; kingdom Metazoa; phylum Arthropoda; class Insecta; order Lepidoptera; family Nymphalidae; genus Danaus; species Danaus chrysippus. The sequence goes on along the minus strand of CAKASE010000065.1, from coordinate 2,094,172 downwards.
TTTCTTCCAGGGTAATGTTCCATCAAAGCAAAGAGCTGATAGACGAGCATTGATTGCTGAAAGAAATGAAGCAGCAGAGACTTGTAGCGTACAGAATGCTTCACTGCCTGATGTACCATCAAAAGTAAGAAAAAAATTAATTGAATTAAATATTCAATAGTCACCACAAGAATTCTAACACAATATTTCTTAGCTCCCATTTGTTTTTAATAACTCATTATTTATGACCTCACTTGATTAGACAAAATTTTCATCCTCCATATCTTAGACAGAGAGTCGATCTTATATTTATTACAAATACAATTTAAACTAATTAATGTTTCATGTGAAGCTTGTTGTGTAACTTCAATGTTGAATCATGCTCGTTGTTCATGAAGTGTGTATTCTATATGTATGTATATTTTACTTGTATTCTATTCTATTGTAGTCCCGGTGTACATCACACAGTAAGCAGGCCCCGGAGCCTCCCGGACACTCCCCTCCCCCGCCGCCAGCCCTCATGATACCTCGAGCGAGATTACATGCACTACATGACAGGTACCATGAACAACATACTACATGTATAAGGAACACATAACACTTGGTAGGGATAAGGAAAAACGGTATATAATTGAATAGTACATACTGTATATGTATATGATAGTTTATATTCTTGTATTGTCTTTGTAATATGGATAAATATACAAGTAATGACTTTTGATTGATTAAGATTATTATTTGTATATTATGTTTACAAATTTATGCGCATTATTTATATTAATATGTAAAAATAAACGTGAGGATATTTGGACTTATACATAATATCACAATTATAAGTTTGAAATCACCAACCCGTCTTGAGAAAGCGTGGTGATTAATGCTCAAACCTTCTCCATGTGAGAAGAGGCTATGCTCAGCAGTGGGCTTTGAGGGTTTAAGAAATAATAATAAAACTAAAATAAATCCCTTTTTTCACGCATGAATGGCTGGACCGATTTTACTAATTCTGTTTTTGTTGTATTTTTTATTATTAGGAGAAGGTTCTTACGTAAGAAAAAATACGAAAATTACTAGAAAAAACACTGGAATATTTCATTTTTTTATTAAAATAATGTGTCACAGTAATATTAGGATAATAAACACTTTGTTTTTGGAATAATTTTGATTTGTTAGAATTCAATAATTTATCATAGTTAAGAAGACAGAACATTGTCTGTCGGGTCAGCTATACTTAATAAAGAAATTAACTTCACTGAGATATTCCTTGATTATAGGGCGGTACGAAGTTCGCCGGGTTAGCTAGTATTTATTATATATGAACTTAAAAAGCTTAAAAGATATAACAATGAATGTACAATGTATACTTTTATAATATGATAGTTTAATATTCTTGTTATTGTCTTTGTAGAATGATGATGAAGATTATTATATATTTTATTATGTCTAATTTAAAGTACATTTTTTAATAATAGAGCTAATATTATTCCACAGTCGTGATAATTTGTCACGTAGGAAGACCAGCGAAGTATGTAATGAAGCTAAGCTTATCAGTTACTTGGAGTCGGGAACAACGAACACGCAAGAGGTGAGTACAGATAAATATATACTGAAATATATATAAAAAGGTTTGAATAAAATTAATAAGACCAAGAACCTAGTTCCTGAAAAGGGTTTTCATTTGAAGCAAAGATAGTCTTTCCTCAAAATGATACTTTGCTAACAAATTCTAACAATGAATGTCAAGAATTGTATTGAAGAAAGTCTACTACAGTGACTCTTGAGAATAATGTTGAACGAATTCAGTGTGATTATGCATGGATTATTATATGGTGAATTTTGTATTGTATTATTGTGTATACTTCTGTATTGCAATTGTGGACACTGGAACAAAAGTAATCACCTAACTAAGATTGTTGACGAATTATTTATTTTGAAAACAATTATAATGAACGAATAATGAAAAGGAATATTTTTGATGCGACTAGACCCTCGTCATATATTATTCATGTATAAATTAATATGAAAACCTTCAACACTTCTTTATTATAATTTATAACAATTTTGTTATCCAGATGCGAAGAAAACACAGCGTTGAATCTTCGTACAGTGTAAACAAAGAGAGAGGAAATAAACAAGGTATGGTACTTAAAAAAAATTGACTATTTTGTTACAAAACAAATAAATTAAATGTTTGTAGGAAGAGGATGGGCTATTGTTAAAGGAATAAGTTCCTTTAAACTTAATAATAGTTTTTATCGGATATAATTAGTCTGGGGACCAAATTATAGCACCGGAATAATAATTAATTCGTTCCCATAAAATAATTATCCAAATGTGAAAAGTATACAAAGATGTCTGTTATTTTATACTAATGTTATAATATTTTTATTTATATATATTAATATTAATTCCAGGTGCACTAGTGTCAGCTGGTTATAAAGTGTCAACGACCATTCGTCCAGATGAGAACTCAATTAAATGTGATAGAGACGACGCTTCGTCCATCAACAAAAATGATTTGGAAGCAGAGCTGTCGCGCCTCGACACACTATGGAAGTCTTATAGGTAATATAATGTATGTATTTGTAGAAAAGTATTTGCTTGAGAGATAATGTAATAATTATCTTAGTAAAGAAATCATAATACAAAGTGATAAGGGACTGTTCAAAGCGAAGTCTTTTTAAGGGTATACATATTAATTTATACAAAGATAAAGATTTTTAGTAATTTTGTTACTGTGAAAACAAAATGTAAAAGTGTTGATCATAAAAAATAAAATTAGAATTAAAATAAAATAAAAATAAGATTTTACATTTAAAACATAAGATATCAAATAAGAAGCTGTGTATATATTTATTATTGAATTGAGATAATCATTTTTAAAGTATACGTATATGCTCTTACAATACTTAAATAAATAAATAAATACTTCCTGTTAAACGTCGAGTCTCAATTCTCATACAGCCTTCCAATGGAAAATATACAGTAAGGAAAACAAATTGTGGAATGTTTTCTCGATTATTCAAAGACCAAAGCTTTACTTTTTTTTGTTACGCGATGATTTCCGATGTTATTTATATCTAACTTATAATTTCATTGAATCATCGGATTCCTATGGAATTGTTTTCACAAAACTTTGATTTTTTAGTCAAGAAGATACGCAGAATGGACGGATGCCAAACATTGTATTGGGGAGTTGTAAGTATTTAGTATATATGTATGTGTAATATTTTTCCCATTCTAAAATATTTATCTGTTCCACATCCCATTACATGTAAGAAAAAATGGGGATTGTCGAAAATATATTAATCTTCCATGTCTATTTAAAAAAATTATAATTCTTGAAACAGAAATGGAATAATATAAACTTAATATTGTTTTATTTTGCTTAAAAAATATGTATAAACCAATTAGTTACCTTATCCAATAAATAATAATTAATTATTCCCAGGACTTTATCTGAAGCTAGATCGGTCGGAGGAACTCTTCCAGCGAGCACTGGCAGAGCTGCTTCATCAACAAGACTCACGCATCAGGTATTAATATTATATTTATATATATAATTCTTCTGTGAGTGTGTATGTCACTGAACTTCTCTCAAACGACTGGACCGATTTTGATGAAATTTTTTGTGTGTGTTCAAGGGGATCTGAGAATGGCTTAGATTCACAATTTTGTCCGCTGGACAATGTTTTTTTTAATTAATTTTTAATTTATTAATATACGAAGTTCGCCGGGTCTTCTAGTATTAGTATAATATGTTGGTACTTCCCTCGCATTAATCTTGTTTCATATATTTATGTAATGTTAATGTTATCTTATAGGAAGCCAACACGATGGCTGAACGAGACATAGGCTCCACTTTTCTTCTGCCACACGTGCACCTTTATAAACCAGACCTTGTGGGTATTGTACTTACACGACTAACGGTTTGATTCACTACTAAAACACTTTATTATTATTATTATTTGTTTTTATTAACATTAGTTATAAGGTTGCCATGTGATACTAAAATTAAAATATGGACTATGTCTGAGACAAATAAATTAGTATTATTATTGTTATAAAAGACTTGGGCCTGTCCATAAACAACATTAAAACGTTTTCGGAACATACTTCAAGGCAGCCCTAGTAGGTTCTTTTCAAATTTGGTTAAGTAGAGAGAGGAGCTTGGACGCGATAGTAGTGAGCATTTAACTTGTGATAGACAGGGACCTCTTAAACCTACAACTGGGTCACAAGTCACAGTCACTGTTGAAGCTCCTCTCACTACAACGATGGACCCTACAAACACATAAGTTTTATCTCTGTAGTTTTAATTTTTCTCTCACTTACCTATTTTTCCGACCAGTCCTATGTTATATTTCTTTATGCTACATTTATTAATTTCTTAAATCATTCATACAAATATTTTTTTTCATTTTTTCAGACCAGTGACGTATCTGAATTCGACTCCCTGTGAAGACTGCCCATAAAAAGCGAGATGTCACAGAAAATTTAGAAAAATTCGACAAAAACATTAGAAAGTTACCAAATTTCTTTTACCAACGAATCGAGTGACATTTTAGCTTTTATATCTATAGATTATTTATTTTAAATTATTGATATATTTAATGAATAGACAATTTTTATTAAAATATCATGTATTATGTACACATAAGTCAGAAGAGGCTTAAGTTGCAAATAATTTTCTTTTCTATCAGTATTGAGATATTTTTGTATTTATATAGAAAAATATGTATTAATAATTACCTAATTTATATTTTATGTTCGCAATAAACAAACGCAATTTTTGTCAATATAAAATGCCATAGTATATGTAAGCATTCAAAATAGATTTAAGTCACGAAAATTATTTGAATGGGAAATCAGCTTATACACAAAACTATTAATAAATTATTTATTTGATTTACCCTTTGAAGATTTTTCGTATTATTTTCTTTGGTTATTTTATTGTGCAACAAAATGTGCCAATAATCAATAAATTGAATTCAGCTTTTCAAGAAGCTGTTTATACAAATAAAAATCAGTGTTATGATACATAATTGTTATTCTTAAATTATTTCTGTAATTTTATGACAATTATAATTAATTCTTTGCTATTTCTAAATAAAAAATATTAAATATACATATTTTGTTTTGTATATATTATCCTTCGGCTTTTTTTTACAGATCAGTATCTTATATATTAAAAATGAGCAATTCTTATGTATATATACATATATATATCAAATAAAAGAAGTCGTTTAAAATATGACTCTTCCTGACATCTATTGGCAAATAGTAATACTACTTTTTGCTAATTGCTTTAAAGACACAACAGCAGATGGTGTTGTCGAGTACCAGGAAGACAAGGGGTGTTTGTTTTGAGGTTAGACTAAGAAATTAATTATTTATTTATGGGTGGATATACGATATTTGAATTCCATTGGTCTATAGAAAATTTTATGTTAAACTCTCTATGCTTAAACAATAAAGAACATGGCATTTTATCTGGCCCACAAAGTCTATTCACGATAATTATATAATTTAAAATAATTAAAAATGTATACTCCTCTGGCCTTATGGCTGAATACTTTCAGAAAGTACACAATTATGTTTTTTATTTAATGTGCTATTACGCTTTAATAAACATCGAAACATATTTTAACAAAATTAAGATTAAATATATTTATTAATATAAAATGATAGATGTAACTTATTTTCGAGTCATGTTACAATTCTGTCACTTCATCTGGCTGAATTCAAAGACTCAAAAATCACAACTTTGTGCTTTTGATCTGAAATAACGGGCGAAAAACAGTTTTAAATTAGAGGCAAGCTAAATAATTTAAACAAAATTAAAAAAAAATTGGTTCAGTTTTCAATAAACTTTCTGAAAGTAATTTTATGCCAGTCGTTGGAGTATTTCCTTTGGTAAGCATATATATTTGTATTTCATCAACTTTCTTAGCTCATAATTAATTATTGGTATGACAATACCCTGCTTCGATTTGTTACTACTCTGGCAACAGTTTCACTCTTCTGGTAACACATTTCCCTCTGGTGCTTATAAAACTGAAAAAGAAATAATAATAATCGTCTGTCCTCTGTGACTACTAATTTTAAAATAGTCTCAAATAAATAAATTATAAATTTTGAATGTAACCGATAAAGTTTCCTTCTGTGACACGCAAAAACAAGTAGCGTATATTCACCCTCATGGACATATACTAATGGACGTGCCGTACGCGTATAATCTGCAGTATTTTTTTTGGTTTGAAAAGAGTGAGAGAGATGGCCTATGCTTCCGGTCTAGCACTATCTCTTTCCTCATAGATGATTGGCGCTCAGTTTTCATGACAAGCGCGGCATATACATTATCCAAAAGGGGATCATAACGTCTTAAGTACGATACTATTTTGAGAGAGATAACGATAGACCGAAACTTCGTTTCCTCTCTTTCTTTCGGAATCGTGGCATTCTCATCTCTAAGGCATGTCCATTAGTATATTTATGTTGATGTTCACCCTTATATTGTTTTGTGTCTTCTTAACGTGTTCACTTAAAAATGCCTAAACGAAATAAAAAAAACACAAAATAAATACTAATAATTCCTAAATACCGAGCACAGCTCGGTAACCACATGTTGGGATATTAAATGAAACAACCAATTAAATATGAGACATGGCGTTTTTATTCAATAATCAATAATATTTTTGTTTATCGATAGAATATTTAGCATTAATAATAAAAGGAATTATTATTATTACTGTGTTTAAAAAGTAATATTACGATGATAATTATATCGCATAAACAAATTAGCGCTGCATTCAACCGTTCAGTAGGGAGCCGACCGCGCGAGTGAGCCGCGTTGGTTTTGTTTCGGAGTTATTTATCATTGTAATCTTTAAAGTTTTTTGTTGAAATTAAGTTTTGTCAAAGACAATTTTATTCACAATGAAGTACTCTTAACCAACAACATATTTATTTGTTTATTTGAATAAAGATTAATATTATTATGATGATACAACTTAAACAAATTATTTCGACCAAATTAGGTACCATAAAAACAGTTTTTGTAAGTTATTCTTAAAAGATAGACATATACTGTCGGTAACTGTTTTTTAGATCATTAAAAGAGCTATTATTCTTTAATACATAATTTTTGTGTTTCTTGAACCGTTTTCACGGTTCACGCAACGGAAGGCTTCAAAGATGAAATAATATCTCACGTTTTTTACATATTTACAACTATATCTTTGCTCCTATTGGTCGTAGCGTAATATGATATAGCCCACAGCCTTCCTCGATAACTGGACTATCCAACACAAAAAGAATTATTCAATTCGAACCAGTAGTTTCGGAGATTAGCGCTTTCAAACAAACAAACAAACTCTTCAGCTTTATAATATTAGTATATATTAAATATAAATTCCTTCAGAATGAATCGCGAATAAAGTTTTCGCGGAACTTATTATGCTATAATATTTTTTAATGAATTAATTTTCACTCATATAGGAAATGGTGAAGAATGTCACCCAGATTGTAAAGCTTCGAGAAATGAAAGATGCCAGAGGATCGATAGTGTTATGAAGTGCGTGTGTAGACCAGGTTTCGCCAGAATGTTCCCAGATCGACCGTGTAAACGTAAGATATTACTATTTTCTCTTATACTAAAAATACACAACCAGTTAGTATTTTAACTATTTCAACATAATATTTTAAATGTGCTCAATTTTAGCAACATACACGTACTCAGTAAGATTAGGACTAGGATCTAGAAACAATAAGGTGCTCAAATTCCATAAGAATTTATCGGACAATTCTACTAAAGAATATGAGAGTTTGTCATTGGCTACTCATGAAGGAATAAATAGAATGATAATGCAATCAGACTTACGGGATGTTTATCACGGAGTCCACATAACAGGATTCAATAATATTGAGATGAGAACAAAAGACGGTGCATATGAGGGTGCATATCAATGATTTCTACGTTCAGGTAACCATTCAGTAAAGACTTGAAATAAGTTGTTTTAAACTTATTTTAAATGAATTTTTCTTTAGCTTTTCGATAACGCTCATGAAAGCAGACTGAAGGAAGTTATAGAGAAATACTTATCTACGGAATAATAATTCTAGTCTTGGTGGAACAGAAATTTATGCATATGAAGAATTTATTGAGAGCCTTAATGTCAGTGGTAAGTGAACACTCTCAAGTCAGTTAATTATAAATACAAAACATTTACAACAAACACAATTTTGGCTGTCTTATTACTTAGTGGCGTGCCATCATAGATGCAAATAAGCACTGCATATCCTACGCATATAACAACTAAACCTATATTTTGAAATTCTTACTACATATTTTTAATCATACATTACGAATTACAAATGTTAACAGATATTTAAAACGATATTTGATTTATGATTTGTTGATAAGTGCCATCTATCAATGTAAAAACGAAACCTTTTCGATCGGCCGCTGCCAACTTCGTCGTTCGTTAATTGTCAAAAGAAACGGGACGCTCTGATTGGTAGGTAAACTGTTCATATATTTTTTCGCCATTTTATTATCTTTGAATATTGTTATTCTTCTTTCTAAGCGCAAGTGAATAAGTTTTAATTAGTAAACAGTGGATTAATTTATTAACGAATTGTGTAAAATCATAGCTCTGTGCTTGTGATATGTTATGTGTGTATTGAAATTATATTGTATGTGTTTATTGAAATTAGTCACGAGTAGATTTTCAATATTCTCGTTTTGACGTTTGGTAATAAAATTAAAATACATAAGTGTAAAGTCAAGATGTGTGACCAGTTGAGATTGAACTAAAAGAAAGGTAATGTTATTCGTTTTAAAAAAAGTATTATGATAGTTTTAATAAGTTAGCAGGTTGTGTACACATAAATAAGTTATTTTGATTGCCTTGTTTCTTATTTTCAAAAGGTAAAAGATAATAAGAATATTTCTTATTATTTTTGATATTCCTATTTAAATAGCTTTTATAAAGCTGTGGTGAACAGATCGTAATCGTTTTAAGGTACTTTCGGCATTCGTGGCTCAGAGGTAGTTGAGAGATTCATAAAGTATAATATAGATGTTCGTTCTGATCGGACTGCTGTCCCTACCATTTTGCGCGAATTTTATCAATATTTAATTTAAATTAATATTTTCTGATTACTTCTCGTATTTTTTGTGCACGCCACTGTTACTTATATACTATAAAATCTAAGAAGCATTTGAATTTTTTCAGATTTCGACGAATGCACAAGTAGTCAGTTCAATGACTGTTCCGAACACTCATGCTGTATCAACCTTCGTGGAACTTACACTTGTAGTTGTTTAGAAGGTTTGCAGACCTTAGCGTCAACACTCAAAGGGTATACCCTGGAAGGATATGTTCTTGTAAGTCGATTTCATTTGCTACTCTGTCGCACGAAATATATGGGGTATTTTAGACATCAAAACATAACCCTTATATATAATTTGACTTTGAAAGCGTTATAAGATTAATCCAATGATAATAAAAATTCTACATATAATGACACGATTATGTTTTAAATTGTAATTTTCAATAAAAACTTTCAGCTGACGCAATAAGCGGGCTGCAACTATCATGGTACCTGCTTCGATCGTGAGAACGCGATGATATGTGAATGTTTCAAATGGTAAGCGGGCCGAACTTGTCAAGTGAATCTGAAAGGTAAATAGAGACTTATGAGACTTGAGTAATCTGGAACGACTAAACTATAAAGTATACCACAGGGTTCAATATATCCAGAACTATAACTATTCACTATGTCTTAAAAGTGTTGATTATTTTAAAAAATATGACGATATTGACCTAAATTGTTCTTGATTTGAATTTAATATTACCTATCCATAAAGGAATAACTTTATCAACACGCAGCATTTAGATCAGAATGGTTTTTTTATGCCAAATGTCATGTAATTTAACATAAAACTTATATGGAATGTTTTATTTTCAGCTGTATTGATAACAGTCACTGTAGTAGGAGCCTTGATTATCCTAGTGGTGACCATCTGGGCCTCGAAAAGATCCTGCAGTCAGAAGAATCCTACGAATCAAATGTTTGTTATTGGTTGCATGCAGGGAATGCCAAGTTTACATCAGGTAATTTATACAAAACATTTTGCAAAAATTATAGTAGCTATATGTACTCAATTTCTAAACAATATCATCAGTTAAAAGTGGTGAAAAGGCCCTCCTCTCATGCACGAGGGCGCGGATTCGATCCTGGCCCTGGCAAGTACCAATGTGATTTATCCGAGTCATATGTACTTTCTAAGAGTATTTAGACACCACTGATTAATGCATTCCCAAAGTGGGTTGATGTCAGGCAGGCGGCCGGTCGTAAGAACAAGTAGCCAAAACTCTTCACAACATGTAAGGCAGACCCTGGCTAAAGCTGAGAAAGTTTCCAGGTAGAAGATCTTTAGTTATAGTATAAATTCAATAGAAATTTTTCTTCCAGGGTAATGTTCCATCAAAGCAAAGAGCTGAAAGAAATGAAGCAGCAGAGTCTTGTAGCATACAGAATGCTTCACTGCCTGATGTACCATCAAAAGTAAGAAAAAAATCAATTGAATTGAATATTCAATAGTCACCACAAGAATTCTAACACGATATTTCTTAGCTCCCAGTTGTTTTTAAAAACACTCATGATTTATGACCTCACTTGATTAGACAAAATTTTCATCCTCCATATCTTAGACAGAGAGTCGATCTTATATTTATTACAAATACAATTTAAACTAATTAATGTTTCATGTGAAGCTTGTTGTGTAACTTCAATGTTGAATCATGCTCGTTGTTCATGAAGTGTGTATTCTATATGTATGTATGTTTTACTTGTATTCTATTCTATTGTAGTCCCGGTGTACATCACACAGTAAGCAGGCCCCGGAGCCTCCCGGACACTCCCCTCCCCCGCCGCCAGCCCTCATGATACCTCGAGCGAGATTACATGCACTACATGACAGGTACCATGAACAACATACTACATGTATAAGGAACACATAACACTTGGTAGGGATAAGGAAAAACGGTATATAATTGAATAGTACATACTGTATATGTATATGATAGTTTATATTCTTGTATTGTCTTTGTAATATGGATAAATATACAAGTAATGACTTTTGATAGATTAAGATTATTATTTGTATATTATGTTTAAAAATTTATGTGCATTATTTATATTAATATGTAAAAATAAACGTGAGGATACCTGGACTTATAATATCACAATTATAAGTTTGAAATCACAGACCCGTCTTGAGAAAGCGTGGTGATTAATTCTCAAACCTTCTCCATGTGAGAAGAGGCTATGCTCAGCAGTGGGCTCTGAGGGTTTAAAAAATAATAATAAAACTAAAATAAATCCCTTTTTTCACTCGTGAATGGCCTGACCGATTTTACTAATTCTGTTTTTGTTGTATTTGTTATTATTAGGAGAAGGTTCTTATGTAAGAAAGAATACGAAAATTACTAGAAAAAAACACTAGAATATTACAGTTTTTTATTAAAATAATGTGTCACTCACAGTAATATTCACGTAGTTACTATAAAATGTTAAGATAATAAACACTTTGTTTTTGGAATAATTTTGATTTGTTAGAATTCAATAATCATAGTTAAGAAGACAGAACATTGTCTGTCGGGTCAGCTATACTTAATAAAGAAATTATTTTCATTGAGATATTCCTTGATTATAGGGCGGTACGAAGTTCGCCGGATTAGGTAGTATTTATTACATATACATATATGAACTTAAAATACTTATAAGATATAACAATGAATGTACAATGTATACTTTTATATATGATAGTTTAATATTCTTGTAATTGTCTTTGTAGAATGATGATAAAGATTATTATATATTTTATTATGTTTAATTTAAAGTACATTTCTTCATAATAGATCTTATGTATATTATTCCACAGTAGTGATAATTTGTCACGTAGGAAGAGCAGCGGAGTATGTAATGAAGCTAAGCTTATCAGTTACTTGGAGTCGGGAACAACAAACTCGCAAGAGGTGAGTACAGACAAATATATAGTGAAATATATATAAAAAGGCTTAAATAAAATTAATAAGACCAAGACGATAGTTCCTTAAAAGGCTTTCGAGTCTATGCGTTCAGTAGTGATGACGAAAGATAGTCTTTACTCAAAATGATACTGTGCTAACAAATTCTAACAGTCAAGAATTGTATAGAAGAGAGTCTACTACAGTGACTCTTAAGAGTAATGTTGAACGAATCCAGTGTGATTATGCCTGGACTTTGATATGGTGAATTCTGTATTGCAATTGTATGTACTTGACCAAAAGTACACCTGATGTATTGCTAAGATTATTTACGTCGTCGATGAAGTAATATAGGTATTTTGAAAACAATTATAATGAACGAATAATGAAAAGGAATATTTTTGATGCGACTAGACTCTCGTCATATATTATATTATCATATATAATATAAATAATATTATAAAGCTGAAGAGTTTGTTTGTTTGTTTGTTTGAAAGCGCTAATCTCCGAAACTACTGGTTCGAATTGAATAACTCTTTTTGTGTTGGATAGTCCAATTATCGAGGAAGGCTGTGGGCTATATAACATCACGCTACGACCAATAGGAGCAAAGATACAATGGTAAATGTGTAAAAAACGGGAGCAATTATTTCATCTTTGAAGCCTTCCGTTGCGTGCGCCGTGAAAACGGTTCAAGATACACAAAAATATATGTGTTAAAGAATAATAGCTCTTTTAATGATCTAAAAAACAGTCCGGGACAGTATATCTCTATCTTTTAAGATTAACTCATAAAAACCGTTTTTATGGTACCTAATTTGGTCGAAATAATTTGTTTAAGTTGTATCAACATAATAATATTAATCTTTATTCAAATAAACAAATAAATATGTTGTTGGTTAAGAGTACTTCATTGTGAATTAAAAAAAAACATAGGTTTTATCCTGAAAATTCTACGGGAACTCGACCATTCCGAAAACCTCGCAAGAACGGGAACTATGTGGGAAGAACCAAAAATCTGCCGGAAGTCACTATTCCACGCGGATGGAGTCGCGGCAAAAGCTAGTCATATATAAATTAATATGAAAACCTTTAACACTTGTTTATTATAATTTATAACAATTTTGTTATCCAGATGCGAAGAAAACACAGCGTTGAATCTTCGTACAGTTTAAACAAAGAGAGAGGAAATAAACAAGGTATGGTATTTAAAAAGAAATAGACTATTTTGTTACAAAATAAAATATTAAATATTTGTCGGAAGAGGATGGGCTGTTGTTAAAGGAATAAGTTCCTTTAAACTTAATAATAGTTTTAATCGGGTATAATTAGTCTAGGGACCGGAATAATAATTAATTCGTTTCCATAAATTAATTATCCACATGTGAAAAGTACACAAACATGTCTGTTATTTTATACTAATGTTATAATATTTTTATTTATATATATTAATGTTAATTCCAGGTGCACTAGTGTCAGCTGGTTATAAAGTGTCAACGACCATTCGTCCAGATGAGAACTCAATTAAATGTGATAGAGACGACGCTTCGTCCATCAACAAAAATGATTTGGAAGCAGAGCTGTCGCGCCTCGACACACTATGGAAGTCTTATAGGTAATATAATGTATTTGTAGAAAAGAAAATTAGCTTGATAGATAATTAAATAATTGGGTTTTTGAATTTTTTTTTTGTGATAAATGGAAAGATCATATATAAGTTTTATAACAAAACTATTTTTATTTTATTTTTTTTGCAATAATTAAAAAGTTATATCAAAATAAAAATTAAATTTTAAATTCAGTACCGAAGACCCGCCGACAGCTCGCGAATAAACCCGAGCGCGTGTGACGTCACAAGTTAGTTTTTGCTCATTGTAGCATACAGGGATATAATAATTAGTACAGTGTTTTGAGTTTTTATCTAGTAAATTCTGTTGGCATTGGTTAATAATCAAAAGTTTTGTACCATTATGTACAAAGACTACAAAAACAACTCCTGAAAAAATGTTTTTAAATGTTCCACAAGACGAAAAACGTCGAAAGAAATGGTATCAAGCAGTGCATCGAGATTATTCAAAAACAAAATCATTTTTTTTTTTGTTGTGAAGATCATTTCGTTGTAAGTATTCATAATAGTATTGTTATTAATTATTATTTATCTAAGTGTATAAATCGAATAAGTATAGTTCAATAATTAATTTTTTTACCTGGGCTCCAAATCATAACCTTTAGAATCGTAGCATTAAAAATTTTTAATTGATAATTCAAAGCGATTAAATAGTAAATCTATATGTATGTTTGTCTAATAATTGGACTTCAATTAATAGATATTTTCATAATTTTATAACATTCTAGGTTCTGTATCAGACTACATTTAAATTATTAAAGTATATGTTATTTTGGTTTTTTATAATGTTATAATAACATTTCATTAATAATGATTTAATGAAATAATTATTAATTATATTTAATAGAGAATAAATACTTATTTTCATTTAGAATAGTATTTTTTAACAGACTTACCTTGATGCCTTATCACCTCGAGCTTCAGCAGAATTAAACCGAACGTCATTTTTAAAAAAAATTAGTTATCATAAATATATCAACATCAGGAATATTATCCGATTTTGCTTTTATAAATCCTTTATCACACATAGTCGAAATAAACTTTTCAAATCGTTTTTCCCTAATAAATTTGAGATATTTTTATCAAGTTAAAGATAATAGCCATAAACACTGTACTATTATGAAATTGCTTTAACATTATGACGTCACAAGTATGCTGACCAATCATGGCGCGTTTACAGTCACGTGATATATTTTTGAATTTTATCAATTTTTAATTGTTTATAATTAATTTTAAAAAAATATTTCAAGTTTTTTGCATTAAAAATCCAATATAATTAATAATAAAGTTTTAAAATACATAAAAAAAATCAATACTTTTTTTTTTCAAAAACCCAATTATCTTAGTAAAGAAATCATACTACAAAGTGACAAGGGACTGTTTTTCAAAGCGAAGTCTTTTTTTGGGTGTAGATAATAATTTATACAAAGATAAAGATTTTTAGTAATTTTATTACGGTGAAAACAAAATGTAAAAGTGTTGATCATAAAAAATAAAATTAGAATTAAAATGAAAAATAAAAATAACATTTTAAATTTAAAACATAAGATATCAAATAACAAGCTGGGTATATATTTATTATTGAATTGAGATAATAATTTTTAAAGTATACGTATATGTACTTACAATACTTCCTGTTAAATGTCAAGTCACAATAGTCATACAGCCTTCCAATGGAAAATATACAGTAAGGAAAACAAATTGTGGAATGTTTTCTCGATTGTTCAAAGACCAAAGCTTTACTTTTTTTTTGTTACGCGATGATTTCCGATGTTATTTATATCTAACTTATAATTTCATTGAATCATCAGATTCCTATGGAATTGTTTTCACAAAACTTTGATTTTTTAGTCAAGAAGATACGCAGAATGGACGGATGCCGAACGTCGTATTGGGGAGTTGTAAGTATTTAGTATATATGTATGTATGTGTAATATTTTTTCCATTCTAAAATATTTATCGGTTCCACTCCTATTACATGTAAGAAAAAATGGGGATTGTCGAAAATATATTAATCTTCCATCTGTATTTAAAAAAATTATAATTCTTGAAACAGAAATGGAATAATATAAACTTAATATTGTTTTATTTTGCTTAAAAAATATTATTTATTAAACCAATTAGTTACCTTATCCAATAAATAATAATTAATTATTCCCAGGACTTTATCTGAAGCTAGATCGGTCGGAGGAACTCTTCCAGCGAGCACTGGCAGAGCTGCTTCATCAACAAGACTCACGCATCAGGTATTAATATTATATTTATATATATAATTCTTCTGTGAGTGTGTATGTCACTGAACTTCTCTCAAACGATTGGACCGATTTTGATGAAATTTTTTGTGTGTGTTCAAGGGGATCTGGGAATTGTTTAGATTCACAATTCTGTCCGCTGGACAATGTTTTTTTTAATTAATTTTTAATTTATTAGTAGTTGTTATACAAGCGTTTTTTTGACATTAGATTTGACAACTAACTAATATGTCAATCATTCTGTCGCACTTCAAAACACGGAGATTTATGGCTTTAATAGGTAAATTCCAAAAGTATAAATAAAAAAACGTTACAGATATTTCTTGATTATAGGGCGATACGAAGTTCGCCGGGTCTTCTAGTATTAGTATAATATGATGGTACTTCCCTCGCACTAATCTTGTTTCATATATTTATGTAATGTTAATGTTATCTTATAGGAAGCCAACACGATGGCTGAACGAGACTTAGGCTCCACTTTTCTTCTGCCACACGTGCACCTTTATAAACCAAACCTTGTGGGTATTGTACTTACACGACTAACGGTTTGATTCACTACTAAAACACTTTATTATTATTATTATTTGTTTTTATTAACATTAGTTATAAGGTTGCCATGTAATACTAAAATTAAAATATGGACTATGTCTGAGACAAATAAATTAGTATTATTATTGTTATAAAAGACTTGGGCCTGTCCGTAAACAACATTAAAACGTTTTTGGAATATACTTCAAGGCAGCCCTAG
Source organism: Danaus chrysippus (assembly GCA_916720795.1). Taxonomy (NCBI): domain Eukaryota; kingdom Metazoa; phylum Arthropoda; class Insecta; order Lepidoptera; family Nymphalidae; genus Danaus; species Danaus chrysippus. The sequence continues at coordinate 2,077,528 of CAKASE010000065.1, read as the reverse complement.
TAGGTTCTTTTCAAATTTGGTTAAGTAGAGAGAGGAGCTTGGACGTGATAGTAGTGAGCATTTAACTTGTGATAGACAGGGACCCCTTAAACCTACACCTGGGTCACAAGTCACAGTCACTGTTGAAGCTCCTCTCACTACAACGATGGACCCGACAAACACATATGAATACATTGAATGATGAGAAGTTTTATCTCTGTAGTTTTAATTTTTCTATCACTCACCTAATTTTCCGACTAGTCCTATCTGTGTAATTTCTTTATGCTACATTCATTAATTTCGTTTCTTAATTCATTCATACAAATATTTTTTTTCATTTTTTCAGACCAGAGATGTATCTGAATTCGACTCCCTGTGAAGACTGTCCATAAAAAGCGAGATGTCACACAAAATTTAGAAAAATTCGCCAAAAATATTAGAAAGTTACCAATTTTTTTTTTAATAACGGATCCAGTGATATTTTAGCTTTTATATCTATAGGTTATTTATTTTAAAATGTTATTATGTTTAATGAATAGACAATTTTTTATTAAAATATCATGTGTTATACACATTAAGTCAAAAGAGGCTTGAAATCGCAGAATATTTTCTTTTCTATCAGTATTGAGATATTTTTGTATTTATATAGAAAAATATTAATAATTTCCTAATTTATATTTTATTTTTATAATTTTTGCAATATACAAACACAATTTTTGTCAATATAGATGCCATAATATATGTAAGCGTTCAAAATAGATTTAAGTCACGAAAATTATTTGAATGGGAAATCTACTTATACACAAAACTATTATTAATTTATTTATTTGATTTCCCCTTTGAAGATTTTTCGTATTATTTTCTTTGGTTATTTTATTGTGCAAGAAAATGTGCCAATAATCAATAGATTAAATTCAACTTTTCAAGAAACTGTTTACAAATTAAAATTAATAACAAATAAAAATCAGTGTTATGATACATAATTATTATTCTTAAATTATTTCTGTATTTTTATGACAATTATAATTTATTCTTTTGCTATTTCTAAATAAAAAGTATTAAATAAACATATCTTTTTTTGTATGTATTATCCTTCGACTTTTTTTACAGATTAGTATCTTATCTTATATATTTAAATGAGCAATTCTTACATATATAAAATAAAAGTAGTCCTTTAAAATATGACTCTTCCTGACATCTATTGGCAAATAGTAATACTACTTTTTGCTACTTGCTTTTACTAATTGCTTTAAAGACACAACAGCAGATGGTGTTGTCAAGTACCAGGAAGCAATGGGTGTTTGTTTTGTGGTTAGACTAAGAAATTAATTATTTATTTATGGGTGAATATACGATATTTGAATTCCATTGGTCTATAGAAAATTTTATGTAAAACTTATATCATTGTCTCTCTATGCGATAGACCGAAACTTCCTTTCCTCTCTGTCGGAGTGCCACGATTCTCATCTCTAAGGCATGTCCATTAGTATATGTCGATGTTCACCCTTATATTGTTTTGTGTCTTCTTAACGTGTTCACTTAAAAATGCCTAAACGAAATAAAACACAAAATAAATACTAATTATTCCTAAATACCGAGCACAGCTCGGTAACCACGTATTGGGATATTAAATGAAACAACCAATTAAATATGAGACATAGCGTTTTATTCAATAATCAATAATATTTTTGTTTTTCGATAGAACATTTAGCATTAATAATACAAGGAAACAATAGCAACTAAATAGATCTTAAAACTTAATACAGCGATGATTTATTAAAAATTATGTAACACTAGCTTTTGATGCGACTACGTCCGCGTGGAATAGTGACTTCCGGCAGATTTTTGGTTCTTCCCACATAGTTCCCGTTCTTGCGGGGTTTTCGGAATGGTCGAGTTCCCGTAGAATTTTCAGGATAAAACCTACGTTTTTTTTATTCACAATTAAGTACTCTTAACCAACAACATATTTATTTGTTTATTTGAATAAACATTAATATTATTATGTTGATACAACTTAAACAAATTATTTCGACCAAATTAGGTACCATAAAAACGGTTTTTGTGAGTTAATCTTAAAAGAAAAACATATACTGTCGCGGACTGTTTTTTAGGTCATTAAAAGAGCCATTATTCTTTAATACATATTTTTTGTGTATCTTGAACATTTCTCACGGCGCACGCAACGGAAGGTTTCAAAGATGAAATAATTTCTCCCGTTTTTTACACATTTACCACTATATCTTTGCTCCTATTGGTCGTACCGTGATGTTATATAGCTTACAGCCTTCCTCGATAACTGGACTATCCAACACAAAAAGAATTATTCAATTCGAACCAGTAGTTTCGGAGATTAGCGTTTTCAAACAAAAAAACAAACAAACTCTACAGCTTTATTATTTTAGTATAGATTAAATATAAATTCTTTCAGAATGAATCGCGAATGAAGTTTTCGCGGATCTTATTATGCTATAATATTATGTTTTAATGACTAAATTTTCACTCATATAGGATATGGTAAAGACTAAAGAATGTCAACCAGATTGTAAAGCTTCGAGAAATGAAAGATGCCATAGAATCGATAGTGTTATGAAGTGCGTGTGTAGACCAGGTTTCGCTAGAATGTTCCCAGATCGACCGTGTACACGTAAGATATTACTATTTTCTATTATACTAAAAATACACAACCAGTTAGTATTTTAACTATTTCAACTATTCCTAATTTAAGATTAGGACTAGGATCTAGAAACAATAAGGTGCTCAAATTCCATAAGAATTTATCGGATAATTCTACTAAAGAATATGAGAGTTTGTCATTGGCTACTCATGAAGGAATAAATAGAATGATAATGCAATCAGACTTACGGGATGTTTATCACGGAGTCCACATAACAGGATTCCATCCTATTGAGATGAGAACAAAAGACGGTGCATATGAGGGAGTTATCAATGATTTCTACGTTCAGGTAACCATTCAGTAAAGACTTGAAATATGTTGTTTGCAGCTTAACTTAAACGAATTTTTCTTTAGCTTTCCGATAACGCTCATGAAAGCAGACTGAAGGAAGTTATAGAGAAATATCTATGGAATAATAATTATAGTCTTGGTGGAACAGAAATTTATGCATCTGAAGAATTTATTGAGAGCCTTAATGTCAGTGGTAAGTGAACACTCTCAAGTCAATTAATTATACCTAAAAACAGAAAATTTACAACAAACACTACTTTGGTTGTCTTATTACTCAGTGGCGTGGACACCATAGATGCAAATAAGCGCTGCATATCCTACTCATATAACAACTAAACTTATGTTTTTTAATCCTTACTTACATATTTTTATACATACATTACAAATGTTAACAGATATTTTTAAAACGATATTTGATTTATGATTTGTTAATAAGTGCCGTCTATCAACGTAAAAACGAAACATTTTCGATCGGCCGCTGCCAACTTCGTCGTTCGTTAATTGTCAAATGAAACGGGTTACGGGACGCTCTGATTGGTCGGTAAACTGTTCATATATTTTTTCGCCATTTTATTATTTTTGAATATTGTTATTTTTCTTTCTAAGCGCAAGTGAATAAGTTTTAATTAGTAAACAGTAGATTAATTTATTAACGAATTGTGTAAAATCATAGCTCTGTGCTTGTGATATGTGTTTATTGAAATTAGTCACGAGTAGATTTTCAATATTCTCGTTTGGTAATAAAATTAAAATAAGTGTAAAGTCAAAGTGTGTGACCAGTTGAGACTTGAGATTGAACTAAAAGAAAGGTAATGTTATTTGTTTTAAAAAAGTATTATGATAGTTTTAATAAGTTAGCAGGTTGTGTACACACAAATAAGTTATTTTGATTGCCTTGTTTCTTATTTTCAAAAGGTAATAAAAAGAATATTTGTTATTGTTTTGGATATTCCTATTTAAATAGCTTTTATAAAGCTGTGGTGAACAGATCGTAATCGTTTTAAGGTACTTTCGTCATTCGTGGCTCAGAGGTAGTTGAGAGATTCATAAAGTATAATATAGATGTTTGTTCTGATCGGACTGCTCTCCCTACCATTTTGCGCGAATTTTATCAATATTTAATTTAAATTAATATTTTCTGATTGCTTCTCGTATTTTATCGTGCACGCCATTGTTACTTATATATTTACTATAAAAATCTAAGAAGCATTTGATTTTTTTCAGATTACGACTCACGCTGTTTCAACCTTCGTGGAACTTACACTTGTAGTTGTTTAGAAGGTTTTGCAGACCTTAGCGTCAACACTCTATACCCTGGAAAGATATGTTCTTGTAAGTTGATTTCATTTGCTACTCTGTCGCACGAAATATATGGGGTATTTTAGACATCAAAACATAACCCTTATATATAATTTGACTTTGAAAGCGTTTTAAGATTAATCCAATGATAATAAAAATTGTACAAATAATGACACGATTATGTTTTAAATTGTAATTTTCAATAAAAACTTTCAGCTGACGCAATAGGCTGTGCGGGCTGCAACTATCATGGTACCTGCTTCGATCGTGAGAACGCGATGATATGTGAATGTTTCAAATGGTACGCGGGACGAACTTGTCAAGTCGATCTGAAAGGTAAATAGAGACTTATGAGACTTGAGTAATCTGAAACGGCTAAACTATAAAGTATACCACAGGGTTCAATATATCCAAAACTAGTTATTACTATCCACTATCTCTTAAAAGTGTTGCTTATTTTAAAAAATATGACGATATTAACATAAATTGTTCTTGATTTGAATTTAATATTACCTATCCATAAAAGAATAACTTGATCAACGCCAGCATTTAGATCTGAATGGTTTTTTATGCCAAATGTCATGTAATTTAACATAAAACTAATACCGAATGTGTTTTATTTTCAGCTGTATTAATAAAAGTCACCGTAGTAGGAGCGTTGATTATCATAGTGGTGACCATCTGGGCCTCGAAAAGATGCTGCAGTCAGAAGAATCCTACGAATCAAACGTTTGTTATTGGTTGCATGCAGGGAATGCCAAGTTTACATCAGGTAATTTATCTATAATGTAATCTAAAACATTTTGCAAAAATTATAGTAGCTATATGTACTAAATTTCTAAACAATATTGTCAGTTAAAAGTGGTTAAAAGGCCCGCCTCTCATGCACGAGGGCGCGGATTCGATCCTGGCCCTGGCAAGTACCAAAGTGATTTTTCCGAGTCATATGTACTTTCTAAGAGTATTTAGACATCACTGATTAATGCATTCCCTAAGAGGGTTGATGTCAGGCAGGCGGCCGGTTGTAAAAACAATTAGCCAAAACTATTCACAACATGTAAGGCAGACCCTGGCTAAAGCTGAGAAAGTTTCCAGGTAGAAGATCGTTAGTTATAGTATAAATTCAATAGAAATTTTTCTTCCAGGGTAATGTTCCATCAAAGCAAAGAGCTGATAGACGAGCATTGATTGCTGAAAGAAATGAAGCAGCAGAGACTTGTAGCGTACAGAATGCTTCACTGCCTTATATACCATCAAAAGTAAGAAAAAAATCAATTGAATTAAATATTCAATAGTCACCACAACAATTCTAACACGATATTTCTTAGCTCCCAGTTGTTTTTAAAAACACTCATGATTTATGACGTCACTTAATTAGACAACATTTTCATCCTCCATATCTTAGACAGAGAGTCGATCTTATATTTATTACAAATACAATTTAAACTAATTAATGTTTCATGTGAAGCTTCTTGTGTAACTTCAATGTTGAATCATGCTCGTTGTTCATGAAGTGTGTATTCTATATGTATGTATGTTTTAGTTGTATTCTATTCTATTGTAGTCCGGGTGTACATCACACAGTAAACAGGCCCCGGAGCCTCCCAGACACTCCCCTCCCCCGCCGCCAGCCCTCATGATACCTCGAGCGAGATTACATGCACTACATGACAGGTACCATGAACAACATACTACATGTATAAGGAACACTTAACACTTGCTAGGGATAAGGAAAAATTTTATATAATTGAATAGTATATACTATATACATATGTATATGATAGTTTATATTCTTGTATTGTCTTTGTAATATGGATAAATATTCAAGTAATGACTTTTGATAGTTTAAGATTATTATTTGTATATTATGTTTACAAATTTATGTGCATTATTTATATTAATATGTAAAAATAAACGTGAGGATACCTGGACTTATAATATCACAATTATAAGTTTGAAATCACCAACCCGTCTTGAGCAAGCGCGGTGATTAATGCTCAAACCTTCTCCATGTAAGAAGAGGCTATGCTCAGCAGTGGGCGCTGAGAGTTTAAAAAATAATAATAAAACTAAAATAAATCCCCTTTTTCACGCGTGAATGGCTAGACCGATTTTACTAATACTGTTTTGTTGTATTTGTTATTATTAGGAGAAGGTTCTTATGTAAGAAAAAATACGAAAATTACTAGAAAAAAACACTAGAATATTTCATTTTTTTATTAAAATAATGTGTCACTCACAGTAATATTAGGATAATAAACACTTTGTTTTTGGAATAATTTTGATTTGTTAGAATTCAATAATTTATCATAGTTAAGAAGACAGAACATTGTCTGTCGGGTCAGCTATACTTAATAAAGAAGTTAACTTCATTGAGATATTTCTTGATTATAAGGCGGTACGAAGTTCGCCGGGTTAGGTAGTATTTATTGAACTTAAAATACTTATAAGATATAACAATGAATGTACAATGTATACTTTTATATATGATAGTTTAATATTCTTGTAATTGTCTTTGTAGAATGATGATGAAGATTATTATATATTTTATTATGTTTAATTTAAAGTACATTTTTTTATAATAGAGCCAATATTATTCCACAGTCGTGATAATTTGTCACGTAGGAAGAGCAGCGAAGTATGTAATGAAGCTAAGTCTATTTAAAAAAATTATAATTCTTGAAACAGAAATTGAATAATATAAACTTAATATTGTTTTATTTTGCTTAAAAAATATGTATAAACCAAATAGTTACCTAATCCAAGAAGTAATAATTGATTATTCCCAGGACTTTATCTGAAGCTAGATCGGTCGGAGGAACTCTTCCAGCGAGCACTGGCAGAGCTGCTTCATCAACAAGACTCACGCATCAGGTATTAATATTATATTTATATATATAATTCTTCTGTGAGTGTGTATGTCACTGAACTTCTCTCAAACGATTGGACCGATTTTGATGAAATTTTTTGTGTGTGTTCAAGGGGACCTGGGAATTGTTTAGATTCACAATTCTGTCCGCTGGACAATGTTTTTTTTAATTAAATTTTAATGTATTAGTAGTTGTTAGACAAGCGTTTTTTTGACATTAGATTTGACAACTAACTAATAAGTCAATCAATAGGTAAATTCCAAAAGTATAAATAAAAAAACGTTACAGATATTTCTTGATTATAGGGCGATACGAAGTTCGCCGGGTCTTCTAGTATTAGTATAATATGATGGTACTTCCCTCGCACTAATCTTGTTTCATATATTTATGTAATGTTAATGTTATCTTATAGGAAGCCAACACGATGGCTGAACGAGACATAGGCTCCACTTTTCTTCTGCCACACGTGCACCTTTATAAACCAAACCTTGTGGGTATTGTACTTACACGACTAACGGTTTGATTCACTACTAAAACACTTTATTATTATTATTATTTGTTTTTATTAACATTAGTTATAAGGTTGCCATGTAATACTAAAATTAAAATATGGACTATGTCTGAGACAAATATAAATTGTTATAAAAGACTTGGGCCTGTCCGTAAACAACATTAAAACGTTTTTGGAATATACTTCAAGGCAGCCCTAGTAGGTTCTTTTCAAGTTTGGTTAAGTAGAGAGAGGAGCTTGGACGTGATAGTAGTGAGCATTTAACCTGTGATAGATAGGGACCTCTTAAACCTACAACTGGGTCACAAGTCCCAGTCACTGTTGAAGCTCCTCTCACTACAACGATGGACCCGACAAACACATATGAATACATTGAATGATGAGAAGTTTTATCTTTGTAGTTTTAATTTTTCTCTCACTTACCTATTTTTCCGACCAGTCCTATGTTATATTTCTTTATGCTACATTTATTAATTTCTTAAATCATTCATACAAATATTTTTTTCATTTTTTCAGATCAGTGATGTATCTGAATTCGACTCCCTGTGAAGACTGTCCATAAAAAGCGAGATGTCACACAACATTTAGAAAAATTCGACAAAAACATTAGAAAGTTACCAATTTTTTTAAATAATGGATGACATTTTAGCTTTTATATCTATAGGTTATTTATTTTAAAATATTAATATATTTAATGAATACACAATTTTTATATAAATATCATGTGTTATACACATTAGGTCAAAAGAGGCTTAAATCGCAGAATATTTTCTTTTCTATCAGTATTGAGATATTTTTGTATTTATATAGAAAAATATTAATAATTTCCTAATTTATATTTTAATTTTATAATTTTCGCAATAAACAAACACAATTATTGTCAATATAAAATGCCATAATATATGTAAGCGTTCAAAATAGATTTAAGTCACGAAAATTATTTGAATGGGAAATCTACTTATACACAAAACTATTAATAAATTATTTATTTGATTTCCCCTTTGAAGATTTTTCGTATTATTTTCTTTGGTTATTTTATTGTGCAACAAAATGTGCCAATAATCAATAGATTAAATTCAGCTTTTCAAGAAGCCGTTTATACAAATAAAAATCAGTGTTATACATAATTGTATATTCTTAAATTATTTCTGTATTTTTATGACAATAATAATTTATTCTTTTGCTATTTCTAAATAAACAGTTATAAAATAAATATATATCTGGTTTTGTTTTATCTTTTATCTCTTTTACAGATTATAATATGGGTTAATTAAATGAAACAACCAATTAAATATGAGACATAGCGTTTTTATTCAATAATCAATAATATTTTTGTTTATCGATAGAATATTTAGCATTAATAATACAAGGAAACAATAGCAACTAAATAGATTTTAAAACTTAATACAGGGATGATTCATTTAAAATTATGTAACATTATAATCAAGCACACATATATCTTAAACAATTTTAACTTTTTAATTTATCCTAGCGTTTTGCTTCTTTATTATAGAAGCAAACGAAGCGGAGTTACATTAGCTCTAACGCCAGCGAATGTTCAAGCTTGTTATTCTAACAATTCTAGGTCTTACGTGCTTCAGTCTCAAACCTTTTTTTATTACATTCCTCATGATACCATTCTTTATACATACATTTATATATATCTGAAAAACGATGTGAGCAATCGTTGCCGTACATAGTATTTCGACGATCAAATCAACTAACTTAAAATCTAAACATATAAAATTATTATGTGTTAGTTTTTAACGAAGTTTCATTTAAAAATATCTTTATTTAAAATGGTATTAATTTAGATTGATTTTATAGTGTCCGTCAGTGATGCTGATCTTGAAAACCAATAATAATAATACATTTTGTACCTAGAGTCGGTTGGGGAAGACAGGCATATAAGTCGCCAGCTCACCACGGTGGTTGGCGCAGATCTTGTTGCCGGCAGTGGTTCAGGCCATGGTCGGTAGCGAGAGTGCCTGGGAGGCGGTGGTCCGGTTCAGCGAGTGCGTCTCGCGGAAAGAGGCCGCTGAACGAGCGCGGGAAGATGACCCCTCCTCGGCGCCCCTGCGTCGACGAAGGCTGGGTAGAAGGCAGCGGGCCTACGCTCGCCAAATGCCTCCCCAGTGAGAGGAGCCTGCGGGCGTTGGTGGGGAACCGGCGTCCGGGCAACATAGGCTGGAGTGAGAGTGGCGTGTTTGGCGTTCCCGGCACGCTGCTCTGGAGTCGGAGGGAAAGTGTGGTGAAGCCACTGTGACCCCTGCCGAAGACGGAGTCCATGGGACTCGTGCGTAGTGAGCGGAAGTATGGCTTGCCGTTCCCGCTCACTAGCCTACGCACAGCGCAGAGAACGCCGAGGAGTTTAATGTGTGGAAATCCCACACGCCCCCGCCGTGTTACCCTGCGGCGGGAAGTCTTTGAAAGATTCTCCTCGTTAAAAAAAAATAGACAGGCATATAAAGTTTAAAAAAATACAAATGGTTTCTTAGTTTGGCGATTCTATAACCTTCATTCCAAATATGGTTGAACTAAATGATAGCATGTTTATTTGACCTTACTGTGAACGTGTCAAAATGACAATTAAAGCATTGATTCAGAAAATAAACAATTTTTGTTTTAAATAGTGAAATAAGACGGATTTGGCACCCATGTTGACTAAAACCGTCTACTGGCAAAATTCTCTAGTTAACGGTAGCTAGCGTAGTGATAGATGTCAATGCCTGTGTAAATGAATATGTGTGCGAATGCCAGTTCATATAACAACTTCATATTTGCACCCTAACTCGCAGAAATAACATTTTATTTCACTCATTTGGCTAGATTCTACATTCGTCGGCGAAGACCGTCATGCAGGGGTTGTAAACAATTAATAATAACTAATTGAAAAAACGGTTCATTGTTAATTTTCGGTTCTACTGAAAACACGTTTTCACCAATCTCGGTTTCAAAGGTAACAATATGGTTCTGTACAGTTACTTCTGGCGGTGTGTTGCGACTATTTAATTCATTTGCACTATCCGGCTACAACTTTATATTAAAAAAATCAAGTAAAATTGACACTAAAGATTTCGGATTTCGCTCAGTGTCCTTTTGCTCTTCTGTTAAAATATGTTCCTTATTTCTCTGCTGCAGAAATATTTCATTCCGTTGTATTAGTTTCACCATATCAAATTTGTCTTTATTTACTTCATCACGGTTTACTGGGTAAATACCAAATTTTCCGAAACCATTTCGCAACACTTGGGCATCTATTCCAGACCAAATCTGCGCAATCAATCGTGAGAATTCTGATTTGGAACATGAATTTTAAAAAGGTTTAAAAAAAATGTTGAGTATGTGGCAAAGACCGTTATATGACATTCATTACCCTCCATGGCCTAGACGGACTTCGCCACGGCCTATTTTGAGTTTAGCTTTTAATTTGATGAACTATAACTTCGTAAAAAACGTATATTTTACTAATGTAATTTACTATCACACAGATATATCATAGAAGAATAAAATTACTTGCATAGATCCTCCAAATAACTTATATTTCAACACAAATACCTTTTTTTTACCAACGTGGTGCACTCCCGATGCAAGTGCTTTAGCGTACTGAAATAACAAAAGCGTTTTTTTCCGTTCATACTAAGTACGTATAGCGATATCTTTGTAAATTAATATAACTTAAATGGATTAATTGTGCCCCTAATTTTTTCCCATTTTTGTAGCTCTACTGAAGTAGCAGTTATTCGTGTTAGACAATCTTACCCTCCAGACGATCTTACCCGAACTGACCCTATCTATCTAATTTTATCAGAAGTTGTGCAAATATCGAAACCAATTTTTATTGACCCATGAACAGACGAGCCAACATATTTCTTCATAGCGAGAATGTTAGTTTCATTAACCGATCATTATGCTTCTAATATAACAATATCAAAACTGTTAGTATCAGAAACTCCTACTTAATTTTAATCTTAATATTATTTTATATTTCTACGGTTATTTTCAAGACTATAAAGCTAAGCTATCTATAGAGGTTAACGGGTCAAGTAATATGGACCGATGTCGAATATACGACGATACAATTACCTATCATACACATAATTTGAATACGACAAGGATAACCCAAAGTACTACAGAAAATAATAATTCTCTGACATCCAGTAATAAGCTGAATCTTCAGACTACAAATATTGTTAAGTTGGAAAAAAGCAAAATTATTTCTTCTGGATTTACAAACAGGACTCGAAAACCTTATCCATTCAATAGTGATGACAAGAAACTAAATACTAATAAGATTAAACATCCATCTAAAACTAGTGTTACAATCAGGCCAACCAAAAGATTATATCGTCCAGAGCTAGCTAGCACCAACAAGACAAACATCCATCCGAAAGATTGCCTTCTAAAAATATAGTACCAACTAATATTATAGAGAGTTCTGAATCGAAATAAAAATATCAGATGAAATTATACCAACTAAAACAGACATTATCGGAACCACCTCAGACTATTTCTAGCTTTGGTTACTTAAATTTAACACATACTTTAACTGTAACACATACTAAGACCAGTTGAGTTAGTCAGTCAGAAGGAGCTGTTACTGAAACACTGGTTCTTACAAATACACATACTTCTACTGTCAACTGTGGTAGATGTTGTGACAGAAATATTCACTCAAGTTCAGCCTACCACTATAGTTGAAACAGTAACCAAACATATTCCTGTTCAAGTAAAAGTTGAACCGACTTCCGTAATAAACTCAATTCCAAACACCAAGATTGTGGCTCTAGATGATATATCTATGTCTTCAGAAGAAAGAGACAATTTTATAAACAGAGACGATGATGTAACTGAAAATATGTATTCAAAAAATAGAAACTGACGAAGAAAAAGACAATGGCACATTCTTTGTTGTGATGAATAAATCACAAAATGGTGGTAAGTCACCCCCTATTAACACTGACATAGAGGCTGGTGATTATGATGGGGTCACGAGGAACGAACAAGTGACTAATAATGAAGTATCACTGGTATTGTTCGGTGAAATATTACTCGCGGGAACGCCATACCTAGAAACGACTAATGTTGTTCATCCAACAGGCAAGTACTTATAACTGATTAAATAAAAATTCTTTCAGAATGAAGTTTTAGCGGAACTTATTATGCTATAATATGTTTTAATGAATTAATTTTCACTCATATAGGATATGGTAAAGACTAAAGAATGTCAACCAGATTGTAAAGCTTCGAGAAATGAAAGATGCCAAAGAATCGATAGTGTTATGAAGTGCGTGTGTAGACCAGGTTTCGCTAGAATGTTCCCAGATCGACCGTGTACACGTAAGATATTACTTTTTTTTATTATACTAAAAGTACACAACCAGTTAGTATTTTAACTATTTCAACATAATATTTTAAATGTGCTCAATTTTAGCAACATACACGTACTCAGTAGGATAAGAACTAGGATCTAGAAACAATAAGGTGCTCAAATTCCATAAGAATTTATCGGACAATTCTACTAAAGAATATGAGAGTTTGTCATTGGCTACTCATGACGGAATAAATAGAAGGATCATGCGATCAGACTTACGGGATGTTTATCACGGAGTCCACATAACAGGATTCCATCCTATTGAGATGAGAACAAAAGACGGTGCATATGAGGGAGTTATCAATGATTTCTACGTTCAGGTAACCATTCAGTAAAGACTTGAAATATGTTGTTTTAAACTTATTTTAAATGAATTTTTCTTTAGCTTTTCGATAACGCTCATGAAAGCAGACTGAAGGAAGTTATAGAGAAATACTTATCTACGGAATAATAATTATAGTCTTGGTGGAACAGAAATTTATGCATCTGAAGAATTTATTGAGAGCTTTAATGTCAGTGGTAAGTGAACACTCTCAAGTCAGTTAATTATAAATACAGAACATTTACAACAACCACAATTTTGGCTATCTTATTACTCAGAGGCGTGCAAACATAGATGCAAATAAGCACTGCATATCTTACGCATATAACAACTAAACCCATATTTTAAATTTTTTACTTACGTATTTTTAATCATAGGTACATTACGAATTACAAATGTTAACAGATATTTAAAATGATATTTGATTTATGATTTGTTAACAAGTGCCATTTATCGATGTTAAAACGAAACTTCGTTGGTTCGTTAATTGTCAAATGAAACGGGACGCTCTGATTGGTCGGTAAACTGTTCATATATTTTTTCGCCATTTTATTATTTTTGAATATTGTTATTTGTCTTTCTAAGCGCAAGTGAATAAGGTTTAATTAGTAAACAGTGGATTAATTTATTAACGAATTGTGTAAAATTATAGCTGTGAGCTCTGTGCTGGTGATATGTGTTTATTGAAATTAGTTACGAGTAGATTTTCAATATTGGCCTTTTGGTAATAAAATTAAAATAAGTGTAAAGTCAAAGTGTGTGACCAGTTGAGTTTGAACTAAAAGAAAGGTAATGTTATTGTTTTAATTAGTTAGCAGGTTGTGTACACAAAAATCAGTTATTTTGTTTGACTTGTTTCCTATTTTCAAAAGGTTATAGGTAATAAGAATATTTCTTATTATTTTTGATATTCCTATTTAAATAGTTTTTATAAAGCTGTGGTGAACAGATCGTAATCGTTTTAAGGTATTTTCGTCATTCGTGGCTCAGAGGTACTTGAGAGATTCATAAAGTATAATATAGATGTTCGTTCTGATCGGACTGCTGTCCCTACCATTTTGCGCGAATTTTATCAATATTTAATTTAAATTAATATTTTTTGATTACTTCTCGTATTTTATCATGCACGCTACTGTTACTTATATACTATAAGAATCTATGAAGCATTTGAATTTTTTCAGATTTCGACGAATGCACAAGTAGTCAGTTCAATGACTGTTCCGAACACTCACGCTGTTTCAACCTTCGTGGAACTTACACTTGTAGTTGTTTAGAAGGTTTTGCAGACCTTAGCGTCAACACTCTATACCCTGGAAGGATATGTTCTTGTAAGTCGATTTCATTTGCTACTCTTCCGCACGAAATATATGGGGTATTTTAGACATCAAAACATAACCCTTATATATAATTTGACTTTGAAAGCGTTGTAAGGTTTCCAATGATAATAAAGATTGTACATATAATGACATGATTATGTTTTAAATTTTAATTTTCAATAAAAACTTTCAGCTGACGCAATAGGCTGTGCGGGCTGCAACTATCATGGTACCTGCTTCGATCGTGAGAACGCGATGATATGTGAATGTTTGAAATGGTACGCGGGATGAACTTGTCAAGTCGATCTGAAAGGTAAATAGAGACATATGAGACTTGAGTAATCTGGAACAACTAAACTATAAAGTATGCCACAGGGTTCAATGTATCCAGAACTAGTTAGTACTATCCACTATCTCTTAAAAGTGTTGCTTATTTTAAAAAATATGACGATATTAACATAAATTGTTCTTGGTTTGAATTTAATATTACCTATCCATAAAAGAATAACTTGATCAACGCCAGCATTTAGATCTGAATGGTTTTTTATGCCAAATGTCATGTAATTTAACATAAAACTAATACCGAATATGTTTCATTTTCAGCTGTATTAATAACAGTCACCGTAGTAGGAGCGTTGATTATCATAGTGGTGACCATCTGGGCCTCAAAAACATGCTGCAGTCAGAAGAATCCTACAATCAAATGTTTGTTATTGGTTGCATGCAGGGAATGCCAAGTTTACATCAGGTAATATATCTATAATGTAATACAAAACATTTTGCAAAAATTATAGTAGCTATATGTACTAAATTTTTTAACAATATCATCAGTTAAAAGTGGTTAAAAGGCCCGCGTCTTATGCACGAGGGCGCGGTTTCGATCCTGGCCCTGGAAAGTACCAATGTGATTTTTCGGAGTCATATGTACTTTCTAAGAGTATTTAGACATCACTGATTAATGCATTCCCAAAGAGGGTTAATGTCAGGCAGGCGGCCGGTCGAAAGAACAATTAGCCAAAACTATTCACAACATGTAAGGCAGACCCTGGCTAAAGCTAAGAAAGTTTCCAGGTAGAAGATCGTAAGTTATAGTATAAATTCAATAGAAATTTTTCTTCCAGGGTAATGTTCCATCAAAGCAAAGAGCTGATAGCAAGCATTGATTGCTGAAAGAAATGAAGCAGCAGAGACTTGTAGCGTACAGAATGCTTCACTGCCTTATGTACCATCAAAAGTAAGAAAAAAATCAATTGAATTAAATATTCAATAGTCACCACAGGCATTCTAACACAATATTTCTTAGCTCCCAGTTGTTTTTAAAAACACTCAATATTTATGACGTCACTTAATTAGACAACATTTTCATCCTCCATATCTTAGACAGAGTCGATCTCATATTTATTACAAATACAATTTAAACTAATTAATGTTTCATGTGAGGCTTGTTGTGTAACTTCAATGTTGAATCATGCTCGTTGTTCATGAAGTGTGTATTCTATATGTATGTATATTTTAGTTGTATTCTATTCTATTGTAGTCCCGGTGTACATCACACAGTAAGCAGGCCCCGGAGCCTCCCGGACACCCCCCTCCCCCGCCGCCAGCCCTCATGATACCTCGAGCAAGATTACATGCACTACATGACAGGTACCATGAGGAACATACTACATAGCACTTGCTAGGGATAAGGAAAAATGTTATATAATTGAATAGTATATACTATACAGGTGACTGGTGAATTACTATCAATATTTAAGGAGCATACTCGGTACATGATTCTCATTCGAATTATGTAAAAAAAATAGGTACTTAATTTTTGACCAAATTTCCGTAAAAATAAATAAAGTGTGTGCACGTTCCAAGTGTTCCAAGTGTGGACGCGTGCGGGGGCGTGCTGATACAACACCACGCCGCCGCACGCGTATGTGTGTGTGTGTGTGTGTGTGTGTATACCTAATCTGTAGGGTGTGCACACGATGCGTAATTAATTACATAACTTTTGGTTAACTTTACTTAGAAGTTTATTAATATTTATGTTATATTAATTTTTATTTTGTCATATATGATCGTCAAATATCACGTCCTCAAGTATCGATAGTAATCCACCAGTCACCCTGTATATGTATATGATAGTTTATATTCTTGTATTGTCTTTGTAATATGGATAAATATACAAGTAATGACTTTTGATAGCTTAAGATTATTATTTGTATATAATGTTTACAAATTTATATAAATTATTTATATTAATATCTAGGAACTTAAAATACTTATGAGATATAATATAAAATGTCATATAATTAAATTAATTTAAATATCAAACGGGTCACGTCCAGAGTGAGGAAACATTGTTAATATGAAAATTGAGATATGATTGTAAATAGATCGACATTTTTGTACTCCAAATTTGCGAATAATATTCAAATTGTACTTACGTATGTATTTTCGTGAATTTTTTAAAGCCATAAAAATGAATTGCCGCTTCTTCCTAGAATAGTAGTATAAAACGTTGGTTGTTAAAACAATCACTCATAGAACTCAAATGTTTCGATTAAAACGGATAGTTGTTAGAATATTATATTGGTAAAGTTTGCTTTTTAAATGGGGGTTTTTCCGTTAACAACTCTAAAGAACAATTATAACTTTGGTTTTCGGATGAAAGTGTCTTCTCTTTAAGATAATAGTCAACAGGGTAAATTTTAGTATAACAAATCGCGTAATCCATCGTACTTTACTAAGAAAAACTACATTTCTGTTAAAGAAAATCATTCGAAACAGCTCTCGGTTGCAAAATTCATTTAGTGTTTGAGTCTTCGACAGTCTATTATAACTATTACGAAAAATCATCTTATATACAGGGTGACTGGTGAATTACTATCAATATTTAAGGAGAATACTCGGTACATGATTCTCATTCGAATTATGTAAAAAAAATAGGCACTTAATTTTTGACAAAATTTCCGTATAAATAAATAAAGTGTTGACACGTTCCAAGTGTTCCAAGTGTGATCGCGTGCAGCGGCGTGCTGATACAACACTACGCCGCCGCACGCGTTTGTGTGTGTGTGTGTGTGTGTGTGTGTATACCTAATCTGTAGGGTGTTCACACGATGCGTAATTAATTACATAACTTTTGGTCAACTTTACTTAGAAGTTTATTAATATTTATGTTATATTAATTTTTATTTTGTCATATATGGTCGTCAAATATCACGTCCTCAAATATCGATAGTAATTCACCAGTCACCCTGTATAACGATGTGTCATAGCTTATGCTAACGATAAAAAGTCTTAAGAACTAGATATAATTTAAATAAATTTTGCTATATTTTGTGTATTTGAATGCAAAAAAAAATCACTAACAGGTACACTAATTCACACAAGTATAATATAAATGTTTTCCAGTACTAACCCAGTAGGCAGTAGATACTCGTACATACAGGATTGTATACTAATTTGTTCTATATTAAAATAAAAATTGGAGAAATAAATATATATTTTTTATATAAGTCAACTTTTCCATGTTCATTAAATCCGCGTTGGTATTGGATAGAACAAATAAATATATAATGCGAGATTTTATTGAAGTGATTTTAGTGAGTACGATAAGTAATGTAAGGACCTGCCCGCCGCGGCGGTGGTTATATTCTCCAAGATACAAAATCCCTTGCAATAATTTATAGCCTAAAAACGAATATGGTGAAAGCCGCGAACAAAATGAGAATATCCAAATTTTAGTCCTTGTTTTATTTATCGAAATAGTAGTACAAAATCTTATATATGTATATATAAAAATGGATTGCTGTTCCTTAGTCTCGCTAAAACTCAAGAACGACTGAACGGATTTATTTTATCTTAGTCTTGAAATGTTCGTGGAGGTTCAGGGAAGGTATAAAAGCTGAAAAAAATTGATTCATTGCTGGGAAAACCATAAAAATAGCCCTTTTCTATTTCCCATACAAACGTTTTTTTTGACATTAGATTTGACAACTAACTAATATGTCAATCATTCTGTCGCACTTCAAAACACGGAGATATGGCTTACAAGTTACAGGTAAACTCCAAAAATATAAATAAAAAAAGTAATAGATATTTCTTGATTATAGGGCGATACGAAGTTCGCCAGGTCTTCTAGTAAAAATATAAAATTATACTGTTAAATTTTGCCGATAGTATCGTAAATTCTTAATTAACGATGTTTCCCCAGCGATGTTTATTTATTATATTAATATGTAGCACTTACGTAAACAAGAAGGTTCGGATTTAAAATTTGTTTTGTGCTTTCATTTTGTTTAAATTTTTATCATTGCTAGATTATTGGGAAATATTATCCCTTTAACAAGACCCTTGCATTAAGTTTTGAGGTAGTAGTAGAGGCCAGCGATATATCTACTAAAGTAAGGTCGTTTAATAAAATGAAGTTTCTAATTTTACACACGAAACAAATAACATAAGAATTAATTATTAATGTATACAGCAAAGACATATAAATAAAGAGTGATAATTTAATATTGATAGAATAATCGCTTAATGCAATTATCAGATTAAGATAATTCCACTTAGGTTTTAATAAATAATGTACTTGAATATTAATTAAGCCGTAAAATATCGTGGCAATTTTAATTGTAATGAGACTAACGTTGATGTTGATGGTGAGTTAGTTTCATTGCATTGGATTTTACTTCATTACATATTAACGCATATTATGCATTTCCAAATACATAGAAATACAATAATTTAAATTAATATTCGCTTAAAACTTTTTCTCATAAAATATGAATGATCAATTTTTCATTTCGTAAACCTAAATCATTTGCATTTTATTAAAGCCGCTATGAAATTGAAAGTTTTTTGAATATTAAATTGTGTGAAATAAAGCAAATGTTTACTTCTCAAAAGATATTTACAAGATATATTACCAAAGTTGTAGTATAGATGTAAATTTAATGCTATTTTAAATTTTATATATTTCATTATTTTCCAAAATTAAAACAATATTTTTTAATACAAAAGACTGTATTTTGTTAAATATTATTCTTAGTGTTTGTATTTTCGTTCTGTTTCTGGAATCTGATTGTTGACCTCGTCTGAGGTAATGCTTCTACATCTGTAATGTTCTATGTTAACGTTTTTGTATAAAACCTAAAACCTTAACTCTGTTCAATGAACTCTGGATTTGAATTACAATTGATCAAAAATCTTAATTATACAACGTCATAACCAAAACTTCCATAATAACCACAAAAAAAGATGTTTTTTTTTTTTACTATAAGCTTTGATTGGCCACCAAATTCACTCGTTAAGTCTGTAGTTTTTTTTTTAAAGAAATCGTTGTTTATGGTTATTGATGTAAACTATCTTAAAAATGTTATAAAAGTTTATTATGAGTTATAATAGAACGAAAGCGCGCATTCTTGTCATGAAATGAAAATTTATTATCACTTTTTTATAATCAGTCTGTATAAAATATTGTTTGAGTATATATCGAAACCAGCTGTCTTAAAATTTTAAAGTGAATTGAAAAAAAAAATCATTAAATATTTTATATAGTTAAAAAACTGAAAATCAGAACAATTACGTACATGACACTTTAGTCATTCATGATGACCTTACTTATATTTTCCACTATTAAATTATAATTCATAATTTTAAATTGCTAATTTTTTCAGGAAGTTATTTATTTTGATTAGTCTAATTTATTGCCTAAGTATCGATTGTTTCATGAGCATACGTCAAGAGTAAGTCGCATTTCGCAACTACTCGTAAAACAGATTAATGTTATAGTGATTGTATACGTTTTGTGCTTTTGCTCACCTGTATAAACCTCAAAAAGGGAAGACTATAAAGGTATTAAGAGCTTGTACGTAACAAATTCATTAACCAGTCATGAGATTGGTTTTTCCCCACTATAAATTCCTTACGCAATATTAACATTCCTCTTCTCAAAACATCTCTAATTGTTCAGAATAGGAGACAAGAAATTACATCATAATATTTCAAATTTTAATAAGGCCATTAATAATAATTAACTTAGATTCCTATTCTACAGTTTAATTATTCTAAACAAGGATTATAATTAATTTTTGTGTATCATATACAGGGTGACTGGTGAATTACTATCGATATTTGAGGACGTGATATTTGACGATCATATATGACAAAATAAAAATTAATATAACATAAATATTAATAAACTTCTAAGTAAAGTTAACCAAAAGTTGTGTAATTAATTACGCATCGTGTGAACACCCTACAGATTAGGTATACACACACTCACACATACGCGTGTCGCGACGTAGTATCCGCACGCCGCCGCACGCCTCCACACATGAACACTTGGAACGTGTCCACACTTTATTTATTTATACGGAAATTTGGTCAAAAATTAAGTGCCTATTTTTTTTACATAATTCGAATGAGAATCATGTACCGAGTATGCTCCTTAAATATTGATAGTAATTCACCAGTCACCCTGTATAGAAATAAGAGATAAACATATACATATATTGCTACAAACATGAAGTTGCCCAAAATTGATTTACAAATTAACGGAGGCTAACATTTACCCTTATAATTAATTATATTTAATTGATTAACACAAGAAACGACTATTATTTTTCATTTATCTTAAATAATTAAAAAACAGCTTATAGAACTAACAATCATGAAAAAAAATGCAATATTTGTTATATGTAGCATTTTATCGGTATTCATGATTTGAGAAACGAATGACACATGGACGGAACGAAGAATTGTAGAAACTAGAAAAATAACAGGATGAAAAGAGAAATAATTTAATTCTTACATCTTATAGATATTGGAAAAATAGTTAAGTGTTAAGTGATATTGTTTAAAATATGTATAAAATCAATAAACCTATTAGTCTTGTTTATTTTAAACCTAAATCCTCCTCTAATTTATATTGTTTTGTATTTTTATATATACGAGATAGTTATGAAAAACGGAATCTGTTCAAGGTTTGCTTTATGTGAACCGCGCTTAACGATAATAATTAATACAGCTGACTTGCACCCATTAATTCAACAGCTATTCGCAAAAAGCAATATATTTAGGTTGAGGGAACGGCTTGTACTTTACTATCACCTGCCACTTTTCATGAATAGTATTAAAAAATAAGAGGTAATTCTGAATGAAAGTATTAAAAACGTGATGATACTTCTGGTAGGATTTAAAAAATCTAGAATTGATTATGTTGCGTTTCTGATCATATAGATAAATTTAAAGCTAATCTTAAATTTGTATATTTTTAACTACTTAATATTTTTAGTGATCAAAATATACATATATTTTTCTATGCTCATTTCAATTAAATGTTAAAAATAAACACCCTGAAAGTAGTTTGTTCAGAATCGGTATCTGGATCGATTTTTATAGTTTTTTATGTAGGTCATTTTTTTTCTCAAATTTAGATAGAACTAAGTAAATTACAGTCATCCTACAAACAGTTATCTAAACAATTCATAGAAACGAAAATGGATCGTAAGTGAGGGTATTAAGATTTTTAAAATGAAATATTAAATTAGTAATCATCATTCAATTAAAGAAAACTGATAGGTACTTGTTTCAAGGCTAAAATAGTATTTTACAAATATCTACGCACGCACAGCGACAGCCGGCACACATCAAATACCTACGCACGTGTCCATTGACCTCCTAGATCAGCTGATTTGACGCCACTCGACTTTTTTTTGTGGGGGCGAATTAAATCGCTAGTTTATAACACAGAGACAACAAGTGCCGAGGAACTAAAAAACAAGATAATAACCGCCTTTTTAAAAGTGACAAGTGACATTGCAGTATTTTCTAAAATAAAACCACAATTGCGAAAACGGTCATTAAAGTGCATTGAACAAGGCGGTGGACATTTTGAAAATGTTTTAAAACGACAACGCCGTGCGAGTGCAAATGAAACTGTATGTTTGTTTATAATCTTTAAATTATTGTTAATATTTTGATTCACACCATTTAAACACGCCGACTTTGTCGTAGGTATTGTGGTGTCGAAACAAATCACGCGTTATCAGCTGTTTAATAATTCTTATTTACAAATTTAATATAACAGATCAGTAATTATAAAATATTGGCTTCACATTAAAAAAAAATATTAAATGTCAACAATCTAAAGCCTGAAATGTATGATGGAAAGAAGAATCATCTATACAGTATACTATGTAATATTATAAAGTTGAAGAGTTTGTTTGTTTGTTTGTTTGAAAGCGCTAATCTCCGAAACTACTTAAAGAATAATAGCTCTTTTAATGATCTAAAAAACAGTCCGCGACAGTATATGTCTATCTTTTAAGATTAACTCACAAAAACCGTTTTTATGGTACCTAATTTGATCGAAATAATTTGTTTAAGTTGTATCAACTTAATAATATTAATATTTATTCAAATAAACAAATAAATATGTTGTTGGTTAAGAGTACTTAATTGTGAATAAAAAAAAAACAGGTTTTATCCTGAAAATTCTACGGGAACTCGACCATTCCGAAAACCCCGCAAGAACGGGAACTATGTGGGAAGAACCAAAAATCTGCCGGAAGTCACTATTCCAGGCGGACGAAGTCGCGGCAAAAGCTAGTTAATCATAATGTAGTTATTACGTGTACCTATTATTACCTACTTCTTATTATTGTCGGACGGCACTCGGAGAGAGGGGCGCGGGCGCGTCGAGTACATTGTGTCTGTCTGTGTGTGCGTGTGCAGCGGAGTGTTGGTGAATAGCTGACCACATTATTTGCACGAAATTGGGATAACTAATTTCACAAATAAAAAATGCTAACGAACATATAAATAATATTTGGTGTATGCATTGCGTTTATATTGTTATATTCTAATTGGGATGTTTGAGGGTGTGCGTTAATTATGTTACACGTTGTATAATCTTTATCCAACACAGTTGTTCTTCTTCTTCTCTTTCTGTCATATAAAAGCTTGTACACGTGGATCTAGATTTACATATCGTTTAATCACGAGAATAAAATATATAAAACGTTCTATTCATTCATGGTGGAAATCGATCATACATGATACATCTTCTATAATATAAAAATGAATCGCAAAATGTGTTGGTAAGCGCATAACTCAACAACGCCTGGACCAATTTGGATAATTCTTTTTTAAAATGTTCGTTGAAGTCCAAGGATGGTTCTTACGGCGAGAAAAAATCGAATAATTGCCGGGAAAACCCTAAAAACAACCCTTTTCTTTTTCACATACAAACGTTTTGTAACTAAAACGTAGAATCAATTTGAGCTTCATTGCTATTAAATAAAGGTCATATTCAATTACAGGCACTCACTATTATCTAAGAAATGCAGGTGTGTTCCTAACGTTAAAAAATAAATTTGCACTTTATTACCGCTACACAAAGTTCAAATTTAATCATAGCTATCAAAACGGTGTGCGTGTGTGCGTTGGACCACAGAATACGTCGTTGAACTCGTTGAAGGATTTAATGTCGCCAGGTAATCAAACAAAAAATACGTAAAAAAACTATTTAAGTTAAACGGTTTTACGTGAAACAACATTGCATTGTATAAGATAAATGTACTAAAAACAAAAAAATAATAAAATAGATACAGTCGTGGGAATTATAAACATACGCACAGACTAGACTAAAATAAAAGCGTGGGGCACGTCAATTGTATACAAATTATCGACTTAATGTGGCAGTGTTAGGCAGTTGGCCCGCAGACGGTGAGGAAATTACTTACTATTTTCTTGCTCATGGAAATTACAACTGCCTAATTATAGTGTAACATTACAAAACAAACATTTTAATCAACGATTGTAGACTCTCTTTAGCTTTTATTTATAAAACCGTTTAAAAACATCGTTTATCACAAAGCTCTACAATGAAAATAGAACATTTTTTATGTTAATAATTATTATACACATGATTAAAATTACTTACTTTTAAATTCGCGATACATAAGCTGAGCTTGACGTTTGTGTGACTATATTAGTCTATGATAAGAAAAAGAGCGCGGGAATTGAAACGTTGACGCGGGCTTTTTCTACATTTTAATTATTTTAAATAGTTTTATACTATAATTTGCAATTTTTTGTTTAGTTTATTGTAAAGAAGTAAAACTTAGTCTGTATATAAGTGGTTATGTGAAGAGATGGTGAAAAAACGTAAAAAGAAGGATTCGGGTGAGTCCTTGAATTTCAGCACAAGCAGTGATTCCGATTGCGAGGATTCGCCAGTATTGCAGGATGCAAATGCCTTCGCTCCCTTTAGGGTCACTGATTATTGTCGGCGATACCCTGAAAATGCGGAAGCCAAGTCTGAATTCATAGTACCTATTTGTCGAAAGTACTAATGATGTCCCACTCGGTAATAGGGACATGATGTCGCTTAGTACTAGTTTTATACGCTCTGTGAAAAGTATGCAATATTTAAAAAATATATATAAATATAAGGTCGGTGTTGTTTTTCAACGTGCGAATTTGGCAAATGCCTTTTTAGAAAATACTACATATCTAAAGGAACAACGACTTAAAGCTTCAATACCAGCAGGGGCCACCGAACTATCGGGAGTTATCTTTTCGGTTCCCACTCATCTATCCAATCACAAAATATATAAAGCAATATCAACAACAAAAAAAGTCATTTCTGTCCGACGCATAATGCGTAAAGTAAAAGGAGAAAATGACACCTTCACACTGCAACCTACTCAGAGCGTAGTAATAACTTTTGCGTCTGCTACGTCACTGCCGGACTATGTTCACATTAAGATGTGGCGCCTGCCTGTCTCCACATATGTCCCACCTATAAAACAGTGTTATAAATGTTTATGCTTTGATCATCTGCCTAAGTTTTATAAAAATTCACCGCGATGCTCCATATGCACAGAGGGGCATTCTTTCAAAGAATGCAAGGTTAACATTGAAAATTTAAAACGATATTTGATTTATGATTTGTTAATAAGTGCCATCTATCGATGTTAAAACGAAACTTCGTTCGTTCGTTAATTGTCAAATGAAACGGGACGCTCTGATTGGTCGGTAAACTGTTCATATATTTTTTCGCCATTTTATTATTTTTGAATATTGTTATTTGTCTTTCTAAGCGCAAGTGAATAAGTTTTAATTAGTAAACAGTGGATTAATTTATTAACGAATTGTGTAAAATCATAGCTCTGTGCTTGTGATATGTGTTTATTGAAATTAGTCACGAGTAGATTTTCAATATTCTCGTTTGGTAATAAAATTAAAATACATAAGTGTAAAGTCAAGGTGTGTGACCAGTTGAGATTGAACTAAAAGAAAGGTAATGTTATTCGTTTTAAAAAAAGTATTATGATAGTTTTAATAAGTTAGCAGGTTGTGTACACACAAATAAGTTATTTTGATTACCTTGTTTCTTATTTTCAAAAGGTAATAGGTAATAAGAATATTTCTTATTTTTCATATTCCTATTTAAATAACTTTTATAAAGCTGTGGTGAACAGATCGTAATCGTTTTAAGGAACTGTCGTCATTCGTGGCTCAGAGGTAGTTGAGAGATTCATAAAGTACAATATAGATGTTCGTTCTGATCGGACTGCTGTCCCTACCATGTTGCGCGAATTTTTTCAATTTTTAATTTAAATTAATATTTTCTGATTACTTCTCGTTTTTTATCATGCACGCCACTGTTCCTTATATACTATAAAAATCTAAGAAGCATTTGAATTTTTTCAGATTTCGACGAATGCACAAGTAGTCAGTTCAATGACTGTTCCGAACACTCACGCTGTTTCAACCTTCGTGGAACTTACACTTGTAGTTGTTTAGAAAGTTTTGCAGACCTTAGCGTCAACACTCTATACCCTGGAAGGATATGTTCTTGTAAGTCGATTTCATTTGCTACTCTGTCGCACGAAATATATGGGGTATTTTAGACATCAAAACATAACCCTTATATATAATTTGACTTTGAAAGCGTTGTAAGATTTCTAATGATAATAACAATTGTAAAAATAATGACACGATTATGTTTTAAATTGTAATTTTCAATAAAAACTTTCAGCTGACGCAATAGGCTGTGCGGGCTGCAACTATCATGGTACCTGCTTCGATCGTGAGAACGCGATGATATGTGAATGTTTCAAATGGTACGCGGGACGAACTTGTCAAGTCAATCTGAAAGGTAAATAGAGACTTATGAGACTTGAGTAATCTGGAACGACTAAACTGTAAAGTATACCACAGGGTTCAATATATCCAGAACTACTACTATCCACTATCTCTTAAAAGTTTTGCTTATTTTAAAAAATATGACGATATTAACATAAATTGTTCTTGATTTGAATTTAATATTACCTATCCATAAGGGAATAACTTGATCAACGCCAGCATTTAGATCAGAATGGTTTTTTATGCCAAATGTCATGTAATTTAACATAAAACTTATATCAAATATGTTTTATTTTCAGCTGTATTAATAACAGTCACCGTAGTAGGAGCGTTGATTATCATAGTGGTGACCATCTGGGCCTCGAAAAGATGCTGCAGTCAGAAGAATCCTACGAATCAAACGTTTGTTATTGGTTGCATGCAGGGAATGCCAAGTTTACATCAGGTAATTTATCTTTAATGTAATACAAAACATTTTGCAAAAATTATAGTAGCTATATGTACTCAATTTCTAAACAATATTGTCAGTTAAAAGTGGTTAAAAGGCCCGCCTCTCATGCACGAGGCCGCGGATTCGATCCTGGCCCTGGCAAGTACCAATGTGATTTTTCCGAGTCATATGTACTTTCTAAGAGTATATTTAGACACCACTGATTAATGCATTCCCAAAGAGGGTTGATGTCAGGCAGGCCGCCGGTCGTAAGAACAATAAGCCAAAACTATTCACAACATGTAAGGCAGACCCTGGCTAAAGCTGAGAAAGTTTCCAGGTAGAAGATCGTTAGTTATAGTATAAATTCAACAGAAATTTTTCTTCCAGGGTAATGTTCCATCAAAGCAAAGAGCTGATAGACGAGCATTGATTGCTGAAAGAAATGAAGCAGCAGAGACTTGTAGCGTACAGAATGCTTCACTGCCTTATATACCATCAAAAGTAAGAAAAAAATCAATTGAATTAAATATTCAATAGTCACCACAACAATTCTAACACGATATTTCTTAGCTCCCAGTTGTTTTTAAAAACACTCATGATTTATGACGTCACTTAATTAGACAACATTTTCATCCTCCATATCTTAGACAGAGAGTCGATCTTATATTTATTACAAATACAATTTAAACTAATTAATGTTTCATGTGAAGCTTCTTGTGTAACTTCAATGTTGAATCATGCTCGTTGTTCATGAAGTGTGTATTCTATATGTATGTATGTTTTAGTTGTATTCTATTCTATTGTAGTCCCGGTGTACATCACACAGTAAGCAGGCCCCGGAGCCTCCCAGACACTCCCTTCCCCCGCCGCCAGCCCTCATGATACCTCGAGCGAGATTACATGCACTACATGACAGGTACCATGAACAACATACTACATGTATAAGGAACACATAACACTTGGTAGGCATAAGAAGAAACGTTATATAATTGAATAGTATATACTATATATTATGTATATGATAGCTTATATTCTTGTATTGTCTTTGTAATATGGATAAATATACAGGTAATGACTTAATAGATTAAGATTATTATTTGTATATTATGTTCACAAATTTATGTGCATTATTTATATTAATATGTAAAAATAAACGTGAGGATATCTGGACTTATAATATCACAATTATAAGTTTGAAATCACCAACCCGTCTTGAGAAAGTGTGGTGATTAATTTTTGCCCCATATTAACTATTGTTCCAAATGGTTAGTTCTACAAATATGTACCATTTTTTTTTGTTGGCCGGCACTTTCAAAAAAGGCCCTAAAAGAATGATCTCCTTTGAGAAAAAAAATGACCTACATAAAAAAACTATCAAAATCGATCCAGTATCCGATTCTGATCAAACTACTTTCAGGGTGTGCGTTAATTATGTTACACGTTGTATATATTAATCATAATTCCAGGTGCACTAGTGTCAGCTGGTTATAAAGTGTCAACGACCATTCGTCCAGATGAGAACTCAATTAAATGTGATAGAGACGACGCTTCGTCCATCAACAAAAATGATTTGGAAGCAGAGCTGTCGCGCTTCGACACACTATGGAAGTCTTATAGGTAATATAATGTATGTATTTGTAGAAAAGTATTTGCTTGAGAGATAATGTAATAATTATCTTAGTAAAGAAATCATAATACAAAGTGATAAGGGACTGTTCAAAGCGAAGTCTTTTTAAGGGTATAGATATTAATTTATACAAAGATAAAGATTTTTAGTAATTTTGTTACTGTGAAAACAAAATGTAAAAGTATTGATCATAAAAAATAAAATTAGAATTAAAATAAAATAAAAATAAGATTTTACATTTAAAACATAAGATATCAAATAAGAAGCTGTGTATATATTTATTATTGTGTTGAGATAATCATTTTTAAAGTATACGTTTATGCTCTTACAATACTTCCTGTTAAACGTCGAGTCTCAATTCTCATACAGCCTTCCAATGGAAAATATACAGTAAGGAAAACAAATTGTGGAATGTTTTCTCGATTATTCAAAGACCAAAGCTTTACTTTTTTCTTTACTTTTATCTTATCTTTATTCTTTACTTTTAGCTTTACTTTTATCTTTTTGTTACGCGATGATTTCCGATGTTATTTATATCTAACTTATAATTTCATATAATCATCAGATTCCTATGGAATTGTTTTCACAAAACTTTGATTTTTTAGTCAACAAGATATGTCAGAATGGACGAATGCCGAGCGTCGTATTGGGGAGTTGTAAGTATTTAGTATATATGTATGTATGTGTAATATTTTTTCCATTCTAAAATATTCATCGGTTCCACTCCCATTACATGTAAGAAAAAATGGGGATTGTCGAAAATATATTAATCTTCCATGTCTATTTAAAAAAATTATAATTCTTGAAACAGAAATGGAATAATATAAACTTAATATTGTTTTATTTATAAACCAAATATATGTATAAACCAAATAGTTACCTTATCCAATAAATAATAATTAATTATTCCCAGGACGTTATCTGAAGCTAGATCGGTCGGAGGAACTCTTCCATCGAGCACTGGCAGAGCTGCTTCATCAACAAGACTCACGCATCAGGTATTAATATTATATTTATATATATAATTCTTCTGTGAGTGTGTATGTCACTGAACTTCTCTCAAACGACTGGACCGATTTTGATGAAATTTTTTGTGTGTGTTCAAGGGGATCTGGGAATTGTTTAGATTCACAATTTTGTCCGCTGGACAATGTTTTTTTTTAATTAATTTTTAATTTATTAGTAGTTGTTATACAAGCGTTTTTTTGACATTAGATTTGACAACTAACTAATAAGTCAATCATTCTGTCGCACTTCAAAACACTGAGATTTATGGCTTTAATAGGTAAATTCCAAAAGTATAAATAAAAAAACGTTACAGATATTTCTTGATTATAGGGCGATACGAAGTTCGCCGGGTCTTCTAGTATTAGTATACAGGGTGACTGGTGAATTACTATCGATATTTGAGGACGTGATATTTGACGATCATATATGACAAAATAAAAATTAATATAACATAAATATTAATAAACTTCTAAGTAAAGTTAACCAAAAGTTGTGTAATTAATTACGCATCGTATGAACACCCTACAGATTAGGTATACACACACACACACATACGCGCGCGGCGGCGTGTTGTTGTATCAGCACGTCGACGCACGCGTTCACACTTGGAACACTTGGAACGTGTCCACACTTTATTTATTTATACGGAAATTTGGTCAAAAATTAAGTACCTATTTTTTTTACATAATTCGAATGAGAATCATGTACCGAGTATGCTCCTTAAATATTGATAGTAATTCACCAGTCACCCTGTAATATGATGGTACTTCCCTCGCATTAATCTTGTTTCATATATTTATGTAATGTTAATGTTATCTTATAGGAAGCCAACACGATGGCTGAACGAGACTTAGGCTCCACTTTTCTTCGGCCACACGTGCACCTTTATAAACCAGACCTTGTGGGTACTGAACTTACACAACTAACGGTTTGATTCACTACTAAAACACTTTATTATTATTTTCGGAAATTTTGTTTTTCTCAGCCCGTAAGTAAGCTGGTGTAAACTACATTCACGGATATAAATCAAGTGAATGCAGTATGTGGTGTGTATTATTTATGTAAATAGTATTTATGTGTAGTATTTATGTTGTTGTGTCATTCTCTTCTAATTGCATGAACTTCCTTACTATTCTGCATGTGTTCATAATAGCAGCCTTCTGTATAGGGTTATAGAGGGACTCATTTAGATCTAATAACCTTAGACTATGCAGGGGATGGTTTGGGACGACACCTGTTGTGGAGATAACTATAGGGATGATGTACACCTTTTCTTGTTTCCAGATTCTTGTAACTTCTTCCTTAAGCTCGTTATATTTATTTATTTTTTCAGCTATAGTTTTCTGTAGATTGTGTGTACTGGGTACTGCTATGTCTATACGATAAGTGACTTTATTTATTTCATCCTGTAGAGTTATATCTGGTCTGTTACAGTGAATGGTCTTGTCGGTTAGAATGCCTCGATCGTAATACATTTTTTGTGTAGCATTTTCTAAGATTGTTTGTGGTGTGTATTTGTAATATGGCGTTTTTGTGTTTTCTATAAGTTTATGTTTGAGTGCTAGTTTTTGATGAATGATATTGCTTACCTGGTTATGTCTGTGAGTGTAGTCTGTCTGTGTGAGGGTTACGCATGCTCCTGTTATGTGTTGTATGGTCTCTGGTTGGATATGATAGAGGGATCTTTGATAATATATTTTTTGTAGTTTTTCGTATTGATGATTTGGTCTTGTATTGCTATAATGAAACCTTCGGTTTCTGGAAATAGGTTTCCTATTTTAAGCCATTTGTTTGATGCTATTGTATTAATATGGGGCTGTTCTAAGTCATGCGGGTGGCGTCCATGTAGTACCTTCTTTTTCCAATTTTCTAGTTTTTGCTTTTGAGGATCATCGATACAGTCATTACTAGTATATTGTTCACTTAAATTTAATGGGGTATAGTTAATGTCACTTACAACTATTGCTTTATGTATGTTACTAGTGCGAGATTTTAAACGAAAGAATATTTTGAGTGTATTATTTGTTTTTGCCAGAGATTATGAATATCTATCGATCCCCTTCCTCCATTTTGTCTTTTGAGTGTTAGGCGCTCTATTGCAGATTTAGGGTGGCGATTATTGTGTTTTGTTAGATTTGTATTTGTATTTCGTTCTATTTGTTCTATGTCAGTTTTAGTCCATTTTATGATTCCAAATGAGTAAGTCAGTATAGGTATAGCATATGTATTAATGGCTATGATAAGATTTTTTCCAAAGAGTTGAGTTTTACATACTACTAACGTTTATTCGTCTTTTATATTCTATTGTTAGCGTATGTTTGATTGATGTGTGATCGAGTCCTTTAAGTTGATTATATCCTAAGTATTTATATAAATCTGTTGGTTCCATAGCTGTTATTGTATCAGAAGAAGTTATTGCGTAGTTACCCGGTTTTATTTTTCCTTTTATTATATGTATTGTTTTGCACTTATCTAATCCAAATTGCATGTTGATATCCGAGCTAAACTCGTTTGTTACTTCTATTAGCTTTTTCATATCTTTATCGCTCTTTGCATATAATTTTATGTCGTCCATATAAATCAGATGTGATATTATTGTTTCCTCTGTACTTTTAAGAGGATATCCTACTCGGCAGCGGTGTAATAGGTGCGATAAGGGGTTCAGGGCGAGGCAGAACCATAGGGGACTCAAGGAATCACCTTGATAGATCCCTTTCTTAATCTGTATCTGTCGTGTAACAATAGTATTTTGGCCATAGTTAAGGTGTAGTGTTGTTTTCCAGTATGTCATTATTTTACGCAAGAAGTCTATTATTTTTGAGTTTATCTTATATATTTATAATATTTGAATTAACCAGGAATGTGGAATACTGTCAAAAGCTTTCTGATAATCTATATAAGTGCAATGGAGATTTCTATTCTTTGTGGCAGCATGTTTATGAATTGTGGAATCAATAACTAATTGTTCCTTGCATCCCATATGAGCTCGCCTGCACCCCTTTTGTTCTTCAACTATTATATTGTGTTGTTCTATGTGTGTGTTTTTTTTTTTTGTAATGGCTGATGTTAAGATTTTGTATATTGTAGGTAGGCATGTGATTGGTCTGTATTGGGAAGGTTGTGGTGAGTGTTTGGTTTTAGGTAGCATATAAGTTATTCCTATTGTCATGAATTCTGGTATGTTCTGTTGTCCTAATATGATATGTGTTAGATTTTTAGCTATGCATTTTTGTGTAGATATTAATTTTTTATACCAGAAATTGTGGATCTTGTCAATGCCTGGTGATTTCCAGTTGTGTAATTTTGCTGTTATGTTTGTGATATCTGTTTCTGTTACCTCTACAAATTCCATCTCTTCTACTATACTAAATTCTAATTTTTCATAATTTATCCAAGATGCTTTTGAATTATAGCTTATCTGTTCTTCGCACATACCAGACCAAAATACTTCTAGATCTTGTTTAGTAGCTACGTTTGTGTTACTGTCAGTTAGGGAGCGTTCAAGTATTACGTAACGCAATTTTCGAAGATTTTTGACTCCCCCTTCCCCCCTCGTAACGCACAGTAACGTTTTTCTGTAGCCCCCCCCCCCCCCTTCTCCAAATGTTACGTAACATTCAAGTGATCAATTTCATCAAGACTTACAAAGCAATCTAGGTATTCCCCGTAAAATATACATTAAGAGGTTTGAAAACTTGGAATAACAAATAAAAATATCGACCAGACTAATACAATCTGGTCAACATAATGTAAAAAGAGTTGCCAGTTTGGGGGTTTTTATTAATATATTTTTTAGAAACAATGCTACGTAACGTTTTGTTAGAGACACCCCCTCCCGCCCCTGTAACGCATCGTAACGTTTTAGGAGACCCCCCCACCTCCGAAATTGCGTTACGTAATACTTGAACGCTCCCTTATTGTGTTAGCGGGAGTAAGTGGTTTTTGTAAATTCCTATAGAAAAGCTTTTCAGTCGTTGTAAAGGTGGTGTTATCATTTCTTCGCTGTTGTGCTTTTTTATATCTTCTGAGCCTACTAACTTTGAGAGCGAGTTTTTGTTTGAAAGTGTCCAAATATTCTTCTGGTTTTGTATTATTTCTGTCATGTTTAGTGTGTATAATACTATTTCGAAATATTTCTTCTACTCTTTTTACTACTTTTTCCGATCTATTATTATTGTAAATATACTGAGTTAGTCTACCGCAGTCCGCTCTCAGTTTTTCGATATCTTTTTCGAGTCTATGTTGCCACGGTGGTTTATTAGTTTGCTTAGTTTTTGTACGTTGCATGTTTTCTATTTTTTTAGGTTTTACTTCT
Organism: Danaus chrysippus; assembly: GCA_916720795.1. Classification (NCBI taxonomy): domain Eukaryota; kingdom Metazoa; phylum Arthropoda; class Insecta; order Lepidoptera; family Nymphalidae; genus Danaus; species Danaus chrysippus. The sequence goes on along the minus strand of CAKASE010000065.1, from coordinate 2,043,356 downwards.
TCTGTTATAATTAATGCTGTACAGTATATGAGGGTATGTATATCTATTAGCTATGTGTATCTTCCGAAATAAACCTATTAAGTATGTTTTGATTAAATATTTGAATTAAATTGGAAAGTTGTGGGCTATATTTTATTTTAGGAAGTTTGGGACGATATTAGTGGATCCGTTCCTGAGTATTGTATTAAAGTTGTACTGAATTTATCATATATTTCTTGTATGTACGTTTTAGTAATCGGATTTTGTACGTTTAAAGTATTAACTTCGTTTTCTAATATTATCGTTACAGATTCAGTTTGTGTTGACATATCTGATGTGTGTGTGTGTGTGTTTTGTGTGTTTGGTAATGAAACAGATTCTGTTTGAGAGTGAAATTCTGAATGAGACGGGTTTCGGGGTAATGGTGTAGTAATGTCGTGTTGTTCTAGTTGTACACGTGCTTCTTCTTTTAATCGGTTCAATTCTTCTTCTGTTAGTAGTTTGTTTCTTACTATAGTTCTTCTCTGATCGGAAATTCGCTGTTCTATGACCGTAATCTCTGGGTATTCATGTGTAAAAAGTTCATGCAACTTCTGTCTATATGTGGTCATATCAGTTTCTAAATTGGTAATATAGTAATATGTCCGCATGATAAATGAGTTTACCTCTTTGCTCCATCTCATGCGAACTCTCTGTTTTCCAGCCTTGGTGGACGCGGCCAAAAGGCATTCGCCTCCCGCGCAACATTTAAAGCTGGTAAGTGTGGTTCTGTATTTAAGATAATAGTGGAAGGTGATGATTGGACGAAGGGTGTGTATGATGAAGTGCTAGGAATATTATGACGTTCTATGTGGCTACTGGTTCTGTCTGTCAGTCTATTAATTTCGTCGTCAGTAGCGGCTGTAGCATTAACGCCGTGAGCCCGCCTGTTCAACTCACGACGACCGGCTGTAGTGTGTAATTTATCGAGAGAAGCCCGCCTGCTCAACTCCTCACCGCTGACGGTCCGCATGCTGTCACACCCAGCGCCAGCTCCAAGTGTGCCCCGGCGATCGCCCCCGGGTAGCGGTCCTATACGTTTCGTCTTACTACGCGTCTCCATACTAAATGGGTTACCATTGCCACGTTTGCCACGCCAGTAATTTAATTATCGTGTGTCGCCCCCCACGTGATTAGATGGTCAATCGGGACGTGTGGTTTGGTTTCGGGGGGCTTATTATTATTGTTATTTTTATTTGTTTTTACTAATATTAGTTATAAGGTTGCCATGTAATACTAAAATTAAAATATGGACTATGTCGGAGACGAATAAATTATTATTATTATTGTTATAAAGACTTGGGCCTGTCCATAAACAACATTAAAACGTTTTTGGAATATACAGTCAAAACCGTTTATAACGACATTGATGGGACCGTATATATCCGACGTTATATCCGATAGTCGTTATAAGCAATAGTCATATACACAACTACAGTAGTTATACATATTGTCATATGTAGTCACATATCTATCTAGTATAGATATAGGTTATGTAAACGATTCAGAAAAGAAATAAAAATATTTATTACGAAATAATTAGAATACAAAATGTATGTACTTGGCTGCTTACAGTTACGGGTTATAAAAAACTACACTAGTTTTTAAAGTAATCAGTCATTTTAGAATTATTTTTTTTAGCACAGTCTCAAATATTTTTAGCATTTTACGTTTCATACTCAAGGTATGAGTATCATCAATATCAAAGGCAAATTTTTTTTGCAAAACTGTTACATCATTAAGAGCGTCGGACATTATTGTTGGCTGAAACTATTCTTCAAGGTCTTGTTGGTCTTCGTGTTGTTCGTTAGTGTTAGAGTTGTTACTTTTAGCTTCTGCAAGAATCTCTTCCGCAGTAGCTAAAGCGCTAACGCGACATGTTATCTATTCCAATAAATTCCTCTATCTCAATTCTTTGTTCTAAAGCAGTAGATCTTTGCAACTGGGTAAGGACAAGGAGCGGTTGGTCGTTAAAATCGATTAATATCGATGAATTTTCGTCGTTCTAAGCGATATGTCGCTGTATCCGATGTTGTTATAAGCGGTTAGTATACTGAATAGTTTACTAGCAATTCGGACGGGACCATACAATCTGGCTGTAATAACCGATAGGTCGTTGTAAACGATGTCGTTATAAACGGTTTTGACTGTACTTCAAGGCAGCCCTAGTCGGTTCTTTTCAAATTTGGTTATGTAGAGAGAGAAGCTTGGACGCGATAGTAGTGAGCATATTTAACTTGTGCTAGACAGGGACCTCTTAAACCTACACCTGGGTCACAAGTCCCAGTCACTGTTAAAGCTCCTCTCACTACAACGATGGACCCGACACACGCACCGTGAATACATTGAATGATGAGAAGTTTTACCTCTGTAGTTTTAATTTTTGATTTTTCTCTCACTTACCTATTTTTCCGACCAGTCCTATGTTATATTTCTTTATGCTACATTCATTAATTTCGTTTCTTAAATCATTCATACAAATATTTTTTTCATTTTTTCAGACCAGTGACGTATCTGAATTCGACTCCCTGTGAAGACTGTCCATAAAAAGCGAGATGTCACACAAAATTTAGAAAAATTCGACAAAAACATCTAATGTTTTTGTCATAAGTTACCAATTTTTTTTTACATAATGGATCCAGTGACATTTTAGCTTTTATATCTATAGGTTATTTATTTTAAAATATTTAATGAATAGACAATTTTTTATTAAAGTATCATGTGTTATACACATTAAGTCAAAAGAGGCTTAAATCGCAGAATATTTTCTTTTCTATCAGTATTGAGATATTTTTGTATTTATATAGAAAAATATTAATAATTTCCTAATTTATATTTTAATTTTATAATTTTCGCAATAAACAAACACAATTTTTGTCAATATAAAATGCCATAATATATGTAAGCATTCAAAATAGATTTAAGTCACGAAAATTATTTGAATGGGAAATCTGCTTATACACAAAACTTTTAATAATTTATTTATTTGATTTCCCCTTTGAAGATTTTGTCGTATTATTTTCTTTGGTTATTTTATTGTGCAACAAAATGTGCCAATAATCAATAGATTAAATTCAGCTTTTCTAGAAACTGTTTACAAATTAAAATTAATAACAAATAAAAATCAGTTTTGTGATACAGAGACGAAACTTCTCAGCATTCCATGGATTCACCGTGCGGGTGCCGGGTCCATCGCGTTGCAGGGGGAGGAGCTTCAACAGTGCCTGGGACTTGCGACCCAGGTGTAGGTTTAAGGGGCCCCTTAACTAACGCGCGTTATACGCTCACCTCCACTGTCCAAGCTCCTCTCCCTACCTAACCAAATTTGAAAAGAACCTACTAGAGCTGCCTTCGATGTACGTTCCAAGAATGCATTAATGTGAGTTCTGGACAAGCCCAAGTCCTTTAGTAGGTTATAGAGAGATTTCGCTGTTATACCTCTCGCTCCCACCTCTACCGCGTATAAATCTACTACGAACCTATTTCGAGTGAGTTCGTTTGTGAGCTCGTAATATTTGTTGACCTTGATGGTATGGTCTTTGGGGATGTTGGTTTCCCAAGGGACCGTAAGCTCTATCATCACTACGCGCTTTAAAATTCGCGAAAACAAAAATATATCCGGTCTGGAGGCCGACGCACAAATATCCTCGGGGATTTTATATTGTTTTTCATACGTGTCCATCATTATAGTCCAATCCGACGCCGCTTTAAGGATGGAGTAAGGCTTGACGTTTGATTTTGTAGCCCTAGTGCCTTCTTTCACAAAACCTACTGATCGTTCGTTTGTGGTTATTCCCTTTTGCGCTCTGGCTACCGAAAGACTAACCGCTTCACGTATGACTTCTAGAACCCTATCGTGACGACGCGAGTATTGACCGCTGTCAAGGAGTACCTTACATCCCACCAGCAGATGCTTAGCAGTTCCAACTGCCTTTCCACAGATATAGCAAGTTTTTTCGGTACTTTTACCCCATCTTACTAAATTACTCTGATCTGGGAATCTGTTATTCTTAAATTATTTCTGTATTTTTATGACAATTATAATTTATTCTTTTGCTATTACTAAATAAAAAATATTAAATAAACATATCTTTTTTTGTATATATTATCCTTCGACTTTTTTTACAGATCAGTATCTTATATATTTAAATGAGCAATTCTTATATTATATTTATAATAAAAGTAGTCGTTTAAAATATGACTCTTCCTGACATCTATTGGCAAATAGTAATACTACTTTTTGCTACTTGCTTTTACTAATTGCTTTAAAGACCCAACAGCAGATGGTGTTGTCAAGTACCAGGAAGCAATGGGTGTTTGTTTTGAGGTTAGACTAAGAAATTAATTATTTATTTATGGGTGAATATACGATATTTGAATTCCATTGGTCTATAGAAAATTTTATGTAAAACTTATTATATCATTGAAACTTCGTTTCCTCTCTTTCTTTCGGAGTGCCACGATTCTCATCTCTAAGGCATGTCCATTAGTATATGTATGTCGATGTTCACCCTTATATTGTTTTGTGTCTTCTTAACATGTTCACTTAAAAATGCCTAAACGAAATAAAACACAAAATAAATACTAATTATTCCTAAATACCGAGCACAGCTCGGTAACCACGTATTGGGATATTAAATGAAACAACCAATTAAATATGAGACATAGCGTTTTATTCAATAATCAATAATATTTTTGTTTATCGATAGAATATTTAGCATTAATAATACAAGGAAACAATAGCAACTAAATAGATCTTAAAACTTAATACAGCGATGATTTATTAAAAATTATGTAACACTAGCTTTTGCCGCGACTACGTCCGCGTGGAATAGTGACTTCCGGCAGATTTTTGGTTCTTCCCACATAGTTCCCGTTCTTGCGGGATTTTCGGAATGGTCGAGTTCCCGTTGAATTTTCAGGATAAAACCTATGTTTTTTTTTCGAGTTCCAAACTATACCTGTACAATTTTTAAAATAAATTTAATTATTTTAAAGAACTTCTGCATATACTACATTTTTTGTTTTATTATCTTGTGGCAGAAGAACATATTGATTTTCGCCACAACCCGATCTTGAGAACGACCAGCACTCGATTCCCGTTGCCGGTTCGCCAAAGTTCGAAAATTTTGTGAGGCTAAACGATTGATTCCCTTGCACGGTTTTGTTCAGTCATTGCTCGTTGTGTAGCCAACCTGTGCATATTTTCATCCTCAGTTTCATTGCTGCGCAAAACTCGCAGCCGCTTTGCAGTAGCAGTCTGCCGAGAAAGCTGAGTTCTTTTTCTCGGCATTATAGTGATGAAGAAAAAACGCAGAAAATGAAAACTTAAGTAAAGCGTATCTCGTAATAAAAAAAAGAAACGTAAGATTAAGAAGATTAATAATAAGGAACCTAATTACTTTTATTTTTAACGATTATGTCAAAAGAACAACCGTAAAATGAAAATAAGGTAAACTGACTTTATGCTTAAACTTAACCCTAATCTAATAAGAATAATTAAGTAGGCGACACCTAACTATCTAACTAACCTAACACCTAACTAACTAAAAAATACTATACTTACAGAAAACACATACTTATAAATTAATAATCTACATGAAAAAAAAAGTGTTATTATTGTGTAACTAAATACTATCCTAAAACAAATAAAGTACCTACTATGTATATAGAAAACAACTACAAAATGAAACTGTGTTTAAAAAGTAATATTACGATGATAATTATATCGCATAAACAAATTAGCGCTGCATTCAACCGTTCAGTAGGGAGCCGACCGCGCGAGTGTGCCGCGTTGGTTTTGTTTCGGAGTTATTTATCATTGTAATCTTTAAAGTTATTGTTGAAATTAAGTTATGTCACAGACAATTTTATTCACAATGAAGTACTCTTAACCAACAACATATTTATTTGTTTATTTGAATAAAGATTAATATTATTATGATGATACAACTTAAACAAATTATTTCGACCAAATTAATTAGTACCATAAAAACGGTTTTTGTGAGTTATTCTTAAAAGATAGACATATACTGTCGGTAACTGTTTTTAGATCATTAAAAGAGCTATTATTCTTTCATACATAATTTTTGTGTATCTTGAACCGGTGCACGCAACGGAAGGCTTCAAAGATGAAATAATTTCTCACGTTTTTTACATATTTACAACTATATCTTTGCTCCTATTGGTCGTATCGTAATGTGATATAGCCCACAGCCTTCCTCGATAACTGGACTATCCAACACAAAAAGAATTAGTTTCGGAGATTAGCGCTTTCAAACAAACAAATAAACAAACTCTTCAGCTTTATAATATTAGTATAGATTAAATATAAATTCTTTCAGAATGAATCGCGAATAAAGTTTTCGCGGAACTTATTATGCTATAATATTTTTTAATGAATTAATTTTCACTCATATAGGAAATGGTGAAGAATGTCACCCAGATTGTAAAGCTTCGAGAAATGAAAGATGCCAGAGGATCGATAGTGTTATGAAGTGCGTGTGTAGACCAGGTTTCGCCAGAATGTTCCCAGATCGACCGTGTAAACGTAAGATATTACTATTTTCTCTTATACTAAAAATACACAACCAGTTAGTATTTTAACTATTTCAACATAATATTTTAAATGTGCTCAATTTTAGCAACATACACGTACTCAGTAAGATTAGGACTAGGATCTAGAAACAATAAGGTGCTCAAATTCCATAAGAATTTATCGGACAATTCTACTAAAGAATATGAGAGTTTGTCATTGGCTACTCATGAAGGAATAAATAGAATGATAATGCAATCAGACTTACGGGATGTTTATCACGGAGTCCACATAACAGGATTCAATAATATTGAGATGAGAACAAAAGACGGTGCATATGAGGGTGCATATCAATGATTTCTACGTTCAGGTAACCATTCAGTAAAGACTTGAAATAAGTTGTTTTAAACTTATTTTAAATGAATTTTTCTTTAGCTTTTCGATAACGCTCATGAAAGCAGACTGAAGGAAGTTATAGAGAAATACTTATCTACGGAATAATAATTCTAGTCTTGGTGGAACAGAAATTTATGCATATGAAGAATTTATTGAGAGCCTTAATGTCAGTGGTAAGTGAACACTCTCAAGTCAGTTAATTATAAATACAAAACATTTACAACAAACACAATTTTGGCTGTCTTATTACTTAGTGGCGTGCCATCATAGATGCAAATAAGCACTGCATATCCTACGCATATAACAACTAAACCTATATTTTGAAATTCTTACTACATATTTTTAATCATACATTACGAATTACAAATGTTAACAGATATTTAAAACGATATTTGATTTATGATTTGTTGATAAGTGCCATCTATCAATGTAAAAACGAAACCTTTTCGATCGGCCGCTGCCAACTTCGTCGTTCGTTAATTGTCAAAAGAAACGGGACGCTCTGATTGGTAGGTAAACTGTTCATATATTTTTTCGCCATTTTATTATCTTTGAATATTGTTATTCTTCTTTCTAAGCGCAAGTGAATAAGTTTTAATTAGTAAACAGTGGATTAATTTATTAACGAATTGTGTAAAATCATAGCTCTGTGCTTGTGATATGTTATGTGTGTATTGAAATTATATTGTATGTGTTTATTGAAATTAGTCACGAGTAGATTTTCAATATTCTCGTTTTGACGTTTGGTAATAAAATTAAAATACATAAGTGTAAAGTCAAGATGTGTGACCAGTTGAGATTGAACTAAAAGAAAGGTAATGTTATTCGTTTTAAAAAAAGTATTATGATAGTTTTAATAAGTTAGCAGGTTGTGTACACATAAATAAGTTATTTTGATTGCCTTGTTTCTTATTTTCAAAAGGTAAAAGATAATAAGAATATTTCTTATTATTTTTGATATTCCTATTTAAATAGCTTTTATAAAGCTGTGGTGAACAGATCGTAATCGTTTTAAGGTACTTTCGGCATTCGTGGCTCAGAGGTAGTTGAGAGATTCATAAAGTATAATATAGATGTTCGTTCTGATCGGACTGCTGTCCCTACCATTTTGCGCGAATTTTATCAATATTTAATTTAAATTAATATTTTCTGATTACTTCTCGTATTTTTTGTGCACGCCACTGTTACTTATATACTATAAAATCTAAGAAGCATTTGAATTTTTTCAGATTTCGACGAATGCACAAGTAGTCAGTTCAATGACTGTTCCGAACACTCATGCTGTATCAACCTTCGTGGAACTTACACTTGTAGTTGTTTAGAAGGTTTGCAGACCTTAGCGTCAACACTCAAAGGGTATACCCTGGAAGGATATGTTCTTGTAAGTCGATTTCATTTGCTACTCTGTCGCACGAAATATATGGGGTATTTTAGACATCAAAACATAACCCTTATATATAATTTGACTTTGAAAGCGTTATAAGATTAATCCAATGATAATAAAAATTCTACATATAATGACACGATTATGTTTTAAATTGTAATTTTCAATAAAAACTTTCAGCTGACGCAATAAGCGGGCTGCAACTATCATGGTACCTGCTTCGATCGTGAGAACGCGATGATATGTGAATGTTTCAAATGGTAAGCGGGCCGAACTTGTCAAGTGAATCTGAAAGGTAAATAGAGACTTATGAGACTTGAGTAATCTGGAACGACTAAACTATAAAGTATACCACAGGGTTCAATATATCCAGAACTATAACTATTCACTATGTCTTAAAAGTGTTGATTATTTTAAAAAATATGACGATATTGACCTAAATTGTTCTTGATTTGAATTTAATATTACCTATCCATAAAGGAATAACTTTATCAACACGCAGCATTTAGATCAGAATGGTTTTTTTTATGCCAAATGTCATGTAATTTAACATAAAACTTATATCAAATATATGTTTCATTTCAGCTGTACCTATTAATAACAGTCACCGTAGTAGGAGCGTTGATTATCATAGTGGTGACCATCTGGGCCTCGAAAAGATGCTGCAGTCAGAAGAATCCTACGAATCAAATGTTTGTTATTGGTTGCATGCAGGGAATGCCAAGTTTACATCAGGTAATTTATCTATAATGTAATACAAAACATTTTGCAAAAATTATAGTAGCTATATGTACTAAATTTCTAAACAATATCGTTAGTTAAAAGTGGTTAAAAGGCCCGCCTCTCATGCACGAGGGCGCGGATTCGATCCTGGCCCTGGCAAGTGCCAATGTGATTTTTCCAAGTCATATGTACTTTCTAAGAGTATTTATACATCACTGATTAATGCATTCCCAAAGAGGGTTGGTGTCAGGCAGGCGGCCGGTCGTAAGAACAATTAGCCAAAACTTTTCACAACCTGTAAGACAGACCCTGGCTAAAGCTGAGAAAGTTTCCAGGTAGAAGATCGTTAGTTATAGTATAAATTCAACAGAAATTTTTCTTCCAGGGTAATGTTCCATCAAAGCAAAGAGCTGATAGACGAGCATTGATTGCTGAAAGAAATGAAGCAGCAGAGACTTGTAGCGTACAGAATGCTTCACTGCCTTATATACCATCAAAAGTAAGAAAAAAATCAATTGAATTAAATATTCAATAGTCACCACAAGAATTCTAACACAATATTTCTTAGCTCCCAGTTGTTTTTAAAAACACTCATGATTTATGACGTCACTTTATTAGACAACATTTTCATCCTCCATGTCTTAAACAGAGAGTCGATCTTATATTTATTACAAATACAATTTAAACTAATTAATGTTTCCTGTGAAGCTTCTTGTGTAACTTCAATGTTGAATCATGCTCGTTGTTCATGAAGTGTGTATTCTATATGTATGTATGTTTTAGTTGTATTCTATTCTATTGTAGTCCCGGTGTACATCACACAGTAAGCAGGCCCCGGAGCCTCCCAGACACTCCCTTCCCCCGCCGCCGGCCCTCATGATACCTCGAGCGAGATTACATGCACTACATGACAGGTACCATGAACAACATGCTACATGTATAAGGAACACGTAACACTTGGTAGGGATAAGGACATACGGTATATAATTGAATAGTATATACTATATATGTATATGATAGTTTATATTCTTGTATTGTCTTTGTAATATGGATAAATATACAAGTAATGACTTTTGATAGATTAAGATTATTATTTGTATATTATGTTTGGAAATTTATGTGCATTATTTATATTAACATGTAAAAATAAACGTGAGGATACCTGGACTTATGATATCACAATTATAAGTTTGAAATCACCAACCCATCTTAAGCAAGCGTGGTGATTAATGCTCAAACCTTCTCCATGTAAGAAGAGGCTATGCTCAGCAGTGGGCTCTGAGGGTTTAAAAAATAATAATAAAACTAAAATAAATCCCTTTTTCACTTGTGAATGGCTGGACCGATTTTACTAATTCTGTTTTTGTTGTATTTGTTATTATTAGGAGAAGGTTCTTATGTAAAAAAAAATACGAAAATTACTAGATAAAAACACTAGAATATTTCATTTTAATATTAAAATAATATGTAATATTCACGTAGTTACAATAAAATGTTAGGATAATAAACACTTTGTTTTTGGAATAATTTTGATTTGTTAGAATTCAATAATAATCATAGTTAAGAAGACAGAACATTGTCTGTCGGGTCAGCTTACTTAATATAGAAATTAACTTCATTGAGATATTTCTTGATTATAGGGCGGTACGAAGTTCGCCGGGTTAGGTAGTATTTATTATATATGAACTTAAAATACTTATAAGATATAACAATGAATGTACAATGTATACTTTTATATATGATAGTTTAATATTCTTGTAATTGTCTTTGTAGAATGATGATGAAGATTATTATATATTTTATTATGTTTAATTTAAAGTACATTTCTTCATAATAGATCTAATATTATTCCACAGTCGTGATAATTTGTCACGTAGGAAGAGCAGCGAAGTATGTAATGATGCTAAGCTTATCAGTTACTTGGAGTCGGGAACAACGAACACGCAAGAGGTGAGTACAGATAAATATATACTGAAATATATATACAAAGGCTTAAATAAAATTAATAAGACCAAGAACCTAGTTCCTGAAAAGGGTTTTCATTTGAAACAAAGATAGTCTTTACTCAAAATGATACTTTGCTAACAAATTCTAACAATGAATGTCAAGAATTGTATAGAAGAGAGTCTACTACAGTGACTCTTGAGAATAATGTAGAACGAATTCAGTGTGATTATGCATGGATTATTATATGGTGAATTTTGTATTGCAATGGAACAAAAGTAATCACCTAAGATTGTTGACGAATTATTTATTTTGAAAACAATTATAATGAACGAATAATGAAAAGGAATATTTTTGATGCGACTAGACCCTCGTCATATATTATTCATATATAAATTAATATGAAAACCTTTAACACTTCTTTATTATAATTTATAACAATTTTGTTATCCAGATGCGAAGAAAACACAGCGTTGAATCTTCGTACAGTGTAAACAAAGAGAGAGGAAATAAACAAGGTATGGTATTTTAAAAAAATTGACTATTTTGTTACAAAACAAATAAATTAAATGTTTGTAGGAAGAGGATGGGCTATTGTTGAAGGAATAAGTTCCTTTAAACTTAATAATAGTTTTAATCGGGTATAATTAGTCTAGGGACCAAATTATAGCACCGGAATAATAATTAATTCGTTCCCATAAATTAATTATCCAAATGTGAAAAGTATACAAAGATGTCTGTTATTTTATACTAATGTTATAATATTTTTATTTATATATATTAATGTTAATTCCAGGTGCACTAGTGTCAGCTGGTTATAAAGTGTCAACGACCATTCGTCCAGATGAGAACTCAATTAAATGTGATAGAGACGACGCTTCGTCCATCAACAAAAATGATTTGGAAGCAGAGCTGTCGCGCTTCGACACACTATGGAAGTCTTATAGGTAATATAATGTATGTATTTGTAGAAAAGTATTTGCTTGAGAGATAATGTAATAATTATCTTAGTAAAGAAATCATAATACAAAGTGATAAGGGACTGTTCAAAGCGAAGTCTTTTTAAGGGTATAGATATTTATTTATACAAAGATAAAGATTTTTAGTAATTTTGTTACTGTGAAAACAAAATGTAAAAGTGTTGATCTTAAAAAATAAAATAAGAATTAAAATAAAATAAAAATAAGATTTTACATTTAAAACATAAGATATCAAATAAGATGCTGTGTATATATTTATTATTGAATTGAGATAATCATTTTTAAAGTATACGTATATGCTCTTACAATACTTCCTGTTAAACGTCGAGTCTCAATTCTCATACAGCCTTCCAATGGAAAATATACAGTAAGGAAAACAAATTGTGGAATGTTTTCTCGATTATTCAAAGACCAAAGCTTTACTTTTTTTTGTTACGCGATGATTTCATCAGATTCCTATGGAATTGTTTTCACAAAACTTTGATTTTTTAGTCAAGAAGATACGCAGTATGGACGGATGCCGAACGTCGTATTGGGGAGTTGTAAGTATTTAGTATATATGTATGTATGTGTAATATTTTTCCCATTCTAAAATATTTATCGGTTCCACTCCCATTACAAGTAAGAAAAAATGGGGATTGTCTAAAATATATTAATCTTCCATGTCTATTTAAAAAAATTATAATTCTTGAAACAGAAATGGAATAATATAAACTTAATATTGTTTTATTTTGCTTAAAAAATATGTATAAACCAAATAGTTACCTTATCCTATAAATAATAATTAATTATTCCCAGGACTTTATCTGAAGCTAGATCGGTCGGAGGAACTCTTCCATCGAGCACTGGCAGAGCTGCTTCATCAACAAGACTCACGCATCAGGTATTAATATTATATTTATATATATAATTCTTCTGTGAGTGTGTAGGTCACTGAACTTCTCTCAAACGACTGGACCGATTTTGATGAAATTTTTTGTGTGTGTTCAAGGGGATCTGGGAATTGTTTAGATTCACAATTTTGTCCACTGGACAATGTTTTTTTTAATTAATTTTTAATTTATTAGTAGTTGTTATACAGCGTTTTTTTTTGACATTAGATTTGACAACTAACTAATATGTCAATCATTCTGTCGCACTTCAAAACACGGAGATTTATGGCTTTAATAGGTAAATTCCAAAAGTATAAATAAAAAAACGTTACAGATATTTCTTGATTATAGGGCGATACGAAGTTCACCGGATCTTCTAGTATTAGTATAATATGATGGTACTTCCCTCGCACTAATCTTGTTTCATATATTGATGTAATGTTAATGTTATCTTATAGGAAGCCAACACGATGGCTGAACGAGACTTAGGCTCCACTTTTCTTGTGCCTCACGTGCACCTTTATAAACCAGACCTTGTGGGTATTGATCTTACACAACTAACGGTTTGATTCACTACTAAAAGACTTTATTATTATTATTTGTTTTTACTGACATTAGTTATAAGGTTGCCATGTAATACTAAAATTAAAATATGGACAATGTCTGAGACAAAATAAATTATTATTATTATTAAAGACTTGGGCCTGTCCATAAACAACATTAAAACGTTTTTAGAATATACTTCAAGGCAGCCCTAGTAAGTTCTTTTCAAATTTGGTTATGTAGAGAGAGGAGCTTGGACGCGATAGTAGTGAGCATTTAACTTGTGATAGATAATAGGCAGTGGCGGCTGGTGGGTTATCGAACTGGTGGTTCACTGTACTAAAATATTGACAAAAACAACAATTGACATAAAATATGTATGTTTATTTTTTGTACATTAAATCAATGCGACGACATTTTTCTGTAGCGAAATGTTCTATCACCTTTTTATTAAAATCTGATTCCAGTTTCTGTCCAAATCGATTCTCCGCCAAAAATAATGCAAGGAAAACAAAAGAATGCATTAAGACGCTCACATCCACACAACCATTTCTTTCTATTATACATTTCACTTTTAAAACTTCGTATAAATGCTTTATTTTTCGATTTACACTCTTGTTTTAAATTTAAAAAGGACCGTGGCGGCCCGGCCAATTTTATGTTCACTTTACTTTGAAAAATTTTGTTATTTTCTTTAATATAATCAATATTTATACTCATTTTCAACTAATAAAAAACACAGTACAGAATAAAAGTTCTATTATAGAAACGAAATAAAAACTAAAACGAATTACGGAAATAATTATAAACAATAACGAATTAACGCGTCACGCATACAGTGAAAGTTGAAACAATACCAATAACGATTAACGAAATGTCAATCATAGCACCCATCCTTTCGGCCGGCCCCTTGCCGGCCGGCTCAATACGTCATACATCAGGTGCTCTCGGTAACCTTCGGCCGCTTCGTGCGGCGCGCGAGAACCGACTCATTACTCGGTACATTTCTATGAACTATCTTTTGTCTCACGCGTCAGGCGTATTAATGCGTGTCTCATACAAGATGTATTAGCAGTCCTCGTGCACTCGCCGGAGCGCACGATATGAGTTTAGTAAAGCGCTCAAACTTTTTGACCATAATTGGAAATTAAATTTTTTATACCTTTTTGTATGTTTAAAAAATAAATATTAAAATGGTAATTTAAAAATTAAGATGACATAATATTTTGTAATTTTTAAATATTTTGAATTGGTGGTTCAGCGCACGGGCGCACTTAAGGTACAGCCGCCACTGATAATAGGTATAGGGTCCCTTAAACCTACACCTGGGTCACAAGTCACAGTCACTGTTGAAGCTCCTTGCACTACAACGATGGACCCGACAAACACATATGAATACATTGAATGATGAGAAGTTTTATCTCTGTAGTTTTAATTTTTCTGTCACTTACCTATTTTTCCGACCAGTCCTATGTTATATTTCTTTATGCTACATTTATTAATTTCTTAAATCATTCATACATATATTTTTTTTATTTTTTTCAGACCAATGATGTATCTGAATTCGACTCCCTGTGAAGCGAGATGTCACACAAAATTTAGAAAAATTCGACAAGAACATTAGAAAGTTACCAATTTTTTTTTAATAACGGATCCAGTGACATTTTAGCTTTTATATCTATAGGTTATTTATTTTAAAATATTAATATATTTAATGAATAGACAATTTTTTATTAAAATATCATGTGTTATACACATTAAGTCAAAAGAGGCTTAAATTGCAGAATATTTTCTTTTCTATCAGTATTGAGATATTTTTGTATTTATATAGAAAAATATTAATAAATTACTTATTTGATTTCCCCTTTGAAGATTTTTCGTATTATTTTCTTTGGTTAATTTATTGTGCAACAAAATGTGCCAATAATCAATAGATTAAATTCAGCTTTTCAAGAAGCTTTTACAAATAAAAATCAGTGTTATGATACATAATTGTTATTCTTAAATTATTTCTGTATTTTTATGACAAATATAATTTATTCTTTTGCTATTTCTAAATAAAAAATATTAAATAAACATATCTTTTTTGTATGTATTATCCTTCGACTTTTTTTACAGATTATTATCTTATATATATTTAAATAAAATAAAAGTAGTCGTTTAAAATATGACTCTTCCTGACATCTATTGGCAAATAGTAATACTACTTTTTGCTAATTGCTTTAAAGACACAACAGCAGATGGTGTTGTCGAGTACCAGGAAGTCAAGGGGTGTTTGTTTTGAGGTTAGACTAAGAAATTAATTATTTATTTATGGGTGGATATACGATATTTGAATTCCATTGGTCTATAGAAAATTTTATGTAAAACTTATTATATCATTGTCTATTTATGCTTAAACAATAAAGAACATGGCATTTTATCAGGCCCACAAAGTCTATTCACGATAATTATATAATTTAAAATAATTAAAAATGTATACTCCTCTGGCCTTATGGCTGAATACTTTCAAAAAGTACACAATTATGTTTTTTATTTAATGTGCTATTACGCTTTAATAAACATCGAAACATATTTTAACAAAATTAAGATTAAAAATATTTATTAATATAAAATGATAGATATAACTTATTTTCGAGTCATGTTACAATTCTGTCACTTCATCTGGCCGAATTCAAAGACTTAAAAATCACAACTTTGTGCTTTTGATGTGAAATAACGGGCGAAAAACAGTTTTAAATTAGAGGCAAGCTAAATAATTTAAACAAAATTTAAAAAAATTGGTTCAGTTTTCAATAAACTTTCTGAAAGTAATTTTATGCCAGTCGTTGGAGTATTTCTTTTGGTAAGCATATATATTTGTATTTCATCAACTTTCTTAGCTAATAATTAATTATTGGTATGACAATCAGTGTTTCCTCTAGAACGATTTCTTTTTCCCACACTTCAATTCAGATTTCCCCTTCTACGGACTTTTTTCCCCTCAAAAATTATTTTGCTGTAGTTTTGACACCACACGCCACACCTAAAATTTATCGTATTTGTGTTTTATTTACAGACTGACCAGAAATATAATAAAAACAAAAAATGGAGTTGTATACTCATTTTTTATTCCAAATCAGTTAACGCTGTCAGCGCATACATTTTTGCACAAAATAATATTTTACGTCTCCTTCTCAAAACCCTCATTTATCTTTGATTTCCCCAATTTCCCCTTTTATAATCTTTTCCCTCTTGACCCTAATTTCCCCTAAATTTCCTAATTTCCCCTCAATGTGGAAACACTGATGACAATACCCTGCTTTGATTGTTACTACTCTGGCAACAGTTTCACTCTTCTGGTAACACATTTCCCTCTGGTGCTTATAAAACTGAAAAAGAAATAATAATTAATCGTCTGTCCTCTGTGATTACTAATTTTAAAATAGTGTCAAATAAATAAATTATAAATTTTGAATGGAACCGATAACATTTCCTTCTGGGACCCTCATGGACATATACTAATGGACGTGCCGTACGCGTATAATCTGCAGTATTTTTTTTGGTTTGAAAAGAGTGAGAGAGATGGCCTATGCTTCCGGTCTAGCACTATCTCTTTCCTCATAGATGCAAGCACGGCATATAAATTATCCAAAAGGGTCTCATAACGTCTTAGGTACGATACTATTTTGAGAGAGATAACGATAGACCGAAACTTCGTTTCCTCTCTTTTCTTCGGAGTGCCACAATTCTCATCTCTAAGGCATGTCCATTAGTATATGTCGATGTTCACCCTTATATTGTTTTGTGTCTTCTTAACGTGTTCACTTAAAAATGCCTAAACGAAATAAAACACAAAATAAATACTAATTATTCCTAAATACCGAGCACAGCTCGGTAACCACATATTGGGATATTAAATGAAACAACCAATTAAATATGAGACATGGCGTTTTTATTCAATAATCAATAATATTTTTGTTTATCGATAGAATATTTAGCATTAATAATACAAGGAAACAATAGCAACTAAATAGATCTTAAAACTTAATACAGTGATGATTTATTTAAAACTCGAAGGTGTATGATCCCCCATCACTGTTACTGTAAAGTAACCGAAACGTCGGGAGTATGTCGTTTTCGTTAATAATAAAATGCGCGTAGTACATCCGAAAAATATTAGTTTCATTCAAAGCCTTTGATTTTTTTTAGAAACTGGTCACTGTCTTCTTTAGCAGAGTAATTTTTCATGAAAATACGATCTCTTGCATCATTCACGTTAGTTAATTCTTAATTCCATATATACGAGCTGTAAATTCTTGACCTATTTTCATAAATTCGAAGTGGTCTAATGCAACAGATCCAATATGCATCAAACTTGAACCTGAAAGCTGCGGATGGTACTTAGATGAATATTTAAAACCACGAGGGTTCCTTGGGGATCATACACCTTTAAGAATAGCTGATATTGTCGAAAGAACCGAAACAGAGAGTGATGACGAAGAAGATGCAGATGTCGAAGATCCCAGTTTTATGTCCGATGACTCAGAAGCTTAATCATTTTAAAAAATATATGTTTTTATAATTTTGAACAATAAACAGAGTTTTTTTTTAAATTATTTTTGCTTGGGACCTCTCAGTGGAACATTTTCAATCGCAGAAACATTAAACTTTAAAAATTGACAACCCTATTTTAGGACTGATTTTTCGGAGGCAACCCTATACTACCTTGTTCTGTAAATAAATATTCTTTGTTTTCATTTAAATTTGATTATTATTATCAGACCGGTGCAAAATGCTACTATCGATGTACCTGTTTATCCCTGGCAACCCGAGAGTTGTGACTGGAAAAGAATAGGCAACCTAACGTTTTCATATTCTATGGGCTCCGTACTTTCGATTGGTGTGGAATTTATCTAATAATCAAACCGGTGATATATTTGAAAAAAAAATCTATTTTTAATTGTTAATTAATCATAGGTATACTGGACTAAAATTTGTGAGGCAACCCATATGTAATATAGTTATTGACATATTAAATTGAATATAAAATATGTTTCATCAAATAAACATTTCGGTGAAGGTCGCCTTATATTAGGATCTTAGATTAATAATCAAGATATAACTATTACGTTTTTTTATTTATATTTTTGGAGTTTACCTGTAAGCCATAAATCTCCGTGTTTTGAAGTGCGACAGAATGATTGACATATTAGTTAGTTGTCAAATCTAATGTCAAAAAAATTGTTTGTATGGAAAATATAAAAGGGCTGTTTTTATGGTTTTCCCAGTAATTAATCAATTTTTTTCAGCTTTTATACCTTCCCTGAACCTCCACGAACATTTCAAGACTAAGATAAGATAAATCCGTTCAGCCGTTCTCGAGTTTTAGCGAGAACAGCAATCCATTTTTATATATATATATACTAGTTTTTGCCCGCGACTTCGTCCGCGTTAGTTTGGTCAAGAGTAATATATGTAGGTGTAGCTGACCAGTGGAACTCTATTCCGTCTTACAGGCCATAAATAATCAGGTTTTTCCTGTTTCAATCAAACAGAATTGACATATTTGTTAGTTGTCAAATCTAATGTCAAAAAAAACTTTTGTATGGGAAATAGAAGAGGGCTGTTTTTATGGTTTTCCCAGTAATGAATCAATTTTTCTCACCTTTTAAACCTTCCCTGGACTTTCAGAAGTATTTCAAGACTAAAATTAGCCAAATCCGTTCAGCCGTTCTCGAGTTTAAGCGAGACTAAGGAACAGCAATCCATTTTT
Organism: Danaus chrysippus; assembly: GCA_916720795.1. NCBI lineage: Eukaryota > Metazoa > Arthropoda > Insecta > Lepidoptera > Nymphalidae > Danaus > Danaus chrysippus. The sequence goes on along the minus strand of CAKASE010000065.1, from coordinate 2,024,206 downwards.
ATATATATAGAAGATAGAAGATTATGTAACATTATAATCAAGCACACATATTTCTTAAACAATTTTAACTATTTAATTTATTCTAGCGTTTTGCTTCTTGATTATAGAAGATTTGAAGATTTTATTTTTATTGTGAAGTTAAATGAATTTTAACTTTTACTTATCTATACTAATATTATAAAGCTGAAGAGTTTGTTTGTTTGTTTGTTTGAAAGCGCTAATCTTTCGAATTCGAATTCGGTTCGAATTGAATAATTCTTTTTGTGTTGGATAGTCCAGTTATCGAGAAAGGTTGTGGGCTATATAACATCACGCTACGACTAATAGGAGCAAAGATATAGTGGTAAATGTGTAAAAAACGGGAGAAATTAGTTCATCTTTGAAGCCTTCCGTTGCGTGCGCCGTGAAAACGGTTCAAGATACACAAAAAATATGTACTAAAGAATAATAGCTCTTTTAATGATCTAAAAAACAAAGATTAACTCACAATAACCGTTTTTATGGTACCTAATTTGGTCGAAATAATTTGTTTAAGCTGTATCAACATAATATTATTAATCTTTATTCAAATAAACAAATAAATATGTTGTTGGTTAAGAGTACTTCATTGTGAATTTTAAAAAACATAGGTTTTATCCTGAAAATTCTACGGGAACTCGACCATTCCGAAAACCCCGCAAGAACGGGAACTATGTTGGAAGAACCAAAAATCTGCCGGAAGTCACTATTCCACGCGGACGAAGTCGCTTCAAAAGCTAGTGATATGATATAAGAGTATAATACAAACGTCGTTAGTATTGCGATTGATAGCAGTTATTTTGTATGAGATATTTGCTATAATTTTTGATCCATTTATATTTATTCATTAAACATTTTTCAGAATAGCTTGTCGGTCGATGGAAAGCAGGATAATTCAGATTTCCCGTCCAACCAAAAGAAAAGAAACTTCAAGTTAAAGTACACGAATTGACCAAGCAGGTATTTATTTCACTTCATTCTTTTTAGCAACTAATTATTCTACTTCTTCTTTTGCTGCATTTATAAAGATACTTTTATAAAAGCTTCTTTTTCTTTTCAAAGATATACTTTCTTTTTATTACATACTTGTTTTTTTTTTAATCAGAGAAAGACAATGGCACATTCTTTGTTGTGATGAATAAATCACAAAATGGTGGTAAGTCACCCCCTATTAACACTGACATAGAGGCTGGTGACTATGATGGGGTCACGAGGAACGAACAAGTGACTAATAATGAAGTGTCACTGGTATTGTTCGGTGAAATATTACTCGCGGGAACGCCATACCTAGAAACGACTAACGTTGTTCATCCAACAGGCAAGTACTTATAACTGACTAGCTTTTGCCCGCGACTTCGTCCGCGTGGAATAGTGACTTCCGGCAGATTTTTGGTTCTTCCCACATAGTTCCCGTTCTTGCGGGGTTTTCGGAATGGTCGAGTTCCCGTAGAATTTTCAGGATAAAACCTACGTTTTTTTTATTCACAATTAAGTACTCTTAACCAACAACATATTTATTTGTTTATTTGAATAAAGATTAACATTATTATGTTGATACAACTTAAACAAATTATTTCGACCAAATTAGGTACCATAAAAACGGTTTTTGTGAATTAATCTTAAAAGATAGACATATTGTCGTTAACTGTTTTTTAAATCATTAAAAGAGCTATTATTCTTTAACACATATTTTTTGTGTTTCTTGAACCGTTTTCACGGCGCACGCAACGGAAGGCTTCAAAGATGAAATAATTTCTCCCGTTTCTTACATATTTACCTCTATATCTTTGCTCCTATTAGTTGTAGCGTAATGTTATATAGCCTACAGCCTTCTTCGACAAGTGGACTATCCAACACAAAAAGAATTATTCAATTCGAACCAGTAGTTTCGGAGATTAGCGCTTTCAAACAAACAAACAAACTCTTCAGCTTTATAATATTAGTATAGATTAAATATAAATTCCTTCAGAATGAATCGCGAATAAAGTTTTCGCGGAACTTATTATGTAAATAGGTTCGTAGTAGATTTGTACGCGGTAGAGGTGGGAGCGAGAGGTATAACAGCGAAATCTCTCTACAACCTACTAAAGGACTTGGGCTTGTCCAGAACTAACATTAATGCATTCTTGGAACGTACATCGAAGGCAGCCCTAGTAGGTTCTTTTCAAATTTGGTTAGGTAGGGAGAGGAGCTTGGACAGTGGAGGTGAGCGTATAACGCGCGTTAGTTAAGGGGCCCCTTAAACCTACACTTGGGTCGCAAGTCCCAGGCACTGTTGAAGCTCCTCTCCCTGCAACGCGATGGACCCGGCACCCGCACGGTGAATCCATGGAATGCTTAGTAGTTTCGTCTCTGTTTTAATGAATTAATTTTCACTCATATAGGAAATGGTGAAGAATGTCAACCAGATTGTAAAGCTTCGAGAAATGAAAGATGCCAGAGGATCGATAGTGTTATGAAGTGCGTGTGTAGACCAGGTTTTGCCAGAATGTTCCCAGATCGACCGTGTAAACCTAAGATATTTCTTTTTTCTATTATACTAAAAATACACAACCAGTTAGTATTTTAACTATTTCAACATAGTATTTTAAATGTGCTCAATTATAGCAAGGTATATTTTTAGGTGGTAGAGCCTAGCTGTGGTGAGTTACTACAGCTCGAACATGGGCTGGCTCGACCGGGGAAGTACCACCCTCTCACAGAAGATCGGCGTGAAGTAGCCTTTACTGGCTGCGTTTCGTCTGATGAGTGAGAGAGCCCGTTGCCCTTTCCCTATTCCTTTCATTTCCTTATTCCCACCCCTCCCTATCCCCAAAAAACAAGGTTGGCAACGCATCCGCAACAAAATGTTGCGGATGTCCATGGGCGACGGTAACCACCTTCCATCAAGTGGGCCGTCTGCTCGTTTGCCACCTTTCACATAACAAAAAAAAAAAAAGCAACATACACGTACTCAGTAAGATTAGGAAAATCCATAACAATTTATCGGACAATTCTACTAAAGAATATGAGAGTTTGTCATTGGCTACTCATGAAGGAATAAATAGAATGATAATGCAATCAGACTTACGGCATGTTTATCACGGAGTCCACATAACAGGATTCCATCCTATTGAGATGAGAACAAAAGACGGTGCATATGAGGGAGTTATCAATGATTTCTACGTTCAGGTAACCATTCAGTAAAGACTTGAAATATGTTGTTTTAAACTTATTTTAAATGAATTTTTCTTTAGCATTTCGATAGCGCTCATGAAAGCAGACTGAAGGAAGTTATAGAGAAATACTTATCTACGGAATAATAATTATACTCTTGGTGGAACAGAAATTCATGCATCTGAAGAATTTATTGAGAGCCTTAATGTCAGTGGTAAGTGAACACTCTCAAGTCAGTTAATTATAAATACAGAACATTTACAACAAACACAATTTTGGCTGTCTTATTACTCAGTGGCGTGCAAACATAGATGCAAATAAGCACTGCATATCCTACGCTATATGCGTACAACTAAACCCATATTTTTAAAATCTTACTTACATATTTTTAATCATAGATACATTACGAATTACAAATGTTAACAGATATTTAAAACGATATTTGATTTATGATTTGTTAATAAGTGCCATCTATCGATGTTAAAACGAAACTTCGTTCGTTCGTTAATTGTCAAATGAAACGGGACGCTCTGATTGGTCGGTAAACTGTTCATATATATTTTCGCCATTTTATTATTTTTGAATATTGTTATTTGTCTTTCTAAGCGCAAGTGAATAAGTTTTAATTAGTAAACAGTGGATTAATTTATTAACGAATTGTGTAAAATTATAGCTGTGAGCTCTGTGCTGGTGATATGGGTTTATTGAAATTAGTTACGAGTAGATTTTCTATATTGGCCTTTTGGTAATAAAATTAAAATAAGAGAAAAGTCAAGGTGTGTGACCAATTGAGTTTGAACTAAAAGAAAGGTAATGTTATTGTTTTAATTAGTTAGCAGGTTGTGTACACAAAAATAAATTATTTTGTTTGCCTTGTTTCTTATTTTCAAAAGGTAATAAGTAAATAAGAATATTTCTTATTATTCTTGATATTCCTATTTAAATAGCTTTTATAAAGCTGTGGTGAACAGATCGTAATCGTTTTAAGGTACTTTCGTCATTCGTGGCTCAGAGGTAGTTGAGAGATTCATAAAGTATAATATAGATGTTCGTTCTGATCGGACTGCTCTCCCTACCATTTTGCGCGAATTTTATCAATATTTAATTTAAATTAATATTTTCTGATTACTTCTCGTATTTTATCATGCACGCCACTGTTACTTATATACTATAAATTCTAAGAATCATTTGAATTTTTTCAGATTTCGACGAATGCACAAGTAGTCAGTTCAATGACTGTTCCGAACACTCACGCTGTATCAACCTTCGTGGAACTTACACTTGTAGTTGTTTAGAAAGTTTTGCAGACCTTAGCGTCAACACTCTATACCCTGGAAGGATATGTTCTTGTAAGTCGATTTCATTTGCTACTCTGTCGCACGAAATATATGGGGTATTTTAGACATCAAAACATAACCCTTATATATAATTTGACTTTGAAAGCGTTGTAAGATTTCTAATGATAATAACAATTGTAAAAATAATGACACGATTATGTTTTAAATTGTAATTTTCAATAAAAACTTTCAGCTGACGCAATAGGCTGTGCGGGCTGCAACTATCATGGTACCTGCTTCGATCGTGAGAACGCGATGATATGTGAATGTTTCAAATGGTACGCGGGACGAACTTGTCAAGTCGATCTGAAAGGTAAATAGAGACTTATGAGACTTGAGTAATCTGGAACGACTAAACTATAAAAGTATAAAGTATACCACAGGGTTCCATATATCCAGAACTACTACTATTCACTATCTCTTAAAAGTGTTGCTTATTTTAAAAAATATGACGATATTAACATAAATTGTTCTTGATTTGAATTTAATATTACCTATCCATAAAGGAATAACTTTATCAACACGCAGCATTTAGATCAGAATGGTTTTTTTATGCCAAATGTCATGTAATTTAACATAAAACTAATACCGAATGTGTTTTATTTTCAGCTGTATTAATAACAGTCACCGTAGTAGGAGCGTTGATTATCATAGTGGTGACCATCTGGGCCTTGAAAAGATGTTGCAGTCAGAAGAATCCTACGAATCAAACGTTTGTTATTGGTTGCATGCAGGGAATGCCAAGTTTACATCAGGTAATTTATCTATAATGTAATATAAAACATTTTGCAAAAATTATAGTAGCTATATGTACTAAATTTCTAAACAATATCGTCAGTTATAAGTGGTTAAAAGGCCCGCCTCTCATGCACGAGGGCGCGGATTCGATTCTGGCCCTGGCAAGCACCAATGTGATTTTTCCGAGTCATATGTACTTTCTAAGAGTATTTAGACATCACTGATTAATGCATTCCCAAAGAGGGTTGATGTCAGGCAGGCGGCCAGTTGTAAGAACAATTAGCCAAAACTATTCACAACATGTAAGGCAGACCCTGGCTAAAGCTCAGAAAGTTTCCAGGTAGAAGATTGTTAGTTATAGTATAAATTCAATAGAAATTTTTCTTCCAGGGTAATGTTCCATCAAAGCAAAGAGCTCCCAGTTGTTTTTAAAAACACTCATGATTTATGACGTCACTTTATTAGACAACATTTTCATCCTCCATATCTTAGACAGAGAGTTGATCTTATATTTATTACAAATACAATTTAAACTTATTAATGTTTCCTGTGAAGCTTCTTGTGTAACTTCAATGTTGAGTCATGCTCGTTGTTCATGAAGTGTGTATTCTATATGTATGTATATTTTACTTGTATTCTATTCTATTGTAGTCCCGGTGTACATCACACAGTAAGCAGGCCCCGGAGCCTCCCAGACACTCCCTTCCCCCGCCGCCAGCCCTCATGATACCTCGAGCGAGATTACATGCACTACATGACAGGTACCATGAACAACATACTACATGTATAAGGAACACGTAACACTTGCTAGGGATAAGGACATACGGTATATAATTGAATAGTATATACTATATATGTATATGATAGTTTATATTCTTGTATTGTCTTTGTAATATGGATAAATATACAAGTAATGACTTTTGATAGATTACGATTATTATTTGTATATTATGTTTGAAAATTTATGTGCATTATTTATATTAACATGTAAAAATAAACGTGAGGATACCTGGACTTATAATATCACAATTATAAGTTTGAAATCACAAACCCGTCTTGAGCAAGCATGGTGATTAATACTCAAACCTTCTCCATGTGAGAAGAGGATATGCTCAGCAGTGGGCTCTGAGGGTGTAAAAAATAAAACTAAAATAAATCCCTTTTTTCACTTGTGAATGGCTGGACCGATTTTACTAATTCTGTTTTTGTTGTATTTGTTATTATTAGGAGAAGGTTCTTATGTAAGAAAAAATACGAAAATTACTAGATAAAAACACTAGAATATTTCATTTTAATATTAAAATAATATGTAATATTCACGTAGTTACAATAAAATGTTAGGATAGTAAACACTTTGTTTTTGGAATAATTTTAATTTGTTAGAATTCAATAATAATCATAGTTAAGAAGACAGAACATTGTCTGTCGGGTCAGCTTACTTAATATAGAAATTAACTTCATTGAGATATTTCTTGATTATAGGGCGGTACGAAGTTCGCCGGGTTAGGTAGTATTTATTATATATGAACTTAAAATACTTATAAGATATAACAATGAATGTACAATGTATACTTTTATATATGATAGTTTAATATTCTTGTAATTGTCTTTGTTGACTGATGATGAAGATTATTATATATTTTATTATGTTTAATTTAAAGTACATTTCTTCATAATAGATCTAATATTATTCCACAGTCGTGATAATTTGTCGCGTAGGAAGAGCAGCGAAGTATGTAATGAAGCTAAGCTTATCAGTTACTTGGAGTCGGGAACAAAGAACACGCAAGAGGTGAGTACAGATAAATATATACTGAAATATATATACAAAGGGCTTAAATAAAATTAATAAGACCAAGAACCTAGTTCCTGAAAAGGGTTTTCATTTGAAGCAAAGATAGTCTTTACTCAAAATGATACTTTGCCAACAAATTCTAACAATGAATGTCAAGAATTGTATAGAAGAGAGTCAACTACAGTGACTCTTGAGAATAATGTTGAACGAATTCAGTGTGATTATGCATGGATTATTATATGGTGAATTTTGTATTGTATTATTGTGTATACTTCTGTATTGCAATTGTGGACACTGGAACAAAAGTAATCACCTAACTAAGATTGTTGACGAATTATTTATTTTGAAAACAATTATAATGAACGAATAATGAAAAGGAATATTTTTGATGCGACTAGACCCTCGTCATATATTATTCATGTATAAATTAATATGAAAACCTTCAACACTTCTTTATTATAATTTATAACAATTTTGTTATCCAGATGCGAAGAAAACACAGCGTTGAATCTTCGTACAGTGTAAACAAAGAGAGAGGAAATAAACAAGGTATGGTACTTAAAAAAAATTGACTATTTTGTTACAAAACAAATAAATTAAATGTTTGTAGGAAGAGGATGGGCTATTGTTAAAGGAATAAGTTCCTTTAAACTTAATAATAGTTTTTATCGGATATAATTAGTCTGGGGACCAAATTATAGCACCGGAATAATAATTAATTCGTTCCCATAAAATAATTATCCAAATGTGAAAAGTATACAAAGATGTCTGTTATTTTATACTAATGTTATAATATTTTTATTTATATATATTAATATTAATTCCAGGTGCACTAGTGTCAGCTGGTTATAAAGTGTCAACGACCATTCGTCCAGATGAGAACTCAATTAAATGTGATAGAGACGACGCTTCGTCCATCAACAAAAATGATTTGGAAGCAGAGCTGTCGCGCCTCGACACACTATGGAAGTCTTATAGGTAATATAATGTATGTATTTGTAGAAAAGTATTTGCTTGAGAGATAATGTAATAATTATCTTAGTAAAGAAATCATAATACAAAGTGATAAGGGACTGTTCAAAGCGAAGTCTTTTTAAGGGTATAGATATTTATTTATACAAAGATAAAGATTTTTAGTAATTTTGTTACTGTGAAAACAAAATGTAAAAGTGTTGATCATAAAAAATAAAATTAGAATTAAAATAAAATAAAAATAAGATTTTACATTTAAAACATAAGATATCAAATAAGAAGCTGTGTATATATTTATTATTGAATTGAGATAATCATTTTTAAAGTATACGTATATGCTCTTACAATACTTCCTATTAAACGTCGAGTCTCAATTCTCATACAGCCTTCCAATGGAAAATATACAGTAAGGAAAACAAATTGTGGAATGTTTTCTCGATTATTCAAAGACCAAAGCTTTACTTTTTTTTGTTACGCGATGATTTCATCAGATTCCTATGGAATTGTTTTCACAAAACTTTGATTTTTTAGTCAAGAAGATACGCAGTATGGACGAATGCCGAGCGTCGTAGTGGGGAGTTGTAAGTATTTAGTATATATGTATGTATGTGTAATATTTTTCCCATTCTAAAATATTTATCGGTTCCACTCCCATTACAAGTAAGAAAAAATGGGGATTGTCTAAAATATATTAATCTTCCATGTCTATTTAAAAAAATTATAATTCTTGAAACAGAAATGGAATAATATAAACTTAATATTGTTTTATTTTGCTTAAAAAATATGTATAAACCAAATAGTTACCTTATCCAATAAATAATAATTAATTATTCCCAGGACTTTATCTGAAGCTAGATCGGTCGGAGGAACTCTTCCATCGAGCACTGGCAGAGCTGCTTCATCAACAAGACTCACGCATCAGGTATTAATATTATATTTATATATATAATTCTTCTGTGAGTGTGTAGGTCACTGAACTTCTCTCAAACGACTGGACCGATTTTGATGAAATTTTTTGTGTGTGTTCAAGGGGATCTGGGAATTGTTTAGATTCACAATTTTGTCCACTGGACAATGTTTTTTTAATTAATTTTTAATTTATTAGTAGTTGTTATACAAGCGTTTTTTTGACATTAGATTTGACAACTAACTAATATGTCAATCATTCTGTCGCACTTCAAAACACGGAGATTTATGGCTTTAATAGGTAAATTCCAAAAGTATAAATAAAAAAACGTTACAGATATTTCTTGATTATAGGGCGATACGAAGTTCACCGGATCTTCTAGTATTAGTATAATATGATGGTACTTCCCTCCAGTGGCGGCGTAAGGCGTGGGCGACGTGGGCCACCGCCTACGGCCTCGCGGTACAAGGGGCTTCGCGCCTCAAAAAATTTTTAAAGCGAGAAAAAAATATATAAATAAATCAATTTTGTTGATAATGATATTTTCTTAGACTGGCAACATTTGCCGCCTACCAGAATGCGGGTTTTACCCCTGGCGTTACGCGCATACCAAAAAAAACGTATGTACATATATAATTGTGTTATATATATTCTTTATTTTTATGACTGTCCTTACCAATTTTGATAAGAATAGTGTGGTCAATGTTTTAATAATATTTAGCGAATAAATAGATGGTGTTTAAGTATATTGATTGCCCCCGAAAACAGTGACGTTTTTAATTGTTTTTGTTTTCTTTGTGATTTGTAATACACCGGTACCTGTACTCGTCTTTATTTCATTAAGTAACAAATATTTAATTGGTAACAAGTATGTAACGCAATAATTACTAGTATATAAAATACGCTTTATACTGTGTTTTAAAGGAAACCAAAGCTTTAAGGGTAAAAATGGTATCGACGATTAAGTTTTTAAAACTAGCTGGTAGTAAGAGCTTCAGGTTGCCATAGAATAGGGCCTCGCGAAATCTGTTTTGCCCACATCGAATTTAGGTCTTGCCCCGCCACTGCTTCCCTCGCACTAATCTTGTCTCATATATTTATGTAATGTTAATGTTATCTTATAGGAAGCCAACACGATGGCTGAACGAGACTTAGGCTCCACTTTTCTTCGGCCACATGTGCACCTTTATAAACCAGACCTTGTGGGTATTACACTTACACAACTAACGGTTTGATTCACTAAAAAAACACTTTATTACTATTATTATTATTTGTTTTTACTACCATTAGTTATAAGGTTGCCATGTAATACTAAAATTAAAATATGGACTATGTCTGAGACAAAATAATTTATTATTATTAAAGACTTGGGCCTGTCCATAAACAACATTAAAACGTTTTTAGAATATACTTCAAGGCAGCCCTAGTCGGTTCTTTTCAAATTTGGTTATGTAGAGAGAGGAGCTTGGACCCGATAGTAGTGAGCATTTAACTTGTGATAGACAGGGACCCCTGAAACCTACACCTGGGTCACAAGTCCCAGTCACTGTTGAAGCTCCTCTCACTACAACGATGGACCCTACAAACACATATGAATACATTGAATGATGAGAAGTTTTATGTCTATAGTTTTAAATTTCTCTCACTTACCTATTTTTCCGACCAGTCCTATGTTATATTTCTTTATGCTACATTTATTTATTTCTTAAATCATTCATACAAATATTTTTTTTTCATTTTTTCAGACCAGTGACGTATCTGAATTCGACTCCCTGTGAAGACTGCCCATAAAAAGCGAGATGTCACAGAAAATTTAGAAAAATTCGACAAAAACATTAGAGAGTTACCAAATTTGTTTTAACAACGAATCGAGTGACATTTTAGCTTTTATATCTATAGATTATTTATTTTAAAATATTGATATATTTAATGAATAGACAATTTTTCATTAAAATATCATGTGTATAACATTAAGTCAAAAGAGGCTTAAATCGCAGAATATTTTCTTTTCTATCAGTATTGAGATATTTTTGTATTTATATAGAAAAATATTAATAATTTCCTAATTTCTATTTTAAGTTTATAATTTTCACAATAATCAAACACAATTATTGTCAATATAAAATGCCATAATATATGTAAACGTTCAAAATAGATTTAAGTCACGAAAATTATTTGAATGGGAAATCTGGAATGCGGAAAGTTGTCACTGAACTAAAAGGAATTATTCAAACGACACCAATTTACTTTCACGTTTTAAAATTTAACAAACTTGAATATGGAATAATATTGTCCATCGCTTCCTCTGTTGTTATGTGTACTGTTATATTTTTGCAAAATGTTTCATAGTTTTTATTTAAAAGTGATACTTTTTATTTCTCATCGCGTTTGTAAGTTATTTAGTTTTAAGTAATTATTTTTTTCATATACTTTTCTATCTCTTAATTGTTGTTAGTTTAAAAAGGTATTATTATTTTATTATTATCTTATCGTTATAATAAACCAGTTTTATTAATTTACATTAGTATTTTATTTATGGAACAAGAGTTTATTGTTAAGTTTTGTTTATTTTCTTAAAATAAAATCGTCTTAATTTAGATTTCTTAATTGGACACGGATTCTATGGAAACTTTTTTTAGTCATTATTATCTTTATTTTATATAATCAAAATCAAATAAAATTAGATATAATAGCGCGTCATCACGTTGGTAAAATTTTTTGTAAATTCTGGAAAACAACAAATAAATTAAACCCAATGTCAAATAGCCGTCCTGTAAGCGTTGCTGGCTCGCACGAACCCCGAGATATAGCAAACATCTTTAAACGACATTTCAAGGCTGAGCTACCGAGCGGCACTGGTGTTCGGATGCTGAACACTGAGCAACCAAAGTTAATGGCCGTTAGTATTAAGTCGAATGGTGCGTGGTAAGTCGCCTGGTCACGATGGGCTGAGTGTTGAGCATCTGAAGTATGCTGGAGCTGAATTGACGAGAGTTCTCGCTATGTTTTTTAATTTATGTCTGAGCCACAGTTACCTGCCGGAGGATCTTATGCACACTGTAGTGGTACCAGTATTGAAAAATAAAACAGGGAATGTATCTGATGTTGCCAATTATAGACCGATCTCACTAGCCACGGTCATAGCTAAAGTTTTGGACAGGCTGCTTGATGGACATTTGGAGAGGCATATTAAACTTCACGATTCTCAACTTGGCTTTAGACCCGGTCTTTCTACAGAGAGCGCCATCCTTTGCCTCAAGCAGACTGTACAGTACTATACAGCTAGAAAACTCCTGTATATGCCTGTTTTTTGGATCTGTCTAGGGCTTTTGATACTATAGACTATGATATACTATGGAATAAACTCAGGAAGGAGACAGATGTACCCTTCGAAGTTACATCTGTTTTGCAATATTGGTATCACAACCAACGCAATGTCGTGAAATGGGCTGGCGAGCACTCGGATATGTATGGGTTGGAGTGCGGTGTGAGACAAGGCAGCCTTACCTCGCCTCGCCTCTTTAACCTGTACATTAATGGGCTGCTTGCAGAACTGGGTCATAGCGGTATCGGTTGTCACGTGGGGGGCGTCTGCGTAAATAATGTCAGTTACGCTGACGATATGGTATTGATGAGTCCCTCTATCGGCGCATTACGAAAATTATTAAGTATATGTGAGAGGTATGCTGAAGCCCATGGACTGAGATACAACGCGAATAAAAGTGAACTCCTGGTGTTTAAAGCTGGTAAGAAAGTTTATGCTAATGTTCCACCTTTATATCTTGGTGGCACTGCTTTAAGACGAGTTGAACAGTTCAAGTATCTGGGTCACTGGGTTTCAGACAACCTCAGCGATGACGAGGAGCTGGAGCGAGAGCGCAGGGCGCTGGCCGTGCGCTGTAACATGCTGGCCCGAAGGTTTGCACGGTGTACTGAGAGTGTAAAATTAACTTTGTTCAAGCATATTATATGTTGAAAGCTTTTATGCTATTATTCGCAAGAGGAGTGCATCTGCGCTTCAGAGGTTGCGATCCAGTTCGAACAGCATTCTGTGTGCACTGGCTGGCCGCTGGGACTCTGAAATACTGCGCCACTGGGTACGGCTACACGCTGCCTAAAAATGGCGATTTTTGTCTTTTGTGTTTGTCTCTGTTTTGTTTTGTTTGTTTTTATTATTATTATTATTATCATTTGCTTTTACTAACATTAGTTATAAGCTTGACATGTATTACTAATATTTAAATATGGACTATGTCTGAGATAAAAATAAATTATTATTATTATTATTATAACGAACCAAAAGTATGTCGAATTTTATTTGTCCGATTGAGAATAAAAATAGTTTTTGTTATTTTTGAAGTATTTATTTAATTTTACAACGAACGGCTTACTTGTATGTAATATTTAATTAATTTTGAAGTTAAGTTGCTTACATTCATCAAGTTACTATTATTTTCAGATCAAAACTCTTCTTTCATATATATGTAGGTCAACGTGAATTGTTTTACGAGGATTTGAATGTTTGGAACCATTAAGTGATTAAAAAACTATATGCAAAACAATGTAGTTAATGGATTGTCGGGTTTACTAAACTATAATTTTTGAATTATTGTTATTCCATGCTTACTTAATTGTGAAATTATTTGGATAGTTCTAACCTTGATATAACATAATAATTAGGAATTCGAATCTATTTAACAATATACTGGTGATGAAACATGTAAAATAAAATAGTGTTAAATTTTTGTTGTACTGAGAAGAAGTTATATCATCCCTCTTTCTTAATGTATTGCAAAAAACTAAAAACAATGGAATTTGATAAAATTACCCATTAAATTATTTAAGCAGATATATTTATATGCGATCGAAAAAGTTATAAAAGAACGTGACCAAATATATTTAATTGGTACGCTGGGCCAAATAATTAGCTCAAGTAAACTTATAATCAACTGAATAAATGATTTCTAAAACGAGTTTATAAAATCCAACAAATCCAAAATTTATAATATACCAATTTAATGCTAATTTGCAAAAAAAATTTGCACGATCACTTTGAGTCTGGTTTAGCTAGCGAATTCACCAAGCAGAGGCTGTTTTAGGCCTCGGCCTCGAATTTTGCGGGCAGCGGAGCGGCGGCGGCGTCGACACGGAAACGCATACTGTTCTCCAAACTAGCGGGCAGCGGGCACCGCTGTATTCGAGGGTCGGTCCATTTTATTATACGCGTAAGATCCTGCCGCTCCCGCCGCCGCTCCGCTGCCCGCAAAATTCGAGGCAGAGGCCTTAAGAAGAAACTCGAAATATTTTCGCGGCTTATCAAAAAGCGATATCGTTGGAAGTAGTGACACCTGATACATCAACAGTAAATAGACCGATAAAACGTGAGGAATAACATGACTTTTGTCTTCACATATTCCTTCTTGACATAGACATAGTCACATTGGCAGAAAGCGGCAAGCCATTAGTAGGGGTCGAAAATATTTCTTTTCAGCCGATATTCACAAATCATGAATCAAATTCCATTGTTACCTTATAAACCCTGGTATTAAGTAGTGTATTGACGAATAACTAGTCATAATATAACCCTGTAGATATGTTGCATATGCAGTGTTTCTTTGCACTGGTTGCACACTATTTAGTTTTACTGGTAGCACACTATTTGTAATTCTCGTTGGATAGAATATAAAACTGAAGGAGAAAATCAGAAATAATATAAAAACAAAATTTCGTCGTCACAAAAAACAAAAAACAACATTAAAACCCACTTCGTGGGACTTTAGATAATATTTAAGATACCAGAATAGTTTTAATAAATATTTCTGTAGATTTTACTCACTTCAAATTTTATAATTATTTTATTTTTATGTGATTATTAAAAGAGATTTTTCATTTTTAACATTTCACTAAATAGATATTGAAGTAAATGACTTCATTTGTTTACGATTACGAACCTGTACGTTGGACCAATATGTAATATATGTATACTATGCTACTTGATTATTTTTTGCTTTACAAGGGTGTATGGAAAAGGATTGTATTTTTGCCCAGTAAACAACTTGTAACGATTTGGCCGCCTCTTAATTTCGGCCGCCTGCGTGCGGTGCACGCAATGAACGCCCGTCAGGCACGGCCCTGGTGGGGCTCCCGGCGCCTGAAGGGCATCCGGATACCCACTAAACCCCACCGGTGTTCCTTCTCTCCACTATTGATAGAGCCACGGGAACGCGCGAGCATACTTCCGCAACTATGTACATTACTTATACCTAGTGAAATACACGAAAAACATGTTTTCTGGATTCACCGAATATGTTATATTTCGTTGTCATAAATTGGTAGCCAACAAATGAAACTTGTAGTTATTAATTAAAATCGATTGAAATTATTCTATTGTCATAAAAATTATAATGCATGTTCATTGGCAGCCATTCATAACTAAAGGAGCAAAAATTATAAAGCCTTAGGCGTATTTTTACAAAGATAGGCTCAAGTTCTTTAAACTACAGTCACTTTCGGATCGAAGACAGCTCTATGATCTCACTTTCCTATATAAATTGGTGAATGATGTCATTGACAGTCCCTGTTTACTAAAACATTTAAATATTCGTGCACCGGTGAGAACATTAAGACCGTCGTCTTATACTCCATTTGTAAAAAAACCTACACGCTCACGTCTAGGTCGCTGCTCTCCGGTTAATAGATTAATGTTAAGTTACAATGCTATCTATAAATTAACAAAAAATAATTGTACCACTATTGATAATAACCAATTAGATAGAAAGATGGATATTGACATATTTTGTAATAGCCTTGTGAAATTTAAATGGAATTTATTAAGTTTTTATTCGTTATATAATTATAATGTAAATTAATCTAATGTGATGGTCGTGTGTGCTGACTCATTAATTTGCTGTATTTCATTTTATTGGATATTGCAATTCTTTATTTTATTTATTAATGATATTAAAGAACAAATTATAAATATTATAATATTATTATAATATAATTTATTATTTGTAATAAACTATTAATTATTATTTTAATGTTAATGTTGACGATTAATAAAGTATTGAATACTTTATTAGGAAAAAAAAAATGTTGACGATTATTATTAGTAATATAATTTTATCTGCATGTTACGTGTCTATTTTTCTTTGTAATGTGTGTAGCACCTATATACTTTAATTAAGACAACATTTTGATTTTATGATTACTTCTTCAATATTGTATTTTTCGCTTTTATTATTGTATGACTTGTTGGTGTTAATAAATATATAAAAATAAACTAGTTAGTAGAGGTGAGAACCGCCTACTCATTGATACCTAAGGATTTTGATATTTAATTCCACATTTCTGTGGAATATCAGTGTAAACTGAATCATTTAATATCGAATCAAGAATCTTTCTCAGAAATTCAGATCTATATTTCTTCCTTCATAAGTTATTATTTGGAACAACTGGGTTTCTTTTGAAAAATATCTTTGCTACTTAGAGGACTTACATGACTTACGAACGTGGCTTCGTTCAATGAAACAGAAATGCAATAAAAATATATATGTAAACATAATATACAGGGTCGCAGATATTGATACCCCATCTTTCCTAATAATATGTGAAAAACCAATATAAAAGAGACTCTAAAACGGGTCCCTTTTGTAAATTATTCCAGAACCTTCTAGAATGTATTCAGATGAGAGTGATTGATTATTATTAATATTTCTGAAGTAAATAAGGCGGGTAAAAGACGGAACAACTAATGCTGACATTGGGCCAACTTAATGGATCTGAAAGACTATACAGCTGAGATATCAGAAACCACACGAAGAACATAAACAATGAAGCGGCCCTCAACATTGTTGTTATATGATCTGAGAGAATAAATTAAGACGGGTATATAAGTATACCTAATATATATATTGGAATATAATATATATTTTAGTTTAGAAAAGTAGCACTGAATAAAATATACATTTGTTTAGGATTATCTTATGGCAAACTTAATTTTAACTTGAAAGTATTTATAATTAGTATTATAGAAACACATAATACATATGACACTACTTGTAAAACTACACTAAAACTAACAGCATAATAAATATACGTGTTAACATGATCTTTTTATTAAACTATACACTGCGTTAACTTCGGTGAGTAAGTTTAGGTCAGCTCAATTAATTTTGAAAGACAGAACATTTATGTTCAATATAAGTTAAATCATATCAAATACTCAGCATTATAGTCATTGTTAGCAGCTACCTTTCAAATATTATCTAATTATAATTCAAAAAGATATTTAATATGTCTATTGATAGTAGGTACACGAATGACGTGACATCAGGCAATGGAATTCTATATAGTAAAACAAAGTACATATTGCATAATTAATCGAGCTAATCTAAGGTTGTAATTTTCTTAATAATACTTTTCGTGCTCCATTTCTTTCATATTAAATATTGTAAGAATAGATATATTATGAGTGGAAATAAACTAAATACAGTTTAATGCAAAATGTCATTTACTTAATATTTATTTTATTTGTATATAAAAACGTATAAAATATGTATAAAGTTCAAATTTAACGAATTCGTGAAACATAAGGAGACATCGATGGTTATTTTATTTTAAATTTCTATGTTTTATTCAGCTGGAACATATTATTCACCAACTCAATTTTTAAAGTTTTATGCTACATTAAATAAACAGTTCGTTTTTTATTAAATATCATGTTATAGCCATATTTATACTACTTTTTTCTCTGTAGTTAAATAATGTTTTTATATAAAAGCTGTTCGGTGAAACTGAGTTTTAAATCGCCTATATGAATATTTTACGTGTTGGCAAATGAGCAGACGGCCTATTTGATGGACAGTAGTCACCGTCGCCCATGGACATCAGCAATATAAAAGATTTTGCGGATGCGTAGCCGGCCTTGGTTGTCTAAGAAGGAGGAAAGAGTTGAAATTAGGTGATGGCAAAAAAAGGATCGGAAAAGGAAAAGATCAACCGGCTCTCTCACACACATAATACTTCACGCCGATCGTCTGTGAGAGGGTAGCGCTTCAACAGCCGAGCCAACCCATGTTCGAGCATCAGTAACTTGACCATATTTAGGCTCTATCACTTACAATTATCTAAGTATTTTATATAATGTTTGTTGATTATTTCTAAACTTTAACTCTATTATTGATATTAAAGAAATTTACCTCGTAAAGAAGTGGTACAATCACCTTCAAAACATGTCAAAATATGTCGTAATAATTCACATAATTTGTAACGTTTAATTTACAACATTCTAGATTTTGTATGTTTTGTATTCTTGAGTTTATTTAAGTCTTATTTTACAAAGATTCATAAATTACTTCAATTCTTAATCTTTACATCTTTCAGAAAAGAATAATAAAGTTTCTTAAAAAAACTGTAATTACAAAAGATTTTTAAATGAGTCAGTGTATGCAAGAAATCTTGTAAACTCATTCTGGGAACGCAACACTTTGTTAATCTTTAATCTACTTTAGTTATATATTTCATTTGTATATAAGCGAATTTAAATCACTTTGATGCCGAACCCACACGAACATTGCCTAAGAATTTAAAAATGTAATACAAGAATCCATAATATATTGTAAGTGCAGGTGTCAGAGTCCAAAAATAATGTAATAGTGATGTTTATGGTCTGGATAGTTTGATGTTGTACTTACAAGAAGATTATCTTTTATAAAATTGTATTTTTTCTTCATGCCATGATTAGTACATGAAGTAGTATTATTACTTCAATCTTAATTAGAAGTAAACAAAAGTAACAACTTAAAAAGAGGGTTTGATTAGAACATATTAAAACGAAGACATAAATTTTATTTTAAAACTTTTCCTACTTGACAAGCCATCGTGTTGGATTACAAATGAAGTCACAAAGCTACCCGTACATTGTAATCAAAACTGAACATTTGGGTATACACATATATACAGGGTGACCGGTGAATTACTATCAATATTTAAGGAGAATACTCGGTACATGATTCTCATTCGAATTATGTAAAAAAAATAGGCACTTAATTTTTGACAAAATTTCCGTATAAATAAATAAAGTGTTGACACGTTCCAAATATTCCAAGTGTGGACGCGTGCGGCGGCGTGCTGATACAACACCACGCCGCCGCACGCGTATGTGTGAGTGTGAGTGTATAGCTAATCTGTAGGGTGTTCATACGATGCGTAATTAATTACATAACTTTTGGTTAACTTTACTTAGAAGTTTATTAATATTTATGTTATATTAATTTTTATTTTGTCATATATGATCGTCAAATATCACGTCCTCAAGTATCGATAGTAATTCACCAGTCACCCTGTATACAGATCAAATAGTTGACTGTCACCAAACAAAATTGTACTAATTGTTAGAAGTCTGTCGTATCGGATTCTTAGCAAATTGTTTAGTTTCGTAGACATGTTATAGGAACTCATAAATATGCCACTACCTACTTTGGATTAGGAATAATTTCACAAATGCTGTCATCTAAACTGAATATGTACTCAAAATTTCAAACTAATCGGTTAAAATAATCTCCTAAAAAATAATTTCCTACATATCATTGGTCCAAATTACATACATTGAAATTAAAATAAAAGTTAAAAAATCTAAATACATATATTTAATTGACCACTGGTTCTAACTGGTGGTCTACTACTAGTGGGCCAGACGGTAAATGTACACAAAATCATATTTCATTAGAATTCAATGAAGTGATTCAGAGCTTTATTAAAGGAATTTGGTTGAAAACAATAAGTTATTCGCATGAAGTATACATTGAACACTCTAGATGTAACAAAGGTAATCGGTGAAACAGGCAGTCATGAGATAACGTGATTAGTTCTCATGAACTGGACAATGTTTTTTACGGACTCCGAACCCGCCTAAAGTTTTACGAGCCTTGCTTTCACATTGGACACCGACGATCGCCTGCACGTTTGACTTGGAATTGTTAATTTGGATTATTTCGCCGGCTCGTGGATTGGATATTACTGAAACGATTGATCGCTGTGTGAATTGTGGGATAGCAACTAGTAACATTGTACCCCCTGCACAGTTCCTAGATGATATTTTAATTATTACTGAAGAGGAATAAAATACATATTCCATTAAAATTATTTGTTTTATTTTATGACTTTTATCACATAGTTCACTACTCCTGTTCCTCGTAAAATTCCATACTTGTTAACGATATTTGTATGTCTTTGAGTCTTTCTTGCCTTGATATATATTCTCTTCTAAATAAAATTATTATTTTCACATACTTTTAAGTGTATTCATCTAACTCTTAAAGATAATGCAATATAACCTCACTTTTACTGAACCTTCAATAACTCAGCTATCTGATTGCCAATTTCTATAGAATTTTCAATGAAGAAACTCTTAATTTTGAACCTTTTAATTAATATTATTTTCATGTTTTTACATTGTGGGCCCAGAATTGTATGCAATACTTTCGATCTCCTTTGTGTGACACCAAGAAGACACGTAGGTATCTGAGAAAGAACATTTATTCCATAGAAATTTTCTACTTTTAGTGATTTGAATTTTAAAAGCTATCAAGATTCAATTAACTCTTTTAAACATTCTAGTAAATTTGATGTTAAATTTAAATATACTAAAATATAATATTAAACAATAAATAATAATTAATAAAACATTTCCAGAAAACAGAAGTCATTGATTGATCACATCAAAGTGAAGTATACGTGCCGTATATATTATATCTATTTCATTTAACACTCGATGAAAGACATTAGTTATTATGCATCACTAAGTCGACAGATATAGTCCGTAAGTTCAAAGGGTTGCCATGGGATGATTCCACATCTACGTGTCACTTGCTATGAAACCCTTTTCAAATAAAGTTATTATCAAATTGATGTACAAGATATTAAGGTGTGGTTATAATGGGAAAATGTCAAATACATTTTATGAAATACAATCATTGTAAAATAAGATATACCTATATATACATACACGTAGTGCCTTACATACCTTTTCTTAAACAAAAAAAAGAATGTTTTTCATAAAATCATTATTTAATTTATTACACATTTCCAACAAAATATATCTCATGGTGCATTAACAACAACACTGCAAATTCGGAAAAAAAAATAAAAAAGAATTCATTTATATTTCATAATTTATCAAATATGCGAAACACATATTAAAATTTTAAGAGTTCCGGGTTAGCATTACTATATAGATAAAGTATCATATAGAGCGCTGCTTACTCTACGAAACGAACGCGTGTTCGTGTGTATCAAACATTAATAAAATAAAACAAAAAACGTGATATTTTTAGGAAACTTCGGGAAAATTATGTACTCTTAGATATAGGATCTAAGTTTAGTTCTGCATTTTTTATTCCATGTCTTTGTGAGTTTCGTAATTTTTCTTCAACTTCTGTTACGACGTGAACCGCACTTCGTATAATTTGAAACTTTTAACGTTATAAACAAACAAAAAATATTTTTTAATTTATTTTATAATTATATAATAAGGCTTGATTTCTTTTTTTTTGTGCAAAACACGTTGTTAAACACTATTTACACTGACTATTATCACAAGAGGGAATAGGAACTTAATTTTTGTTAGATATTGTTGCGGATTTTGATAGTATTTAACGAGGAGATATTAAAAGGCGTAGACTCGTTGCAATGATAATTTTATTGTGTTACATATATTTATGACGGGGTAAGTAAAAATTTAAAATTACAATAAACAAAGCGCCTTACATTTAAATCGTTCCGTAACCTCCGTATACTAAATTGCTTCACAATTTTATCAGGCGCTTGCGCCAACAGATATATGTACTTACTATTATAGTATTAATTTAAACTTATAATATATAAGAAGAAGACAGATCATTGTCTTTCGAGTCATCTGTACATAATTAAGAAATTAACTTCATTGAGGTAAAAATTAACAGATATTTCTTGATTATAGGGCGGTACGAAGTCCACCGGATCATAGGTATACGGTTTAAGATATCTAGGATAGTTTTTGAGAAAAGTTTTAAATTAAAAAATATTTATTTAAATAGAAGATAACTATCAAGAGAACAATATACGGTAATATTAATTGAAATAATAATAAGCAGTTATAATATTTTTGAAGCTTTTATTTTACTATAAATATATGACACACAGCATTTCTATTCTGCGTTAATTATTTAAAAACTATTCTATTTATAAAAAGTTGAACTAGAAATTTATTGTATAGGATATAAAAATTATTCAAGTTTCATTATAGTTATTATAATATAAATTTAGTTTAATAATGTTTAAATCTTTTTTCACATTATGGATTAAATTAATATTGAACAATTATTCACGTACATGCTTTATTATGAGCTAAATGATAGTATCTTAATGTGGTAATTGAGTTAAGCGATTATTCTATCAATATTAAAATAGTCTTTTTTCTTTATATTTCTTTGCTGTATAAATTTATATTTTTAGCGAATTAAACAAAGTTTAGCAAAGTTTATTTAAACTACTTAAAAGCTGTTAATACAGAAGGAGATTATCTTTCGTAAGCGAGGGTGCGCGTGCGAGTGTCGCCGTAGCGATGAATGACAAGCGTTACACAGCTAAAGTCTATGCGTACTGACGAGCAGTGTTTCCACTAGAACGATTTCTTTTTCCCACACCTCAATTCAGATTTCCCCTTTTTTCCCCTCAAAAATTATTTTGCTCTAGTTTTGACACCACACGCCACACCTAAAATTTATCGTTTATTTATCGTTCTTCTTCTGTAATCTGCTGTATTAATATCTGTAATGTAATTTTTACAACAGATGCAAATTCGTTCAACTGCCAATTTTGGTGAACTATTTTATGTCACTGCCTGTTTCCAATGCTACTGTTGAACGATTATTTAGTGATCTAAAAAATATCAAAACAGACAAACGCAATAGGCTCGATAATGAAACGTTTGCATCAATCCTCTGTGTAAAATCAGGCTTGAAAAGAACGGGAACAACTTCAGTACAACTAATGAAAAATCAGTTCAAAATACCACATCTCAAGTTTGTACAGTCCAATGCAACTGCAAGTGAATGTAAAAAAATTTGACTTAGCATGATTCATGAATAAAGTATAACAAACGGATCTGTGTTTTATTTACAGACTGACCAGAAATATAATAAAAACTTGGAGTTGTACACTCATTTTTTATTCCAAATCAGTTAACGCTGTCAACGCATACATTTTTGCACAAAATAATATTTTATGTCTCCTCCTCAAAACCCTCATTTATCTTTGATTTCCCCTAATTTCCCCTTTTATAGTCTTTCCCCTTTTCTTTTCCCTCTTGACCCTAATTTCCCCTCAATTTCATAATTTCCCCTCAATGTGGAAACACTGCTGACGAGTGACGAGTACGGCGCACTGCGCAGTACCCCAGTGTTGCCAACTTTATTTTTTAGAGGATCGTACTATACACTAAAAAAAATAGTATTTTGTCTTGAAATTCAAGGAAATAATCGTACGCGATGAAATTTCAATAAAACTGCTTAAGTATATCAAATAAAAACGGAATTTAATTCTAATCTTTAATTAACATTAATAATCAATTAATATGTGGAATTAAGATATTCATTAATAATACATATATGTATTTTGAAAACATAAAAAAAAGTCAATATCTGAATTATTAGGCACTCCAGATGCGGGAAAAGCATTATATTTTTTGTACATACTTAAATTTAATTTGCTCAGCATATCGTCACATGGCTTGAAGTTTATACACGATCCTTTTTCTTTAATATGTTGTGCAGCTAACAAATTCTTATGTACCGTTTCTGGAATACAGTTTAGTTTAACATATTCCTCATAGTTACAGTATAGTACTAAATATAGTTAGTTATAGTTATAGTACTAAGTTTAGTTTTACACATTCCTTATAGTTTTATTGGAGATTTATTTTTTCGTAAGACTTCATTTAAAAAATCGTATACAGGGTGACTGGTGAATTACTATCAATATTTAAGGAGAATACTCGGTACATGATTCTCATTCGAATTATGTAAAAAAAATAGGTACTTAAATTTTGACCAAATTTCCGTATAAATAAATAAAGTGTGGACACGTTCCAAGTGTTCCATGTGTGGACGCGTGCGGCGGCGTGCTGATACAACACTACGCCGGCAAACGCGCGTGTGTGTGTGTGTGTGTGTGTATACCTAATCTGTAGGGTGTTCACACGATGCGTAATTAATTACATAACTTTTGGTTAACTTTACTTAGAAGTTTATTAATATTTATGTTATATTAATTTTTATTCTGTCATATATGATCGTTAAATATCACGTCCTCAAATATCGAGAGTAATTCACCAGTCACCCTGTATAATCTTACGCAAAAGATTTCGATAACTCGATCGTACATCGTACAAGAGTCAAAAAGGTCGTATAAATACGATTTAAATCATACGGTTGGCAACACTGCAGTGCTCGAGCTCAGCTGGCTAGCGGCCGCTAGCGGGGCCAGCGGGGGCCAGCGGGCTACAGGTGCGCGGGCCCGGACGACGCGAACAATAGACGCTGCGCGCATCCTCGCTATATAAATATGTACAATTTAATAAGAAGTTTGTGCGTCGCAAGAATTGAAAATATTACATTAATTTTAATCAATTTATAAGCAAAATGTATGTATAGAAATGGATATAAATTTAAATTTACAATACAACACGTAATCTAAGTTGCTCCGCTACACTCTGTTTGTATTCATGTTAAAGTAAACATATGAAACCTTTTCAAAATATAATTTATTTATCACTTTTACTTTTAACTTTATTCATATCTTCCTTTTGGTTCATACATTTGCTAGGTATACATCAATACCGCTTTTTTTCTTTTTGATAATCTTTCAAAAATTTATGAAAGCTCGGAGGATTCAGTACAAACATGTGAAAAGAGTGATGATGCGCTTTATTTATTCATTCTCTCAACTTGATTGAGGTGAGTGAAATAGATTTGTGATGACATTAAATTAATTTATCCTATTTTAGTATGTTAAAAAAATTAGCTCAGTTCTGTCAAAGGTTTATCTATAAAAAATATGTAATATTTAAAATTTATTTAAATACTGTTATTTTATAGTACTTATTAAGATAAGATGTCATAGTATTTAATTATTTAATAATACTTTTTAAAACAATGTGCAATCAATAAACATTAAAAAAATCTTGACCATTTGTACTTCAATAATTGAATTTCATTTCTATTTAAACTAAATTATTGTTAAATAATAGTACGAATTTAATGAATATAAAACCAATAATAAGGTCATGAATTTATTTCAACTTTCCCGCCTTAACTACACTCGCAAAAAAATATTCTGGTAACACTGGAAGCACTGATTATTTTGTATTGTTTAATGTCCGTTAATTGTCAAATGAAATGGGACGCTCTGATTGGTCGGTAAACTGTTCATATATTTTTTCGCCATTTTATTATTGTTGAATATTGTTACATTGTCATTTGTTTTTCTAAGCACAAGTGAATAAGTTTTTATTAGTGAACAGTGAATTAATTTATTAACGAATTATGGAAAATTATGGCTGTGAGTTCTGTGCTTGTGATATGTGTTTAATGAAATTAGTTAGGTACGAGTAGATGTTCAATATTGTAGTTTGGTAATAAAATTAAAATAAGTGGTGAAGGCGTGTGAGTTGTGACTTATGACCAGTTAAGATTGAACTAAAAGAAAGGTAATGTTATTCATTTTAATAAAAAGTACCTATTATGATAGTTTTAATTAGTTAGCAGGTTGTGTACACAAAAATAAGTTACTTTGTTTGCCTTGTTTGTTTTTTTTTTCAAATGATAATAACAAGAATGTTTGAATCTCCACTGGATATTCCTATTTAAATAACTTTTATAAAGTTGTGAGGAACAGATCATAATCGTTTTAAGGTACTTTCGTGGCTCAGAGGTACCGAGTTGAGAGATTCATAAAGTATATAGATGTTCGTTCTGATAGGACTGCTGTAAGTTGTAACATTATGCGCGAATTTTATCAATATTTAAATGAAATTAATATTTTCTGATTTCTTCGCGTACATATTTTATTATGTTTAAAAACTACATATAATATCCGGGACGAATCTTGACTCTGCGCAGTAATAAATATTAGACGTCGTTTGATGTGCGGTCTGAGGCGAGGAGCTCATTACTACAGCAAACACGAAACAAGGCCGCCATTACTAGTAAGTAGTAACCATTGCAACGGGTGGATGCGTGGCCCCGCGCAGTGACACCGTGTCTCCCGTCGTTTGTTATTGTTTTGTTGATTTTGTGGGTTCTTTCTTTTGTTATTATAGAAAGATTTTAACGAATTTTACTAAAATGCCAAGAAAAAATAATATAGTCCTAAAAAGACAAGCTCGAAAAATGATTTACGATGTTTACTGTTTTTTAATAATGCTAAAGATAAAATAATTAACCCATTGTGTTTTTTACGTTCCTTCCCTTTAATATATTAAATATTTATTTTTAGATAGTACCTACGTGATTTTCGCAACGACTATACTTGCGCAGAGGACGCCATATTAGGTCAGGTTTCGTGCCGGGTAGTATACTTCCGACGTTTCGATTACTTTGCAGCAACCTTTATCACTACAGACATCTCGTCTGCCCGTTAAAAACAATAAAAATATTAGTTTCATTTCTAAATTCAAATCAATACTTGCGAAAGATATCATTATTAATTATCAATGATTAGAGGAAGAAATGATGAAAATTGTTATTTTATTTTTCAAACATAATATTCTGTTTACCGTACCTTAAATCTGTACTAGGCACGCCACTGAACTGTCGTTCCTTACCTGGTAGAGATATCAAGCTCCGCTTGATCCCAGAGCAGTTTTTACATCAAGTACTTTTTAGATATGAAATATTTAAAAGAGTGTCTAGCTTTGAATTTTCGTAAGGGGTTGTCCATTAATCACGTGATCTTTTTTTAGCATTTTTTAATCCCCCCGCCCCCATTGGTGATACGTAGTGAGGTTTAAGACCACCCCCCCCCCTCCCCCTTCTCAACATCACGTGTATTTTTAGTACCTACAACGAATCTTAAAATTTTCTGAATATTATCTTAATTTAAATACAGGTATTAACTATAATCTTATTTTATTCTGAAATTAAAGACCATAATAAAAATGTCTACACCAGGTTGCAAGTTTTTTTTTATTGCCATAACAATAATAATAAACGAAGAGTGTAATCATAGGAATATCATCCGTTGCCTGGACGGCGAGTCGAGGACACGCCGCGCCGTGCCGCTTAATATTTGTTTAAAAATCGCGCGTTAGACGAAAAAATAAATACACGAGATATCTTACTACACCCCCCTCCCCCTTGTGTTAATTTCGTGATTTTTATCAAACCCCTCCCCTCCCCCGCTTTCAAGCCTCACGTGATTAATGGACAGCCCCTAATCACTAAAATCTCTCATTATATATTTATTTTTTCTATCTAATACCAACGCGGATTTCATGAACATTAAAAAGGTTAAGTGATATCTATACTAATATTATAAAGCTGAAGAGTTTGTTTGTTTGAAAGCGCTAATCTCCGAAACTACTGGTTCGAATTGAATAACTCTTTTTGTGTTGGATAGTCCAGTTATCGAGGAAGGCTGTGGGCTATACAACGTTTAACATAATTAACGCACACCCTGAAAGTAGTTTGATCAGAATCGGATACTGGATCGATTTTGATAGTTTTTTTTATGTAGGTCATTTTTTTCTCAAATTTAGGTAGAACTAAGTAAATTATAGTCACCCTACCG
Organism: Danaus chrysippus; assembly: GCA_916720795.1. Classification (NCBI taxonomy): domain Eukaryota; kingdom Metazoa; phylum Arthropoda; class Insecta; order Lepidoptera; family Nymphalidae; genus Danaus; species Danaus chrysippus. The sequence continues at coordinate 1,996,455 of CAKASE010000065.1, read as the reverse complement.
ACAGTTATCTAAACACTTCATAGAAACGAAAATTAATGGAAACGAAAATGGATCGTAAGTCAGGGTATTAAGATTTTTAAAATGAAATATTTAATTAGTAATCATCATTCAATTAAAGAAAACTGATACTTATTTCAAGGCTAAAATAGTATTTAAAAATAACTACGCACGCAACACCATAGCGACAACCGGCACGCAGCAAGGTCACTACAGTGCATAAAAGAAAGCCGCGTAATACAAAAATTATTACTTTCTCCTTCTTTCTTCGGCTTAATAACATTACAATAGAGCGAGACGGCAGGCATAATTCCGGGAATCAGAGTAATAATAACTAAACATCGAAGTCAACAAAATGTGTTTTGGGTAAGTTAGTCACGCCGCGTCCACCTTATCGAAAAGAGGTCAAGTGTAAAGTGCAAATAAAATCTTAGTCGCGCATTTCGCTGTGTCGTTTCGGTACACTAACATTCAATACATCAAATACCTACGCACGTGTCCATTGACCTCCTAGATCAGCTGATTTGACGCGACTCGACTTTTTTCTGTGGGGGCGAATTAAATCGCTAGTTTATAACACAGAGATAACAAGTGCCGTGGAACTAAAAAATAAGATAATAACCGTCTTTGTAAAAGTGAAAAGTGACATTGCAGTATTATCTAAAATAAAACCACAATTGCGAAAACGGTAATTAAAGGGCGTTGCACAAGGCGGTGGACATTTTGAAAATGTTTTAAAACGATAAGATTAAACTGTAAGTTTGTTTATGATCTTTAAATTATTGTAAATATTTTGATACACACCATTTAAACACGCCGACTGTGTTTAACTTTGTCGTAGGTATTGTGGTGTCTATTCAAATCACGCGTTATCAGCTGTTTAATAATTCTCATTTACAAATTTAATTTAACAAATCAGTAATTATAAAATATTGGCTTCACATTAAAAAGAAAATTCAATGTCAACAATCTAAAGCTTGAAAAGTGTGTTGGAAAGAAAAATCATAAATCATAATGTATGTAGTTATTTCGTGTACTTATTATTACCTACTTCTTATTATTGTCGGACGGCACTCGGAGAGAGGGGCGCGGGCGCGGCGAGTACATTGTGTCTGACCATATTATTTGCACGAAATTGGGATAACTAATTTCACAAATAAAAAATGCAAACGCACATATAAATAATATTTGGTGTATGCATTGCGTTTATATTATTATATTCGCATTGGGGTATTTGAGGGTGTGCGTTAATTACGTTACACGTTATAACATCACGCTACGACCAATAGGAGCAAGGATATAGTGGTGTAAAAAACGGGAGAAATTATTTCATCTTTGAAGCCTTCCGTTGCGTGCGCCGTGAAAACGGTTCAAGATACACAAAAAATATGTATCAAAGAATAATAGGTCTTTTAATGATCTAAAAAACAGTCCGCAACAGTATATGTCTATCTTTTAAGATTAACTTCCAAAAACCGTTTTTATGGTACCTAATTTGGTCGAAATAATTTGTTTAAGTTGTATCCACATAATAATATTTATCTTTATTCAAATAAACAAATAAATATGTTGTTGGTTAAGAGTACTTCATTATGAATTAAATAAAAACATAGGTTTTATCCTGAAAATTCTACGGGAACTCGACCATTCCGAAAACTCTCTTCCGAGACCATGTCTCACTCGCTCTGGAACGCATGTATAGTGCTCTCGCGCTCATACTCATGGTTGAGTCATTTTTGTGTTTAGGGGATGTTTGGTCATTACAATTTGTCTGACTGATTAAATATAACTTTGTAATATTTATTTGAAATATAAAAATCAGACATTTAAAAATAAATTAAGTTCATTTATTTTTTGTAGAGCTTTAAAACGTCTGACAAAAGTTCTGGCCCATGGAAAGCGTCAGATTTTTTTGATATTACTTCAGAGTATTATTCTACAAAATATATATGTATAAAAATCAGTAATTTAAATTTAACTTAAGTAATTCTGATTTTTAGTTACCTTTCTCACCTGGTACCTGCGCAGGTGTCACCGAGCCAACTCCACAAGCGTACAGGTATTAAAAAGTACATGAGAGACTACTTAGAACCGAAAGTTCTATGCTTTAGAAAATAAGTTGTGTCTTATCGCTCTGGGATCTTACTCTAAATGTTTTGCCTGTAATTTAACTAACCGATGTAGCCACTAATGCCTTCAATTTTATGTGTTTTGTTGCTTCTTTTTTTTAATTTGTTTCGTTTAATTATATTTATGTTAGATTTTATTCATAACTGCCGAAGAAAGTCGTCAGTATACGTTTTTAATGTTAATTAGTCTTTTTTTAATTTTAATAATATGTGTCTAATTACCAGTGGAAACTTATCTGATATATGTAATTTTGTTTAATTATATCCCATAAGTTTATCTTATTGTTTGTTTTCCTAAAATAAAATAAAATAACATACATACATTGCAAGTGAAATAATAACTTGTAAAAGTTTTTGCATTCATTGTACATATAAGAAACAGTCATGACGGGCAGACAAGAAGTGTATGATATAAAATATATTTAGGCACATATTGATAATAAATTTCTGAATTTAATTTCGTAGCAACCCAAGCGCGAACTTGCACTAAATACCTTATGATCTCTCAGTAAAACATAAAATCTGGACCGCGTTATGTACAGATTGTAAGTTCTAATCTTATTAAATGTATGTGATACATCTATCACCCTTAGCGTGGTTACACCATTCAATAATATCATATGTATAATAAGTTTGACATCACCAACCCTTCTTGAGCGAGCGTGGTGATTAATGCTCAAACCTTCTCCATGTGAGAAGAGGCTCAGCAGTGGGCTCTGATAGGCTGATGATGATGGAAACATCTCATATAATCTCCTATATTATGAATATGCATTGAATATATTCATATAATTATGATTTCCCAGGTCGGTGGAAGACACCAAAGCGAGGTTGGCGGAGATGGAGCGAGCTCTGAACAGCACCGAGCTGGGTTCAGACTTGAGATCCTGCAAGAGACTGCTGCTACTACACCAGGTGGTTACATCACATACTAGCTGTTTACTGCGACTTCATGCGTGTATTAGGTATTACTCAGATGGTGATTAATGTGTATCTAATATAATGGATGTCATTATGAGGTCTAAATTGCTTTATAGAAGAGTTTTATCAAAATCAGTTAGGATAATTTACTTGTAAGACCAACATATATCCATACATACCTACTAGATATACTATATACATATATATATACATATATATATATACATACTAGCCTTTGCCGGGACTTCGTCCGCGTGGAATAGTGACTTCCGGCAGATTTTTGGTTTTTCCCACATAGTTCCTGTTCTTGCGGGGTTTTCGGAATGGTCGAGTTCCCGTAGAATTTTCAGGATAAAACCTATGTTTTTTTATTCACAATGAAGTACTCTTAACCATCAACATATTTATTTGTTTATTTGAATAAAGATTAATATTATTGAGGTTGATACAACTTAAACAAATTATTTCGACCAAATTAGGTACCATAAAAACGGTTTTTGTGAGTTAATCTTAAAAGATAGACATACTGTCGCGGACTGTTTTTTGATCATTAAAAGAGCTATTATTCTTTAATACATATTTTTTGTGTATCTTGAACCGTTTTCACGGAGCACGCAACGGAAGGCTTCAAAGATGAAATAATTTCTCCCGTTTTTTACACATTTACCACTATATCTTTGCTCCTATTGGTCGTAGCTTGATGTTATATAACTTAAAGCCTTCCTCGATAACTGGACTATCCAACACAAAAAGAATTATTCAATTCGAACCAGTAGTTTCGGAGATTAGCGCTTTCAAACAAACAAACAAACAAAAAAAACTCTTCAGCTTTATAATCTTCTATATATATAAAAATGGATTGCTGTTCCTTAGTCTCGCTAAAACTCTAGAACAGCTGAACGGATTTGTCTTATCTTAGTCTTGAAATGTTCGTGGAGGTTCAGGGAAGGTATAAAAGCTGAAAAAAATTGATAAGTTACTGAGAAAACCATAATAACAGCCCTTTTCTATTTCCCATACAAAAGGTTTTTTTTTGACATTAGATTTGACAACTAACTAATATGTCAATCATTCTGTCGCACTTTAGAACACGGAGATTTATGGCTTAAAGGTAAACTCCAAAAATATAAATAAAAAACGTAATAGATATTTCTTGATTATAGGGCGATACGAAGTTCGCCAGGTCTTCTAGTATTAGTATAGATATATAGTATTGCTTTTCAAATTATTATGTGTCGTAGTTATGCCAGCTAACTGATATAATTTGAAGTAACTGTCAGTGTGAGAGTGATGATGTGGTTTTAAAGATTTATTTTTTTGCTGAGATTATTTTTATAAAATCAAAGTGTAAAGAGCTATTTGCTGGTGCTTTAATAACTAGATTTAAACTAAGGGCTCCTCAGGCGAGAAAACAATTTGTTTTAAAGTAAAACAAGTAGAATTATATTGTTTAGGAATGTGTATTGATAAAAATTAAAAACAATTATTGTTTACAGAAAAATGCGATTTCGTCCTTGTTGTATTTACTAGAATTTATTTGTATCTATATTTATGTATATAATATTCAATAGTAACATAAATGTCTACAGGCTCTGCAACAAGAGTTGAGTCAATGCGAACAACGAGCGGAGTCCCTTGCAGCCCAGGGCTCCGACCTGGTCTCCAGTGGTCTCTTTGACGGCGCGGCCATCGAGAGAGACTCCGCTGCGCTGCTACAGGCCGCCCGGGCGCTCCGCCCTCGAGCGGCCGAGAGGAGACAGGCGCTGGAATCTAGTCTACAGTCAGTATACGATATAACTAAAACAAAATATGATTCAATACAACATTATATAAGAAATGATTAATGGTTGACGGAACAATATACAGGGTGACTGGTGAATTACTATCAATATTTAAGGAATATACTCGGTACATGATTCTCATTCGAATTATGTAAAAAAATAGGTACTTAATTTTTGACCAAATTTCCGTATAAATAAATAAAGTTCGGACCCTTTCCAAGTGTTCCAAGTGTGGACGCGTGCGGCGGCGTGCTGATACAACACCACGCCGCCGCACGCGTTTGTGTGTGTGTGTGTATACCTAATCTGTAGGGTGTTCACACGATGCGTAATTAATTACATAACTTTTGGTTAACTTTACTTAGAAGTTTATTAATATTAATGTTATATTAATTTTTATTTTGTCATATATGATCGTCAAATATCACGTCCTCAAGTATCGATAGTAATTCACCAGTCACCCTGTATATATAACTCACATTCTCATGTATTACATAGTAATGTTATATAGTTATATGTCCCATTGTATTTGTAGTGATTATATGTAGGTATTTATTTTTAAGAGAGAAACACGCGTCCGTTCGATAGTGCAGAACTGACGCATAGTTAAAAATGTCCATCTTACCAACGTCATAGTATCATAGTTAAATTCATTCTGGATCTCCACACCATACCTTGGTTCATCTGAAATATTATATACAGCATGCATAATTAAATTATTCTTGGACAAAGTTCGGCAAATAATTGATTTTTTTTAATATTTTATGAGTGAATTCTTGAAGTGAAACTTCTTATGCGACTACCAACAAGGTTGCGTTAAACGTTTAACTTAGGGAAAGAAAGATATACAAATGTAGAAAGTAGGAGAGACATTGAGAGTAGATTCCAAGCACATGTGCATAGTACTGTTGCTTACAGCGAAGTAAACAGGGTGAACGCGACATTAACTGAAACACCAATTTGTTTTATATTAATTTATGTATATACATATAATTCATTTCCTCAGTCAGTTGTGGCCTAGTGGTTAAAAGTCCCGCCTCTCATGCATGAGGGCGCGGGTTCGGTCCTGGCAAATACCAATGTGATTTTTCCGAGTCATATGTACTTTATAAGAGTACTAACTTTCCGCCCGCGGCTTCGCACGCGTGGATTTCGTTTATATCGCGTTTCCAAGAGAACCTTTCAAAAATCTGGAATAAAAACTATCCTATGTTCTTTCTCAAGGTCAACTCTATTTCTGTACCAAATTTCATTAAAATCAGTTCTGTGGTTCAGGCGTGAAAGCGTAACAGACAGACAGACAGAGTTACTTTCGCATTTATAAAATTAGTAAAACTTTCAAGTAATGTGGCGTTGAATTGTAGTATAATGTACCTACTGGGCCAAAATAACATTGAACATGAGTCAACTTTGATGCCTTTTAATATACAGGGTGACTGGTGAATTACTATCAATATTTAAGGAGCATACTCGGTACATGATTCTCATTCGAATTATGTAAAAAAAATAGGTACTTAATTTTTGACCAAATTTCCGTATAAATAAATAAAGTGTTGACACGTTCCAAGTGTTCCAAGTGTGGACGCGTGCGGCGGCGTGCTGATACAAAACCACGCCCCCGCCGCGCGTGTGTGTGTGCGTGTGTATACCTAATCTGTAGGGTGTGCACACGATGCGTAATTAATTACACAACTTTTGGTTAACTTTACTTAGAAGTTTATTAATATTTATGTTATATTAATTTTTATTTTATCATATATGATCGTCAAATATCACGTCCTCAAGTATCGATAGTAATTCACCAGTCACCCTGTATATTATTTTATGTTTGCAAAAAATAATAATTTAAAAAATAGAGAAAAGAAAGCTTATTTATAAGACTAAATTAATGAATTAGTTTTACTGCATAGCAACAACTTTCATGTGAATGGGTTTTGAGACGGCCTTGTATGGGGCTTTTCCACTGTGCGGCTACCGACGACCGACGGCATGCGGCGCACAGTGAGACAATCGTGTATGTTAGTCTCAAAACTCTGTATCTCAGTTATTTCAAAACTGAATGATCTATAATTTTGCACACATATATGTGAAAGTAAAAGTCTTAATATAAAAAATAATAATTTTGAAAATTATGTCTATTAATTTATTGAAAAAATAAATCCCTACTAATATTATAAATGCGAAAGTAACTCTGTCTGTCTGTCTGTCTGTCTGTCTGCTACGCTTTCACGCCTAAACCACTGAACTGATTTTAATGAAATTCGGTACAGAGATAGAGTTGACCTTGAGAAAGAACATAGGATAGTTTTTATCCCAGACTTTTGAAAGGTTCTCTTGGAAACGCGATATAACCGAACTCCACGCGGCGAAGCTGCGGGCGGAAAGCTAGTATAAATATATTTAAATATGTTTTGGCACCGTATCAGAAAATTCGCAAATATGCGCAACTTTTTTTTCTCCTTGTGTAAACTAATATAAAAAGATCGTAATACAATAAATATCTCGACATCGGCAAACAGCAGTAAACGGGTAAGTCTCGTTACAAAAAAGTAAGCCGAAAATTATACCATTTAAACTATGTAATGTGGTTAATTTTAATTAATTTATTCATTATACAAAACTTTATTTAACGAAAACGCTATGAGAAGATTATAAGCATTTCAAAATTGTATAATACTTATACATTTATATCAAAAACTTTGGAGTAATGTGGCATTGAATTATAGTAATGTATTGTGCCTATATCATATCATTGAACATGAGTTAGCTATGCCTTTTATATACATTATGGTTTGCAAAAACTTATTTAAAATATAGAAAAGAAAGCTTATTTATTAGACTAAATTAATTAGTTACTTTTACTCCATAACAACGACTTACACGTCAAACGATTTTGAGACGGCCTTGTATGGGGCTTTCCCAAGTGCACTATGAGAAAATCGCGTATGTGCTGCTGTCTCAAAACTCTGTATCTCAGTTATTTCAAAACTAAATGATCTATAATTTTAAAGTTTCATGGTTTTATCTTCTAAAATTAAGAAATCCCATACAAACTGTCAACCCTTATTTCACCCCTTCACTGGTCGAAATTTCAAAAACGCTAGATCAAATGTTTAAATATATCCTATCAAGTGCTTAAATATAAAGTTTCATGGTTTTATCTGCTAAAATTAAGAAATCCCATACAAACTGTCAAACCTTATTTCACCCCTTCACTGGTTAAAATTTCAAAAACGCTGGAACAAATGTTTAAATAAATCCTATCAAGTGCATAAATATAAAGTTTCATGGTTTTATATCTTCTAAAATTAAGAAATCACATACAAACTTTCAACCCTTAATTCAACCCCTCACTGGTTGAAATTTCAAAAACGCTAGAACAAATGTTTAAATATATCCTATCAAGTGCTTAAATATAAAGTTTCATGGTTTTCTCTTTTAAAATTTAGTAATACCGTACAAACTTTCAACCCCTATTTCAACCTCTTCATCCCCTTTTTCGCAATAAAAGGTAGCCTATATTTTTCTCAGGGTCTAAAAATTGTCTGTGCCAAATTTCATCAAAATCGTTTGAGAGGTTTAAGCGGGAAAGCGTAACAGACAGACAGACAGAGTTACTTTCGCATTTATAATATTAGTTGTGATTGACTCCTTCCTCGTACCCCAGTGACGCTTACATGGAGCCTACATCGCATGCTGGGTATGAAATGTCCGAATCGGAATGAAATGTCCGAATTGAATAATTCAAAGAGTTATAAAAAGGTATTGAAGGCGTCTTGAATATAAAGTAATTTATTTCGATAAGGATTAATACCAAGGTACAAATAAAGAGCCTTTTCAAGCGGCGGCATATAAATTAATTTTTTAGAATAAAAAACCGCTTACTGTGACATAACTATAATATTTAGACATATACTGTCGCGACACTTTTTGTAGATGATGATGAGTTCTGCAAAGTCGTAGTAAATGATTGGGTTCTATCATCAATAGTTTTCGCAGCGCACGCGATGTAAGGAATTTTTCAGATCATTTTTTTCCGCCTTTGGTTACGTTATTGGAGTTTAAGTAAGGATCCCTAATTTTTTTAAAAATATAATATAGCTTATATTACTCGGAAATAATGTAGCTTTCCTAAGGTGAAAGAATTTTTGAAATCGGTTCAGTAGTTTCGGAGCCTATTCATAACAAATAAACAAACAAATCTTTCCTCTTTATTAATATAGATTTAGACATCACTGATTAATGCATTCCAAAAGAGGGTTGATGTCAGTCAGGCGTCCGGTCGTAAAAACAATGAGGCAAAACTATTCACACATCTTAGGCAGACCCTGGCTAAAAGCTGGGAAATTGCCAGGAAGAAGAAGATTAGTTTATGCATATACATATAATTTATTTCCCTACTCCACTCACTAAACTATAACGATCACATTCCAGATCAAGCAGCTGTGCCTGGAGCTTGAAGAGGCCTACTCCTCTATGTCATCAGCGGCGGAGGAGCGCGCGGCCCGGCGGGAGGCGGCGCTCAAGGCAGCCAGCAGTTCCTGCATGATGCAGCGGAAGTCGACTCCTGTCTGGCTGACAAGGCCGCCGCACTGGCTTCCGGTGACGTCGGCAATGATAGGCATAGAGCGACGCAACTACTCACACGGCAAAAGGTAATATACACATATATACATAGCTAAGAATTACATTTTCGTCATATCACACAATTTTTGAGCTACAAGAAATGTATGATAAATCACTATATATATGTAAGTCCTCAAGTGACTTATGAGTATGATCAAATATTTATAAAACATGTAGGGGAGAGTCGGATATATCGTACCACTTTTCACTTTAACTCAAATATTTCGACTATAACACGTCTTATAATAATTAATACATATGTAAAATAAAGTTTCATATTTTAGCTTCCTAAGAAGAAGAGAACAGATCCTTGCGATTATTCTAACATTGTTAAAAATGCTTTTTTATAGAGGCTTGCCATCGGTACGATTTAGCCGACTCGTCGTTTTAATCGTACCACTAAGTCTTTAAATCGTACCATGGGTGTTTAAGTCGTACCACTGAATGAAAGACATTAAAATTCTCAACCAAATTATTTATTTTTGACTGTTAGGTAAGTAATAAAACAACATTATTTATATCTTTTAGGTAATAGAAACATAATTTTTAACTCTTAGGTTATATAAAGGAACTATAAGCTTTCTCAGTAAAATAACATGATTATACTATGTATGATAATGAGGTCAATCAACATAACTAATAAAAATGAGACAAATAAAAAAACAGTAAACTATAATAGTAACAGTTAACAAGATGTTATTTGTAATATAATTATTGCGCATATTTCCTAATGAAAACAATCATGACAAATGTTTTCAAAAATTCGAAGTACACGTCTCATGTAGCCACCGGTTACAGCGAACGCATTGAATCCAATCAACTTTTGGACCCTTCTTATCATAGTAAGAACAATTGCACTTTCGACATATATTTTCAAGATAATCATCGCTGTCATCATCATCATCTAGTTCTACAACAAGTGTCTCTCCTGAATCATCGCTACTGGTGATGGAATGAGATCGTTTCCTCTTATAACTTTTGTTTTTGGCCTTGGGTAGTACTTACTATGCGTACTTGCGGTATTACTATAGGTAGGTACTTGCGGTTGGTAGTCGGGTAAATCGTACCAGTACAATTTAACCAACTGCAAGTGGTACGATTAAACCAACTAAGGCATTTCTAAAACAAAAGCAAATATCCGGCATAAACTCAAAACTTAGACACTCAACAAAAACCCCCAATAATCGAGTATACAATTGTGGAATAATAAAAAGAAACTGAATAACTAAAGCTTACCTTGATTACGAGTTATCTCCTTACGAATGTACGACAATATTTATATTAATTCCTACAAAAAAATTTTTTTTTATTACGTGCACAGTTGTTAACTCTAGTCGATTTAAACTAGTGGGTGAAGAGGGATGGTCCAGGGCCACGATTTGGCATTGTCAGTGTATAGAAAAATATTCATTAAATGGGAAATTTAGAGGTGGTACGATTTAAATGCTAGTACGATATAACCAACTCTCCCCTATGTCTAAAAATCACATACTAATTATACTTGTTAATTTACTAACCCCTGTTAAAATTCAATAGCAACATCATTGTGCACCGTGATTGCTCATATTATTAATCTTTCTGTATTATTTTATGTCTACCGACGCAGTTTCTTTTTTGTTATTCACTCTCTTAAGATTACGCCCTTCAAGTGAATATACTGACCTCAAGCTTAACTCGATTTTTTTTTATTTAAATACACCTGAATTCATGGATATGGTCCTTCGAAACGGATATTAAATCTTAAAAATAACCAGCACAATAAAGGGATACTGATTTCTTCGTGGAAAAATAAGTGAAATCACAACAAACGTCGGATCACAGAACAAAGGATTTGGATGTATGACGTGGTTTAGGGAATATTGCAGTATATGGCTATTTCAGTGCTTAATTTCCACCCAGTACTCTTATATTCAGGTAGTATTTAAGGATTTAAGACTTATATAAAGGTCAGTACATATAAATTAACTTTATTTTATTATTTAATTGTATTTAAATAGAAAGGTCCTTCCATTATACTTTGTAATTGTTTCAAACTAAAAAATTATTTACTTTTCTTTGTTAGTACCCGATTGACCTAATTATAATACTTATCACTATAGGTAAATTGAATTAGGTTAATTTTATTCACTTGCAAAGTTTGATAAGTAATAAGTACTTTGTATGTATAGTTTCTTATCAAATATTTTAAATGTAATGAGAAGAATATGTTTAATAAACTTAATTTATATTAGATGCAAAGATTATGTTGATTATAGAAAATATATTTAAATCGAATCATTAATTTTGTCTTTGATTGTATATTTAGAAATTAATAACACTTACATTTATTTGTCTTTTGAGCATATAACTACTACAATCTGTTTTATTGTAAAGTTTATATTAAATTATAATTAACTTAACCTTGTAAAGTATTGGTTAAATTTTTATTCAATATTTTAAATTGTATACATTCCAGGATTTGACACTTGCTTCACATAATGTCGGAAAGAGCAGAAAGAGATCTTATTGAAAGGCGTGCAACCTATAAAGGCCGGCTTACATTATTTGGAAATTACTTAAACAATCTAGATGGGTCAGTCAGCCAGTCTCAGGTAAAAGAACTTCAATTACGTATTAATAAAATTTACAGCATGTTTGAACAATATGATGAAGTACAGTGTAGGTTGGAATGTGCAACTGAAGACATGGAAAGTCAATTATTAGAAAGAAATGATTTCGAATCTCTGTATTATAAATTAGTAGCTCAAGCCCAGGATTTAGTTGCTCATTCTACAGGATTAGGTGACTCGAGTTCTGACAGTAATAAAAATACTGTGAAGCTTAATAATAACAATAATCTTGTTAAATTACCAACTATTCAATTGCCTAAGTTTAGCGGTTCCTATGATAATTGGCTAGAGTTCCATGATACTTTTTCTAGCCTTACTCACTCTAACGACGCAATTGACAACATTAATAAATTTCATTATTTGAGAGCGTCACTCGAGGGCTCTGCCGCCTTAGTTATACAGTCCATTGAATTTTCAGCGAAGACTTACCCTGTTGCTTGGAAGATATTATGCGAACGGTTTGATAATAAACGATTACTCATTCAAAATCACGTGACGGCATTATTCAACATTGATTTAATTACAAAAGAGTCATCCGTGTCTATTAAGCGTTTAATTGATCAAATAAATAAAAATTTAAGAGCTTTAGATTCTCTAGGCGAACCGACTAAACACTGGGATACATTGTTGATACATATTATAATACAAAAATTAGATACTAAGACGTATCGCGAATGGGAGGAACTTAAGAGCCGTCTTGGTAAGGGTGAACCTCTTACACTAGACGTATTTATAAATTTTTTGCGTAATCGTGCTGATTTGCTAGAGGCCTTAGAGTTATCGCAAAGTAGTAATCATTCTCACCAGTCTATTAAACGGAACACGAAATTTAAAAGCATGGTTTCTATTGCAAGTCTAAGTCAGGCTCATCATAAATCTCCGATAGCCTCATCTACACCTAAACCCTGCGTTAAATGTAAAGGTGAGCATCCGCTTAAAAATTGTCCGCAGTTTTTAGGTCTTAATAATGAACAGCGATTGAAACTCTTAGCTAACTATAAAATATGTTACAATTGTTTACATGTTGGTCACTATGCAAACCAATGCAAAAAGCCCGGTTGTAGGATATGTAAACGTCGGCATAACACGCTTATCCATGTATCAGGTTCGAAGTCGCAACCAGTTAATGCTGGATCATTAAACACGGATAAGAGTGATTCGAACAATATGAATTTTACTTCCAGATCAAATATTTCTTTATCGGCATGTTTGAAAAATTCAAACCAAGGTAATCATGATGTGCTATTATCAACAGCTCTTGTTAAGTTGTATGACTCCAGAAATCAGGAATATATTGCTCGTGCGTTACTTGATTCCGGAAGTACATCATGTCTTATTACAGAAAATATGTGTAATAAATTAAACTTACCTTATTATAATGTCGATCGTTCTGTAACAGGAATAAATAACTGCACTCTGACAATAGGTAAAATGTGTCGTGTGCAAATGAAATCTTTAAAAAATAATTATTTTACAAATGTTACTTGTTTTGTTTTACCATCGATCATAAGCAAAGTGCCTTATAGTCATTTAGGCATTTCGATGTTAGGTATCGAATCTAATATTAATTTAGCTGATCCTAAATTTTATGCACCCGGAGATATTGATTTAATCATTGGTGCTGACCTCTTTTGGGATTTATTAGGATCACAAATTGTTAAGCTAGGTAGCGGCAAACCGATACTTTTTGAAACTAAACTTGGTTGGATAGTTTCTGGACCCAGGCTTAGCGGTCATGTATCGAATCGCTCGCCAGCGCATATTAAATGTAATTTAGCACAAATAGAGTCTCATAATGATTTTTTAGATTCAAATGAAGTCATTCAAGAGAATTTATCACGATTTTGGCAGTTATAGGAAATTGATAATAAATCCTCCTATTATTCTGAGGAAGAAAGAACGTGCGAAGAACATTTTATTATTAATACTTCCCGTCTTCCAGATGGCCGCTTTTGCGTGAGGATTCCATTAAAAAATAATATTGAAACTTTAGGTGAGTCTTATCAGCGTGCTAAACATTGTTTTTTGTCTCTTGAACGTCGTCTTAATAATAATCAGCCTTTACTAAAAACTAAATATCATGATTTTATGTTGGAATATTTATCACTAGGCCATATGTCCAAATCTAATATAAAATCTAATGAATTTTCTTATTTTATCCCGCATCATGGTATCTGGAGTGATAGTAGTTCGGCAGCAAAGTTAAGGGTCGTGTTTAACGCTAGTAGTCCTACTACTACGGGAGTTTCCTTTAAACTAATTCAAATGGTCGGTCCAACTATCAGGACGATCTTTTAAGTGTTCTTTTGAGATTTAGGCAGCATAAGTACATTTTGTCCGCTGACGTGGAGGAAATGTACAGACAGATTTCGGTACGTCCAGACGATAGACACCATCAAAGAATCATCTGGCGTAACAATACAGATGATAATTAACATATTTATGAATTAAATACGGTGACCTATGGTACAGCCAGTGCACCATTTCTAGCTGTCTGTGTTAATATTAAGGCTCTGATGTCGCTTGAGATTTGGTGGTTATTAGGCCCGAGCCTTTTAAGACTAGATATGTCACATTGGCCACCTCATCCCGCTAGTTCTGAAACTCTTCCAGAATTACGTTCTGTAATTAATGCAAATATAGAAAGTAATAACAATGAATTCATTGATTTTAATAGATTTTCTAATTTATCTAGACTTAAACGTACTGTAGCTTACGTTCTACGCTTTATTCGAATTTGTAAGAAAGAATTAATTAAAGATAAAATTCTGCCGAAGAATTGGATAATGCATTAAATTTTATAATCAAAATATCACAAAAACAATCTTTTCCGGAATATGAACTTTTAATAAATAATAAAAACTTACCTGCTAAAAACGCGTTACTCAAATTAAATGTATTTCACGATGATTTTAAAATTCTTCGTGTTTGAGGCCGTTTAGAACATGGCAACTTTACATTTGATAAAAAACATCCGATTTTGATTCATTCGAAACATCCTTTTACTAAACTATTATTTCATTATGAGCATAAACGGTTATTACATGCAGGCCCGCAACTATTACTGAGTACGATTAAGGAATCATTTTGGCCAATAGGAGGTAGGAATTTGGCCAAGTTATGTTATCGATAATGTATCCGGTGTGCTCGATCAAAGCCTAAGGTAGTTTCACCTATAATGGGAAATTTACCACAACAGCGTGTATCTGTCAGTTATCCTTTCGAGAATGTAGGAATCGATTATGCTGGTCCAATTATGATTGTTAGTCGACAAGGTCGTGTAAGTAGATTACTGAAAGCGTATATTGCAGTTTTCGTATGTTTTTCTACTAAAGCAATGCATATCGAATTAGTTGGTGATTTAACGAGCAATTGTTTCTTGTTAGCTTTGCGTAGATTTATATCTCGTAGGGGGAAACCTAAAAATATTTACTCTGATAACGGTACTTCGTTTGTTGGCGCGTGCAACGATATTGCAAATTTTATTAAAACCAATAGTGATGTTTTATCTGAGACTGTTGCCGATGAAGGCATCAAATTTCATTTTACTCCAGCTTATGCACCACATTATAATGGCTTGAGCGAAGCAGGTGTCAAGTCTACAAAATATCATTTACAAAGAGTACTGGGAAATTGTAATCTTACGTACGAGGAGCTTTATACTGTCTTGGTACAAATCGAAGCCATACTGAATTCCCGGCCACTAACTTACATGTCTACTGATCCTGCAGATTTATTGCCTCTTACACCCGGACACTTTATTATCGGACGCTCGTTGACTTCACTGCCGGAGCCAAATTACGAAGCTCAAAACATCAACAAGCTGACGCGTTATCAACGACTTGAGCAACTCCGTCAACAGTTTTGGAAGCGATGGAGTAAAGAGTATCTCTCGGGTCTTCAGATGAGGATGAAATGGCAAAAATCCGAAAACCACCTTAAACTTAACAGTCTCGTCGTTCTGAAGGATGACAATCTACCACCGCTCAGATGGAAGTTGGGTCGAATCGTCAATGTGTACCCAGGAGCGGATGGTGTTATTCGAGTAGCAGATGTAAGGACTGCAAATGGAATTGTTCGGAGGGCATTCAGCAAAATATGCCTATTGAAACAACCTGAAGATTGTTGAAAGAGGTGCTTTCAACGCCTGGGGGCATGTCTAAAAATCACATACTAATTATACTTGTTAATTTAATAACTCCTGTTAAAATTCAATAGCAACATCATTGTGCACCGTGATTGCTCATATTATTAATCTTTCTGTATTATTTTATGTCTACCGACGCAGTTTCTTTTTTGTTATTCACTCTCTTAAGATTACGCCCTTCAAGTGAATATACTGACCTCAAGCTTAACTCCGTTTTTTTATTTAAATACACCTGAATTCATGGACAATGTATTAAAAATAGGGGTTAGTGATAGAAGAGTGATAATTTAGGGTTGTATGTATTTTATAATGCCACATTATGAAAGGTTGTCCAAAAAAATTAAATAAGGTGTTAAAAGTGGACCGCCCTTATACTTAGGGGTATGAAATGTAGATAGTAGCCAATTGTTAAAATTATTGAATATGCATATAAAGTTTCATAAAAATCGGTTAAGCCGTTTGGCAGGAGTATGACATCTAACATATATATATATGGACTTAAATCAGAAGAAGTTGTCATTATTTAAATTTCTAACACTTTCAATTAACAGAAATATAATAAGACAGAGTATATTCAGCATTATCTTACAATTCCTCTTTAACCTACCAACAGGCCGTAGAACTCGAGTTGGACACATACGCGGCGATCATAGCGGAAATGGGTCACGTGGCGCAATCCATGGCTTCCGGTGGTCATCCTGAGGGCGCCGCGCTGGTCACTAGACATGACCAGCTGGCTGGCAGTCTGGCTAGGCTGCAGAGACTGGCAGCGAGCAGGCAGGCCGCGCTCATGGAGACTGTGTGCAGGTGAGAGATACTATATATATATATATATAAATATATATATATATATACAGGGTGACTGGTGAATTACTATCGATATTTGAGGACGTGATATTTGACGATCATATATGACAAAATAAAAATTAATATAACATAAATATTAATAAACTTCTAAGTAAAGTTAACCAAAAGTTATGTAATTAATTACGCATCGTATGAACACCCTACAGATTAGGTATACACACACACTCACACAGACGCGGCGGCGGCGTGGTGTTGTATCAGCACGCCGCGGCACGCGTCCACACATGGAACACTTGGAACGTGTACACACTTCATTTATTTATACGGAAATTTGGTCAAAAATTAAGTACCTATTTTTTTTACATAATTCGAATGAGAATCATGTACCGAGTATGCTCCTTAAATATTGATAGTAATTCACCAGTCACCCTGTATATATATAAATATATATAAATCTAATTTACATAATCCACAACTCAAATACAATTCATATATTCCAGCAAGACCTGGCAGCGTCTGGTAGAAAAGATCCAGTCCCGCAACCAGCGCCTGGCTGCTCCTGGCGAGATCCATCGCGACGCCGGGGACCTGTGGCGCGGGCCGGGGAGCGACGGACGGACTCGAACCGCCCCCCGCGCCCCGCGACCTGCGCGCCGCCACCGCCCTCTTGAGGGACCACGACGCAGCCGAGAACGATATGGTCGCTATAGACGCGCAGACTTGATAAAATTATGACTTTAAACATATTATGTATTTTAAATTAAAACTTCGACAATCATAATAAATGTATCACTAGGTAGTTTAACATATTCTTACAGTAAATTTTGCTTTAAATATGAAATTTAAAATATACACCCTCGAAGCAACAATAATTGTGTACAAAATAGTGATAAGAAATGCAAACTAATAGACACAGAGTAACTATTAAGATTGACTTATAATGAAATCTAAGATTTTCGCGAGTATTCATTTAAATCAGGGGTTCCCAACCTTTTTTTAGTTCATCGCGTTGCAGTGAGAGGAGCTTCAACAGTGCCTGGGACTTGCGACCCAGGTGTAGGTTTAAGGGGCCCTATCTAACGTGCGTTATACGCTCACCTCCACTGTCCAAGCTCCTCTCCCTACCTAACCAAATTTGAAAAGAACCTACTAGGGCTGCCTTCGACGTACGTTCCAAGAATGAATTAATGTTAGTTCTGGACAAGCCCAAGTCTTTTAGTAGGTTATAGAGAGATTTAGCTAACAGTTATACCTCTCGCTCCCACCTCTACCGTGTATAAATCAACGACGAACCTATTTCGAGTTAGTTCGTTAGTGAGCTCGTAATACTTATTGACCTTGATGGCATTGTCTTCGGGGATGTTGGTTTCCCAAGGCACCGTAAGCTCTATCATCACAACGCGCTTTAGAAAACGCGAATACAGAAATATGTCTGGTCTGGAGGCCGACGCACAAATAATTATTAATTACGCATACGCATCATTATAAAAATAAATCAGGAATATTAAATACGATGTAAATTAATGTCTTTTTCTTATAATATCGAAAGATAAAAAAATTATATTAAAAATAATAAAATAAGTATTTTTGATATAGGGCTTAATAGTACTTGAAACTCTTATAAATTGTGTCTTTGTTTACACTCCCTACATGGACCTAGTTGACATTCAGGCACTTTGTGTCCTTGTCGTAAACAATTGGAACACAAATTATATTTTTTCACATCAGCCAATTTTTGATTAACATTTGTATTTTTAAATTCATAAATTCGATGAGACTCTTTACAAATTATGCAAGTTAATTTATTATTTTTATTGTTACTAGTAAATGCTGCAACATAAGAAGGTTTTTCTTGGCGATAATTCGATTTTAAATATTGATTTTTATTATGATTATTTTGTGTGTGTTTTTTGATTGTGTACTATGATTAGATATAGGCATGGTCCTTTGAGGTTTATTGTTACTATCGGATTTATCGGTTAGTCAAGAACTTATTGAATTGTTCAAGTGTTGCAACCTCATTTAATGAATTTCGTAATTCTTTCCACTTCATTAAAGTGTTGCTGTGCAGCTTATATGTCAAAATATATAACAAGAATATCCCATTTATCAGTGGGTTTTCCTAGACTAGCTAATGCTCGAAAGTTCTTTGTAACGTGGTCCACTAAATATCTTAATGACCGTTCTGATTAGGTTGTATGTTAAATAATTCAGTTAAATGATAGTTAATTAACAATCGCTTATTATAGTAAAGGGGCCGTCCATAAATTACGTCATCGATTTTTTCAGATTTTAGACCCCCCGCCTCTACAATCATCCTATCGTCATTTTTTAATTACCCCCCCCCCCCCTTTTCTCAAAATTGACGTCATTACCAGTTTGACAAAATTAAGACATTGTAGATTTGGGAAAAATAGGGTATTTAATATGATGAAAACACTTGGCTATAGAATCACCTTTTATTATTTTTACTTTGGCAATAATCATTGATATAATATAATATTTAGGTACTATTATTATCTATTTTTACTTTTCTTTGGATAACTCCCATGGGTTTTTCACCCATTCTTTTAAATTCTGGATCACGCATAATACTCGTATATCCGTATCCTCGTAAATACTTGCAAAATATCACAAGAACACTATCTTTCCTTAGTATATGAGACATGTATTTAAATATAAGTATAGTATTTATGTACTTTTATTAATTATGTAATGTTGTAGTTATTATTTAAGTATTGTGTTTATTACCAATATCAATACATAGTATACAACAAAGTCGCTTTCGCTGTCTGTCCCTATGTATGCTTAGATATTTAAAACTACGCAACGGATTTTGATGCGGTTTTTTTAATAGATAGAGTGATTCTTACGAAAGGTTTATATGTATAATAGGCACATGTAAGTACCACGGGCGAAGCCGGGGCGGGCAGCTAGTATTATATATAATATTATTGTTAGAGTACTTTATCTGTAGTTGTTACTGTATTAGTGTACATCTGTGTTGCATTATGTACTTATATTTATTATGAGTTATTTTAGTATTGTACGCGCCTTAGCCGCCTCTCATATTTGCAGTCTCACTTACTAGGTGTGCTGGAAGAAATTTCTATTTAGAAATAATCTTTTTGTACGTGAACAATAAACTATAAATAAATAAATAAGAATGACGTCAATTTCGAACCCCCCCCCTATCTATCATTTACCGTCATCCGAAGACCGAACCCCCCCTCCCTAATTTAGAATGACGTAATATATGGACGGCCCCAAAGCTGAAAGCACAGACCAGGCTTTTTTGTAGTAAGAAGATGACACTTCGAGATTTGCAATTACTCGTGCCGCATCTCCCTCGAAATACGAAATTAAATAATGATATTTGTGAGTATCGGATAAATGTTCGTTTTCGTGCACTACAGGTTAAAAAGTATCTCGGAATTCCAGCCAGCGGAAATATGCGCCGTCAAATTTAGCGATTTGAATATTTTGTGGCAACTTAAAACCAAGACTGTCAGGATCATGATGGTGATGGCACGAGGTTGCAGGAGTTAAGGATTTACGTCGCGCTTCAGATTGTATTTTCGCATTTTCAATGAGAATTTTAACTGTTGCTATGCAAGAAATAATTTCGCTTTCGATGCCATCTCTCATAGATCTCAGAGTCTAAGTTTTGATAATTTAATACTTCCATTTCAGTTTGTAAATCTTCAAATTTAGTAGATAAAGTTTCAAATTCATTTCATTTTAAAGATAATTCTGCTACGCTAGTACTAGATAGTTGAATTGACTGTAATGATGTTAAATAATTTTTTAAATTTTGTAATCTGGCCTTTTATGGAACTACGTTTTAAGCTTAACTCCGTTAATTTAAGCTTAACTACGTTTTAAGCTATATTTAATAATAGGTTCATCTGAATCAGTACCCATGACTTCGAATATTAAAATTAAGTAAATTTACAATATTGAAAATGCGAAAAGTTATTAATTTATCTCACTTAGCTGCACTGGAGTAAATTAAATGCGTCGTCACTCTCCTCCCTTCGGCGATTCTCCCAGCAAAGAAACCGGTGCTGCGTTGCTAATAGCTCGATGCACAAAACCAGCGTCCTGCCAGGCACCTGGAAATTTCGGCAGAAAGGATGACTAAAGGTGAAATAGTATGGTGCTATAAGAGTGCAGCTATTTAGTTATTTTGTTTAGCTATTTAGTACAGCTATTACCATTATATTTGGTTATCAATCCGGCTACTAAAAACATATTATATTATTTAGGATTCCAATAGTTCGAAAGTAGACTAATGTGGCCGGAGCAATTAATTTATAAAGAGCGTAAAAACAACAGCGGAAACCTACAGCTCAGACTAAACCTATATAATCAAGTTAACTATTATGTTATCAAGTGAATAAAGTGATTATAATATCATATAATTTTAATGTACGTATGTATGTCATTGAACTCCGAAGTGGTTTGACCAATTCGAATGAATTTTTTAAATACATTTAGGTGGCGCCCCAGATGGCTTAGATTCAAAAATCGGCTCGGTATATGGCGCAACAGTCGGTATATAGGTTATTTAAAATGAAAAGACTACATCGCAGGATACTATATGTACCTTTTATTTTACACACTTTATATTTCTCTCTATTTCCTATAAATACGTACAATATAAAATAAAATCAAAGGCATAAAAATATATGTAATATTTACCTAGTGATATAGCATTATATAATTGAACTGGTAAACACTTAATTTGGATAAACGAACGCTAGTATAACGCCACAATTATTCAAATATTTACAATTGTATTAAATAAAACAAAAAATATGATGAAAATCACCAAAGGCGCCTTGTGAAAAACTGAATAATAATATTTAATGTTTAGTGTCTTTCTTATCTTAAGAATTGTTAAACTTTTATTTTTTTTATATTTATGCCATATTTCATAGGTATTTTTTACCCTTATTTAACAATCTATATCACGCGCCTAACTAGCTTTTATATACATATGAGAAAATCATTCTCGTTAATCATAACATATCCTTAAATTGATCGAAATGACTGTGATCGTATAGTTTCAGATTCATAATACTCTTACCAAATAGAAATTTATTATCAGACTAGTTTTTGCCCGCGACTTCGTCCGCGTTAGTTTGGTCAAGAGTAATATATGTAGGTATAGCTGACCAGGCGAACTCTATTCCGTCTTAGAGGCCATAAATAATCAGGTTTTGCCTGTTTCAATCAAACAGAATGATTGACATATGTATTAGTTAGTTGTCAAATCTAATGTCAAAAAAAACGTTTGTATGGGAAATAGAAAAGAGCTGTTTTTAGGGTTTTCCCGGCAACTATTCAAATTTTTCTCACCTTTTAAACCTTTCCTGGACTTCCAGGAGTATTTCAAGACTAAAATTAGCCAAATCGGTTCAGCCGTTCTCGAGTTTTAGCGAGACTAAGGAACAGCAATCCATTTTTATATATATAGAAGAGAAGATAGAAGATTCGGAGCACCGAACTTTTCGACATTGTTTGAGTTTCCAATCCAGTGTTTTACTATACTTTAAGTCAAGGGACGAAAAAGCATGCATTTAAAATATGAAATAGTTTTGAAGTTTGTGTATGAATATTTCATACTTATTTAATACAAAACAACTAACTCCATGTTGACAGTATTGTGAATTACAATATTATTCTCTTCGATTTGTTTTAAGTTAAAAAAATTAGGTCATTAGGTTTGATTAGATTTTAGACATTGTAATAGTATTATAATAATTGGGTTGGTGTATAATAATTGTATTGTAGAAAATAAATTTAACATCATAACCACATTAAACATGAAAACCTCATTATAATAAATTTAAGCACTTGAAATTGTTCTGTTTATATTATTATTATTTCCCTGTTCTTTATATTACGATGTTTCAAATGAGTAATATCTTTTCTTAGTCGAATAATCATTTGATATATAATTGTGTATTGTATATCTATCCAATCATAATAAAAATGTAAAAAAATATTCAGCTCAGTTCTTTTTTTAGATAAGGATGTAACTTGTACAAGTTTGACAGATCTTACCTTTGTAAACTATAAAATAGTCACACAGTTATCTAAACACTTCATAGAAACGAAAATGGATCGTAAGTATTAAGATTTTTAAAATGAAATATTAAATTAGAAATCAACATTCAATTAAAGAAAACAGATACTTGTTTCAAGGCTAAAATAGTATTTTACAAATATCTACGCACGTACAGCGACATCCGGTCCACATCAAATACCTACGCACGTGTCCATTGACCTCCTAGATCAGCTGATTTGACGCGACTCGACCTTTTTTTTTGTGGGGGCGAATTAAATCGCTAGTTTATAACAAAGAGATAACAAGTGCCGAGGAACTAAAAAATAAGATAAAACCGCCTTTATAAAAGTGAAAAATGACACTGCAGTATTATCTAAAATAAAACCACAATTGCGAAAACGGGCATTAGAGTGAATTGAACAAGGCCGTAGACATTTTGAAAATGTTTTAAAACAACAACGCCGTGCGAGTGCAAATTAAACTGTAAGTTTGTTTATGATCTTTAAATTATTGTTAATATTTTGATTCATACCATTTAAACAATAAACAGGCCGACTGTGTTTAACTTTGTCGTAGGTATTGTGGTGTCTAATCAAATCACGCGTTATCAGCTGTTTATTCATTCTTATTTACAAATTTAATTTAACAAATCATTAATTATAAAATATTGGCTTCACATTAAAAAAAATTAAATGTTGACAATCTAAAGCGTGAAATCATAATGTAGTTATTTCGTGTACTTATTATTACCTACTACTTATTATTGTCGGACATCATTTTATTAAACGACCTTACTTTAGTAGATATATCGCTGGCCTCTACTACTACCTATAATTCCCATAATAATATTTCCCAATAATCTAGCAATGATAAAAATTTAAACAAAATGAAAGCACAAAACAAATTTTAAATCCGAACCTTCTTGTTACGTAAGTGCTACATATTAATATAATAAATAAACGTCGTTAATTAAGAATTTACGATACTATCGGCAAAATTTAACACTACAATTTTATATTTTTATTTTGTACTACTATTTCGATAAATAAAACAAGGACTAAAATTTGGATATTCTCATTTTGTTCGCAGCTTTCACCATATTCCTTTTTAGGCTATAAATTATTGCAAGGGATTTTGTATCTTGGAGAATATAACCACCGCCGCGGCGGGCAGGTCCTTACGTTACTTATCATAGCTAGAACTACGGTAACTACAGGTCTGCCGTCTGACCCAACCCCCGTGTAGTGACCCTACCCATGTAGGTCCCGTTAATCCCACAGTATATCTTCTGTCAAGTTCTTTTAAGATATGAAATATTTTAAAGGTGCTTTGAATTACCGTACTCACTAACTCATATATTTATTTTTTCTATCCAATACCAACGCAGATTTAATGAACATTGAAAAGTTGACTTATATTTCTCCAATTTTTATTTTAATATAGAACAAATTAGTATACAATCTTGTATGTACGAGTATCTACTGCCTACTGGGTTAGTACTGGAAAACACAAGTATAATAACTTGTGTGAATTAGTGCACCTGTTGATGATTTTTTTGCATTCAAATACACATAATATAGCAAAATTTATTTAAATTATATCTAGTTCTTAAGATTTTTTATCGTTAGCATAATCTATGACACATCGTTATAAGATGTTTTATCGTAATAGTTATAATAGACTGTCGAAGCCTCAAACACTAAATGAATTTTGCAACCGAGAGCTGTTTCGAATGATTTTCTTTAACAGAAATATAGTTTTTCTTAGTAAAGTACGATCGATTACGCGATTTGTTATATTATAATTTAGGGAGCGTTCAAGTATTACGTAACGCAATTTTGGGGGAGGGGGGGTCTCGTAAAACGTTACGATGCGTTACTGGGGCGGGAGGGGGTGACTCTTACAAAACGTTACGTAGCATTGTTTCTAAAAATATATATTAATAAAAACCCCCAAACTGGCAACTCTTTTCATATACATGACATTGTTGACCAGATTGTATTAGTCTGGTCGATATTTTTATTTGTTCTCGCAAGTTTGCAAACCTCTTAATTGATATTTTACGGGGAATACCTAGATTGCATTGTAAGTCTTTTGATGAAATTGATCTCTTGAGTGTTACGTAACGTTTTGAGAAGGGGGGGGGGGGGCTACAGAAAAACGTTACTGTGCGTTACGACGGGGGAAGGGGGGGTCAAAAATCTTCGAAAATTGCGTTACGTAATACTTGAACGCTCCCTTACCCTGTTGACTATTTTCTTAAAGAGAAGACACTTTCATCCGAAAACCAAAGTTTTAATTGTTCTTTGGAGTTGTTAACGGAAAAACCCTCATTTAAAAAACAAACTTTACCAATATAATATTCCAACAACTATCCGTTTTAATCGAAACATTTGAGTTCTATGAGTTATTGTTTTAACAACCAACATTTTATACTACTATTCTAGGAAGAAGCGGCAATTCATTTTTATGGCTTTAAAAAATTCACAAAAATACATACATACGTAAGTACAATTTGAATATTATTCGCAAATTTGGAGTACAAAAATGTCGATCTATTTACAATCATATCTCAATTTTCATATTAACAATGTTTCCTCACTCTATGTATGGACGTGACCCGTTTGATATTTAAATTAATTTAATTTTTTTTTACAATTTTCAGTTCAAATATAAATTATATTTATTTTATTGTAAGTACATTTATATGACATTTTATATTATATCTCATAAGTATTTTAAGTTCCTAGATATTAATATAAATAATTTATATAAATTTGTAAACATAATATACAAATAATAATCTTAATCTATCAATATATAAATCTTCAAGTCATTGCTTGTATATTTAATTATATACCGTTTTTCCTTATCCCTACCAAGTGTTAAGTGTTCCTTATACATGTAGCATGTTGTTCATGGTACCTGTCATGTAGTGCATGTAATCTCGCTCGAGGTATCATGAGGGCTGGCGGCGGGGGAGGGGAGTGTCCAGGAGGCTCCGGGGCCTGCTTACTGTGTGATGTACACCGGGACTACAATAGAATAGAATACAACTAAAATATACATACATATAGAATACACACTTCATGAACAACGAGCATGATTCAACATTGAAGTTACACAAGAAGTTTCACATGAAACATTAATTAGTTTAAATTATATTTGTAATAAATATAAGATCGACTCTCAGTCTAAGATATGAAGGATGAAAATGTTGTCTAATTAAGTGACGTCATAAATATTGAGTGTTTTTAAAAACAACTGGGAGCTAAGAAATATCGTGTTAGAATTCCTGTGGTGACTATTGAATATTTAATTCAATTGATTTTTTTCTTACTTTTGATGGTACATAAGGCAGGGAAGCATTCTGTACGCTACAAGTCTCTGCTGCTTCATTTCTTTCAGCAATCAATGCTCGCTATCAGCTCTTTGCTTTGATGGAACATTACCCTGGAAGAAAAATTTCTATTGAATTTATACTATAACTAACAATCTTCTACCTGGAAACTTTCTCAGCTTTAGCCAGGATCTGCCTTACATGTTGTGAATTGTTTGGGCTAATTGTTCTTACGACCGGCCGCCTGCCTGACATCAACCCTCTTTGGGAATGCATTAATTAGTGATGTCTAAATACTCTTAGAAAGTACATATAACTCGGAAAAATCACATTAGTACTTGCCAGGGCCAGGATCGAATCCGCGCCCTCGTGCATCAGAGGCGGACCTTTTAACCACTTTTAACTGACGATATTGATTAGAAATTTAGTACATATAGGTACTATAACTTTTGCAAAATGTTTTGTATTACATTATAGATAAATTACCTGATGTAAACTTGATATTCCCTGCATGCAACCAATAACAAACATTTGATTCATAGGATTATTCTGACTGCAGCATCTTTTCGAGGCCCAGATGGTCACCACTATGATAATCAACGCTCCTACTACGGTGACTGTTATTAATACAGCTGAAAATGAAACATATATTTGATATAAGTTTTATGACATTTGGTATAAAAAACCATTCTGATCTAAATGCTGGCGTTGATCAAGTTATTCAGTTATGGATAGGTAATATTAAATTCAAATCAAGAACAATTTATGTTAATATCGTCATATTTTTTAAAATAAGCAACACTTTTAAGAGATAGTGAATAGTAGTAGTTCTGGATATATGGATATATTGAAGCCTGTGGTATACTTTATAGTTTAGTCGTTCCAGATTACTCAAGTCTCATAAGTCTCTATTTACCTTTCAGATTGACTTGACAAGTTCGTCCCGCGTACCATTTGAAACATTCACATATCATCGCGTTCTCACGATCGAAGCAGGTACCATGATAGTTGCAGCCCGCACAGCCTATTGCGTCAGCTGAAAGTTTTTAGTAAAAATTACAAATTAAAACATAATCGTGTCATTATTTGTACAATTTTTATTATCATTGGAAATCTTAAAACGCTTTCAAAGTCAAATTATATATAAGCGTTATGTTTTAATGTCTAAAATACCCCATATATTTCGTGCGACAGAGTAGCAAATGAAATCGACTTACAAGAACATATCCTTCCAGGGTATAGAGTGTTGACGCTAAGGTCTGCAAAACCTTCTAAACAACTACAAGTGTAAATTCCACGAAGGTTGAAACAGCGTGAGTGTTCGGAACAGTCATTGAACTGACTACTTGTGCATTCGTCGAAATCTGAAAAAATTCAAATGCTTCTTAGATTTTTATAATAAGTATATAAGTAACAGTGGCGTGCACGATAAAATATTAGAAGTAATCAGAAAATAATAATTTAAATTAAATATTGATAAAATTCGCGCAAAATGGTAGGGACAGCAGTCCGATCAGAACGAACATCTATATTATACTTTATGAATCTCTCAACTACCTCTGAGCCACGAATGACGAAAGTACCTTAAAACGATTACGATCTGTTCGCCACAGCTTTATAAAAGCTATTTCGGTTTAAAGACATTTATTCCTTATAAAGAACACAAAAGTTCACTTATAATAAGAAATTACAATAATTTGCATGAGGGTACATTTAAAAGTCTGCCTTAAGAATTATATACAGTGAAATAAAATGTGGCGGGTAATTATATTACACAAACATGTTTAGGTAGGGTTTACATTAACTTATAAATTATTTTGCACATATTCCATTACACGTTTTTTGAATATAGGAAAACTCTTGCTATGAATAATTGAGTCTGATAATTTGTTATAAATTTGAACTCCTTCAAATAAGATGTTTTTCTTTCCATAGTTGGTTCTGGTTTTTGGGAGTTCTAGTTTATTACGTTTTCTAGTGTGGTATGTATGTGTTTTTTTATGAAAGTGTAATTGTGAATGTGTTTTATTTGTTATTATTTTTCTAATCAACATGCATGTTTTTAAAGTATATAATTGATTTATATTAAGAAATTTTGTTTTTCTGTATAATTCAACGGATGGCGTCATATAATCATATTTATAAAGAACTTTAATAATTTTATTTTGTAAAGTTTGTAATGTCTTTATGTTAGACTTCGCAGCAGTTCCCCATATTTCAATAAGATATTCGATATGAGGTTTTACTAACGAATTATAAATAATAGGACGAATTTTAGTAGGTATACATAAGGAAATTTTACGTAATGCTCCTATCAAAGGGGATATTTTATTTTTAAGATGATCAATGTGATATTGCCAGGTTAATTTGCTGTCCATTATAAGACCTAAATATATTTCATGATCAGTTTTATTTATATGTTCGTTAAAAATTTTTAGTTGGTAATGATTTGGTATATTTTTATTTTTAGGCGCGAAGATCATATATGATGTTTTTTTGGTATTAATAGTTAATAAATTAGAAAGAAACCACTCGCTAATAATATTTAAATCACGTTGAGCTGCGTCAATTATATTTTTAATGTTATCACCAAAGTAAAATAAGCTTGTGTCATCCGCGTAAAGAGTTATATCTCCAGACAAATCAATTGTACTAATGCTATTTATATAAATTAAAAATTAAATAGGAATATCAAAAATAATAAGAAATATTCTTAGTATGTATTACCTTTTGAAAATAAGAAACAAGGCAAACAAAATAACTGATTTGTGTGTACACAACCTGCTAACTAATTAAAACAATAACATTACCTTTCTTTTAGTTCAAACTCAACTGGTCACAACACACCTTGACTTTACTCTTATTTTAATTTTATTACCAAAAGGCCAATATTGAAAATCTACTCGTAACTAATTTCAATAAACACATATCACCAGCACAGAGCTCACAGCTATAATTTTACACAATTCGTTAATAAATTAATCCACTGTTTACTAATTAAAACTTATTCACTTGCGCTTAGAAAGACAAATAACAATATTCAAAAATAATAAAATGGCGAAAAAATATATGAACAGTTTACCGACCAATCAGAGCGTCCCGTTTCATTTGACAATTAACGAACGACGAAGTTGGCAGCGGCCGATCGAAAATGTTTCGTTTTTACATTAATAGATGGCACTTATTAACAAATCATAAATCAAATATCGTTTTAAATTTTTCAATGTTAACCTTGCATTCTTTGAAAGAATGCCCCTCTGTGCAAATGGAGCATCGCGGTGAATTTTTACAAAACTTAGCCAGATGATCAAAGCATAAACATTTAAAACACTGTTTTATAGGTGGGACATATGTGGAGACAGGCAGGCGCCACATCTCAATGTGAACATAGTCCGGCAGTGCAAAAACTATTACTACGCTCTGAGTAGGTTGCAGTGTGAAGGTGTTATTTTCTCCGTTTACTTTACGCATTATGCGTCGGACAGAAATGATTTTTTTTGTTGTTGATATTGCTTTATATATTTTGTGATTGGATAGATGAGTGGGAACCGAAGAGATAACTCCCGATAGTTCGGTGGCCCCTGCTGGTATTGAAGCTTTGAGTCGTTGTTCTTTTAGATATGTAGTATTTTCTAAAAAGGCATTTGCAAAATTCGCACGTTGGAAAACAACACCTACCTTATATTTATTTATTTTTTAAAATATTGTATACCTTTCATAGAGCGATAAAACTAGTACTAAACGACATCATGTCCCGAAATTACCGATATTACCGAGTGGGACATCATTAGTACTTTCGACAAATACTATGAATTCAGACTTGGCTTCCGCATCTTCAGGGTATCGCCGACAATAATCAGCGACCCTAAAGGGAGCGAAGGCATTTGCATCCTGCAATACTGGCGAATCCTCGCAATCGGAATCACTGCTTGTGCTGTAATTCAAGGACTCACCCGAATCCTTCTTTTTACGTTTTTTCACCATCTCTCCACGTAAACACTTATATACAGACTAAATTTTACTTCTTTACAGTAAACTAAACAAAAATATGCTAATTATGGTATAAAACTATTTAAAATAATTAAAATTTTCAAAAAGCCCGCGTCAACGTTTCAATTCCCGCGCTTTTTTTTCCGACCTTCCCTTTATGAATAAATTTATTCCCTTTGTCAATAAATTTATTTCCCTGGACACGAGTCCTTTTGATCTTGACCATTTTCTTATAGCGATCGGTGTTGCTAGGATAATGTTATTTTCTTATGAATTATATAAATATGAATAGACTTTAATTATAATTATTTAATTTATTTATAATTTATTATAGTGTTAAATCTGTTAATTATATGGACACATTAAGGAGCTACAGATACTGGATAGAGCGATTTTGGCCATCGTTTATAAATTAACAGTATAAACAATCAATATGCCGAATAACAATATATCTTAATAATAACTAATTCGGTAGTCTTGTTTTTTTTTTATTTTGGCTCACGGTTAAGAGTTATTAATTATTTAAACAATCTTAAACCTATAGTTAATATTTATAGGAAGTTTCTCATGAAACACGTTTAAAAATTTCCTGCTGTCGTCTTATAATAATGCTTTATAACTTCACTATTAATTTATTAAAAAAATAATAATATACAAACATTAATGTACAATAAATAAATTTTAATTATAAATATCCTGATATATTTTATAGTATATTATCGTGGTGAACGCGTGGTAAAATATATAACAATGTATACTTTAACAATACAGTTGACCACTTGAAGGAGCACAATATGTAAATCATATCACCTTATTAAATTTTATTTTTCACACTAACTTTGTATTTAATAGTTAAATTTTTCATAAGAAAAGTCAATATCTATAGGCTGTTTTTTCTAAATGTAATAAATTAATTATTATTAGACAAGGAATGAGCATGTCATAATGGATTGACACCTATTGATAATTTTTAGAAAACTGATATAAAATATACCTATATTATATATTAAAT
Source organism: Danaus chrysippus (assembly GCA_916720795.1). Taxonomy (NCBI): domain Eukaryota; kingdom Metazoa; phylum Arthropoda; class Insecta; order Lepidoptera; family Nymphalidae; genus Danaus; species Danaus chrysippus. The sequence continues at coordinate 1,965,020 of CAKASE010000065.1, read as the reverse complement.
ACTTGTACATATACATTAAGACTTTGTTTACTCTCATATTTCTTTGCGTATCACAAACTTGTTCCGTGAACAATTGAAAGTTTAAAATTTACTAGAGCTGATTTGTCAAGACTAACTATAACAGGAAAAAATAATTGTACATAGAGTCCCTTGAAAGAATTGAAACTTCGTAATGTTAGTATGAAAACAGGAAGGGGAAGAAATTTTTTTTTAAAAATACTTATTTAAATTTTATATCTAAGTTTATAAATCAATCAAACTTGCTTACACATGTTATTATTTTACTGTACTAGACAGTTCTATGCTGTATTAAAAATGAATTCAAGAATTTTGATGTATATTATTATATTGACGGAAATAAATCCAGAACAATCTGAATCATTATAAAATCTAAATGTGCACTACTAGTTAGATAGATACCTTACGTAAGGTCTTTCCGTGAATACCTGAGAGCTGCAAAAATCTATTATACATCTTGAAAGAAATAAAAGTTCTTGTAATTAGCTTTATTGTATAAGAAATGGCATTATGTCGTCTTACGTTTTTCTACACAAATGTATTTTCATAATTAATTTGGCGGGAATACAGTGTATTGTCAAGTTTGACAGTTCGATGTGACGTCATAATTATTATTTTTTTGGTTATGTTCGTTCCGTTCAGAACATGCAAAGAGAACAAAGCTCATACAGCCATGTGTTTTGTAATTCGTGTCTTTAATTATTTATAAATGTCTTAATCTCCTTTTTATTCTTGACTCAAGTTTTTATATCAGGCCTAAGCCATTTCTTCTTTTAATTTTCTTCTTAAAACATTTTTTTTAATTTTAAGGCCGAGGCCATGTCTACTTTTAATTTTTTTTCTTGAATCATGTTTTAATTATAAGGTCGAAGCCATGTCTTTATTTAAAATATTTAATTTGTCAAATTCTTGTTTTTTTTACATTCCGTCTTTTTTCAATGTCAAGTCCTTGTAATGTCATTTTTAGTACAATAAATAATTTGTCAAAATCGATATAACAGTCAAATTCTGAAAATAGCTGAAAGCAAATATCTTAAACAAAACGAACAAATTAGTATTATATACATATGTACAAATAACAAGTAGATTTCATTTATAGTAGATACAATAAAGCCATAAACTGGCAAGAAGCATTCTTGAATGCTTAGTATTTGATGAAGGGAGCGCGGGATATCTTCAGCAGCTTTAAAAGTACTTAAAAGTTGGTATACAAGGACCATCCTTTGAATACTAAACTGTGGACAATCATAAAATATATGTTCGAGGGTTTCATCAGCATTATTGCAATATCTACAAGTTGAAGAGTCAAAAACACCAATCCTAAAAAGGTGAGCACCAAAACGACAATGTCCTAGACCCCATGGACAGATTGTGGTATGATACTTTCTATGGCCATAGTCACTACCCCGGGTAAACCAGGGAGAAGAGACCTTTTTCTTTATTGTAGCTAACCATTTTCCTTTTACCTTTAACACCTGATGCCACAAGTTGTAAAATTCTTTCTGTAACTTGAGTTTGAAGAGGGATAGAGCGTCTGAATAAGGAATTGGGAAATTTAAAAAGCTATGACTTAATTGATTGTGGGCCGGATTTGTAATAACTTTAGCTAAATAGTCTGCTTGCTCATTACCATGCACACCAATGTGGGCTGGTGTCCAGAATAGGACTATTTGCTTGTTTTGAGACAGCAGGTGATACAACTCTCTTATTTTATGTATAATATAGTTTGTTTTTGAATTTAATTGTGGATTTTGTAGTGCCGTTAATAAACTTAAACTATCCGTTATTATAATCCACTTAGGATGAGTCTGTGTGAATGTACTCCATAGCTGTATACACAGCTATGGATTCAGCGGAGTATATGTTTGTGAGTGGATTCAGCCTATGACCAAATCCACTTTTGACCTGACTATCATAGACAGCTATAGAGACTGCTTCATTGTTCCTAGACCCATCTGTACATATCTGATGATATCCCTGCCACCTATCAAGTTCCCTATAAATGTCTTCCTTATACTTTAGAAGACTTGACTACAATTTTAATCTGAATAAATTTTGATTCATATAACCCAAAGTAACAAGGTCATACCATGCTAGAAAATGTATTATGTTTATTAAAAATTTGTTCTGTTTCAGAAAAAAATTTAAACAAATATGAATTAATATTGGCAGTCCTGTTAATAGTGTCCCGCAGTTTAACAAGAAGTGAATGTTTACTGAGGGAGAGCAACCTTGCAAAAAATTTTGATTGTAAGTATTTAAACCTAATGGAGGTATATTACATTCCACCTGCATTGACACTATGGGAGCAGTTCGCATGGCACCAATTATAATATGCATACATTTATTTTGTATCTTTTCTAATTTATCTACTATAGTTCTTACCCCAGCAAAACAAAAAAAGCATATTCAAAATTACTCCTTTCTAATGATTTATACAATGTTAATAGAATCCTTGGATCAGCACCCCAATATGTGCCTGTTAAAGATTTTAAAACTTTACAAGCATTTAAAGCTTGAGATTCTAGAGTTTCAGCATACTTATTCCATCTAAAATTGTTTGTAAAAATAACACCTAAAAACTTTACAGAGCTCTCTACAGACATTACATTATTATTGAACAAAATATTTACATTCCCATTTCTAATTACATTTTTTGAAAAGACAACAACTTTACTTTTTTCATTGCTGACCTTCAGCCCAAGACTGATTGAGCAACATTGAGGACTGTACACGTAAAAAATTAGTATCAGAGCAATAAACAACTAAATCTTCTGCAAACTGCAGATAAGAAACTTCACACCCCAGAGTTAGATTTAGCTGATGTATGAATAGGATAAAAAGCAATGGGCTCAATACACCACCCTGTAATACACCCCTACAAGAATATCTTGGACCAAATAACTGATTGTTAACCTTAACAAACACCTGTCTGTAGTTAAAAAAATTAAAAATCCTATTTACAACTTTTCCAGGTACCTGTAGTAATAATAATACTGAGGATAATTTGTTCAGATCTACATTATTATAAGCTCCTACAATGTCAAGAAAAACACCAACTAGTACTTTATTCTCGGAACAAGCATCGTGGATATCCAGACAGAAATGACGTAGACTCTCACAAGCAGAACGTCCACAACGAAAGCCTAACTGATTGTAAGGTAAAAGATTATTACGTTCTATGTGAAAAATTAATCTCTGTTTTATTAATTGTTCGAAAATTTTTCCAACACATGAACTCATGATAAGAATCAGCCAAATTAAAGTCTTTGTCGGGTTTTAATATTGGTACCAAAGAGTCAGTTTTCCAATCCTCTGGGATAATAGAAGACGACCATAAACTATTTAATAAATTTAAAAAAATAGATAGAGTTTGAACATTTAAAAGTTTAAACATTCTGTAGGAAAGCCAATCCAGGCCACATGAAGAATCTTTTGTTGAGGCTAAAGCAGATATTAACTCTTGCATAGTAAAACAACCAATCATGTATGAATTATCACTATTTACTCCAAGAACATTATCTATACTTATCTGTTGTGAAACAGTATCCGGTGTGTATTTATACAGGGTGACTGGTGAATTACTGTCGATACTTGAGGACGTGATATTTGACGATCATATATGACAAAATTAAAAATTAATATAACATAAATATTAATAAACTTCTAAGTAAAGTTAACCAAAAGTTATGTAATTAATTACGCATCGTGTGAACACCCTACAGATTAGGTATACACACACACACTTGGAACACTTGGAACGTGTCCACACTTTATTTATTTATACGGAAATTTGGTCAAAAATTAAGTACCTATTTTTTTTACATAATTCGAATGAGAATCATGTACCGAGTATTCTCCTTAAATATTGATAGTAATTCACCAGTCACCCTGTATAAAAATGTTTGAACCCAATTGAGGTCAGAAAATAAGTTAGAACTCGGAAAGCTTTTTTTGAATTTTCTTATTTTAGTCCAAATGATTTATAGATGTCAAACGATTTATTGTTGAGCAGAATTCAGACTAACTTTTACAACGTTCTTCTTGTAAAGTGCGTTTTTTAAAGGCTTGTGCGCGTTTTAAATTAATGTAATTTTTACTATTAAGACTAGTTTTGAAATTAATGTAAGCGTTCTTGCAGTCTTCTACTACTTTTGAACATTTATCATTCCACCAAGGTACTTGACACCTTTTTCTAGGATGGTTATTATTACTATCAGTTGTGTTATGGTTTAAGCTGGGCCCGGAGAATTTGATTGCCAATAGAATAATTGCACAAAACTTTCTGTATGAGTCAAGGAGATCACTATTGTCAACTTTAAAGTTCATTAACATTTTATTAACAAATTGTTCATAACTATCCCAATTTACTAATTTCAGATTGCTGTGAAAAGGAATGTTGTTCAAAGAAATAGAGGGCTCATGTTGATCTCTTACGAGACTAAATTTTGTGATATGTCCTGATGAACTTGCCAGTCACAAGAAAGAAATAAAGAAGAAGACACCATAGTTAAATCTAGACCGTTTGGTTTCCAAAAATGAGAGCCTATAGTTGTTGGTTGACCATTATTTAAAAGTATTAAGTCATGGTCATCCATGGAATCCATAATAGCTCTGCCCCGAGAATCTATGCAACTACAACCCCAAAAAGTATGATGGGCGTTAAAATCGCCTGCAATCAACGGTTTTGGAATACTGTACAATAAACGATCGAACTTCGCCTTTTCAAAAGCAGAAAAACTATTACCAGGACTGTAAAAATTAACAAAGAAATGTATTTATGTTTCAGTTTAATAACAATTACTACATTTTGTAACGAATCATCATAAAAAGTATCTAGTTTAGAGAAATGTATACCATTTTTAATTAATATTGCTACGCCATTATGATCATTACCGCAGTCATTCCTAATAATGGTATAACCACGTAAATTAAATTGAATGCTAGGCTTGAGCTAAGTTTCTGAAATAAGAGCTACATGTATATTATTTTGGTATAGAACATTTTGAAACTCAAGTCTGTTACTTAACTGACTTTGAGAGTTCCACTGTACAATATTTAAGATTTGATGGTTGAATGTGACGATTTGCTATTTTTGTCCTGGATGGTTTCTGTAATAGCTGAGCTAATAAATTGTGAACTAATACTTATATTTTGAGTTTTATTTAAAGTTATAACTATTACTATAGATTTTGTTAATAGAGTCATTGCTTCAGAATTTGATAGTATTGCTTGGATTACTTCTTGGGTATTTAATTTTTTATTAAGGGAGGGAAAATTTTATGAATTTTTTAACGTGTCAGCATATGTATGACTTGGGTTTACTGTTTGCGATTTTCTTTTGCCTTATAGGGCACTGGCTAGAGATGGCAATGTGATTGCCATTACAATTATTGCACTTAGCTTTTTCAATGTTAACCTTGCATTCTTTGAAAGAATGCCCCTCTGCATATGGAGCATCGCGGTGAATTTTTACAAAACTTAGCCAGATGATCATAGCGTAAACATTTAAAACACTGTTTTATAGGTGAGACATATGTGGAGACAGGCAGGCGCCACATCTCAATGTGAACATAGTCCGGCAGTGAGGTAGCAGACGGAAAAGTTATTACTACGCTCTGAGTAGGTTGCAGTGTGAAGGTGTTATTTTCTCCTCTTACTTTACGCATTATGCGTCGGACAGAAATGATTTGTTTTGTTGTTGATATTGCTTTATATATTTTGTGATTGGATAGATGAGTGGGAACCGAAGAGATAACTCCAGATAGTTCGGTGGCCCCTGCTGGTATTGAAGCTTTAAGTAGTTGTTCTTTTAGATATGTAGTACATATTTTCTAAAAAGGCATTTGCCAAATTCGCACGTTGGAAAACAACATCGACGTTATATTTATTTATTTTTTTTAAATATTGTATACCTTTCACAGAGCGTATAAAACTATGTAGTACTAAGCGACATCATGTCCCTATTACTGAGTGGGACATCATTAGTACTTTCGACAAATACTATGAATTCAGACTTGGCTTCCGCATCTTCAGGGACAATAATCAGCGACCCTAAAGGGAGCGAAGGCATTTGCATCCTGCAATACTGGCGAATCCTCGCAATCGGAATCACTGCTTGTGCTGAAATTCAAGGACTCACCCGAATCCTTCTTTTTACGTTTTTTCACCATCTCTCCACATAAACACTTATATACAGACTAAATTTTACTTCTTTACAATAAACTAAACAAAAATATGCTAATTATGGTATAAAACTATATAAAATAATTAAAATTTTCAAAAAGCCCGCGTCAACGTTTCAATTCCCGCGCTCTTTTTTCCGACCTTCCCTTTATCAATAAATTTATTACCATTTTCTTATACTATTTTTATAAATGCTTTTACTGGTCTGGACACGAGTCCTTTTGATCTTGACCATTTTCTTATAGCGATCGGTGTTGCTAGGATAAAGTAATTTTCTTATGAATTATATAAACACAAATAGACTTTAATTATTATCTAAATCTATTAACTAAATCTGTTAATTATAATGGAGACATTAAGGAGCTACAGATACTGTATAGAGAGATTTTGTCCATTGTTTATAAATTAACAGTATAAACAATCAATATGCCAAATAACAATATATCTTAATAATAACTAATTCGGTAGTCGTTGTTTTTTTTATTTTGGCTCACGGGTAAGAGTTATTAATTATTTAAACAATCTTAAACCTATAGTTAATATTTATAGGAAGTTTCTAATGAAACACGTTTAAAAATTTCCAGCTGTCGTCTTATAATAATGCTTTATAACTTCACTATTTATGTATTAAAAAAAATAATATACAAACATTAATGTACAATAAATAAACTTTAATTATAAATATCCTGATATATTATATAGTATATTATTGTGGTGAACGCGTGGTAACATATATAACAATGTATACTTAAACAATACAGTTGACCATTTGAAGGAGCACAATATGTAAATCATATCACCTTATTAAATTTTATTTTTCACACAAACTTTGTATTTAATAGTTAAATTTTTCATAAGAAAAGTCAATATCTATCGGCTGTTTCTTCTAAATATAATAAATAGACAAGGAATGAGCATGTCATCATTGATTGACACCTGTTGATAATTTTTAGAAAACTGATATAAAATATACCTATAATATATATTAAATACTTGTACATATACATTAAGACTTTGTTTACTCTCAAATTTCTTTGCGTATCACAAACTTATTCCGTGAACAATTGAAAGTTTAAAATTTACTAGAGCTGATTTGTCGAGACTAACTGTAACAGGAAAAAATAATTGTACGTGGAGTCCCTTGAAAGAATTGAAACTTCGTAATGTTAGTATGAAAACAGGAAGGGGAAGAAAATTTTTTTTAAAAATATTTAAATTTTATATCTAAGTTTATAAATCAATCATACTTGCTTACAAATGTTATTATTTTATTGTACTAGACAGTTCTATACTGTATTAAAAATGAATTCAAGAATTTTTGATGTATATTATTATATTGAAGGAAATGAAACCAACACAATCTGAATCATTATAAAATCTCTATGTGCCCTACTAGTTATATAGATACCTTACGTACTTAAGCTGCAAAAATCTATAAAACATCTTGAAAGAAATAAAAGTTCTTGTAATTGGCTTTAATGTATAAGAAATGACATTATGTCGTCTTACGTTTTTCTACACAAATGTATTTTCATAATTAATTTGGCGGGAATACAGTGTATTGTCAAGTTTGACAGTTCGATGTGACGTCACTAACAGGAACAGTAAAAAATAATTTAAGATTTGTATCAGAATAAATAAAAATTGATAAACGGTTTGATACACACTTACATACCCTTAAACAATTAGATGTTAGTTAGTAGACAAATGGAAAGGATGACCTGATGTCTGACTTTCATGTTTTATTTAAAAGTAATCTTACATCTTACATTGCTGATAAATTTCATTTTATTCCGAAGATTTTTAAATATAAGTTGTATATAATATGTGTTATTTAAAACTTTTCTTTTTCATCTTCCAAAACCGTTCTCCCAATTATTTGAGGTCAACCTACCTTGCCATGCGTTTCTATAAAAGGAGATTTAATAAAAAAACTTTTATCTCTTCAAGTTATTTTTATCTGTCGGATGAATCACATGTATATATATGTACATTGGAAACATCGCGTGTACGGTGTAGCATCATTTTATGACACAATATAACTAATTTGTACATGTCCTTTGCCTACTCTTACAACTATTTAAGGAAAACAATAATGTTATAGTATATGGAGTGTGCCCTAGATTATAAGTTAGATAACCTTATTTATAGAATTACTTGATATGTCTTTATAAGGCGTTTTATAAATGAAACACCTTTTAAGTTACCGCTTGTGTTTCTCTGATGTACTTCTTTAAGTATCCATTTAATGTTATATACTTTTTTTATATTTTTTTATCTCATATTTATAATTTATATCATCTTGGATTATTCGTTATTATATAAATATTGTTTTTTTTTCTTAAAATTTTCATCATTTTCACAAGTAAAACATTCAGTACTAACACAAAACTTTTAATAAGAATTATGTAAATTCTTACGATGTCATTCAATATTTAAAGATAAGGGTCTCAAAAATGGTAATGTATATAACGTCTTATTTATATGTGATATATGTATTTATATCATTTTTCAGTTATATTATTTATTTTATAACTAGCTTTCGAGTTAGAGTTCGGTTATTTCTTTCGGTTATACTTTCAAGTCTGGAATAAAAACTATCCTATGTTCTTTCTCAAGGTCAGCTCTGTCTCTGTATCAAATTTCATTAAAATCAGTTCAGTGGTTTAGGCGTGAAAACGTAACAGACAGACAGACAGAGTTACTTTCGCATTTATAATATTAGTAGGGATGTAGGAGTTCATAATCATGGTAAAAAATAATATGTGTATTAAATAAACAAAACATATTTGTTGTTTAGCGCGAATTTTATTTTAGTTATTTGGTTCGCACTTTTTTGTGACAAAGTTTGTATACTTGCTTGTTGTAAAAGCGATATTAATGATGTCTCAACTCGTAAGCCATTATCAGTCTCCTTTTTGTTATAAAGATATGTGATTTCGGTTTTATTAGTCATATAGGTACTGAAAAAAGTCACTTGACTTAAAACAACTATGTGTGGGTGGATGTTTGTTATCTTTGAAGAGTAGATCAAATATAGTATAATGTTTTTGTGATTAGAAACTGAGCTCTATTAGTCTCAAATTATTGTTAAAATTCAGTTACTAATTATCAAAATCGTACAAGTAAAGAAAAGTCATAACTGTACCTACTAGTATTTGAATATCTTTTAATTCGACTCTTAAAATATGATTGATAAATCATCATTGATATTTATAATATTTTAAATGTAAAATAAAACAACGAAGCATAAGTTTAATTTTTATTTATTTTATTCAGGTACATTACATAACATAATTTATTAATATCGTAAAATAATAAATTAACTTAATTCAACAGATGATCACGCGAGAGGTTCACAATAAATATCAGTCTTAGTTTCCACCTAGTTCACCTAGTATGTATAACTCTAGTAGCCTAGTCGACCTCCTCGACGGTGGGTCCGTTCCCTCTGGCAGCCCCCGCCCCCGCAGCCCCCGCCGCGCCCTGCCCCGCGCCGTGCAGCTTGCTCATGAGCGGCGAGCAGGCCGCCTGCAGCTCCCTCAGCCGGTGCTCGTACTCCTCCCTGTCGGCCAGCGTGTTGTTGTCCAGCCAGCGCAGCGCCTCGTCGCACGCGCTCCTCGCGGCGCCCTTGTCTCCGTCGCTCAGCTTGTCCCCGGCCTCCTCCACGGCCTGCTTCACACTGAACACGTACGCCTCCAGCTGGTTCCTGGCGCCCACCCTCTGCCTCTGCCGCTCGTCCTCCTCCTTGTACCGCTCCGCCTCCGCCAGCATCCTCTGGATCTCGCTCTGCGACAGCCGGCCCTTGTCGTTCTTGATCACGATGTTCTTGCTGCGGCCCGTGCTGCTCTCCTTGGCCGACACGTTCAGGATGCCGTTGGCGTCCAGGTCGAAGGTCACGTCTATCTTGGGCACTCCGCGCGGCGCCGGCGGGATGCCCGTCAGGTCGAACGTGCCCAGGAGGTTGTTGTCCTTCGTCATCGCTCGCTCGCCCTCGTACACCTGGATGGTCACGGCCGGCTGGTTGTCCGAGTACGTGGTGAAGGTCTGCGACTGCTTGCAGGGGATCTTGCAGTTGCGTTCTATGATCTTGGTCATCACTCCTCCGGCCGTCTCGATGCCCAGAGACAGCGGCGCCACGTCCACGAGCAGCACGTCCTGGATCTTCGAGTCGCTCTCTCCGCCCAGGATGGCCGCCTGCACCGCCGCGCCGTAGGCCACCGCCTCGTCCGGGTTGATGGACAGGTTGAGCTTCTTGCCGCAGAAGAAGTTCTGCAGCAGGCTCTGCACCTTCGGGATGCGAGTCGACCCGCCCACGAGCACCACGTCGTGGATCTGGCTCTTGTCCATCTTGGCGTCCTTCAGAGCCTTCTCCACCGGCTCCAGCGTGCCGCGGAACAGGTCGGAGTTGAGCTCCTCGAACCTGGCGCGCGAGACCCGGGTGTAGAAGTCGATGCCCTCGTACAGAGCGTCTATTTCGATGGTCGCCTCGCTGCTGGAGGACAGCGTCCTCTTGGCGCGCTCGGCGGCCGTGCGGAGGCGTCTCAGCGCGCGAGGGTTGGATCGAAGGTCTTTCTTGTACTTTCTCACAAATTCTTCAGCGAAATGATTCACCAGCCTGTTGTCGAAGTCCTCTCCTCCCAGATGCGTGTCTCCAGCGGTGGCCTTCACCTCGAACAGCGAGCCCTCGTCGATGGTCAGGATGGACACGTCGAAGGTGCCGCCGCCCAGGTCGAAGATCAACACGTTCCGTTCTCCTTTGAGGTTCTTGTCCAGGCCGTAGGCGAGTGCGGCGGCTGTGGGCTCGTTGATGATGCGGAGCACGTTCAGGCCTGCGATCGCTCCGGCATCCTTGGTCGCCTGGCGCTGGGAGTCGTTGAAGTAGGCCGGGACCGTGACTACGGCGTCGCGGACCGTGGTGCCGAGGTACGCCTCCGCGGTCTCCTTCATCTTGACCAGCACCATGCTGCTGATCTCCTCGGGCGCGAACCTCTTCGTCTCGCCCTTGAACTCCACTTGTATTTTCGGTTTGCTACAGTCGTTGACCACTTTGAAGGGCCAGTGCTTCATGTCGGCTTGTATCTTAGGGTCGTCGAATTTGCGGCCGATTAACCTTTTCGCATCGAAGACTGTGTTGTTGGGGTTCAGGGCCACCTGGTTCTTAGCAGCGTCGCCGATCAGTCTCTCCGTATCCGTGAAGGCCACGTAGGATGGAGTCGTCCTGTTGCCTTGGTCGTTTGCGATGATTTCCACATTCCCATGTTGCCAAACACCAACGCAGGAGTAAGTTGTACCGAGATCAATTCCAATAGCGGGCATGATTTCTTTAATTTCTTCACTTATCAATAACACTCAATAAATACACTCTCGATGAAATGCAATAACACTTGCAAAACTTCGCTTCGGTCGTACCGAACTCTTCTTCTTCACTGTTTCGTATTTCAAATTATACTGAGTATACGCGCCAAGCCAAGCCCTTATATATGAAATGAATAAGACTCGAGATTATTCTACACTGTACTAGAACGCACCAATGAGGTTCATGGAAGATTCTAGAATGTTATGGAATTACCAATAGCAGCTTCAAACGTTTTACGTAAAGGAGATAGAAGTATATGCCATCTCAATTTAGTGTTGCATCCATTTAAATATTTCCCCAGTATATTGAAGCTCCAGACAGTCTCAAGCAAAAAGTTACTTGTATATTATGTAATTAATTTATTGATTGTTGTATATCTGTTTATAGTAAAATTACTTAATAAAAATATATAGACGTATTTTGTTGGTGTTAATTGTTACGAAAATTATTTTTATCTTAAATATTAATAGAACATAATTTTATATTTATAGACCAGTGCCGATAGCTTTTAAAACATAATTAAATTATAGTAGGGAGACTCATTAGAAAAGGAGGAAAATATTATAAAAATTAAAGGAAAAATAATTTACGGGCGATCTGAGGTCGGGAAGGGTATGGGAGTGGGTATTTAAACTAAAGTCCTACGGAAAAATGTTATACGGCAAAGTTGTAAGTAATAAAAAGATCTAAAACTTTTGTAGTAACATGTTTTTCACATAACCTCAAAATTTATGTGAAATATTCGAAAAACCAAGTTTTTGGTTTTTTATTGATATTTAATAGTTGTGCACTCTGGAAGTTCTCCAGATAGTGCCTCATTTAGGTAATTTACAGAAAATTGACATTAAGCTGCTAAAATTATTAAAACTAAATTGAAAGAGCATTTTCTAAACGGTATCGAGTGTCATTTCATTAAAAGGGACATGATTATTTTAACCAAAAATGGTACTGTAAGTAAGAAACTTATATTTTTTTCTTCACCATCGGAAAATAGAGATTTCAACAAATAGTAAACATACCAAATTTTTGAAAATAGCTGATATTTTGACGGGTGATTTTTCGATTGAGAAATGAGGCTGATTATTCGGTAATTATTGAAAATAAGCTGAAAAAGTAATTATTTCTGTATCAAATAAATTACAGTGCATTTGTAATATCCAAACTGAAAGTTTTCACAAAATTTGTGTCAAAATATTCTTTTTTGTAAGAAATGAAAATAAAAAACCAAAAACTTGGTTTTTCGAATATTTCACATAAATTTTGAGGTTATGTGAAAAACATGTTACTACAAAAGTTTTAGATCTTTTTATTACTTACAACTTTGCCGTATAACATTTTTCCGTAGGACTTTAGTTTTGCCGGAAATAAAGAAAACCCACTTTTTACCCTTAAATACCCACCCCCATACCCTTCCCGACCTCAGATCGCCCGTAAATTATTTTTCCTTTAATTTTTATAATATTCCCCTCCTTTTCTAATAGGTTTCATTCTACTATAATTTATTTTCACTTTTCATTAATTTTAAAGGCTTCTCCACTGGCCTATTAATGAAATGAGTATATTTTTGATTTTTACCATTTATAAATTGGTAAGAAAGGTTACTTTAGAATGTTTAACGGGCAACATTATGGAAAGCTCTGGTAATTTTTAACTGCGTAGAAAGAGATAGTGAATATAGTAGACTTTTCGAGATTATTGACTGAACTACTCCCCACTAGATGGCGCTGTTATAAAGTGAATTAGTATTTATTTGTACATATTTAATATGAATTCGATGTTTTAATATAATTTGTTAATCAGGTAAGTTTTAAAGTAAGCAATTGTGTTAATAAAAACAATTATTATAAAAAATACTTAGTGAATTTAAGCTTACATATACACTTGTTTTAAAGATAAATTATTTTACATATAAAATAGGTAGTGATGTTTTAATTAAATTAAATCAAATTTTTATATTTATTATGAAATTAAATTATTCATAATTGGAAAGATTGTGGTGTTTACTGATATTAATTTTTAAATTTTAGTTAAATATTATAGGTATGCAAAATTTATTAGTATGTACAAACTACAAGGTAAATTATTATGGCTAACTACATTTAGTACGTAATCTTAATTTCCCTTTTAAACTATATTATTGCTACTTAAATATTAATTATAAAGTATTTTTATAATATCTTATAATGTGTGTCTATAAATTAATTGATCATCACAAAAATATTTTTGTTTTACACCAGTAGTCGTCAAGGACTCAAAATCTCAAGATTAGGGGTTTCAAACAAAATGAAAAACTAGCTTTGAAATATAGCGATATATATTTATGTATTGACAATTTATTCTGGTAGTTCGTTAGCCAGGTGAAAATTGGGTTAATTATTTCTTCTCGATAGATAATTGGTGATACACATCAGACAATCCCTACTAATATTATAAATGCGGAAGTAACTCTGTCTGTCTGTTACGCTTTCACGTCTAAACCACTGAACTGATTTTAATGAAATTTGGTACAGACATAGAGTTGACCTTGAGGAAGGACATAGGATAGTTTTTATCCCAGACTTTTGAAAAGTTCTCTTGGAAACGCGATATAACCGCACTCCACGCGGATGAAGCCGCGGGCGGAAAGCTAGTAGTATCATAAAGCCTTGTGACAATATAAAAATAAAAATTGTTACATTCACTCATTTCCTCTCGCCTAAAAGTGTATCAAGTTATACTCGTAGCCAACCCAGTATCTCAACAGAAAAACATAATCAGCTGGCTATAACATACTGCATTGTACGTCAGCTGATGTCTCGATAATGGAATATTTGTTTCACATCAATATTTGAGTGCTATGCCGATTGCCGAATAATTAAAGAGACGCCATTTCCTCCCACTGAAAATTTGTGAGCTGATTTTAAATATACTTCTGTGATAAATGAAAAAAATCTCAGCTCAGTTGGTCAGTTGATGCCTTTTAATAGTTAGTAAATGCTTCTGGATAACTCCTACGCAACGTTCAAAGTATCAGCTGACGATTTTTCCACCGAGATACAGCCAGCTGACGTATATATTTATCAATAGTTACATATGAGCTAACATGAGGTAAATTTTTATCGAGACATCAGCTGACGTACAATGCATTATGTTATAGCCAGCTGATTATGTTTTTCTACTGAGATATTGGGTTAGCTATAACTTGACAAATTTTTAGCACAAAGGAAATGAGTGAATGTAATATTTTTTTACAAGCGTGGGAGGTTACAACTGATCACCCCCCTCCCCCCGTATAGTTCGATTTTCTGATGTATTTAATTAACAATCACTTGAGAGGAACTTAATCATATAAATCTGTTACTAGCTCTCGGGCTATAGATGGCGCAACGCTTTATAATGTTATATATAGATTGTTTAATATTTTGTTAGAAATTAAATTATCATACACATATAAACGCAATAAACCTTATTACCTATATAGTAATAATTGATTTGAACGAATCGACCATAGACAACACATGTATAATCATTTCATATTCAACCTCCTTTCTATATTTTATGAACGAAGCAAACAAAGTGATTATAATAATTAATTTATACAAAAATATCATAATACACAGCAGCATGACATTACATCGATTATCGCGATTGTCTTTATAATAACTGTTATCAGATTACCGCAATCTAATCTTTTTACAACACATAATTGACAACAGCGGCGGGAGACGGTCGTCCGCCATGTTGGAGTAGATTAAAAAACAATATGGCTAAACAAGTTAGTTGTGTGCCGTTTTTGAGGCAGGTGAGTTTAATAAATTTAAACATATATTAATTTAAATTTATTTAAATCTTTCAATTAAAAATATGTTTTAACTTTTTTGGTATATCATAATATTATTTGACAAAATATTTTAATATGTAAAGTATAGAAATACTTATTTAAATCCCATATATTATAATAATAATATATTTTCATAATGACATAATAGTTAATACCTCTTGAATCGCCTTTCGCTAGATTGATTAATGGATACTTAAAACAAATATGTTTTTCTCATACATTATATCTGTACACAGATTAAAAGTCCTTGTAAATGTCAAATTATATGACTAATAACTTTTTTTAAATTATGCAAATAATGAAATGACATTCGTTGTAAAATTTATTGACATCAAATTATATTATTACATGTTTGAGAGGAAAATAAATAGAATATTATAAAAACATCACAATTTTTAGTACAGAACATATATATATATATATATATATATATATATATATATATTCTTTTAAACTGGAATTGTGGGATATTTTTAGGCTAGATCGTTATGCCTCATAAAATTGTATCTGTCAAAAATAATGAAAAGTTTTATTTAAATTTAAGAAATGTTTAACATTTCATATAGGTAGATGTATTTTATATATTTTAAGGCGAATTATGTTATAGAGATGAAATTCTAATTATCAAGATAATTTTTTTTTAACTTGCGATTGTATCCAAGCAGTCACAGATAAAAAACTAGTAATAAATGTTTTTAAATCATGATGAGTATCAGGTTAATTCAAAAATTTTGCACGTACCATTTTAACATAGACGCTATTTTAAGAATTAGCGATGCCATGTTATGTTTCCTTGAAAAATTAGTTCGAATACTGTAAATGGAATGATAAATATTTGAAAAAACAAAACGTAAGATATGGGAAAATAACAAAGGATTTTTTTAAATTAATTTTATCTTAAGTCACTTTATTTTATTTTCATTATTACTTTAATTAACAAATGATTGAGAATTATGAAAGCGATAGCCGTATGTAGCAAGAAAAACATAAAAATTGGCTCTTTATTATTAAAAATTTTACATCTCAATCGAGTTTCAACTGTAATTTCAAACTTAATTTTTATTTTGTTAATATATTATTTTTCGTTTGTTTTAATTTTATTCATATTTGTCCAAAGTCGTATAGGGAACACTAAATATATTATTATAATATTTAGAAGTACATATTTTACAAATATTATTAGAATGCGAACGTTTTTTTTTTTGAAATATGTACCTACTTTGATTTTTGTATAATTCTTTAGATTTAATGATATGATGATTCAACAAAAATATTAAAAAAAAACTTTAAACTTAATAGTTATATATAAAAATATAGTCTTGAGTGACGTTTTCTTTGAAACTTTTTTTCGTTACTTTTCAATATGAAATAAGTATATTAAAATAAATATATATATGTATCTATAAATTATACACCCGATGTCAATTGTCATGTTATTATGATTTTCTATTAGCACAGAAATTTATTATAGTATACATATATAATAATAAGGCGACCTCGATTATTTTACTATTTTTTTTTATAATTACGTATTTTTTCGTAATCAGATGTCGTTTATCGATTTTGCAAATACCAATCGCATTGATAAAATGATGATTTATTTTCAACTTAGTAACGTCTATCTTACTATTATGTATGTGATATTTGAACGTCAAAATATATATACTAGTTTTTGTCCGCGACTTCGTCCGCGTTAATTTCGGAATTAGTACTTAATAATATATGTTTAGCTGAAAGGACGAACTCTATTCCGACCTAGAGGTCATAAATAATTAGATATTGGAATTTATTAATTGTTTCCTTTTTCTGTCGAACAGAATTTAATATCCTATGTCCGTCTCCTAGTTCTAAGCTATCTCCCCGCCAATTTTCAACCATATCCCTACAGCCGTTTTTGAGTTATAAATAGTGTAACTAACACGACTTTCTTTTATACAATATATTTATAAGATATAATGACTTCGTAAAAAATGTTTTTATTAAATGTACCTAATTACAACCAGTTGTTAAAGTGTTTAAATAAATATCTTTATAAAATTTATTTCGGGAGACATATAATGCATTCCCAAAGAGGGTTGATGTCAGTCAGGCGGCCGGTCGTGAAAACAATTAGTCAAAACTCTTCACAACAAGTAAGGCAGACCCTGGCTAAAGCTGGGAAATTGCCAGCTAGAAGTAGAAGACATATAATGTAAAAGATTTTTTATAATTGCTATATAACCTTCATCTTTAAAAAGCAATAGATAAGTTATCACAAGTTTGATCGTATGTTACTGTAGACGTTTCAACCTTCTACGATTTGATTGCTGATAATGATTCGCCTATATTAATATTGGATTAAAATATTCTGAAATCAATTACTCAATTGTTTTACTTTAATATAATATACAAAGTGGTAAAGCAGTATTTAAATGAAACTAATATTTTTCGGATTATACTACGCGTATTATATAGAGGGTTGATGTCAGGCAGGCGGCCGGTTGTAAAAACAATTAGTCAAAACTATTCACAACATGTTAGGCAGACCCTGGCTAAAGCTGGGAAATTGCCAGGAAGAAGAGAAAAAGACTACGCGTATTTTATAATTGTAAAAACTACATAATCCCGACGTTCCGGTTGCTGAAATGTAAATCACTCTAAAGTCTTTGATCTCATTATGGTTATGAAGTATTTTATACTTTGAATGAATCTAAGACTACGCGACTGTTGCCAGAAGCCGTATTTAGCTTATAAATCAGTAGTTACTGATTCTTTGGGAGATTTTAACGCTGCTATTGTAAGCGGCAACTCTGTTTCATATTATAAACCTCTGTCTGAACTGATATAGAAGACATTTGTTCATGTAATAACTAATTTGCAGATCTATTCTTAAATCAGGATAGGTTAAAAATTGTCTCTGAAAAGATCTCCTTGAATGTAAGAAGACATGTTTGTGGGAAAACAACTAAAACTTGTTTCTATCCCTACTAATATTATAAATGCGAAAGTAACTCTGTCTGTCTGTCTGTCTGTCTGTCTGTCTGCTACGCTTTCACGCCTAAACCACTGAACTGATTTTAATGAAATTCGGTACAGAGATAGAGTTGACCTTGAGAAAGAACATAGGATAGTTTTTATCCCAGACTTTTGAAAGGTTCTCTTGGAAACGCGATATAACCGAACTCCACGCGGCGAAGCTGCGGGCGGAAAGCTAGTATTAAATAATTGTTGAAAGGCGAATTTTGATTTTCTATAAATATCAGTGAGAATGACTCATTCACAAAATAATAATAATAATACATAAAATGTCAATAAAAATAATGATACATAAATTCTCAAAATATAATAATAATAATAATTAATTAATTCATTTGTAAATTAGTAAATTAATTTATTGAAGTTATTTAGATGTTTAAAAAAATGTGTAAAGTAAGTACTTTAGACTGATACACAGTGCTAATGAATCTTCTATAAGTGATATCGAGAATAGTCTGTTCGTAATTAAGCTAAAATTTCCCTTTTTCTATACTTTATATATTTTTATCGTTTATTGTATTATGTTTAGTTACAAAATAATGTCATTACAATTGAGTATTGAGATAATATAACGCTGTACACGGATTTACCTTCATATGTTGTTAAAAGCGATAAACTTGAAGAGCATCACAAATAATACAATACTGTCATTAATACATATATTGACACAATTAGATATTATTGAGAGAAATATATAGGAATGAGAGATTTAGTTAGTATTCATAAAATTAATGGATGTTTTGTATAATTTACGAAACAATTGTTTAATAGATAATTGTCATGTTTTAAATCATTATTGAACTAATTTCTTGAAATAAAACTAATTTTTTTTAATGTTACGCGTTTACGTAAACGTGTAGAAAAATATTAGTTTTATTTGAATAAATACTCACGAATTTAGAAAAATAAAGTCGAGTAGTAAGTCCGAAAAATATTAAGTTATTTCATTTAGATATAGTTACTTAAATTTCTTATTTAAGACGTCGTATCATACAAAATATTAATCTATACTATGTATAAGTCAGCAAGATTCCTAGTATTCCTCATACATCTAGTATTCCTCATACATCTAGTATTCCTCATACATCTAGTATTCCTCATACATCTAGTATTCCTCATACATCTAGTATTCCTCATATATCTAGTATTCCTTCTTATCATAGAACTCTCTTTATAATTCCAGTGTTTCCTCACAGCGAGCGTGGCCATCAATATCGTGGGTCACGGCAGCGTCATCGGCTTCTCAGCAATCCTCATACCAAGTCTACGCCGACCAGAGTCCCACGTACAAGCTACACCCAGTCAAGAATCATGGATAGGTAGGTTCATGAATAACAAGATAATGGAACTAATATTATCGGAATACTACGCGTATATCACATCTTGTTTTCGTGATCATGGTTGCTGAAACGTAACCGAAACGTATTGAGTATGTAGTTTAAATAATAAATAATGCGTAGTAATAGACAATATTAGTTTCATTTAAATGAATTATCGTGAGTTTTAGATCTCATTTTATATTATGATTTTGGTTACTGTAATCGGATGTTAAATTGGTATTAATTGGAAATTAACTTGTTGGTATATATATGTTTGAATGCTAAATAATTGTTTCTCGTGAATATAAGGAAAATATAATTCCTCCTTATTGTACATATATAGTCAATGTTTTAAACTTCAAAAAACGTTAATAAATTTGAAACTATTACAAAAATGCTGTTGTTAACTGTTAAATCGAAATCAATCAAAAATATATTTTAATCACTGAATATATTGATTTATTTCACTGTTAATTATTACAAATTTTTAATAACTTTTCTTTTTATAACTTTCCAGCGGCGATCATAGGCTTCGCGTTGATAGCGGGCAACTTCATCATTACTCCACTGATGGACACTTTAGGCAGAAAGAAATGCCACTTGATGACTATCCTGCCGGTTCTGACTGGCTGGTTCCTATTGCTGTTGGTGAACAATGTAGCTGGTATCATTACCGCGCGATTTCTTCAAGGAGTAGCAATGGGCATGCTTGGACCTCTGGGGTCTATCATCATCGGAGAAATGACAGACCCCAAGAATAGAGGAGCGTTTTTAACAAGCGTCTCCCTATCACTCACGATTGGAGTGCTATCAACGCATACCATGGGATCGTTCTTGAGTTGGCAACAGAATGCCTTAGTATGTTCCTTTATAACCTTCACAAGTCTTCTTTTAATTATTTACAGTCCAGAATCACCCGCGTGGTTGATAGCTAAGGGCAGGATTAAAGAAGGAGAGGAGATATTCTTCTGGATAAGAGGAAGAGATCCCGACCAAGAAGCAGAATTTGAGAAGATGGTTGAAGCGCAAACTATGAAGAGGAAATCTAGTGTAATAGGCCAAGAATTATCCTTCAAGATAAAGGTCAGACGGTTTTTCGCGTATCTGAAGGAAACTTCAAAGAAACCGGAGTTCTATAAGCCTATTATCATAATGTTTCTTCTCTATACTATGTTTCAATTCGCTGGTATCAATGTTATAAGTTCTTACGCGACGGATATCATCCATACAGTTGTTGGTCCGGACGCAGATGCTAAGTTTTTGATGGTCATGTTGGATGTTGAGCGACTTATTTGTAATATTATCGCTGTGTTCTTCATGAAGACTTTAAAGCGTAGAACTTTATTGTTCTGTAGCGGCGCGGTCTGTGTGTTGTCATATATTGGGAAGAGCGCTTATGTTTTCGCCAAGCAATCAGACATGTTGCCGTTCGATAATAAATGGATTCCTATCACTTTGATTGGATTGTACATGTGTTCTTTGACTGTTGGTATATCGTCTATACCGTTTGCGGTGTCTGGAGAGATATTCCCATTGGAATACAGAGGATTGGGCGGAGGAATTAGTGTTTTAGCTCTGTCATTAAACTTCTTTGTATCGGTTAAATCTTTCCCAGTTTTAGCCAACGCGATAGGACTACCTATAACGTATTTGATGTACGCCGGTGTAGTAGTGTTATGTTTAATAGTAATTTACTTTATGATGCCAGAAACTAAAGATAGAACTCTTCAAGAGATTGAAGATAGCTTCAAAGGTTACTCTCCAGCCGACCAGAAAAGTGCTGAACCATTGAATGGACCAACCAATGGAGAAATGAGACGATGCAGTTCTCACATACTGTATTAAAACAAATATTATAGTGTTGTGAATATACAAGGACTTTATTTAAAAGTTAGAAATAAATTTAGTGTTAATCTCAGTATATTGTTGTGATCAAATAAAAGTCAAATTTTTTTAGAGTATTTTATTAGAATTTTATAATTTATCCTATATTTTACAATCCAGATAGTTTTTCACAATAATAATGATGACTATCTCTTGTCTGATATACAAAGCGTCAATTATTTATTCTCCTATGTCTTAACTACTTGGCCAACTCTGTAGTTGGAAGGCGTTTCCTATTTCTTCTATTTCTTTCCTCAACCTTCTTCCACTTTCTCCAACATTCTGTCTTTTTCTTCGACATCACCTTTCGTATCCTTGACGCCTTTGAAATGACATTCGATCTCATACAAAGTCTTGCCCTTCGTTTCTGGCAGGAGGTAGTAGAGAAATACGCCACATAGAGCAATACTGAGGCCATAAAGACAGAATGTACCCTTGACGCCGATTTGTCTGAATGATGTTGGGGCTGTTTTAACGACGACGAAAAACATGAGAGAGAGAAACATACCTGATATACCACTGCCAAGAGATCTATAAGCTAACGGGAATATTTCACCGGCTATTGCCCAGGGAATAGGAAGAATACCTATCGTCTTACCAAATATATAAACCAGAGTTGGTATTACAGGAACCCATTTACACTTTTCGGGTAAATATCCGAAGTCTCTCACGTACAATAGAATAGATGTCAGTAATAATGAGATCACACTAACATTTATGCCAAAAAATAATACGGTTCTTCGATTAAATTTATTGACCACCACACAAGATAGGACGGCTGTAGCGAACCTAACTATATCTACCATTAGCATACTAGTGTAAGGCTCTATACGATTATCAGTGACCTCCTTCATCATTGGAACAGTATAAGATGGTACCACCGTCATACCAGAAATTTGAAACAATACAAACATAAACATCATTATAACGGTAGGTTTATAAAAACTCGGCGACATAACTATATTCATATAATACTTGATCTTTGATACTTTAGGTAACACAATAGTCTTCTTCTTCTGACTATTGAGCATGACTTCCAATTCTCTTTCCGATTCGTCGTCATCGCCTCTGAACCACCGAAATGTTTTGCGGCATTCATCAAACTTGCCGATTGATGCTAAATACGGTGGAGTTTCTGGTGTTAATGATATGAGAATCAGAGATAGGACGTAGCAGCTGCCACAAGCCAGGGCCGCTTGGCGCCAGAATAGGATTGAACCGAAGATATGGGCTACCAACATTCCAGTGGCGAAGGAAAATGCTATCGTGGCGAGGAATGCTCCTCTATGTTTTGGCGCTGAATACTCCGCGATGGATATAGGAGCTGCTGCGGCCTGAACACCCATACCGAAACCCTGGAATAATCACATTATTTATATTATTTAATGAATATAATAATTTTTAAAACTACATACTCTCCACGTTTCAGTTACTTTGAAGCAACCGGGATCACGGACAAACGAGATGTAGTTTTTAAAAATAAGAAAATAAAGAGTACATAGAAATCAGAAACTAATACTTTCATTTAAATAATTACTCGCGATAGTCTTAGATCATATTTATAGACAATCAAAGAATCACCCTACAAATCAATCATTTTACTTGTTTAAAAATATTCTATGAGTATTTTATTGATATTTGAATATTATAAAATTGAATAAATAAATAATGAGGTAATTATAATGGCGAGAAATTAAAACCAATATTATTCATTAAGATAGAAAAGTTATTTATCTAGTTAGACAAAATATTTTTAATTTATTTATTTGAGGATCCCCAACAAATGATACACAGAATACAATTTTAGACTAATCAATACTAAATATTACAGAAATTGTGCTATTTCAATTACAGGAGATCACAGCTTGCTAATTAAATATGACTAAGCAAAACAATATGAAGTTAAAGTTAAAAATATTTAAAAAACAAAAATATTAAAAACTATAATTATATATAAATAATTGTATATATATATTATTTCTTTAGGATATATATTTTAAATCGAATGAATAAAATTTTAGAAACTATTATGACCTTATTAAAATGGAATTGTCAATTCGACGAAAACACCGTTTACAGTTCATAGATGTCGCTACGTATTGAGTAAAATTATACAAAAAAGTGTACTTGGATAAAAAAAACATAATAATCAATGAACAAACAAACAATTTAATATTATTGTTACATGTTTTAATGAGGACGAAGTAAACAAAATGATTATCGATGTGGCCGGTCAAGTGATGCATGTGATTGGAGCGAGGCTGTTCTCATTGATATTATATTACGATCATATGAACTATCAACTATACAATCATTATGAGATCTAAGACTTGCTATTTATTTAAATTAAACTAATATTTCTCGTATTACTACGTGTATTTTTTAAATACATACTGAGATTCATATCCCGTTTCCGTGTTCACGGTTGCTTCAAAGTAATCGAAACGTCGGGAGTATCCTACTAATATTATAATTGCGAAAGTTTGAGTGTGCGTGTATGTTTGTTACTTCTTCACGCTCAAACGGCTGAACCGATTTTGATAAAACTTTGTATACAGGAAGCTGACGTCCAGGAATAACACATAGGCTACTTTACATCCCGAAAATCCGCGGGTAACACAGCGGGGCGTAGCTAGTATATTATATTTATTAAAATACTGAATGAGGCCTTAACTAACCTGTAAGGATCTACTGATGAGTAGTGCGGTAGGATCCTTAGCTGCTACCATGAGTGCCCAGCCCGCGAGCGAGGGTAGAGTACTCAACATGTTAGTGAGTCGACGACCCAGCCTCTGCATCATGAACGGTGCCACCAAGATACCGCTGATGAGAGCCAGGCCCAGGATCGACGCTGAAAAATATATATGAGGCTGATATGAATTATATATTGAAAATAAAACAATATACCTAATATCGTTTTAGATGTTTAAATAGTATAGGTACATTAGTTAGGCTATTATTAAGAACTAATGTTATTTATATAGTAACAGATTATGCTTTATGAAAATTTTTAATTGTATAGTGACGTAACGTATAGAGACTAATACCTCAAAATAATTATAAATTAAATTTAAATTCCATGATTCTAGAATGTTCGATATATAAATCAGGGAAAACATAATTGTTGAGTGATACATAAGATTATTATTGAGTTAAATATATTTGTTCTAAAATAATAATAATATAATATACCCATGTCTGAATATCACGTATTTATTATTTCAAATGATACAATAATACTTAGTTGCGACCTTTGCGATCCTAACAACAATAATTATTATAAACACTGTTATTTTGTATAATTTACAAATCTTTCAAGCAATTTAAGAAAAAATCGGAACACTTACATACAAAAAAAGAACGAATGATTTAGTAGTCATTCGTTCTCTTTAGCTCAGCAATTTATATTTCTTTTAAAGACTGAAACGCAAATGGAAGAGTTTTTAATTCCTCTCAGTTCTATAGAATATTAAATAAATACTTTTGACTCATCATAAATAATACAAAATTAATCAGTCGAATATTATTATTAATGTATTAATCGAAGATAATAAATATTTCTATGATTTGGGACTTGAATGGAAAGGAACGGAAAATCACGATACAAAAATTTAATAACAGTTATTTAATTTAGCGTTACTTCTGTAATAATTTTTTTACCGATCCAGGACTCATGTTCCAGGGTAAGTTTCAACACTGATCCAGGTTGTCGCAGCTGTTCCAGGAGTACACCCGGGAACGCGATGTTGGCGCCCGTACCTATCATGTACATCACCACGCCGCTTACTGCTAACATCTGGAAGTATGGAGTAGGTAGTGTGGTTAATAGAATGACATTGTAGGGAGAAAAAAACACACACACACACACACACACACATATACGTACACACACGCACGCACACATTGTAAGGTGAAAAAATAAACACGTTCTGAAGAAACGTCAAGTTTATGATTACAGATAAAAATATTTTTATAAGATAAAGAAGAAAGTTCTTGACGAAGGTTATTAAATCAAAAATTAAGACAAAAAAATCTATACTAAAAAAAATGGATGTGTACCTTTCTTATAAGTGCTCAGTCATGTAAAGACTGAATGTTTTCAGTATTTTTAACTCGGTTAATGAAAACTCTTACTAATGGTATGGTTACCACAATGTATAAGGTTAATAGACTTTACTTAATTCTAATAGTATTTTATATAGATTATAATAATAAGTCAGTCTGTCCTTCCCTTTATAAATCTATAATGTTTACCTGTCTCAAGAATGGTGATAACCTTCGCTTCCGGTATCCTTTTGTTTCCGTCATGGTGATTCAATAGTTCCTCATACGACTTCTATAACCGGATATAACTGAAATATTAATCATAATAAAAGTTTTGTTGAAAAAAATAGCGTCAAAATGTACAAATGACTTAAAATTATTCTCATTAAAGTCATTAATAAAAATTCGTTTACATCTTCTTTTTAACTAAATATTTTCAATAATTTTTATATTGTATATAGTAGAAGTAAGATTCGATACCTCCTACGTAAGTTGTTGTATCTCCAAAACTTATAAATTTACAGTAGAACGTCTCAAAGATTCAAATTAAACTAAAATCTGTAAAATTTGAAAGTTACAACATTAAGTATGCGTCTGACAAATCCTTTAAAAATAGTTTTTTGTTATTTTTTTACTTTGAATGGATATAATGATCCATAATAGGGTATTTTTCAGAACAAAAGCAAAATACCATTTTTGTGGCTTACAACAACTTACGTGGTTGATGTCACCAATTGATAGATTAAAAAATAAAAATCAGTGAATCTTGTAATAAATTACGTATTAATAAAAAATATTTTTACTTCAATAATTGTAGTCATTATTTATTTTTATATACGAACATATCATTCGCCATGCCTTATAAATATCTTAAATATCCACGAAGTTTTAGTAGTATTGGTTTCCAAGTCTTATCAGCACAGTAAATAATTACTGATAAGGTAAAGCGGAAAAAATAATTAACTCAATCTTTCTTTTTATTATTTTTTATGATTTTATTTTAGTTTTTACGGTTTTTCATCAAAATTTATATAAACTATAGCAACTTGAATTATATATTTATTTAAATTAAACTTGTTTGTATATTACATTTTTTTGGTTCGTCTATCGCATGTCGCATTACAACGGTTTGAATAGAAGGAGCTTGGGGTGTTTGGGTTGAAGGTGGAATATAATGAAAATTGTACACAGTGGATATTATCGGATCATATGTGAATGAAAGTGGATATTTTTATATACACTTGTAAATATGGAGGTATTTGAGGTTAAGAAATTATATTCAATTTAGACAAAATTATTTCCATGTGTTTGTAGAACATCAGGTGACGAACAAGTTATACCTCAAGTTAGTTGTAAAGTTGGGCTATTCATATTTTGATAAGTTTTTAAATAAAGAAATATTGTATCAAATAGTTTTTCAAAAAAAAATTCACGATTTATGGTAGGTTAGCAACGGCGGTTTTTAAAATATAGTATTTTTTTTATTAAAATAGCTCCAAAGCATTACATACTTGTATATTCCATAAATATGTTACGTACGCGCAACATATTAAAAAATAAATAAACATCTTTGTATGGATAAAATATCATATAACGAGTGACGCTGCTGACTCTACAGAACGAACACCAAGCCGTGTGAACCAGAAGATTCCTGATACCACAACAAGCTATGGAATGGTATTGCTATCCTAACATCGGGGCAATCATATAGTCTTAGGTATAAGTTATAAGTTTTAACATGTAGTTCTTATTATGATATACATATAAGTAAGTTTCGTAGTTTTCCTGGAACCTCTGCTTGCCACCGTACGTAATTAATACAATATTTTTTCATATAACATTTATTATACAGGGTGACTGGTGAATTACTATCGATACTTGAGGACGTGATATTTGACGATCATATATGACAAAATAAAAATTAATATAACATAAATATTAATAAACTTCTAAGTAAAGTTAACCAAAAGTTATGTTATTAATTACGCATCGTGTGAACACCCTACAGATTAGGTATACACACACACACACACGCGTGCGGCGGCGTGCTGATACAACACCACACTTGGAACACTTGGAACGTGTCCACACTTTATTTATTTACTAGCTTTTGCCGCGGCTTCGTCCGCGTGGAATAGTGACTTCCGGCAGATTTTTGGTTCTTCCCACATTCCCACATAGTTCCCGTTCTTGCGGGGTTTTCGGAATGGTCGAGTTCCCGTAGAATTTTCAGGATAAAACCTATGTTTTTTTTTAAATTCACAATGAAGTACTCTTAACCAACAACATATTTATTTGTTTATTTGAATAAAGATTAATATTATTATGTTGATACAACTTAAACAAATTATTTCGACCAAATTAGGTATCATAAAAAGAGTTTTTGTGAGTTAATCTTAAAATATAGACATATACTGTCGCGGACTGTTTTTTAGATCATTAAAAGAGCTATTATTCTTTAATACATATTTTTTGTGTATCTTGAACCGTTTTCACGGCGCACGCAACGGAAGGCTTCAAATATGAAATAATTTCTCCCGTTTTTTACACATTTACCACTATATCTTTGCTCCTATTGGTCGTAGCGTGATGTTATATAGCCTACAGCCTTTCTCGATAACTGGACTATCCAACACAAAAAGAATTATTCAATTCGAACCAGTAGTTTCGGAGATTAGCGCTTTCAAACAAACAAACAAACAAACAAACTCTTCAGCTTTATAATATTAAGTATAGATACGGAAATTTGGTCAAAATCTAAGTACCTATTTTTTTTACATAATTCGAATGAGAATCATGTACCGAGTATTCTCCTTAAATATTGATAGTAATTCACCAGTTACCCTGTATAAAATAAACAATTTAAAGTTGTCAAAAGTGTTACTATATTTTTTATTATATTTTATATATTTATACATATAAATCTGGCGTCAGTCAAACGCTCATTATTTTAATGAAGTCATTATCTCATGTAATGTTCGCTCAAGGTTATCAAAACGAGACTAACATGACTAAATATTGGACAACCGCATGTATCATAAATTAAAAAGTGAACGAATCTGTCCTTCTTATAATAATAATAAAATTAATATCCCTACTAATATTATAAATGCGAAAGTAACTCTGTCTGTCTGTCTGTAACGCTTTTACGCCTAAACTACTGAACTGATTTTAATGAAATTAGGTACAGAGATGGAGTTGACCTCGGGAAAGAACATAGGATAGTTTTTATCCCAGACTTTAGAAAGGTTCTCTTGGAAACGAGATAATATAACCGAACTCCACGCGGGCGATGCTGCGTGCGGAATATCTATATAAATGTATTTGGCCTGTATATGTAGATGTTGTCTCTCCCTTTGACCGTGTTTGTCTTTGGACGTCATTTTTTTCATCGTTTTTTTGATTTTTTTTCTTTAGGTTTCATTCCGGCTTCTAATTCCGTACCGCAAGTAAAGACTAGAAGACATACATAAAATAGTATGGAGATGTATAATGAAAGAAAGATAAATGATGTTATGAAAAACACTTTATATTTTAATCAGCTTGTTCTAGAAGCTGATAAATTTTTTGTTCTGAATAAATTTAGACAAAAATGATTGTAGAGTGTAGTAGGTATAAAAATCACGTAGTACATCCGAAACTATTTGTTTTATTTAAATGTATACTCAAGAAAGTCTTAGATAATAGATATCATTGTATAGTATTTTCTTTTACTTCTAAAGATAATTTTATTTGTACATCGTCAAAATAAAGCCTTTTTTGCTACATAATTTATTTTTTATTATGTGCGAACCCAAAAGATTATTATATTATACTTTTTAAGGTCTGAGTGTGTATAACCAGGTAAAGGTCAAGGTATGACCTTCATACTATCACATATTCATTAAGATTAATAATGTACACGAAATATATTTTTTCTATATATAAGAAGTATGTAATATAAATAGCATCAAGTTCAAAAGTTTTAAGTATGCTTAACACAAGTCTGCATCGTCACTACTCACTACATACGAAGCGTTTGTCGTTACTCACTCAATAATTAACGTAAACATTAAAATGTGTGAAGACTTGTGAATGAAAGCGATGCATAGCCATGACGATGCAGACTTAA
Organism: Danaus chrysippus; assembly: GCA_916720795.1. Lineage (NCBI taxonomy): Eukaryota > Metazoa > Arthropoda > Insecta > Lepidoptera > Nymphalidae > Danaus > Danaus chrysippus. Next base: position 1,935,264 of record CAKASE010000065.1, on the reverse strand, counting down.
GTTGCTCAATTGGGGATCACTCTTACAGTAGCATCATCATCAGTCTATCAGAGCCCACTCCTGATCAAAGGCCTCTTTCTCACATGGAGAAGGTTGAGCATTAATCACCACGCTTGCTCAAGGCGGATTTCAAACTTAAAATTTGAAATTATAAGTACAGGTGTCCTCACGATGTTTTCTTTTATTGTCTGTCAGAAAGTCTATACGATATATATGTCTATACGATATATAGAATTATAGATATTAAAATTAAAATCTTTTGATATCTTAAAATTTTTATATATAGGTATCTAAAATTTTTATAAATTTTGATAAATGTGGTTAAAATTTTATTTATACCAGACGCAAGTCTGTGTCTTTGTATACAATATGGGTGCATTTTAGCTTGATGAAGTTATTAAAAAAAATAACCATAAACATTTAACTGGAAATATATAAAAAGTTTATATTGCTTATTATTACAATTCTTTAAAATTTGGTAATTAATCGGTTACGGAAATCCAGAGTAATTCTTTGAACTACGCGTTAGTTAATACTTTGTGCTTTGATTGCGTTAATTGAAAGCTGCAATAAAAAAAGACTTATTTACTCTGTTTTAGATATTAAAATAATAATTCAAGTACTTTTTATTTCAGGAAAATTTGATTAAGCCATAAATTATTATATTCATCTTGTATCGTTTAAATCTGATTCATATGCTTTTTGAGTTACAATTATTACATTTCATATTATGTAAGACACTTCAAATTCTGCTAAATACTATTAATATTGTATTATATATACAGAAATACAAACACGTCATGTTTGTTTTTGATACGATATACATTTTGACTTATAAAGAAAAAATATTTTCGGTGACAAAAGACATTTGTGTAATATACATATTGAGTAATATCACTGACATTTAAATACCCAACTTGTCAATTATATAACAGGTATATATGTATTGTTCTTATATATTAGGTAGGAGTCACTTCAGTTGACCTTGAGCAAGCTTAAAATTGATGAAACATGTTAATGTTTATTTATTTTTATATTATTAAAAAAATATTCCTATTATGTGTATGTATAATGAAATCATTATATAGTTCTGACATTATTATTAAAGTTTTAAATAAATACAACTTCCCGCTACAATGTAAATACTCTTCCGTTAATGGCGGAAACTCCATTTTTTATTTCTAGGTTATAGAAGATAATATAGATATAAAATCTGTAATAGATATACTAATTATATTATTACATAGCAATGTATTGTTAGTAAACCGCAAAAGAATTAAACGTCGTTATTTTCCTTCTGTTAGAAATTGTCAGTCATCTTGATTCTTGAAATGTCTTTATTTTATTATCTGAGTGTAATTAAACAATATTTTCGTCTAAAAATAGTGGAATAAAATAGAAATACAGATAATATTTAAGTTTGAATTTATAATTAGAATAGAAAAAAGAAATGACCTAAATTATGCAGAACGTGGTAATAATTTGCATATTATAATAAAATTAAATTTGTTTCATGTCAAAATATAACTTATTTTGCTGATATTCAAGGAAAAAAAACACACTGAATTATTATTAAGGAATACTTTTATAGTTTGAATTCAAAAGTTATAACAGATAAAATATTGTTTAAATATAAAGAAGCATTTTTATTTACCACATACAAAGATTTTTGCTTTTTTTCGTTGCACCAAAAAACAAAAATATTTAACTATATATGCAGATCAAGAAAGTCACCGATACATTATTGAACCAATCATTGTTGTAAATATTAGTATGAATGTCTGTAAACAAAGATGTTATATGAGAACGTACGTCAAAACTATGCAACAACTATGCAGTTATAAATACGTATTATTTTGTAAATTCTTCTAAATTTATCTTTTATTTCATAAGATTAGATAATAGTAAATAATAAAAAGCACTTAAAAATCGTACTTTAAAGTAATTATATTTTTAAACGTTGTAAATATTATTGAATTTGACAGATTGACACTTTAAGAAGATTTAAATCCCTTTAATACTATAGAATCATAGAAGAAAATTATTTTTGTCTTAGGAGAGAATTAGAGAATTTGAGTAGGCCCATTTATAGTCTTAAAGTTGATCTGCAGTGACGAGTAATTTAATTTATCAAGTGGAACTAACTCTAGTTGAATCTTCACTATACCTTAAACCTCAGTTTCTATAACTTTATCATTATTTAAAAGATTGTATGAAAATATTAAGATAATTTTAATATCTGGTAGAACCACGATTTTATATCATACCTACTGGTTGTGGCCCACGACTTCGTCTGCATTAATTTCGTGTAGTTTAGGAGTTTATTAAGTTTTCCTCAGAATTAAATATCCAATGTCCGTCTCCTGGTTCTAAACTATCTCTCCACCAATTTTCATCCATATCCCTACAGCCGTTCTTGAGTTATAAATAGTGTATGTAACTAACAGTCTAACAAGACTTTCTTTTATATATACATATATAAATAAACATAGTAATTCTACTAGCTATTAAATTGAAATATATATATATTTGCAAGTAATTAAGATTATATACAGGGTGACTGGTGAATTACTATTGATATTTGAGGACGTGATATTTGACGATCATATATGACAAAATAAAAATTAATATTACATAAATATTAATAAACTTCTTAGTAAAGTTAACCAAAAGTTATGTAATTAATTACGCATCGTGTGAACACCCTACAGATTAGGTATACACTGACACTCACACATACGCATGTCGTGACGTGGTGTTGTATCAACACGTCGCCGCACGCGTCCACACTTGAACACTTGGAACGTGTCAATACTTTACTTATTTATACGGAAATTTTGTCAAAAATTAAGTGCCTATTTTTTTTACATAATTCGAATGAGAATCATGTACCGAGTATGCTCCTTAAATATTGATAGTAATTCACCAGTCACCCTGTAGAAAAAAAGCGAGAATTGATTCTACAGGTCGATGTAAAATACCAAAGAATATAAGGGGCGGAAGTATATGTATGTAACTTATTCCATGATAATTATTAATTAAAAATATGTCATTATTTTTTTATGTTTTCTTTTACCATACTCTATCGTTTGCAACAATGAACCAGGAAATACTTTACTTTAAAATTAATTAATGTTCTCCCGAAAAAATTATTGTCTGTCATTTTGTTATATAAAAAGCGTGATTAAACGTTTACGAGCTAATTATAAATATTATAATTAGCGTTACAATTACAAAGCACTTTTAAATAGGTGTTCAATTGATTTCCTGTTGTAACAAGAAACATACTTTTTTATACTATTATATCTTTTTTCATTATATTTGTAATTTAACTCTTGTTTTATACGAATTGAAATTACTTTAATACGTATTTATTATTATTACTATGTCATACATTATTAATCACGAGCTGAAATCACAAAAACTAAAAAAAAAATATCATTTAGTCTTCGAGAACATGAAAACGAAAACTGATGATAGCGTATATCTTAAAAAGAATTTAATATGCGGGCGAAGTCACAGGCAACTATTTAACTTAACCTTTATGGCCTATTATAACACACCCACTCACACACAATTTTATGTCCTATAATAATCGAAGAGTATTAAAAACTTGTTTAATAATTTGCAAAAAGATAATACATATACCTTATTAATTATTTTTTATAAATATTTCTTCCGTCAAGTGATTCAAACTCCTCTCTCTCTCTCTCTATACAATTTAATAAAACAATTGACAATCGTCGTTCATTATAAAATCAAGACAAAGTAATGTTTTGCATTCTTCAAGACAGCTGTCATTATCAAAATAATTCTTAGTCTCATCTGTATAACGAGACAATTTAAAGATATTTTCATTGTTTTATTTAGAAAATTGTACACAAAAGTAAAGAATCTCATGTCTAGTAAATGAAGGAAAAGATATAGATACCAAATAAAAAAAAACAATAAATCTAGAATAATCATAAACATATAAACATATAAAAATTTAAAATAGCTGTCACAATAAAATAGTTATTTTACACCCCACAAATATATTGACATGACGTGACAATTAGAACTGACATTGTACAAAAAAATGGCGGGAAATGAAAAAGTGTGTATTCAAAATGTCCGAATTATAAAAATTGCTTTAAAAAGGATAATATAATTTAGTCAAAAGAAATATTTACGCAAATTAAACCTTACATTATTAATAATTTTGATCTTTTCAAGTGGGATTTATTTAGTATTTTAACTTTATTCTTACATTCCTTATATCTTAGTGTAAGTACATTATAGTATTAACGTAGGTTTATGAGTGAAAACTCTGAACTATATAAATTTCCTTATAAGATAATAACTACTTAAACATTTACATACGTATTATTTTACTAGCTTTCTGCCCGCGCGGAGTTCGGTTATATCGCGATTCCAAGAGAACATTTCAAAAGTCTGGGATAAAAACTATCTTATGTTCTTTCTCAAGGTCAACTCTATCTCTGTACCAAATTTCATTAAAATCAGTTCAGTGGTTTAGGCGTAAAAGCGTAACAGACAGACAGAGTTACTTTCGCATTTATAATATTAGTAGGGATATTAAACAAGATTTATGACATTTTCTTCGCTGACGTGATAAAAAAATTACATATTTCACGCTGTTTTTATTACGATAGATTATAATATTTCATCATCTATTTGATAATTCATTACATTACCTACTGTTCAATGTAAACAGTGAATTTATCACTATTATTTATTTCAGTACTCTTACACCAAGTTTGTATCGTCACTACATACGTAGCGTTAACAGTATTTCACTCATACTTCACACATTATAGTATTGACGTAGTATTGAATGAGAAACGGGAAAAGATACGTATGTAGTGACGATTCAGACTTGTATTAAGCATATAAGTAATCGTAATTTTTGGTTAAATGAGCAAAGTATATATGTATTGATATATTAGAGTTAAATATAAAAAATAAGTTTTTATATTATTATTTTTCAATGAATATTTGAATATTATGTACTAGTATTGCTTATATAGAATAAGTCAATATAAAATAATCGATTATCATTTTTGTTCGGTTTAATGTCTATGTAAGGAAGATATTTATCTTTAATAAAAAACCTACAAACTGTTGGTGTTTACTTAGCTGTTATACGATTCACGATAGAAACTAATAGTAAGCCTGCAGTGAAATCGAAGACTTTCTCGAGTATTCATTTAAATGAAACTAATATTTTTCGGATTACTACGCGTGCTTTATTTTTGTTAAAAACTACAAGTTTGTGATCATGGTTGCTGAAAAGAACCGAAACATATTATATCCGAAAAATATTAGTTTCATTTAAACCTGCCTTGGTTGAGACTACTGTAGTGTTTTGTTTGTCTGACTTTTTGTTTGACTGAAGATAATCAATCCGGTTTATTTACCATCTTGAAGGAAGTATTGAACTAAAATTCAACTTAAGTTACTGCACTTAATGAGTCGAGTATAAATGTATATCTCTAGTTATTGCCCATGGCTTCACTCCTGTTCATATCGGTTAACGACTCGTACTTAATAATAACAATTAACCTATTGCATCTTCAAGAGATAAACAAAAACAATATTTTATTTATGTCTCATCGAAAATTAATTTGGTGATTTTTGGGGCCTTATTGCAAAAATATCCTATCAAACCTACACAACTATTATTTATGATTTGAAACCCGACACAACATGGTTTTCTTTACGTGTGCAAGATAAACGCGTGTTTTAATTTTTTCATAACCAACTTTGGAACCAACAATATTATTCTTTTATTCGTAAATTTGACAAAAATTAATAATATTCACTTTAAAATACACATAATTTAATAAAAATAACAAATAATTTCACTCACGTATTTAAAACCGGAACAAAAAACCGCACATGTTATAATTCACATTATATTTCGACGCGGTCCTATGAACTCGGTGTCCGGCGTCCTACTGACAGTTGACCGTTAATACTGTGTCTGTGTGCGTACGAACACTTGTATGTGTGTGTGAACTTGAATAAAATCGGCAAAGCGTCATTTCTCATACATCGCATTGGTTCTCTAATGAATTTTAATATAATATGACATATTTATTAATTGTGTTTATAATTTTACGGTCAAGATACACTGAAAAGTGTAATTGAAACAGTTGCGTATTATATTTCAAATAGTAATGATATTAAATCAATGGCGGAATGAAATTGATTAATCAAAATAGTGTTTTTAACGGTTTTCGAGAATTTTCTAAATATTATATAATTTGAATACGGTATAATATGACCTTGTTAGACCGGTTTTTTTAAATTAGTCTATTGAACTTCTTATATAGAATAACCAAAGTAAAGTAAAAATAATTGTCATCAAATTAAAGGGATTAAAAAAGGTATAATATGGTTGCATGGCAGGTAAAAAGATTAGGATATGAGAACCGACTATCTGTTAACCTTGAATCTTCCTATATTAATATATAATATTAAATAAATATACATATATTTTATAATTATATGTACTTACATATGTTATGTTATTCTGGTAAATGTCAGTGGTGGCCTAGTGGTTAAAAAGGCCCGCCTCTTATACATGAGAGCGCGGATTCGATCCTGGCAAGTACCAATGTGATTTTTCCGAGTCATATGTACTTTCTAAGAGTATTTAGACATCATTGATTAAGGCATGCCCAGAGAGAGTTGATGTCAGGCAGGCGGCCGGTTGTAATAACAATTAGCCAAAACTATTCACAACATGTAAGGCAGACCCTGGCTAAAGCTGAGAAATTGCCAGGTAGAAGAAGATGAAGATGTCATGTTATACTGGTAATATATAAAACTTGTTCAATAAAATAATCATATGAAATAGCAAATTATTTTCATTGCCATTATACTCTTATCGCAATATTCATACTTCTGTTGAAATAATCATAACAATATTTAATACTCAAAACATATAAACGCATAATAATTATAAAAAAAATTAACTTATCAAATAACTAAAAATTATCATTTAATTTTTTTATTTATATACATATTTCAATATTGATATTGTATTATTTCTTTGAGATAAAATAGAGAAGTAATGTTGATTAATTTTCATAACGAATTTGTTAAGTTATAAAGTAATTTCATCATCACTGGAAAATATGCTTAATCTAAGTTTCCATTTTATGCTACATGCGGTAAGTTAACAGTTTTTAATACATAAAACGTAATAAAAGAATTAACATACAATAGTTTATTTTTTTAATATAAAGGGGGCAACCGAACAGATGGTCTACCTAATAGAGGTAGTACCGTCGCCCATAGACATCCGTAACATAGATTTGAGAATACGTAGCCACACTGGATTGGGGAATAGGGGAAAAGGTAGGAAAGGAAGGGAAAAGGGAAAGATCAGGAATGGGTTGGAAAAGGGAAAAGGCACCTGTGTTCCTCACCCATCGGGCGAAACGCAGCCATTAAAAACTACGTTACGTCGATCTTCTCTAAGAGGGTGGTACTTCCCCGGTCGAGCCAGCACATGTTCGAGCTGTAGTAACTTGATCACAATTCACACCTAGTCTCTAACACCTTATTTAATGAATGAAAATTGGGAAACGTTTGGTATGTAGTGACGACACAAACTTATGATAAGCGTAATAATAATATAATATATGAAAATATTGTTAATAAAGTTACAATAGCCAATATCTTATTCCACGAGAGCTGGTGAATGATGAAGTGGAATCAATGACAAGATATAATCAATACGGTCTCTTGACGTCGATCGTAATCCAGAAGTTACTCAAAGTAACAGTTACAGCAGCCTGGAAAAGCCAGCAGTTGTCATACGATCTAATTTATATAAAACACTAGCTTTCCGCCCGCAGCTTCGCCCGCGTGCAGTTCGGTTATATCGCGTTTCCAAGAGAACCTTTCAAAAGTCTGGGATAAAAACTATCCTATGTTCTTTCTCAAGGTCAACTCCATCTCTTTACCAAATTTCATTAAAATCAGTTAGTGGTTTAGGCGTGAAAGCTTAACAGACAGACAGAGTTACTTTCGCATTTATAATATTAGTAGGGATTTGTATACTATCTCAGCAGAATCAAAGTTAACATCTATGTCTCTGGTCGCGACCTTGTTCATTCACAAATCCTTTTTCACATACTTTAGTATAATATCGGCACATAACATTGGCTAAATGTATAAGGAAACGCCACTAACAAAAGAAGAAGAAACCTTTGTATAATATGTAGTGAAATTAAATTTTTATATGTATGAGACATGTGATAGTTATGGTTACTTAGATGTATTTAGAGGAAACTATATAACTATAGTCTTCTTAAAAAAGGAGTAATAATAATTAAATAAACGTCTTTAGTCCATTCGTCAAACTACTAAGTGTTTTCTGCACACAGTCAAGATAAGTCGTCATCAAATAAAAACGTTGATTTTGTCAAAAAATTCACTATTCCAGTGTGAATGAAGCCTTAGTTTAAGAAAAAAGGCAATTATGAATCTTCATTGTACTATAAATATTTATTATATTGTTTTACATGTGTGACATTTTCATCTCCTCTGCCCGTGATCACTGCAGTACAGTAACAGAAATGTCGGGAACTAAAAAACCAAGTAGGTACTAGTAAACCAATTATCATGTAGTGTATATCCCAAAAACAAAGCGCCATTTTAAATGTGTAAGTACTTGCGAAAATCTCAGACATTATATTTAAAAGAATTAAAGATAATGATGACCAATTCAAAATAGCTTTTCAATATAAAATTTAGGAATCGATTTTTTCGATCATTTGTTTAATATTATTTTAAATAATCGATTTAACGAAATAGCATCATAGGTTCTAATGTAAAATGATAATATACTCTGTGGAACATCATATATTTGTATGATATTATCTATAGTATATGTGAAAGTTATTATTTATTAGTCTTTGTTCGTCTTCTCATTATATTATAAGTTATGGTCATTGTTTTCAGTAATGTAAACATTTGTTACTTATTATAATAATAGGTTATGTACCAATATATATATGCTAAACTCAAACAATATATAAATGTTATTTACTTGTTCCTTTTCAAGGATTACCTAAGTACTGTGTCTTCAAAACTTTATTTTAACTTATTCTAGCCAACATAAATCAATAAAAATCATGTTTGTAATATTTTCAATCTTCTAATATTGTATAATATTTGAATAAAGTATTGTTATATAATAATTTGAAGTCAATAACATTCTTGTTTTAATGATATTATGTTTTATTATTTTTTGCTAGCGGATGTCATGAGCATGAGTACTGAATATGATCCATAAAATTTATTAAATAATTCATATCAATCGTGATTATACGTTTTTTATAGAATGAATTAAAAATATATATTACATAACCTTATACAGGGTGACTGGTGAATTACTATCAATATTTAAGGAGAATACTCGGTACATGATTCTCATTCGAATTATGTAAAAAAAATAGGCACTTAATTTTTGACAAAATTTCTGTATAAATAAGTAAAGTGTTGACACGTTCCAAGTGTTCAAGTGTGGACGCGTGCGGCGGCGTGCTGATACAACACTACGTCACGACACGCGTATGTGTGAGTGTCAGTGTATACCTAATCTGTAGGGTGTTCACACGATGCGTAATTAATTACATAACTTTTGGTTAACTTTACTTGGAAGTTTATTAATATTTATGTTATATTAATTTTTATTTTGTCATATATGATCGTCAAATATCACGTCCTCAAATATCGATAGTAATTCACCAGTCACCCTGTATAGGTACGATCTACAACTAATATTTTTATCTCCCTTAACAAGACGATTTATTCATAATTAATATTTGGACGACTGCTGTTTTCAAATTAATAAAAAAAGCATTCAGAAAAATTACAAAGTATCAAAAGATTCTAGTAAAGATTATTTCTTTTAAACATTATTCTATTGTCTAGTTATTCTGCTTGTCACAATTTAAAGAAAAAAATTATGATATAAGATATAAATATACAAAAAAGAATTTGTTCCTAACAACAAACGATTTAACAAGACATATTGAACCGTGTTCAATAAAACATTTGAGTTCTGTAAAGTCTGCAATTTTATTGATTCACGATTTAAGAAATTAACGACAGTTATATATAATATTTGTAAAAGATTTACCAATTAAATACGAAGTGAATTTAGATGACAGAAAAATTTAAATGTCAATCAATTAAAAGATATATTTTGACTAAATCCGGTCATTGAATTAAGTTTTAAAATAAATAAACAGTTAGAAGACCTACATTATATTAAAACTGTAATGTTAACCTTTATTGAAAATATATTGTCATAACTATTAATTGTTCCTTTTCAACTGTACATGAGATGCAAAACATTTTAATACAATATCGATTGAAATCCCAGAATCGATTAAAATACGTCCAGATAAAATACGGTTAACTTCAAAATGATTATTTTTTTCCTAAATATGACGCTTATTTATATTTTAGAAAAAAATTGGTCATAATGCTTAGCCTTCCCAGTCACTGTTGAAGCTCCTCTCCCTACAAGGATGGACCAGACACCCGCACCGTGAATACATTGAATGATGAGAAATTTCGTCTTTATTAATATTATTACATGTTCTAGACATTTCGATTACTTTAACACAATCAACATGAGCATATTAGATGAAGTATTAACACTCTTGTGACAAGTTTTTGTATAACATAAATGGTTCTTTTTTATTAACGAGGAACCCTAAAAACAAGTTCACGATCAGAAAGCCTGCACCCTGGAAATGAAATCAAATGCTGTGTAGACTCTCTAAGAGGTTATATCTTGCTTTGTAAATTGTTTTATAAAACTACAATATAGATAATCTTAATTTAATGAGATTTAAGACTTTCGCGAGTATTTTTATTTTAATTTGTTTTCGTACGTACACAGTACAATGGTAACGTAACTTTTAAAACAGTGTACACTTTTATGTATCCCGATTTTGTTTTATCTTAATGTATAGATATTAGAAACGTGTTCTCTGAAGGACTTACGTATATGTACTCAGATTTATTTGTTTTGTTTTTTTAACCGATTCCGTCAAGACATAGAGGCGGGTTATGTTTTTGTTACAAATGTTAATTAATTAAAAACATTACTTGTCACTTTGTTGTGCGTAATGTCTATTTTTTCGTCCAAAATCATAATATGTTCCCATGCCGTCCGGTATCAGTTAAACATGGGTACATAAAAAAACAGTCGAAAAGCCCTCCACACGTATTTTTTTAACTTTGCTTTTTGTAATTTTTTATCATATTAAATGTCATATTCTTGACTTTTTGATTTGTCCATCTGTGGCGAACAAAGACAGATTATAATTGAATCTGCTTTGAATGAATATATAAAGGGATTAGGAAAACATATAAATGGTAAAATTTATAAGAACTTTTCTTTCTTATTCTTCTACCTGGCAATTTCCCAGCTTTATCCAGGGTCTGCCTTACATGTTGTGAATAGTTTTGACTTTTGGCTAATTGTTTTTGATATTTAAATACTCATAGAAATTACATATGACTCAGAAAAATCATATTGGCAGTTGCCCGGGCCAGGATCAAACCCGCGCCCTCGTGCATGAGAGGCTGGCCTTTTAACCACTAGGCCACCACTGACTTTTCTTTATAAGAACTTTTCTTTATAAATCAATAATGTGTTAACAATAATCTTAACAATAATCAGAAATGTAACAAAGCTATTTATCAAGATAAGATCTTATTTATATATGTTAACATAACAAAACTATTGTTTCGTCTAGACTCTAGAGTAAATCAATTTTATTATACCAACGTGATTACTTCTCAGAAATCCTGAGTAAATTACGTAAGAGAAACACGATGTTGATTTAGAAAGGTATTACAGTAGGTACAATAAAGATTGCAAGACAGTCATTACACAGACTGACTAAATGTCATCTGTAGTATTAGTAAATGACGATATATTATATAAATTGTTTTATGTAAATAATTAATTATACTTACTTTATGTATATAGTGTTGTGTGTTTAGTTGAAGTATTGTGTCAATATTAACTAGCAGCTATTACTAGTAATGATTATATATTTATACTCATTAATGAGGAAAAATATGTCATTTGGTTTAATATGATTTTATTGATTAGACTGTATGATTTTTTTTTTTGGCGAAATGTTAACGAATCTTCGAAAATATGAGCTTTGTAGACAACTCGTGATAATCATACCCTTTCTTTTTTTGATGTCGCAGGGAAACTCTTTTTACGAGCCGTCCAACCGGCCTTGGTGGGGCCGGAAGGAAAGTGTGAGACTCGGCCTGGGCAGGCCCCTACTCACTAAAACCACTGCGAAAGCCATCGGCCGCTATGTCGGTGTACTCCGGATCTGTCAGCGACTGGCCGGTCCTGGCAAAGACCGGACTTACTCCCTCGGAGAATGGGGGCGATCCCGGCAATTAGGACCACCCCGACGACGCCGGGCTTTCAATAGGGCCTGGTTACCACGCCGACCCCAGCCCGGAACGCAGGGGTGCTATTGGAGGCGTTGGAATCGCCTCCGTCGCACCCCCGTACGTCGTTTGCGGAGAGAGAGTGCATCCGCAGTAACCTCCCTTTCCCGCTCAGATGCCTCCTTCGTGGACATGACCGTCTCACAGAAGGAGGAGTGATAAGCATACCTACCTCAACACATATTGGCATTACTCTATGAATAAGAAATACTTATATACTATTTAAACATTGAAACAGAGCTCTTGTCCACTTTTATATTTAATATCGTGTCAGAGAAAATGTGTAAAGAGTATAAGACACAATGCTCAACCCCAGCTCTCTAGGAAAAATAAATGATTTTTAGATACCATATTGAAATTAAAAATTTTCACAAAATAACAAGACTAACTGACAGACACTTTCATCTCATTTGCTTGTCATCGGTTGATGTTTACGAAACATTTGTCAAAATTAAATTAAAAAAATAACTGCGTAATAATGTCCGATAATGTAGCTTCATATGTATATGTTATGGGCAAAGTGATTAATCGGGCTGTATTCATAATGCCCGGGCTATTTTGTATATGGCTACATGATGACCGGTCAATGTGATTTATAGGTATTTTTTTACGTGGTTGGCTGTGGTGCGGGGCCGGAAACAAACACATTAATTAGGTTAAGTTATCTAACTAACTAAGTATTTGTATAAACATTTGAATTTGAATTTGACCCGGGGGGGCTTGAGGGGTCCGCCAAAAGGTGGGCAATCGCCAGCGGGGGGCTGGATGCAAACAGGATTCCCAGCCCCCTGCCAGTCAGGCGAGGTCGGAGCGCCACTGGGTTATTTTAGTGGGTATACCGGGAATCCTTTCCCGGGGAGTCCCACATACTCTCCGTCCCCCGACGGAGAGGGGATGCGTAAAGCATTTTTTCCCAGTGCGCACAAAAAAAAAAAAAAAAAAAAAAAAAAAACTAACTAACTAAGTATTCATTTGAAAGTATTAGACTTTCTTTACATCAGTCTGCCAAAGAGATACTGGATATTATTCATATTGCCGGGCATTATTAATAATGACTGATTAATCACTTAGCACATAACATATACCAGCAAAAATCTTAGATAATATATGAACAAATCTCCGTGCCTGTTCTGTGAAATTAAAACGAATAAGTTAGAATATTTGAAACAATCCTATATACTCGTAAATACAGTTCAGAGCAAAACAATTCTTCATACATATTTTTACGTGTACAAGATCCTTGTGTTTTTTTTAGTTGTCATCATGATCTAATAATACACAAATACTCAGAAGTCTGTCTCATTCGTGTATAGAATTTTAACACAGTTATTTTATTGCCTTCTATATAAAGTAATGTGTTTAATTACGATGTATGACAATAGTTATAATATATTATAGTGCTGTTCTGGCTGAAACATTGCTTCTATCAATTTTTTTTTCAAATATAATCCAATCATATTCACATTATTTATTTTTTAGCACGCTTATATATTATGTATGTATGTAACGGAATCTTTGAGCACGATTTTCCCCGGTTTCTAAACATGTGATTAACATGAAACTTTGCATATATCTCAAGGACCAATGACAATACAATAATTCGTTAACAATTTCCCATTATCCTTGTTAGGGCCGCCAGGATTAATATATTCTTTTCATAGATCCTCTATGAGAGTGAAAGGGACAGAGCTAGTGTGCGATCTGCGCATCACAAAAAACTAATTGATAAATCGTACTAAAAAATATAAAATAAATCATAGTTTAAAAAAACTACAAAAACACAGTTTTATAGCAAACTGAACTAACAACTTAAAAATATTTTTTAATAACAAAGAGTTTATATTACCGTAGCAGAAGGCTAAACAATCAATCATAGTTAATTACTTAAAAAATATATTAAAATTTAAGTTACAAACAGAATTATTAAATTCAGTGTGAAAAACGTGGGGTGCATTTTACTACATTTCCATAACTCTCCACTAATAGATAGTTGCCAATAAAATGATTGTATAATCTTCTATATATATAAAACTGGATTGCTGTTCCTTAGTCTCGCTAAAACTCGAGAACAGCTGAACGGATTTATCTTATCTTAGTCTTGAAATGTTCGTGGAGGTTCAGGGAAGGTATAAAAGATGAAAAAAGTTGCTTCATCACTGGGAAAACCCTAAAAACGGCCCTTTTCTATTTCCCATACAAATGGCTTTTTTGACATTAGATTTGACAACTAACTAATATGTCAATCATTCAAGTGAGCGAGAAATTTTCTCACTTTGATTAATTACGTTAGGATGCCGCCGAGAAAAAATCTTTAAGGAGGAATAGAGTTCACTCAGTCAGATATACATTTCTAATTCTGAAACTAACGCAGACGAAGTCGCGGGCAAAAACTAGTCTTTAATAAGTCAAGCACTCAGACTCATCCCAAAACAACTGCGATCCCCGAATAAACGGAATTAGCCAACAGCGCGATTCCGAGCCACTACTTCAACATGAAGCTTGCATCTAACGTTGACAAAAAGTTTATTAAAATTATATGTGAGGAAAGGCAAATTCAAACGTGTTATTAGATAATTATCGTAGATCCAAACTTTTTTTTATTTACTGATCTTTTGATTTTCTATCCCGTTGAGATCGTTTAAATGCTATCTAATATTTCTTCTAAAGACGTATCTATCTTTCGACCGAAAAATTTAAATGGTGCACTTTCCGTAACCTTAGAAACGCATTGACCGCCTATCGATAGTCCCGGATCGTATGAGGTGTATCTTGTATTCCGCCTACCAAGACACAGACAGTGACATTTACTTGGTTTTGTCCTCAATCCATCCGTCCACTCACAGAATTTATCCACTTCATCCAATAGTACTTGACAGTGTTTGGGGTGACGTGTCAGTATTGCGAGATCGTCAGCGAAGGCTAAAATGGATTCCGTGTATTTGTTATTGAACTTGAATCGATACTCAATTTTTTTCTCGTCACTTATTATTAAATACTATCAGAGATAAACAACAGTTTTGAAAAAATTCTGCATTGAAACTAAAGTAAACTAAGTTAAACTAACTAAACTAAACTAAGTTTTTGAAGGACACTTTTTAGTTGTTATATAAAACTTTAATTTTAAGTTATACGACGCGATCATATCACTAACTAAGGGTGGAAAGTTATACCATCTAAGCGCGAATAGCATCAACTCGTGTTGTATCGACCCGAACGCGTCCTCTAAGTCTATCCAACAAACTGTATTTTGTCACTCGATTTTTCTAACATCTTTTAAACTCTCCGACAGCAAAGTTTTGTGTTCTAGGCATCCAGAAATCCCGGGTAAATGGTTGTGTTAGTGATGACTAGGGCCCGGATAAATATGTATTAAAAAATCTAAAATATGTACATAAAATATGGACGAAAAAATCAAAAATATGGAAAAAATATGGAGTATAAAACAAAATACTATCATAATTAAACATTGTTTTACTATAAGAAAAGGGTCACTCGTAACGTACATCGTTAAGTTACATTTAAAAAACGATGAAAATATATAGCGAAATATTTATTTCAACAAAAACTATCAGTTTTATTCAACTTCCATTACACTAGCCTTATCAAATTGGTTGCAATACACAATGACATGCTTCTTTAAATTATCAAAATGAAAACTGACCATTTGGTTGAAATATAGCCTTATATCTGCTGAATGATCTCTCCATGTCACATGACGTGATGGATGCATACTTAAGCATACTTAATTCAGTAATTGTGTAAGCCATGTCTACAGCCCTCGAAACTTTCGCACAGAATTTTGTTAAATTTTTTTAGCGTATTAAATCCCTTATTTTTATCCAAAACTTTAGTGGCGGAAATGTAAATTTTATGTATTTTTGTGAATATATGGATGATTGTGACATTTTCTAGTAAAATATGGACTTAACTTTGAAATATGGTAAAATATGGAAAATAAAAGTTGGTTTTTCACAGTCTAAATATGACAATCCATGTAAAAAACACATTCTAGACCGAAAATCGCGTAAATTAAAAATATGTATTTACATATTAATCCGGGCCCTAGTGATGACCTATCGACTCTGGGAGTGACTACTTTTTTGATTGATTGTTTGATCGTTTTTTATGAGAATTTTACTACAAGTAGGCAACGATATGAGAAGTAACATTAGCTACTTTATAACCGTCTTCAAAAAAGGGGGACTTCTAAGTGCGACTAAATGTTTCTCATGCTATTAGTCCTTTAATTTAACACCGATTTTCAAGAACATATTTATAATAAAAAGACTATTGTTCTGGTGTAATTCCATTGTCCCCAAATCAGGATACAATAAGTGATCGTCGAAAAATCGAATAGATACCTCATAATGACGATAACACATCTCAAGGAGGGTTTTAAATATGCGGGCGAAACTGCAGAAAATAGGTAACTTAAAAAATAAAATAACGTGAAATTTTCTTCCTAACAGACAATGACTTTGGTGTTTGTTAAATAAATATACATATACATGAGATGAAATAATAAGATCCAACATTTATAACATTTTTATTTCAAATAACTATAAAATACCACAGAAACAGAAACTGAATAAATTACTAAAAATGAAAATGTAAGTATATTAAACTTAATCTATTTAAAATTACTTAATAACTTAAAACTTATGATATATAAGAAATATTATGTATTCACAAAATATTCTCATTTATATATAACTAATACACAACTCAAATAGTTTAAAAAATACAAATATGACTAGTTTACGGACTAACGTGGTTAAAGAAGACAATAAAACCTTATATTTGGTTATAAAAATTTGGTTTTAATCGTAAATGCTAATAAGAATTAAAAGGAAACACTGTCTTATTGTTCTGACAAACGTTACAAACATTTTCTTATTTATTATAAAAAATATATATAATTTAAGTTAAAAATAACGTTATATTAATAAGGAAAAAAGGTTTTATTTGAAAGTTAGATTATTATTTGTTAATAGTCTGTGTAGCCCGGGTTGCCAACGGCATCTAGTGAGACAGGTCGGTAGTAATCTTTCATTTGTCCCCAGCCGCGCGGCGCTACGTTGAAGTTTGGTCCACATACGAGCGGGAGGCGAGGGCTTTTTGGAGACGCGTATACATCATTCAGTTTCGTCGGCGCCAACGGTACAGGTACCTCAATATTCTGTACAGTTATAGTGGGCGGTGTTACCGGGAATGGCTCCATCTTTGGTAGATTCGACGTGTGTTTGAGAGCGGACTTCGGATAGGTTTTCTGGTTTCTGATGCTGGAAGGCGGTCGGTATGGTGTGTCGTGATTGGCGACAGGCGTGGGGGTGCTGCAAGTGTTTGATGTGTTGCGACCTGGGAATTAAACGATACGATTAATAAAAAATACTTTTAAATAGCCGTTATAAAGTTTAATATATCAGAAACATCGTAAAACTAAGAAGTTTTTGAACACACAACTGAAAACAATCAATCTTTTGCCAATGTGTTAAAATTCTGTTTCTTGGACACCAGTCTTCCTTCTAGGCAATGATTACCAATATCTGAATTCATTACGTTCTCTGTATTGCTATAAGGCAGATATTGGTCCCTTAAACCTACACTTGGATCGCAAGTCCCAGTCACTGTTGAAGCGCTTCTCCCTGACATTGACATTGAATGCTAAGAGGTTTTATCTAATCTCTATAGTAACATAACATTCTATGTATGATAATTCCTCCATACTAACCTCGTCCCTCATGAACCCACTTGACGGATCTCTTCTTCCTGTTCACGTACATGCTCTGTCCCTTGCTCATCTGGTTGCTTGAGTCCGACAAAGACTTGGAGATGGCCTTAGCGAGGTCCATCTGCTCCTTAACAGTGGGGTGAACGCCGGGCACGTAGAATGCTGATGATGCGAATGTTTTCTCTGTAATAGAAAGGTAGAATTTGGTAACCAGAGTTTGTATCAAATTATATTTTTTATTTATTTATTGGAAAACAAACGGCATATACAACATCATAATAGTCAAAATAATTACATAAGCCAACAAAGTTCCCACTTTTGCACAGTTTCATGGAGTGAACATAAAAAAAATACTTATAATTATCAGAATTTAAACATTTTACAATTCAAAGTGAATTTGAGTTTAAGAAAGAAAAAAAAAACATCTTAAATGTAATAATTATATGAGCTTTTTCAAAAAACGAGAATACTTATATTATACTTATATACATATATAGTTTAATTTAACCTTTCTTTAAGGGAGGGGATCATATTTTGCTTGTCGGTAGAAAGAAAGAAGAGTGTTACTATATTTTGAAAGTTGTTAGGTTCTAGATCTATTATGGGTGAGGGATCACGGATAATTCGAACTGATATAATGATTAACGAGTGCCTTTTATACCAACAAGAGGTATTTCAATCTTTCTCAATGTCCTTAGTTTTCAATAACAATTGGCAGTTAAAATCCATATGTTCTTCATTTGTCGAGAACTATTTTCAAGGTCCGTCCGACAGAAGTGGATTTATCAATAGTTTAATCAATTTATGATCTGTTAGTTATAATAATTGCTTTGTGCCAGCCGCCTGACAGACTTTCAGACCAGTTGTCCAAAACCGTTATTGAAAAAAACATAAAAATGTCACCTTGAGTTGATGATGGAAATACTAAATAATTTTACATTATACTATGCACAAGTTTTGGTGTACATAATTTAGGTTAATACTATAAAGTGCGAAGATTAATTTGGAAAAACTTTTAACGCTACGTATGTAGTGAGACGACGCGAACTCGTAGTTGGCACACGGATTACTTCTGAACAAAGTACACGATAAAGCCGCTTATGAAACAAAACTTATTCATATTTATATGATACCGAATTGAGCTAAACATATAATGTATGATTCACGCCAAAATGAACATTTTATATCTAAACTAGTTTTTGTCCCCGACTCCGTACTCGTGAACTTCAGAATTACATCCAGAGAGAAGTGTATAAAGTGTGTTACAACAATATATGTATATAGTACCTAATCAATAGACCTTCTTAAAAAAATATTATTTTGGAAAACAATATATACGGTATTCAAAAATTTTAGGACCATTCACTCAAAGGGCAAAAGAATATACATACATACATATATACGTATATATGTACGTCGTTTGTAACCAAACAGTAATAGTTATCAAAGCAAACTATAGAAGACATTAAACATGATCTGTACTCCCAAGGTGAGAGCTTGGGAACATTTTGATGTACATATATTACTCGCAGGAATTGATATTTGTTGATGAAAATCATCAGCTTCTGTGTTCTATCCAATCTACGTGCGATATATAAATATAATATAAATTTCAAAGAAGATATTACCCTACCCGCTTCTACACATGAGAATGGGATATTTTCGTTTAGATATGTTTATAATTATTTCATTAAAATATGTATCAATAAAATGTAAACGATTAAATATAAATTTGCTATATCAATCCAAACCAAGTCTTTTAATACAAGACAAACAATACATACCTACTTATAAGTTAGATGTAAATTATCTTTTATAATTAGTAAACGCTCACCGAATTTCCTGTCTTTCTTAATGATATGCTCTTCAGCATCAGGTGCGGGCGTGAAGATCTTGTTCAAGTCCACCTCTTTGTCACCCACGATGATCGGTTTGTTCTCCAAATCCTCCTGTTAAGTATACAGTTATAAGAAAAGAAAAACATTTTACAATAAAGAAGTTAATTAAAGTACTTCAAATCTTCTATCTATTTTATAATAAAGATTTTCTAATGGTTTCTAATAATAAGGTGTTTACAATGTTACCAATACTATATACAAGAATGTACATGTTTAAAATATAACTAAGATGGCAACACTAAGCAACACTGACAGTAATGACAAATATTTACAGAAAAAAGAAACACATTTTTTTTCCTAAAACATTCCGAAACTATTACAATTATGATTTTGTTTTATTTATTATCTATAAAAAAGATTGTATATGTGTATTATTGTTAGTAAATAATAATATAAAAATAATATATTATAGGTTAATATACAATTCTGTTAAAATTAGATGAACCAGCGATAAGAAGCATTAGTTAACAAATGTTCTATATTGAGGGAATAAGTATAAATATCTCTTATAGAAAATTTTATTCAACATAAAACTATGAAATATTTACAATAGTGACAGTTGACATTTTTTAATTCTTACTGGTAGATCCAGGGGAGGCAAAGGCATGGGGCCGACGTCCACGTCATTCTAGAACCGGTAAATTGAAATAAAAACCTTATTTATATATATAAAAAAAATACTATCTTGGAAAACAATTTATATATAAAATTGCTGTATTAAAAAATTTTAGGACCATTCTTTCAAAGGGCAAAAGTATATAGTAATATTATTTAATGATAATTATATTGAGCCTAATAACCTTCAAGTAATTACTATATATATAAAGCATAAAGTAGGCTTGCTAGCACAGCGTTGAAATAATGTAAATTTTAAATAGATTAGATCCAACGCTTGTTGTACAATTTGACAAGAGTTTTGGCGCCAATCCAGAACGTGCAGCTGCCATTTTAATATATGGTTTACATCAGCCGTATTTTTGATAATGAAAATAATGTCGGGTTTTAAAATTCCTTTGATCAATATTGACATGATAGAAATTAATTGTCACGGATAGCTGAATTTTCTTGGCAGTTCAGCTTGATATATAGGATCTTAAAATAATTTTATAGATGTCGCTATAATCGATGTCAATTTATACATTATCAGCCTACCACAGCCCACTGCTGAGCAAGGCCTCTTCTCACATGGAGAAGATTTGAGAATTAATCACCACGCTTGCTCAAGACGAGTTGGTGATTTCAAACTTACAAGCCCAGGTTTCCTCGCGATGTTTACCTTCACTGTCTGTCAAAACTATAAAATAACTTATCTGTCATTATTTATTTCCTTGTATAAAATAATACTGTAAAAAACGTTTGTTATTGCAATATATTACTACCAATATGGATCTTGGCCATTTAGTAAAGAATAAGCTTTAATATTGTCACCTATTCGATTATTATGTAGCCTATTTGATTATGTTAAGTTCTATTTCAAAATAGTAAAAGCTGTACTGTACCTGATAAGTAATTTTTACAAGTACTTAATAGACTTACAAATGTATTTTTGTACGTAATTTGAAATTAATAGCCTTTCACTAATACACGTGAAATTATAAACGATATTTTAGTTTTTTTGTCTGTGTGTTACGGCTAATATCTGGAACATCTTGACCGATTTTGTCGAGACTGTCATTCACTACGAGATAATGTCACAAGGAAGAGTATTGGATACTTTTTAAACGACATCAAATAGAAGGAAGTTTTTAATTTAACTTTGTTTGTTACGTTACTCCTCCTGCAATTAATGTCCCATTTTCAAAGCTATTATTTTAAATCGTAAGGAAAGTCCTGAAGTTGTTCTATGTACTTTCACTCCTTCAACATCTGATGAAGGTGTCCTCGAAAGAAACTTCTTAAGAATGATGACGATTATCTACAAGAGGGCTAAATAGGTAGTATTAAATATAGATTACAAAAAGTGGAAACTAGGAAGAAAAATGCTCACGAAATTCATATAATATACATATGTATAGTATTCCGACCGATTTTTTTATATAATTTATCGAAAATTCTAGAAAAGTTTTCATATTGCATCGAAATATTCTTTTGTGTGTACTTCGTCGACTAAATGCGATATAATTTGTTATTTGACTAATGAATTATTGTCGCTTTTAGTGAGTCGATACTTAGTTTTGGAACGTCAACAAATGAGTGCTGCCACTCAAACGAACACATTACAATACTGTTGCCAGACACAAATATATTAAATAATTAACTAATGGTTTATCGTAAAATGGAGAATTTGTAAAAAAGAAATACTTTAGACTTTAAACCGAATGTTACAGAGATTATTATGAGTTGAAAAAATCATATTTATTTGTAGTTTCTCTATCCAGAAGTTTAAAATTAATACAATTTATCTTTAAAATATATCGAATTATATACAAAAATCAAAACGTTTACAGAATGTCACACTATACATACATTATGTACGAAAATTCTTAAAAATAAGATCGCAATTAAAATTTTTTATTTAAATAAATAAAATATTATACACGTAAAAAATATAACATTGTAATGAAACTTTTCAGTGACAACAGTATAATATATGTGCGTTAATTTATTCTGAAATTCTGTATAGTAGAACATTTCAAATTAAATGTTGTATTTTGTTTCACATGACAGACGATAGATTTCGCTAGAAGTCTGTTACCATATCTATTTCTTTAAGCAAAGATTATTCATTTCTTACAGAACCCAATTCTTAAATCCATTCGGACGAAGTCGCGAACAAAAACTATTATATGATATTAAACTTTTAAAGCAATAGATTATAATAATAAGACGACAAACAATTTTAGTTAATGTAAAAAAACATTTGAAGGTCGTCATTTTTGGAAAATTTTCACATACGTTAGGGAGCGTTCAAGTATTACGTAACGCAATTTTGGGGGGGGGGGGGGGGGTCTCGTAAAACGTTACGATGCGTTACTGGGGCGGGAGGGGGTGTCTCTTACAAAACGTTACGTAGCATTGTTTCTAAAAAAATATTAATAAAAACCCCCAAACTGGCAACTCTTTTCTTATTAGTTAGTTATTAGTTAACAATATGTAATAATAAATTCAAATTATATATTTATTATGTGAGTAGGTGTGTAATTATGTATGCGTATTTATATTTCTTATATATATATATATATATATATATATATATATGTATATATATTTAATATTGTTATTATTATTATTATTTTTTTAATTATTCATTGTAATATCTCTTTTATTTCTTTTTCTTTTTTATGTAATTAGTGGATAACGGTGTGGTTTGTGCATTTATTAAGGTTATAAAATTGTATAATATATATTTTCATAGATGTACAAATGTTTGTTGTCCCAAATAAATTAAAAAAAAAAAAAAAAATAAATAAATAAATTAAAAATTCAGGAAGTGTCATTGAACTCAAAAAAATGCTAACGATGTATTAACATTTTATGGAGCCGTGTAACTGAATGTTAAACAATTGAAGAAAAAAAACGAAAGATTGTGTGGGCCGAGGTGAATGACCGAAAAAAATCGAGGGCGAATATTTAAAAGTTCTCAAATCAATGAAGTATCGGGAACAGAACCCAAATAGATATGGAGTGAGGCACTTGAGGTTTAGAACTGAAATAGTTTCCACTTATATATATACATATATATCTTTTTAACTCTAACTCTTAGTACTAGATATATACATATATGTATATCTTTTTAACTCTTAAAATATTCGTAGTTTCTAAGCAGTCCACTTTATATCTTTCGTTGTATCTGTAAAATTTTAAGACAATTTAAAAACTTTTATACTGTTTTTTTGTATATAATAATAAAATAGTTTTTAATACAGTTATTGATACACTTAGATTAGTCATTCTGTATGAAAAAGGTAAAGTTTTATCTTTCGTAATTTTAGACAATAAGTATAATTAGAATTATATAGTAGTTTCTCCTCATAATTGAAATATATTAAATTAATAATAATAATATTTTTTTTTTAATAATCGTTTAAACTTGAGATAAAATTACTGCTTCAAAATCTACATCAATCATTGTAATCTGTACAGATCATCACCGTCTTATATTTTTCGTTGAGATTTATTTTTTGTAATGCCCAATCCCGCACTTTTTATGATAAAATAGTTTTTGCCCGCGACTTCGTCCGCGTTAGTTTCGTCATTAGTAATATATGTATAGCTGACCGGGCGAACTCTATTCCGTTTTAGAGGCCATTAATAATCAGGTTTCTCCTGTTTCAATCGAACAGAATGATTGACATATTAATTAGTTGTCAAATCTAATGTCAAAAAAAAACGTTTGTATGGGAAAAAGAAAAGGGCTGTTTTTATGGTTTTCCCAGTAATGAATCAATTTTTCTCAGCTTTTATACCTTCCCTGAACCTCCACAAACATTTCAAGACTAAGATAAGATAAATCCGTTCAGCTGTTCTCGAGTTTTAGCGAGACTAAGGAACAGCAATCCATTTTTATATATATAGAAGATTACAGAGGATTCAGCTTAATAATAAGCATTTTATATAAAAACCAATGTTCAATATAAAAATTAACAGCAATCGTATATTAAATTAACCTCATTTTTAAAACATCAAACATATATTTTTTACGTGTAATCACAAAAGTAAATTTAGCACTATTTATACTTCTTTAGCTTATTTAACATTGATATATACTACAGTGAGGAATAGTAAAGAAGCCGGACCTTCTTCATCAACTATTAGTTTGAAAAAGTAGCACGAATTAATAATTTATGTAATATTATTGTCATGTATAAATATATTCTGGCAGTACATACTTGTTTTAAAAAATATAAACGTCAAAACTGTCATACGTAATAGCTTAAAGTAATTATTTAATTAATCTTTATATTACATTAGTTATTTATTATTTCTGAACTCATGTCTAGAGTTATTTAAATTTCCAGTCTGTAGTAGGAAGTCAATGACTTGTCCCATTTAGTTATTTTTTTTGAGGAGCTGACAAAGAATTGATTTCCGTCAAAATGGCCGGTGCTTTTGTTAGAAAAATATTTTTTATATAATATTAAAAATTAATCATTCTAGGCATCCTGTGCTCGGAAAAAAATTGATGTTTGGCAAGAAAATAGGATCAAAAAGAATGTTACGTTTAATTGTCATTAAAATGTTTTAAAACCGGATAATATTACTGTAATTCTTCTAAATATATGATAATGAAAAACCAAAAATATTGAATATGCGATTATTTAATGAAACAATATGCTTTAATTTTTATTTTTATTATAAAAATTTGAAAAGTAATTAAAATACAAGTTATGGGATTTACCGATACAAAATATTAATTATAATAAATATTAATACCTAATTTATCAAATAGAAACTATTTTATTATTGCTTGTTTGTGGGAATTCCCGGTTCCAAACTAATCAGATTCATTATCAAACTCGTCACACTATCAGAAGTAACAGTGAAGGCGATTGTAACCTTTGATTAAATATTAATAGATTTTACTATAGTTATGTATTGTATAGTCTTTTCAATATTAGATATATTTTTTAATTAGTTTAAAATCAAAAATCCAAAGTATCTCAATTGTGAATGTCAAAACTAAACGTTTATGTCAAGGTATCTCTGACGTATTTAGATGTCAACCTATTTTTGACAACTTATATCTGTTGATAGATCACAGAACGTTAATAAATAATGATAATGTAAATATTTTTGAGTAGTTTGTCATAGTTCTTCCCACGCCGCAACAACAATTGTAACGAATGCGTTCAAGGAACAATCTATTTCGACTCGTCTGGAGCGGAGCCAGCAACATTAAATGCACTTGGAATAAACACCGCTCCTTACAATAAATGTTCTTAACTGTAATATACATCGCCGTTAGAATATGGGTTAGCGGAGGACATATACGTAAATATATAGTATATATATAATACATAGATACCGTATACTGTGACTTGTGACTTGTGAGCTTTATCCTTGGATCCAAGCTAACTAAAGAATGTAACGACTTACCCAACTTACAGGGAATAGCTTATAGCTGAGGTTTGTGAGGAATTCTTTTTTTTTGGGATCGAACATATCGGAGGGCTTGAATCCTCGTTTTGTTATGAGCGAGCTGTTCACGCTGGACGAGCTGGTGACGTCATCGAAGCTGTCCTTATGTACCACGCGATCGTTGACCTTGTGGATGCTGGACATCTTGTTTGATGAGTACTGACTCTCGCTGATCGTCATCATTGTGAACAATAGTTCTAATCACAGTTGCACTACACTTTTAACCTATGACTGTCCGAATATTGACGTCAAACTTTTTTATATGCGAAAAGTAATGAGTAATATTGTCAGTTTGCGCGCCAAGACACACTGTAGAATATAGATAATTAAACAATTTATAACAGAAAAATATATATTAATTTGCTTTAAAGCAGTTTTTAAAGATCCTTTTATATGAAAACAACGATCTTTATACAAACGTGTATTGAGTTGAGATTGGTTTGCAACGGTTAATCTGAAAATAGATTCGAAACAGTTGCCGGGCGTTTTACAACGTGTTTACTCAAAACTATAATCATCAGTTTGCTGTTAGAACAGACAGTATTAAAGATTTAACACTATTAACCTAAATGTAAGGTTACGTTGCAAATAACACTAAAACGATCTCAAATTAACCTTCAAATATTTCGGTAATTACTTATTGGTGAGAAATAATATTCAAATTATACTCTAAATAATGTGATACAAATAATTTATTACGAATTTATGGAATTGTCTATGGATTGCAAAATGTGTATACATTTATCAAAGAATTCAAAACTCATCGTCTATTTTTAACAGTAATCCGTTTTAAGTGATTTAGATTAGACGTTTAATTCAAACGAATGTGACGAAAAAAAAATTTTCAGAAAACTATGTTCTAAATTTGAATTTACATTAAATTCTTATTCGTTTAAAATAGCGGTTATATTTAAATCAACTTTAAGGGAATCTGTTTTCAATCAAAATATTTAGATTATATTAAATAACGACACAAAAACACAAACACAGCACAAAACAAGCACACGAGGCACGTGGCGTTCGCTCGAGACTTCGGCAAAGACTACCTCTGAAATATGTTGCATAACTTCGAAAAGCTCAGACGTAGGGTGAATATATTCTGGGAATTTTCGTGAGACCTTTTAAATAAACTAGCTGTAGCCTGCGACTTTATTTGGGCGCTGAAAAATACGCAGCTCAAAATAATATAGAACCTACCGGGTTTTTTTTCAAGATTATCTGAATATGGCTGACGAAATAGTTTATTACAATCTAATGTGAGAATACAAATAATTGTAACTATTAAAAATAGATATAACTTTGCGTTCAGAAAATTGTTTTGAATTTCATTGTCTTCATAGTTTTTCATAATAGCACAATTAATAACAGAATTTATAATGATTCTCATTTCCATACATCAAAATGGCGGCACTAGTTGGCTAGTGTGTGTGCCAGGTTCTATTCCTGTAACGCGGCGTCGTTTCGCAATCGGTTCGAAATCATATTTACGATTTCGGTGAAAATTTCAACAATATCTGAACAGAAAAAAATAATCAGAATCACGTGTATCGGATGTTTAAAAAATATTGTTGGTCCACATATAAGTTTCCTCGATCGCTTCGAAATAAATAAATAAATGACGTGACTCACTTGCGAAACCCGAAAATGTTATGAGATAAAAAGTTTCTGGATTCATCATAATTAACGGCTTGCGAGCTAAAACACCCACGGGCTGCCTACATGAGCATTAAACGCATTGCAAACAACTGTTACAAGACTTACGCTCAAGTTATGAAATATATTTTAGTGTATTTTGTATGTAACGTGTATTGCACCACACATAATTCATGTAAAACAGTTTTGGACAGCAACAAGAAATTTATTTATAATAATTCATTTTACGTAATGAGTTAAATTTTTATCCAATAAGTGGATATTATAACTGGCTAATATATAATTTTTAATATCGTTGTTGAGAAATCCCAAATTTAATAACAATATTTTATCAACCTAAAGCATTGAAATTCGATGTAAACTTAACCAAATTGTTCATAATTCTTAGGTGTAATTACATATTTTATCAGATATATTTGAGAGGATGTGCAATTTCTAATGGTACTTTGAAGCTTAAAGATCTCACTGATGTCAACAAGATTTTCTATTACAACTTACGAATAATGTGTACACTTTAAAACATAATAATCTTAGACTTTATGGGTTGTAATTTTTTATAAATATTTATTAATTTGGAAATAAAAAGACTATATTTTTAAATATTATATTGTTATTATTACTTTGCCCTATACAAAGCGTATGGCTTAAAACATACTATTAAATAATTTTAATGTTACAATTTTAAATCCAGTTCGTCTTGTAACGGCTACCTGTTCAACGTAGTTACTTACCAATAGTTACTATTGTGCAAATTAAATCATTTAGTGAACTCATTAACTGATAATAAACCTAATTTATCAATGACGTGTATTTGGGTTAAAACTTTGGAACTCTAATGTATTGTAAGTCTGTTTAGTACCTAACGATGTATTCTATAGAATCTTTTACAAACAACATGTCTTTTGTCAGGTTTACGTATTTCGTTAAAGAGGACCGCAGTGAATCACAACTTTCACTGTCAACTTTTTCACGTACAATTAGATGCAAGGTTGCGGATCGGTTTACAATCCTGTATTGTTTTTACTTTCTGGGACAAACAACAACTTTTCATTCGACAAACGACGAAACCAACATGACCAGTCTGTTCCACTTCTTAAGATTTTAGACTTAAAACAGTGTAAAATTTGTGGCTTTAAAATGAATTAACGCTTGAATAATTACGTTCAGAAATAATCTTTAACTAAATTTTATTACTTGAATTTTGCATTTACATAAAATAAATATTTCATGTTCATTTCGGAAGCCTTGATTCGTATACTGCAATATGTTTATTTGAATCATTAACCGCCTAATTTATATAATGTACGTGAGGTAGCCGCGTCTTAATGCACGTTAAGCTTGTAGTGATTCATAAAATGATCAAAACAAGGAGCACCTTTATCAAACACCTACATTACTAACCGGCGGAGTTCATTACTTCTTTGTTTTCTTTAAATGGTTAGAGCCTTATCTTTGTTTTAGATATAACAAATTAACAAAGGAGTTTAGAAGTTCTAGAATAAGTATGCCTTGCTATTATTATCACTGTTTTGTCATTAAAAATACGATAGTTTGAAATGGCATTGGCCTTTTTGACAATCATAGTTCCCATAGTTAGGATTGTTTTGATTTTTTATTAACTAGCTATCGTTTGCGGCTTCGTTCGTATTTCATCACAGCCTTGAAAACTCAGCGTGATAAATGAATTATATTTGTAACTTTTAAATTTAAGATTAATTAAAATCTTTCTAGAAACAAAGTACATAAATAAATACAGAAAACTTTGATAGTCCAAACAAATACTACAATAGTTAATACTATGGAGACATTTTACGTAGAATTTGACGATTGGTTGCCAAAAAATGTTAGTCATGAAAAATACTCAGACATATATTGTGTTAGCTGCGTATGTTTTCCTGATTTTAATATTGTAGCCTGAATCACCATAGTGTCGAATCACTCCTAAACAATAAACGGGAATGTGGTTCAAACTAAAAACAATTAAATCATACACACCATTTGCAATATGTAATCAATTTTATTCGTAATTTCTCTAACACGTTGTGGTGAATCATTAAATAAACGACACATTAAAATAAACAATTTTTTAATTTATTGATAATAATAACTAAAAAAAAAACATATTTTTACACAATACATTATAATTAGTATTACACCGCTATGAATAATATTTTTTTAAACATATCAAGACGTGGACTAGCAAATAATATTTAACTTATACAATTTCTCGTACAATAAATGTCAAAGGAATCTGTTTCGCTTTCCGGGGGTCGTAGAGTTCATAATCGCTCGCCGATATCTTAGGGTACAGTCCCTACTAACCCTTTACTTAAATAACCATTCGCCTCCCTCCTAATAATCCTGTAGACATACTTCCCCCTTATTTTTTTCTTATATAATTCATACTTTACTGTTAAATTATGGCAGTCCAATGCAATACCGTGATGTAAAAGTGAGAAAAATTGGTCTAAATACAAAATATAAACGGAAACAGAGCCATAAATCTATCCATTAAATATCATATATATTATAGCTATATCGTAAGTTTATCATACATCGATCTGAAAAGAAGCCATTACAGTAGAAAACAATTTTATTTTTAAAAAAGTCTTATAACCTAGACGTAATCCTAGCAGACCAGAACTATTTTTTTTTTATCTGTCCAACGTCATGGCTGTACGCGTTGCAGCCTTTGTGCGTGATAAAATTTCTCCCGCCATTTCTGACACTTGTGCGAATTGGACAGATAAAACAACATCCATAATGCGAAACATCCTTACAAGACAAATATATTCATGCATAATGTAAATCTATTTGCTCAATGGTGATAGTAGAGGAGAAATGAAACTTTATTTTGGGGGGTTTAATAGTTAGATACAAAACTTTTGTTGTGACCGTCTGATATGCCTTAATTTTAAACCTTTGTCTTTAGTAATGTCACGAAAACAGAGATAATAAAAACGTTCGAAATGCTGACACTGGCGATATTAAGCATCCATCTTTTTGTTCTTAGACGTGAATTTCTCCCGCACCTAACCTATCTAGACAAAGGGCTATATTATATAAATTAAAATAACATTAGCGCGACGACCATCGACTATGAACAAGCCAAAAAACCCTACATACATTTGTGCCTAATCGGAACGAATACTGTGACAGAGGTTTCATCGAGATTAATAAACAAAAATGTTATTTAAAGAGCAACAGATGTTGAAGTTACACCGCTAACGATTATACTCCTATACCTAGCTTACACTAATATGAAGTTTATACTCGAGACGCGACGTCGCCCCGACATTGATATCCGATGCTCGCACGTGTAGAAGAATAAAAAACCTTGTTAAGTGAGGAATAAGTACTATTTCCGTGTGTAGTGAGTCGTGCAAGCCGATGGGTACATGGTATTATAACTACACGGTGAATTCCAAATAACTTAGTCTTCCATGGAAATCGTAACTTTTATTTGAATCTCAATCACCTGTATCAAACAACAGTTTACATCAATAAACACTTAGCAGTAGGAAGGATACAATATATATATAGATATATATATACGAGACAAATATTCAATTATCAGTATATATGTATTGTAAACGTCAAAGTATAAATCGTCCTACGCCTTATATCTATTTAAAATTCCATGAGTATAGCACGTGGCAACCCTGAAACACTATACTTGCCAGTGAACTCTAGTATGGAGACATGTAGCTCGTATTAACATTAGCCCAGAATAAGTTACAGCGAACATAATCACCGTCCAATAAGTTACATAATGATTATAATAATAATATTTGGTTCTTTAGTTAACAGGATAATTAATGAACTGTCACATGTTTGTGCGATGCGTTCATATCTGAAAAGATATAAGTTTAGTATTAGTTCGACACGGAACCGAGCGTGCTATCGAATGCGACACACGATCGACTCGACCGTACTTACCGATAGTAAGAAACATAAGTGGCCAGCTATCGCCGTACGCCGAAGCCCCGCAGACTACGCTATACATTACACATATAAATATATCGTAAACAAGAGTGCACACATCTCTCACACCTAACTATATATATACTTATTGATTTAAATGCTTTAGAAACCTATGTATACAATAAATAAGCAATGAACGTCAAACGTGGTTCAGTTCAAATGCGGATCGGTCGGTCAGAACGGCTAAAACAAACGCAGAGAAAAGCATACGCCTCCGGTTACAGACAGACAGATATATATATATAATATAAATAAAGTAATAAAATGAATGGCGCCGTGTAAGTGTGTCGTCTAGTTCCATATGCGCAGGAACGAGTCCCACGAGCCGGTCGCCACAGCCATGCCGTTCTCAGTCACGCCCAGGCAGGACACGCGGTTGTCGTGGCCGGCGAGGATACCTGACAACACACATATACATATTACTATATAAAAAAACATTTAAATATAAATATTGACACGGGTCGGATTCGAAGCTGTTATTTAATTGTAATAGAACGTTCTAGTTCTTTTTACTAAGCTATTGTGCTTTAACTAGAGTCAAAATATTTTATGTATTAACCCTTCGCGTATGGACAGAGCTGTCATCTCGGTTTTAGAAATATTAGAAATTAGTAATTTTTAACATTAAGTCAACGTTGATCTTCGAAACCAGCTTATATAGACTTATCCATTATATATGATCAGTTAAAACATTATTTAAATCAAAGTATTATTTTAAGATGACTGTGCGTTATTTGTTTTAGAAATCCCATCTGTCTATCATCACGATTGCTGCAAAGTAACCGAAACGTTGGGAGTATGTAGTTTAACATAGAAAAACGCATAGTAATGAAATCTTAGATTAGATTTTATTTGTTTTGCAATAAATCTAAGACTTTCGAGTATTCATATAAATGAAACTTTCAGATAACAATGCGGACTTTAACTTTGAATTGCTGCAAAGTAATCGAAACGTCGATAGTGGTAAGTTTTTAAAAATAATAAAATACGTGTAATAATCCGTAAAACATTAGCAACACGAAATAGTTGTATAGTATATCAGGGTTAATATGTGTAATATATCAGGTATATAGTTATTTTTGCCACCTTTTACATAAGAAAAAAACTTGGACCCATCAAGTTTTGGACATCCTGTAGCAATCGTATAGTATATGAGTACTGACCGGCGCGCTCGCTCTTCATAGAGTCCCACACGTTACAGTTGAAGTCATCATATCCGGCCAGCAGCAGGCGGCCAGACTTGGAGAAGGCGACGCTGGTGATGCCGCAGATGATGTTGTCGTGGGAGTACATCGCCAGCTCCTGGTCCGCGCGGATGTCGAACATGCGGCACGTGGCGTCGTCCGAGCCGGTGGCGAACGCGAACCCGGATGGGAAGAACTGGAATATACATACACACACACATTAGTAACATAAATGCTATATACATACATATATTTATTTGATATTTTTTATAGGAGGAAGAACTGGAACACAAACACACACACATTACATTAGAAACATAATTGTTATATACATGATATATTTTTTTGATAATTTTTATAGGAGGAAGAACTAGAATACAAACACCACACAGTACATTATAGAGGAAATATAATAATAATTTATTTCAGACCAATTACATCCATATTAAAAATACATTAAAAGCTGAGTGTTAGTAACAAAAAACTTAAAACCTAATGTTAGTAGTATAAAATTATAAAACTAATATACTAAGCACTATTAGACCTAGTATGTAGTTGTACCCATTTACACAATATTGGCGTGTTCCACATAAATTAAGAGTGTGTTATGTATATTTCTTGTGTGTGAGGGGAGTTTACTCACAGTAACAGCGTTGATGTCGCTCTCATGCCCCGGGAAGGTCTGTTTGCACTGGCAGTCGCGTATGTCCCACAGCTTGGCGGAGGCGTCGCAGGCCCCCGACACGAAGGTCCGCTGGTCGGGCGCGAGGGACAGCGACATGACGTCACCCGTGTGACCCGTGAACTGGCCGCACTGCTGACCCGTCTCGATGTCCCACAGAGCGCTTAACACACGACACATACATTAGAATCGATAACGAACACACAATATAATACATATAATAATAAGGGTTATTCCTTTTTGAAGTAATAATTATACAATTCAGGAAATGGTACAGTAATAATATTCTACTTCAAAACAATATCTATGTAACTAGAACTTTCTCAAAACTTTCTGATTAACATTTACATCTACATAAATGTACTGAGAGAAGTATTCTTCTATCGTCTGACTAGATATATATGTATGTGTCTGTGTGTATGTATATGTATGTGTGTCTGTGTCTCACCAGGTCATGTCCCCGGAGCTGGTGAGTATCTGGTTGTCGTCCAGGAAGCGGCAGCACGACAGGTAGCCCGAGTGGCCAGGCAGCTCGCGGGACACGCGCACGTTACCTTCGCGGGTCTTCAGGCTACAACACAATCATTATATATATTAACTAATCATATACACATATACTATTAGTTTAATAATAAACTTAATAACTAATTCAGTAATTTTTTTTCATCAAAATTACTAGCGGCTAGTTTCGAATAGGGTAGTGATTGTCACTGAATGTAAGAGCGGCCATTATGTTATGGACAGCGCTCAAACGAAGTGCACAAGCCTAACCTATTGGCTAAATTAATTTCCATCTTATTATTTCAGCGTAATTTTAAATACAGTTGTAAAGGAATCGCGTAATAATATGTTGTACTGTACAAGTTTGCTTTTATTTGAGTTCCAATCGTTACAACGGTCATGATGGTTATAAAAAGAAAAGTCCGTCTTGAGGAATCCTTCTGACCTTCCAACACATATCCTACTAATGTTATAATTGCTAAAGTTTTATAGTGTGTGTATGTTTGTTAATTCTTCACGCTCAAACGGCTGAACCGATTTTGATTAAATTTTGTATACAGGAAGCTGACGTCCAGGAATAACACACAGGCTACTTTACATCCCCGAAATCCGCGGGTAACATCGAGGGGGGGCAGCTAGTATATCTATATAGTTTAACTTATATGTACCTGTAGATGGAGCATATGTTGTCGAGCCCCCCGCACGCGACGTACGAGCCCGAGGGTGCGTACGCGCAGGTCATGACCCACGAGGACCTGAGCGGTATGGCGTGCACCTTGTTGGTGGTGTGACTGTCCCACACGATCAACTTGCCGTCCTGGCTGGCTGACACTAGGTTCCTGAACAGACAGGCGAACACACATTATTATATATAAAACTTTGTACTTTCATTTATAATGTCTTCTTCTACTTCTACCTGGCAATTTCCCAGCTATAACCAGGGTCTGCCTGAATTTATAATCTACTTTAATTTATAATGTAGTTATTTTTTTTAATGTAAGACCAAAACTTTGTGAGTTTCTCTTACAATGTGTATTTTGTTTTTGTGTATACTTTGTTGAAGGTATTAATTTAATGAACAATTTGTCGGTTTCCTGTGTATATTCACAGTAAAAATTACATTTCCCTCATATCTAAATCCGCTTATATTCATAGTAATTTAAGTAACATGAAATTTAAGTAGCTAATTTTGTGTCAGTAGTGTTGAGTGCAATGAGCTAAATAAAAATATATAATGGAAAAGCCATTATAATATTCATAATACTAGTACTGTAAAATTGCTTGAACGTTTAGTGCACTCAAAGTTTATATTGAAAAGAAGAGCCTAAAATATATTTTATACATAAAATGTATTAGAAATAAATTTAATTGTATGAAATAAACATCACCCACACACACACACACACACACACACATGTCAATGTCACTAAATGTCAAACATAATGACATTACTATACTATTGAACTTGATATAATCAATTAATTAAAGCCAACTATCGGTAGTTCAGATGTATCTAGTATTTTATAAATACAACAATCTTTGTTTTTTTTATATTCTCAGTTCAAAATAGACTGTTATATAGCAGGTCAAAGGTCTTTAAACAATGTTTTTTTTTATTATTGTTAAACTGTAGCGGGTTTTTTCCATGAAGCAAGCCATCGTAAAAAAATCATCATCATCATTTATTATTAAAAAAAAATGCAAGAAAAAATACTATATGAATATTAAAAATTCTATTAAATAAGTCGGAAACGTGGAATAATGAATGCTCTAATGAATCGAGAAAAAAGTTACTCTTATAAGTATTAATTTCATTTTTCAGGCTTTGTAACATATTAAAAATTATCTTTATATGCTTAATACAAATTTATATCACCTTACTATATTCGAAGAATTTCACTTTTATCATTCTATGAACTATGTTAATATGTTAACTATTTTATCATTCTATGAACTATGTTAATATGTACTAAAATTTATGAATGAAAAACTGTTAAACGCGCCGTATGTAGTGTAAAGAATTAAACTTGTGGTAATCAACTATCTGAATTCAAACTTCTAATCCCAGAGTGACGAACTGATTACGCACTTCATTCAGGGTTGACACCGTGCAGATATTTATAATGAAATAATATTTACTATAAAACGCTTTTTTTAATAGCGACATACTTTCAGATATTTAATATATTATATTATAGTAAACTAGTTTTTGTCCGCGGCTTCGTCATCGTTGAAATCAATATTAATACAGAAGTGAATAATGTGTACTTAAAGTATCAGGAAAGCTACTACAGGATAACTACAAGTATATCTACATAGGCCATTCTCATGTGTAAACTATGTTACTAAAAAGTTTTATCAAAACCCGTCCAGCATATTTTAAACAAACATCCGCAACCAAGGAGAAAGTAGGTAATTATTTTTTTTCATTACTGATACTATCTGCATGGACCCAAGCATATATGCATGCATGCATATCATGCATTATTAAACAAAAATTGAAGCGCCAGCCCTGAACGACTTCAAGAAATATTTATTTCGAACGATCCGTTCGTAGAAAAACCGTAAGATAGTTAAAAAACATAGAAAACTCTCGGAAATCTAACAATCAAATAAACGAAAGAGATTTAAATAACGTATCAGTATATGAGAATGACTGTAGATACATTTGAATCATTATCCCTACTAATATTATAAATGCGAAAGTAACTCTGTTTGTTTGTATGTTACGCTTTCACGCCTGAACCACTGAACTGATTTTAATGAAATTTGGTATAGAGATAGAATTGACCTTGAGAATGAACATAGAATAGTTTTTATGCCAGACTTTTGAAAGGTTCTCTTGGAAACGCGATATAACCGAACTCCACGGGGGCGGAAAGCTAGTGTATAATATATAGACATATATATTATCTAGAAAGCTTCTATATGTGTGAA
Organism: Danaus chrysippus; assembly: GCA_916720795.1. Taxonomy (NCBI): domain Eukaryota; kingdom Metazoa; phylum Arthropoda; class Insecta; order Lepidoptera; family Nymphalidae; genus Danaus; species Danaus chrysippus. The sequence goes on along the minus strand of CAKASE010000065.1, from coordinate 1,898,097 downwards.
TTAATTATATATGTTTTGTTTATATGTAACGTATGTGCGTACGTGGACGAGGTCTCGTACGAGATCTAATCAACATCAAGGTCACCAACGTGGGAAAGATTTTATTATAATATAAAATGTATAGCAAATGTATATGGACAAAAAAAATCGACTTAGCAGGTGGTAAAGATATTTTGTCCTTGTTATTACTTGTGTTGAATGTATTGAGAATGCTTTAAGAGAATTTGTTTCCAGATATGTTTTCGAGTTCAATATACTTTGGATTACTTATAATGTATGTATATAAAAACATTTCCAGAGCGTTACAATATTTGTCATATGAATTTTTTTTTAACTGTGTTTGTGTGTGTGTGTGTTTGTCCTTATACGTCTGTCTGTGATTGCGTCTGTGTGAATCTATAAATACGTAAATGTGCGCGTGTGTGTGTCTGTATGTACCCCTGTCTGTATCTGTATGTGGGTGTATGCATGTGTGTGTGTATGTATGTACGTGCAAGTGTGTGAATCTGTATGAGGTTGTGTGTATGTGTGTGTTTCTGTATGTACGTGTTTGTGTGTACCTCGAGTCGCTGCCCCAGTGCATGGCGTAGATCTTGGCCAGATGTCCCCTGAGCGTCCTGCGGGTCCTCATCTGGATCCGTCCGATGGGATCCAGGTTGGCGGTGGCCTGCGCCAGCGACGTGTCGCACGCCGCCTTGCGGGCATCCTTAACGTAACAAAACAATGTTATAGTATAACTACATACAAATCTATAACAACTAACCTAAATAATGTAGCACCTGACCAAAATATTGGTTTTGTAATGATTACGCCGTGTACACATGCTTAGGAATGTAATCAAGCTAAAAATAATTTTAGACTGTAATTCATATGTAATCCGGATTGTATTCTGTTTGTGTGCCTAAATAAATAAATTAAAGAAAAACTACATCAATCGGTGGTAGAGCCTAGCTGTGGTCAGTTACTACAGCTCGAACATGGGCTGGCTCGACCGGGGAGGTACCACCCTCTCACAGAAGATCGGCGTGAAGTATGTAGTATTTAATGGCTGCGTTTCGTCCGATGAGTGAGAGAGCCGGTTGACCTTTCCCTCATAAAAAAAAATCCCAATGTGTCGGTTACTTTGCAGCAACCGTGATCACGGGCAGACGAGATGAGAATGAGATTATTAATTTAAGTTCAATGAAATTTTAATCTCATTATGTAAAACATAATACTATACACAATTTTCGCAAGTACACATAATGTACATATACATTTTAATCGAATTACTCTACATTTAAAGCAAAGCTTCATTTACTTTTCCTTAGCCATGATCAAGTGCACATTATTTCTTTATTCATATATTTTGCCGAGTCCTATAATAACCAGGTTCCCTGACATCGTCCGTCTTACCATTTATATCAAACTACAGCTGTTTGTAAACTGGTTTTGTTTTTCCCTTACATAAATAAAGTTGTTAATGTTAAGCTTTAACGAATATACTGCATCGACATCAAAACTTTATAATGAAAAACTTATTTAAGACAATTATTAAAAATTTCCTGGCCTGCAACACCAACAGATGTGTGCCACTTTTATTTGACTAATTTAATTTGTAACAATAAACCTAAATTAATCTCAAATAACATTGCTATTGTTTGTGTCCAATTACGTAATAAAAATTTTCAATTTAAAATAAATAGAATCTATAGAAATATAAAAAAAATGTGACACCGACATCTTCAATAATGTTGAAGAACGCGATATGTCAAAATAGCTATCATTATTGTTACAATAAAAATCAAATGTCATTTCAAACTGTAAAATTCGTTATAAATTTGACAGTTGCCCAAGTCAGATCGCATAATAATTGACATACGCAGTTTATAAATAAGAACTTAGATAAAATTTATAAATACCAATTAACAGAGCATAGCTGAGTAAATACCCTTTAGAAAATACTAACAAACATACATTTTCAATTTATTATTTTGCCTATATAACAAACTGTCCAATAGATGGAAACGAAAGAGAAAAAACGCAATAAGGAAAAATACAATCAAACCATGTCAATCACATGACATACTTCAATATAATTATATATTAATGACTTATATAAACAATTCTTGACTAATTAAATATAATTTTCCTCGACTTCTTATCCGTGTTTCTGACTGTTATTACTATGTATTTAAAACATCATTGAGAACTTGGGCATTTTTATAAAAAATATATTTTAAAAAAATCTTTTTTACGTGTCATAAAATGACACTACAAAACCTTGTAGTCAATATCCTTCATAGTAAAATATGACAAATGATGAAATATAACGATTCCCAAACCTAGTTTCCTAGATTATCGAATATAGTCGAAAAGACTAGTTTTACAAGTATGTAGCACCATCTGTGCCGTACTAATTATAATACACTATAATCCTTCCAATTATTTTTATTACTGATGGTAATTAATTGTAATATTGAACCACTGTTATTTTGTAATGACAACATTTAAATATCCACCTCTATTTGAAAACTATGGATACTGGCTTGAGCTATATGTAGAACTTTAGAAGTAACGCTGAATGTTCAAAAACTAATCTGAAACTGTCTTCGTGTGTGTGTTTGTGAGAGGTCATTGAACCTACCCGGATGGCATTCTTCAAGGTTTCCGCCTCCTGGCGCAGACTGTCCAATTCATTCATGATGCAGCACTCGAGTCCAAACTTCAACACTTGCTAGACCTGCGCGCCGCACACCTTCCGACCTAAAGATACAACACAACATGATATAGAAACAGATTAACATAGAATCATCCAGAAGAATATTCTAGATATACATGGAATTTAATATTATTACAAAATATAGAGCATAATTTGTTTCAATATACGGAATATTGGTCAACAAAATCGTCAATAAATGATTTTTACACAACATTTATCAATCGGTACATACAAGCCGATCTCACAAAGAAATATGACCAGAAGCGTAATTTTTTTTTTGTGATATGTTGCTACATAATTAATGATAGGTATCTTACTTTTTTTTGTACTACGTTAAAATAAAATAATGACGCTATATATTCTATATGATAATATAATTTTCAAAAACAGATAATCGAAATGAAACCATCAATTCCGTCTTTGAGTACTTCTTGTACCTGTATATGTACAAGTTGAGTTAAAAAACCTGGTTGAAAGCCGGCCTGCTGTGCAACCAAGCGTACACTCATGTCATTGGAAAGTCTCGATACCGATTTCCTCGATAACTTGTCATTAATATTTAGTTTATTGTGAACTTATTAATTTATATACCGTATATATTTATAATCCCAATTATGAGTATATATTTTCAGTTACTTTATGTATTAGATTCGCAAACTACTATTAAATACAGAGTAAAATTTGAACAACTAAATTAAACAGAATCCACTATTTAAACTGTATAATTTACAATATTTTAACCTCTTTTATTGACGATATATTATTTTATTAATAAGTAAATATATATTTTCTATTTAATTCTTTTCATCGTCTGTCCGTGAGGTCATACGTTCCGTCACTCCATGCTCGTGTCCATAGTGGGCAACATTATTGTGAACCCATAACAAGCACAATACACATTCAATATTAACATATATTTCATTTACATACATAATGTATATAAACATAAGGCGGAGACCTATTTGAGAACCACTTTTTACTTCATTTGAGAAAATCAGTCCACGTTCAGATTAATAGGTAAAATAAAAAAAAATACAATATAACTCAAGTTCTAAGCCCCGATAGTTAAATTTCACGTTATGATTACTTTCAATTTCTTTTTTGGCAATTTCTCAGCTTTAGCCAGGGTCTGCCTTACATGTTGTAAATAGTTTTGGCTAATTGTTTTTACGACCGGCCGCCTGCCTGACATCAACCCTCTTTGGGAATAAATTCACGTTATGATCACTATGGTTTTAAAAAACAGTGTTATAATTAATGTTAATATAAGACGGTGAAGGAAAAGATCGTGAGGAAACCTGGACTTATAATTTCACAATTATAATATTAAAATCACCAACCCGTCTTGAGCGAGTGTGGTGATTAATGCTCAAACCTTCTCCATGTGAGAAAGAAGGCCTTTGTTCAGCAGTGGGCTCTGATAGGCTGATGAGTGGTGACGTATAAAACTATCATCATATATGTATATAGAAAAAAGTCAATATTTCATTCTGTTCCTCCATAAATATAATCATTAATCATATAATAACAAAAAAAACCTTATATATAAGATCTATATCTTATCTATAAGATCTTATACATATATAGGAAAAGAAATCAATTTAATACATTATCCGCTTATGTATTCATGTAAATAGTAATAGTACGGCGTTACAATATACACTATATTCATTAGTACATAAGGCATATAATCGATTATTAAATTATAACCACTTTGATATCATTTATTTATCTTTATATATTTTTTTAAGTTAATATCGAAATAAATTAAAGACGATTATAAACCAATACTTTTCTATAACCAGATAGTTTAAGGTAAAAAGCCGCTCGCTCTCAATCTATTTATAAGAGATCTTTGATTCGTATAAGTAGGCGAGGTAAAAATAGATTTTCCTATAAAATTTAAGCCATGTCTTTACTATCGACAACGAGTTTAACGAATCGTTCACTTGTGTGTAATACATTTTAATTCCTAGTAGTATGTATGACAATCGATTAATTTGAATTGACTAAATCTATACTAATATAATAAAACTGAAGAGTTTGTTTGTTTGTTAGAAAGCGCTAATCTCCGAAACTACTGGTTCGAATTGAATAATTCTTTTTGTGTTGGATAGTCCAGTTATCGAGGAAGGCTGTGGGCTATATAACATCACGCTACGACCAATAGGAGCAAAGATATAGTGGTAAATGTGTAAAAAACGGGAGAAATTATTTCATCTTTGAAGCCTTCCGTTGCGTGCGCCGTGAAAACGGTTCAAGATAGGTACACAAAAAATATGTACTAAAGAATAATAGCTCTTTTAATAATCTAAAAAACAGTCCGCGACAGTATATGTCTATCTTTTAAGTTTAACTCAATAAAACCGTTTTTATGGTACCTAATTTGGTCGAAATAATTTTATAAAATCTTTATTCAAATAAACAAATAAATATGTTGTTGGTTAAGACTACTTCATTGTGAATTTTAAAAAAAACATAGGTTTTATCCTGAAAACTCTATGGGAACTCGACCATTCCGAAAACCCCGCAACAACGGGAACTATGTGGGAAGAACGGAAAATCTGCCGGAAGTCACTACTCCACGCGGACGGAGTCGCGGCAAAAGCTAGTCAATTATATAATTTGAAAGCTTATGAAAAAATATACAGATAGTTACCGTTATTCGTCATAATTATGTCTTTCTTATTAAATTTAATATATTACAAGGAAATTATATATTTTTTTAAATCAAGCAGACACTATATATCTGACATACATACATACATATATAATAACCACAGAACATACTTTGATCTAAAAGACGGTTTGTAATATATTGTGAGCAACCAGAAAACTGTTTTTTACTTATAAAAAAATTTCAAAAGGGAAAGAAAACTTCCGCTTGTATACATAAAGGTCCAACGTATAATATTTATAAATAAAATATCGATGTTAATAATACATGAAGCAGGTAGTGAAAGACGAGGATGAATTATAATTGTTTAAATGAAGACTAGTTCTTCTGGAGTCTCCATATACGGTGCTACTACATTATAAGTAATATTAATGGAGACTAAATCATAATAAAAGAGGTCAAAGTTCACGAATACAAAGTAACTTATCGCCTTAAGGAAGATGCCGTCGATAAAATATATATATACAACGAAAGAATAGCAGTAATTTAAATAATATTAAAAATAGTGTAGCATATATGTATATTTATATACATGTATATATATCTTAAAATTAATATACATAACAGATAAACATTTGCTTCTTAATAACAATACATACTTAACAAATTTTCAACATTTACTACGCTTCTCAAATACGATGACGTTGACGATTCTTTGTGAATATGTTAATGATTTTTTTTTAATATATTTTCTTAGAAATACAATATACTAGAGTCCAATATAAGAAAATATTCGTATACACATATTTTAGGTAGGTGTTGTATACAACACACAAACAATCGATTCAAAGAAAGAGGAAATACCCATAATTAGACATACATATATGTATATTTATCGGATCAAATCTTATATACATATACATTTTGAATTACGATGTTAATCACATTTGTTTATCACTTACGATAAAAAAGTAGTAAGTATTGAATTAAACAAATGTACATATATGAAATAATCTAAAATCAATTTATAACTCACAAAATGAAGTCAAAATTTTAAAAACAAATGAAGGTTTTATATCGTCAATGTTCAATTATATTATTATTCCAATTAATTATAATCTCCATTGATCGTGTTTGGTATATCGATGGGGAACGGCAGAACAAGAAGGGTTAGTCCGAAGGGGTAATTAGGGTAACAATTATTATTATTTACTAATTTTTGTCTGCGACTTCGTGCGTATGAATTTCGGTATCGGTATTGAGCTCTAAGAGTACTGTATGTGTTAAACACTGCAATACATATTATACTTTATAAGCAACTGGTAGCGACATCTACAATTGTTATACCTTAAATCTACGGTCACTAGAAAATATTGTGCTTTAAATTATCTTGAATTCGCTTTATTTAGATATGAAAGTTTTATAAAAAACTGTTTAGTAAGCTTTGTGTTAAGCGCAACAAACAATCATACATAACCCCTTGATTTCAACAATTAGAATATAAATGGAATGGCTCTATATAGAACAAAAATATATAAAAAAAGTGAAAAACCTTGATTGCTTTTCCATTCTCAAGTAAAATTCATAACACAGTTTCTATATTATAAGCTATAGCGTTGTAACATAGCTTCGTTTACGTTGATAACAATCGTCGAGCCAAAAATATGACTACGCCCTACTTGTACGTCTATGCACCGTTCATACAAAATATCATTAAAATCGGGTCAGTCTTGAAAAGGCAGGTGTTACTTTCACATTTACAACAAAATCATACAAACATTATAAGCCAAAAAATCAATATAACGATTTTCAATAAATGGAACATCATAACTTTTTATAAGTTCTAAGCCTTACAGTATGTATAAGAAAAATAACTATATATATTATGTAGATATGAAGAATTATTGAATATATAGTTGTAAAACCCTTCAACAACACTTCAACTATTGATTTCCTTCCCTTCCCAAAGTGTTTTTCAAATCAATCACAAAGGAAATGAATAACCTCTACATATATTACTCTACGTCTAAGGAACTAGCTTCCAGAATATTCCCTGACGAAAAATACAAATTGTATACAGACACAGTAAACAGGTAAATCTGCGTAATTATATATATATTGTATTGAATAAAGAACTTTCGTTAATTGTTCCAAAGAAAGGAGTAATTTGTTTGTAAGTAGTAGTGTTTTAATCCTGTATAAACGGCTGAAGCAATGGGTTTTTCCTATATGAATCATTCCAAAGTCGTCACTGTGGGTAGCGGTACAGCTTATATTGAATATTAAAATCAATTTACAATTCATATATTTCAGGTACCGACGGGAATACAAAGAGAATATATACACTATCGAATAAAATAAATGGATTCGGCATACAGAATCGTTTACGTAATATTATTATCGATTTAATATTTCGATTAATTCCGATAGTTGATAGTTGATTTGCTAGTTCCAATTAGTTTGATAACTGCCACGTTAATGAATTGACCAGACGATTGAATCGATTTTGTAAAAAGTTAGTATGGAAGGACGTATCTCGGATGGGACATGCGCAAACATGTCCAGGCGACCAACACATACACAACTTATATATTATTAACAAATGCTATGACCATTTTCATATAACTCACTCATAATGACGATGTTTCTCTAGAGACAATTTCATTTAAACGGATTTTTGACGAAACTAAAACTTAAAGTAATTTCTAGATAACTCTCGTCTTTTTAATATAAAGATTCTTAGACGTACCTAGAAACAGTTGATACTATTTGCAAATAAATAATTTGAACATTTAATAAAAAATAACTTTAAGTTTCATGGAAGGTTCTAATATATTAAGTTTAAATTAAGGAAAGTATATTGAAGTAATATAAAAATCACGCCTAATTATCACACTCGTATGAAAAACTTAACATTCAGAATAAGTCTTACAGGAAAACAATTCTGTTCATACAGATATATTAAATTACATTATGCTTAGCTTAGTCAAGGATTTCAGTAATATTTATAATTAATTCAATAATAAAATTAATTCGAATAAAACCTTTCACTTCTTATGTGTCATGATGCATTCACCGATCCCATTCAAAGACTCAAATGTTATGACTTCATCAAAAATGTTTATAAATTTCAGTCTGCATCATTACATACAAAACTCCTCTTGTTAATTATATACCTGGTATATAGTTGTTGTAATAATATTTAAAAACATACATACATTTCATACATAAGGATATAAAAAGGTATGTTTCAGGAGTATCACTTTTGAGAGAATCTCCAATACTTTGTCGGATCTATATCATATTTTCTTCATAACTTTAGTCTCCTAGGATAACAGTTCAAATCAATTACCTTTATATTTAATATATTCATCAACGAAATACATGATATTAAAAAATATTGGCTGTAGAGAGAGGAAGACTTTGTATTAATTATATTCAAGGTACAGGTAACAATGGAAAAACATCTCCAACTTGAATACCCAACAAAACACACCAACCAGTTTAAATTAATGTTTACTTAGCAGTTGGTTTAAGACAATAAATAATTTACATCATCATGATATCATCTGTTTTTGGTAAATAAAGCATTTGGAAAAAATACGTCGAGAATAAATCCATACTTATTATTTTTTTTATAGTAGTTATACTTAATGTCCTCAATTAGTTAATAGTGTGATATAAAAATACTATATAAAACTTTAATATTATTGACCATCCATAAACATGGCATTAAAACATTCAATTCTAAGACTTCAATCATCATTTTACCAAAAATTTAATGCAACTTAAACAATTTTAGACATAATTTCATGCTAAAAATGTTTTACCTGCCAAGTATATTTAAATGTGTACTTTCTAACACTTAAAAGGGCAAAGATTATCATCATATTACAATATTAAGGTGTGCACAAAAAGTTCTTGCTTAATTTGTCCTTAGATCTTTGAGATTGGAAACATTAAGTATATTTGAACATGTTTAAACACTTTTGTGTAACAAGATGCCATTGAAAATTATCTTAATAGAGATTTGAAAGACCTTTAAATGTAACTAATTTTTTATCATGATGTTGTTTGAAAGAGAAACAAACATTGAAACATACTAACAAGTTTAGTATTATTTAAAATAATTTTAGTAATAAGTAGGATTAATACGTATTATAAACACATGTTAAAATTTACTAGTGTATGGTTACCTGTAACTATTTGGTACTTATAAAGTATACATCTTGTTTTCTAAGATTTCTTATGTTTAATTAATTAAGAGAACTTATCCATAATAAAATATACCAATCATCACACATATACACTTGTTAGAAAATTAATATTAGGTGAAGACATATGAATGTAACAATTTGTTCATCTAGACATAATAAATAACTTAAATTTTATAGTGTAATGTATAAAAATTATAATCTTTATATTCTACAATACATTATATATACAAAGCCCTGGTTACAACAATATCAGCGGTGTTACACTTGTTTGATATTTTAAAGCAACAAAGTTAGACACAGTTTATATAACAAAAGGTTTTTATTCAGGAGTGCCACATACTTATGTGATGAATTTTTTTGTACTAAAGGTATTTAGGACGATTTATGATAAAATATGGAGAGTGAATAATTTAGACAATATTAGCTGCTCTAGTCAAAAAACTCAGTAGTAATAATGAGATCTAAGATTTTCATGGGTATTGATTTAAATGAAACTAATATTTTCGGATTTACTGCGCGATTTTTATTTTTGACTATAAGCTATATACTCCCGATGTTTCAGTTACTTTACAGCAACCATGATCATGGGCACATGATGTGAGTGTTTGTCAGTCGGTCTTGTTATTTTATCATCTACTGCCATTGATTTCTTAATATTCTGCCATACTACTCATTAGTAATATTGAGATATAAGGCTTTCAAGAGTATTCATTAAAATAAAACTGTTATTTCCAAATTTAATACCCATTTTTTAATATTTTCACTACAAACTCCCAACATTTAGAATACTTTGCAGCGACTGTAATCATGAGTAGACGAGATCAGTAGTAATCAGCAGTTGAAGCAAATTATATAAGAGTTTTTATATATATAAAGTATCTATTATATATTTTGTTATCGTTTTAAGGTGAAATTATCTGAATAGCTCATTCAAATCAATCTTTTGCTGTTCTTAAGCAATAAATCTACAGTAAACATTATAAAAACCTTAATCTTTGTTATTCAAGTAACAGTAAATAATTACATTCTGTTACATTTCTTTATACCGTAGATACAATCTCCATGTCTTTAATGATTAAACATTAGTTTATAAATTATTCACATACTTGACTCTCAAGTCGTTAAGATCATACTTAAATGTTAAGTAGCTGTAAATAATCAAGTAATCAAATATTTTTAATTTGTTTATATATGTATGAAAATAACTTAAATCTATAGTCTTTTTCTTCCCTTGCATTTAATATACCAACTCGGGAATGTTTTTTTATAAGTTTTATTGTAATAATGTATATGGATATGAGAAAAAAGATATTTGTTAAAATTATAAGCCCATGAATTTTTACTTTTTAATAATTTTTTTAATAGTGTTTTATTGGTATATTAATTTCAAATACTTGGAATCATTTATCAAGTATTTTAGCTGACATCAGACACATTCTTTAAGGTAACAACACTTATTCAATACATGTTATTTGACTAGAGATACAGGAAACATAATTTGTCATTCAAAATGAGAATTTCAAGCAGGTGAATTTGTAATAATGGTAACTTATAACTTAATTTATATAAAATATACATACTTACATATTTAAAAAAATGTATGATATGTATCATACATTTCTTATTAAGGATTTTTTGTTGTCATAGAAAAGGAATATAAGTTACATAGAATTTTTGGATTACTAAGAATGATTTTTCTACACTTCTGCTCGTGATGGTTGCATTTATATGAATAATGAGTTTTTTAAATTACAATTTTGAATGACTGAATATAAATGAAAATTGTTACAAATAATTCTTAATATTCAGTTTCTCAATACAATTATATCTGTTTTTATGAATTAATATTCCAATCTATATTGATTGCCACAAGTTTTAAAACAAATAAGATAATTTTCAGAAACATAGCAGATATTTCTTAAATTTAGCAAGTCAATGAACCCATAATAACTTATTGTCTTTTATTGAATAAATCTACATGATTTTAAACTAGTTACTAAGATTCATTTAAAAAACTTTATTGGTATGCATGACATCAAAAATTAGGTTTGTCATAAAAAACAAATTTTTTTTTTTCAAATATACATGACAACATGACAAATAGTTATTAACATATAATTTTACGTATAATTAGACAGATGTTAGAAAAAAGGGTAAAAATATGTCTAAGATAAAAATTCTTAATTTTAACTACTTAGTGACATCAATTACATGTTCGTCTTATTCTTTTATTAATTTATAATTTTGAACTATAGACAATTTAATATCGGATATACATATCTATCATAAAAATGATCCCCAATGAAAAGCATCACCTTATTAGTAATTAATTTTCAAAAAAGGAATTTCCCCATTGAAGAAAACGAAAATAACAGCCAACTAATTAATTGATGAAAGGCACATTCGCAGCCGAATTGCTGTATATAGTTAATATAATAGGAAAAAAGAAACGAATAGTGACAAATAACGCCCAAAACATGGGGGATATTATACATTGATAAGAATACGCACGAAATCGATGTCCCAACAGGGCCGTGCCTTCCTATTACATATTTATAAAGAAACATAGAGCTGCTTTCTATATCCGGCAAATTCATGGCATCCTTCCGCTGAATAAAAACTAAACGATCCTACACTCGTCGTATCGATTAAATCAATTGATTCAACCTACTAACAATAAATTCAGACATGGGTGTATCACGCATTGGGCCGGCAACCATTTCATATATTGCTGCATATCGCTTCGTACTATTTTTAGCGAGAAAATGAAAGCTGTACGCGATACATGTTATGTAGAGTGACTCTGAAATAGAATATGATCGAATTGAATAAAACAAGGACTTTACCCCAATAAGCAAATCTCTTCGATTTATCCTCCAGCGGTTTTCAGGCGCTTTCTACACCACTATTAAGACTGGATCCTATCCTTTTGGCACATCTTGTATCTTTCTAACAACACTACACTGAACTAGTATTTATTCACAAGTTTTTATCACGGACTCGTCCACCATTTAGTATTTCATACACCCTCGAGCTCAATCCTTTTCACGGCCATTTGCAAATTGCGTCAAAGTTCCCTGATAGCTATTGGTTACTTGTGCGCCGGTACTGCGCTCTCTACAGGCAAAATAAGGAACTGAACTATTCTGCTATGTAAAAATGAATCATATTTCTTTGAGTTAAAGCTTTTCATTATCCTCAACGTACTTACTTGTACCTTTTTGGATGAAATAATTTTGGGTGCGGTGAAGTTACCACGAGAACCCCGTGGAGCCGTGACGTCAAACTGGGCGTGAGGTGTAAAAGGCGGATATTTTAAATATCTTTTATTGTATTGTATTTTTAACACGAATTAGCAATAATTATATGTTATCATGATAACATATTAAGTAAAAATAAAAATAAACACGCATGGTCCACTTGGGTTCTTAATATTAAACAATGAATATACGATATAATGACAAGTCAATTGAAACAAAAATTCAATTATTACTTTTATTGTTTAAAAATAAAATATTTTGTGTTTGATTAAAAAATAGTATAGTATTTTTATGAAAATCCACATATAGATAACATAATTCCTCATAAATACTTTAGAGTCAGTCTTTGTCAGTGTTTTAATCTTATACTTAGAAAAAATAAAAACCCAGAGTATAATAACATATATATAATTTTTTAAATGTGTTTTAATAAACGCTTTCACTTTATATATTTTTATTGTATTAATGTTCATATATTAATTGGCTGCTCTGCCTTATCATTTTTTACTACTGGCAATTTTTCGTAACGAATTATGATTGGCGTATTAAGAAAATCAATTTCACATCTATCCTCTGATTGGTGGATTCGTTTAAATTTGTGCAAATAATCAGCAACATGCATTACGATTCGGTCAGTAAAATAAGTTTTATTTTTTTTAAAGCAAAATGTTTATTGTGTAAACGTGCTCTAATGAATTATGCAAGTCGGCATTCAACATAAAGTTAATCTGTCGGCAGCCGACTAATAAGTTTTTAGTTGTCTTTGTTATTGTCAAAGTGAGGCTGTGATTTTTGCGCATTAAGTTTTTTGTTTGTAACAACAATAGGTTTTTTCGTGGTTATTTAGAAAATAAAAATTACCTATTGTGCTTAATAAATAAAGTGTTTATATTTAGAAAGAATTGACACTCGAAATCCTATAATTGTAGGTTTTACCAGCTGTTATTCTTCGCGGAACTATTATTAATTATATTGTTTTTGATAATAGTGGAACTTTCATTGCGGTGAGTACAAATAGAATTATTAACTATTTTTATTCTATCAGAATATTTTTTCCGAGGTCGCATATGATGTTGTAATAATCAAATTATATTTTCCTCATAAAATCTGTTATACTGCGTTTTATATTATTCGAGTTTTTTTATTTATTTTCAAATACAAGAGGAAGCGAATTTTTTACGAATATTTATAATTTTGAGATTTGAAGGATTTTGTACCTTTTCAAATATTCTATCGCTCAAAAGAAAATGAATTAGTTGATTATATTTTAATAATAACATTTAGATACTGTATTTTGAAAAAAAAAAAAGTTTGTATGTAAATATTGACAAGTTTTAATAATATTCATTTGACATTTTAATATGTTAAATAATTTAAATTAAAAGCATTTGGATAGTTTTTTTTTTATTATTTGTATACAAACTCTTTTAAAAATAGAATTGTCATTATTTTATTGTAACAACAATACATTTGACCTTCATTTTATAAAAATAGTTGAGTATCAATAATTTCTTTATTTCCAGCAAATAAAAGTTTTTTACTCTAAAATGAAATTAATTAATGCTAGTTTCTAATATTTACACTAAAAAATCATATTATATATTGATCAACAAAATGTATAATTTGCTTTACATTTAAATGGTTTTATATTTATGTATTCAATGTTATCTATTTAGTTTAAATTCAACCTTGTACACTGATGGCATGACTCATTTTACTTTGACAAAGAAATTTCTTTGTGCAACAACATTAGTCACTTGTTAACGGTTGTGATAACTTTGTGTTTTTTTTGTTTGATGTTTGTCATTTTATATTGAGATAAATGATGTATATACACACATATACACACACACACACACACATATATATGTGAAAAACTGGTGGCTTAAAGTTTATAGAATCAACTTAGTACATTGTTGTTATTTTTTCATAATGAGGACCAAATTACTATCTGTAATATGAAAAGAAGTACAAAAACAAGTTTTCAACCAACATATAGTTGTAGTGTTCTGCCATGTATGTTATTATTCGGTTACTTGGTTAAGAAAATAGTATAGTATAGTACTTTCCCATAATTTTTATATTAATTTAGATACAATGTTATTAAACATTTTAAAAAGTAGGATGTCCGTGAACTTATGATAATGAGTAACTAATTGTAGTGTCAGTAAATGACTTAATACTATGTAATTAGTATGGAGAAGACACGATGTTGGCATATGTAAGGATGTATTTAAACTTTGTTCTAATGTAAAATTGTAATAATTCTCTTTAGATATAACTTTATTAATAATTGAAGGGATTAAAATATCCTTGAAATCCACATATAATCTAAGAATATAACTATTATGTGCTATTGAAATTGAATAGTTTATTTTTTGTGTTAAGTCATTTAAAAGTCATTAGACAATAAATATTTTATATAATTTATGCAAAATAACGACTAAAGAATCTTTTTATCACATTTGTTTTATGATACCAAAGGGCAAACAATATTGTTTTTTTTCTTATGACAGATAATTCTTTTAGTTTTGGCGCCAATTTCATTATATTTGACAGTAACATAATATTTGACGTATCTGATATTTATTTAGTTAAATTGAAATTAATAATTGTTAATATTTAATATGTAGTTCTTAAAACGTTAAAGTCATTGCCCTTATCTGTGTATCTAAACTGCTAGGTATTTAGGGTTAGTGTTGAAATACAGTTTTGAGTGAAGGGACTAGTGAAGGTCGCGTGGATTGCATTTGATAGCTTTCGTTCAGCCTCGCTGACATTTTGTGCGGATTTTTTATCTGTTCCAGTTTTCATATAGAATTGGCGACGCTTCTGTTTTTTTTAATTATTATTATTTAGTCTTCCACAAATATTTGTATTAATTAGTTATATTTAAACTACTTTTTAGTTTAATACGTGAATATATAGACGTCTTATTTAATACCAATTCAGATGTATTTAACCATTTGTTATATTCAAATTTTATTATACATAAATATAATATAGTAATAGTAAAACATTATATAATGTTTTATATATTTGTATGATTTTCGATTTTCTTTTAGTATTCCTTGAGTGGGTAACAAACAAACTTACGTAACCTTCGCATTTTGTTAGGTTTGTGTTAAAGTAAATAATCTATTTTTATGTATTCTCAAATCATTCCGATGGTATCATTTCTGTGGAATATATTTCTTCTGTATTTTACAATAAACTGTATAATGGAACATTTATATCTAGATTCTAGGTAGACTATGTTTGGATATATAATCAACTAGCTTTTGGCCGCAGCTTCGCCCGCGTGGAGTTCGGTTATATAGCGTTTCCAAGAAAACCTTTCAAAAGTCTGGGAAAACAACTATCCTGTGTTATTTCTCAAGGTCAACTCTATCTCTGTACCAAATTTCATTAAAATTAGTTCAGTGATTTAGGCGTGAAAGCGTAACAGACAAACAGACAGACAGAGTTACTTTCGCATTTATAATATTAGTAGGGATTTCATGTTTAATAGATAAATAAAAGCTGTAAGTATTCACATTCATCATTATATCAACACTAACATAAGATTTCAAATACAGCATTACCATTTTTTTTATTTATATCCATCAGTGCGTGTGAACGGAATAGTTTTTTTCACTAATAAGCTGAAGCACGTGATTTAAAACACGTGTAATGTAAAAAAATAAGGCGGTCGTGAGTTTAATGGTGCGTTTACACAAAGTGGTACACTTAGTGTATACACATTGAGTGTCTGTGACACTATGCTTACGAGTGTCTCTTATTGCGAAATTTATTGCGACACTAACAACTGTCCTTAACATAGACTTGTGATCACGTGTCGTCCGAGTGTTTAGTGTACGTTAAAAGTTTTTTAACAAGTTTGACACTTTGAGACACTTTACTTCATTTTAGTGTATAGATTTTTACGTGTAATTACCTATCTAAATATCACTAAGAGATGTAGTTTTCGTAGTTGTTGATGAAAATTAAAACGGTAAAAAATACTTGATTATTAAAATATGTAGTTACTTTTTGGGATGTATATTCAAAATCAAGTTCATAACAATAAAGTTTACGTAAAGGCATTTAATTTGAAGGGATTTTAATATACCAATACTTAATATAAATTGTGTAGGCTGTATTCATATTGACTGGAAACACCAAGTGGTAGCGTGAATATTCGTACACTTACGATAGGACACTTCTCAGACTCAAAATCCTCACAAGTGTGAACACTACCTAATGTCTTACATTCGTGTCGCAATATATGTCACAATATAAACATACCTTAATAATTGTAGTCAGTACTTTTTATTGCCAGTTTTTTTTAATTACATCTAATATTTATAATGGAGACTTAATATAATTTTTTTCGTTATTAATGTATCGATACTTGATAGTATGATTTTAATTAATATTTAAACTCTGTATTTCTGTTTGATTCTTTACATACATATTTAGGTCGTATAAATTTCATTGACAATAACGTCACAAGTCACAAAAAATAATACCTACATACTTTTTTATAATTGTGGAATAAATTCGTAATACTTTTTTAACTGAATTAAGCTATTTTCTTAAGTTGCAGTAAGTAGAGACGTAGCGTTAAAACCTTAATAGCCAAGCATATTATATACTATACTCTGCCACCAGATACTTCTCGTAATTTCGAGTGTCTTATACTGTCCTTGATGGTAATGAGTGAAGTAGTTCCAGCGGAACAAACAAACCGACCCACTCGAATAGATTTAATAAATATTCATAACTTTATTTCTGATTGCTGTATATATAATAATGTTCTTTAACTCGTATTATTTTCTGAGAAATTCTATAGACTCCATCTATATAAAAATACTAGAAGACCCGGCGAACTTCGTATCGCCTTATAATCAAGAAATATCTGTTACGTTTTTTTATTTATATTTTTGGAGTTTACCTATTAAAGCCATAAATCTCCGTGTTTTGAAGTGCGACAGAATGATTGACATATTAGTTAGTTGTCAAATCTAATGTCAAAAAAATCGTTTGTATCAACAACTACTAATAAATTAAAAGTTGATTAAAAAAACATTGTCAAGCGGACAAAATTGTGAATCTAAACCATTCCCAGATCCCCTTGAACACTCACAAAAAATTTTCTTCAAAATCGGTCCAGTCGTTTAAGAGAAGTTCAGTGACATATACACTCACAGAAGAATTATATATATAAAGATACTTTGTCTCCGATTTAATATTATATGTTTATATAACGCTCAATGATGTGATCGTGGTTCTAACGTTCTGATGTTTAATTAAGTTTTATATAAATATATACATACAATGATTGTTATGGAATGATAGAGATATTTATAAAATACTAACGTCTGTCCCAGTAATATTTTATTAATATAGGCTCTGTTTTGGAACTTAAAGACAAACAGACATAGTTTTACATGTACAACATAATTAGAATAAATTTTGTTATTTTGTATATATGTATTTATTAAATGATGAACTTTTGTTTTCGTAAAGGAGCATTGGATTATAGATTGCACTCTGAAGGACATCAGATTAAATATCTGCATTAATAAAATTCACGATAAAAAGGATTAATTCATCACAGGTTGTTTCAAGAAAAATTTATTCACTAAATGATTAATGAATAATTTTATTTTATAAATAAAATAATTAAAGTGAGACATATTTTCTACGTTTCTTTTATTAACTAACCACAATATAAAGATATCATTAAATTTATAGAAAAAAAATTTAACGAAACCTCATTAATTATACGTTCGAAAAAATTACGCACTGCTTACTGCAATATATCTGCAATATGTATTTTTATAAACATCTGTATGTGATAGCTTTGTACCGTGACTTTGTCTGCGTGGTCATCAGGACTTACATATAAACGTATACATATATTTGATAACTGTCTGCATCTCGTGACTAATATATAATTAGTTGAGTCTTCACAAATAAAAACAAATTGTATTTATATGTTACTTCAAATGCAATAATTTCGTTTTTAGTAAAAAGTCACAAAAATCACATAAATACAAACATCGATACATATAAAATTATAAGGATATTTATGAATTTTACAGCTAAGAAACTTTTCACAGAAATATGTAGGGCATATTTGTTTTATAAAAAGTTAACGATTAACCAAAACTCTTGTCATATAATTCCAATGTTTTGGCCTTCAATGGTACTTTACCTTAGCTATAGTACTTCGATGGCGTTGTTTTTATACAGGCTCTCAATAATGTGTTGTGTAACACATTTGAGGTTTCACAATTTTATATGAATATTAATGATTTTTGATTAAGAATTTTGTATGACAGTTGAAGAAAACGTGAATTATATAATCATGGTAATATTTTTGTTTATATGTTTAGAAATGGATTGGTCGGTTTGTATTAAGGAAGTTTTTAATTTGTGGACAATTTTTTAAAATAACTTATATAGTAATGTGTTCGAAAGGATGAACATATAAAACTGAATATCAACAGTCCCCTCCTTTTTCTTCCACCTGGCAATTTTCCAGCTTTAGCCAGGGTCTGCCTTACAAGTTGTGAATAGTTTTGGCTAATTGTTTTTACGACCGGCCGCCTGCCTAACATCAACCGTCTTTGGTAATCAGCATTAATCAGTGATGTCTAAATACTCTTAGAAAGTACATATGACTCGGAAAAATAACATTGGTACTTGCCAGGGCTAGGATCAAACCCGCGCCCCCGAGCATGAGAGGCGGGCCCTTTAACCACTACGCCACCAGTGACTTAAATACTTAACTGATACATATAAAACTGAATATCAACAGTCCCCTTTCAGTTACCAATACAACGTTCTAAATTAATAGCACCCACGGTGACCGATGGGACATTCATACTCTCGTTTCCACGTCTAACTTTGTGTTCTGACCTTAGTCTTTGCATTCTTAGAGGTATTGCCTCTGGTGTTTGTCTATTTTTGGTGAAACTATACCGTGGACAAAACCCATGACTGGAGCTTGGGGTGAGGGGAGGGGAGACTCGCAAAGTCGACAGTTAATCAACAGTATGGTATACCTTGAATACCTTCAATGTTTGTGACGAAGGATAGGTGAAGGCTCGTTGAAGAAGACCCCGATTATGAAAGGATGTTGTATAGGTTCATGTTCCATACAATACTGACTAACATCCAAGCATGAAACACACTTCCCTTTGACGATTTATAGCATGAACCTAATTTAAGCACATGTGCCTTTTAAGGAATGCATTGTAAAACTTTCACTATCTTATTATTGTTCTGTCGAAGACTGCTTTATATTGCATCAATAATAAAAGAAGTGTAATTTTAATAATTTTGTCATTATCTCATCGACACTTAATATTATCTGACCTTTGACTTTTATTTATTCATTTATTATAGTATTAAAAATTTACCGGCACTGCACTTAGATGAATAAAAAACTGATTTATTTGAAATTAATTCATAATTCCTTTTGGAAACATTTAAAATACGATGTTTAATGTTATCTAAGATATATGAATTATTAAAATAATACTAGTATGTTCTATGAGTTAATTATATATGAAAAATAAAGAATGAATTAATTCTAGACTGTAAAAAATATAATGCTATATATGTATAGCCAAATTTTAATGGCAGTAGTCTCGTCTGCCCGTGATCACGGTTGCTGTAAAGTAGCCGAAACGTCGGGAGTATGTATGTAGTTTATAATCAAAAATAAAATCGCGTAGTACATCCGAAAAGTATTAGTTTCATTTAAATGAATACTCCC
The DNA here is from genome assembly GCA_916720795.1 of Danaus chrysippus. Taxonomy (NCBI): domain Eukaryota; kingdom Metazoa; phylum Arthropoda; class Insecta; order Lepidoptera; family Nymphalidae; genus Danaus; species Danaus chrysippus. The sequence continues at coordinate 1,877,531 of CAKASE010000065.1, read as the reverse complement.
GAAAAATCTTAGATTTCATTATAATTACAGAAGACTTATGAGTTAACGAATTTGTTTTTTATTGTATTAAAATTCGCAAGATTTTTTTTAAATTCTTCATTCAATTAAACTTGTTAGATTATAAAAAAAATAGCAAACATGCTCGCCGTCATAAATGTTATTTTTAGCAAAACACATAAAAAATAATGTTTTTTATGATAATGACGTTGTTTTGTCATAAGCTTGAGGTGCTAATTGGTCAGTCAGTGTGTGTCAATGTATTTGTTTCACTACTAACAGTAAACTAAAGGGGTTAAAGCAACATCGATAGACAAGCGTGAAATTATCAGTAAATAAAATAAAGTAAACGAATTTAAAACGTGTTCTCAAAACACAATCGAGGTCGAATCAAAATGTTTATATCACACTTACAGGAAATTTATCTGCATATATAATTGAGAATATATTTTTAGAAGCATTCTAAAATATGATTTGATTTATAAAGATTTATATTTGAAAAACATTATTAATATAAATTGATTACAAAAAAAATTACCAAAGATAATATATGAAGATATATAATACAATAAGTTTCATTGATTGATTATTATTTGTATTGAACTGATTTCTACGGAATCTCTACTAATATTATAAATGCGAAAGTAACTCTGTCTGTCTGTTACGCTTTCACGCCTAAACCACTGAACTGATTTTAATAAAATTTGGTACAGAGATAGAGTTGACCTTGAAAAAGAACATAGGATAGTTTTTATCTCAGACTTTTGAAAGGTTCTCTTGGAAACGCGATATAATCGAACTCCACGCGGGCGAAGCTGCGGGCGGAAAGCTAGTATATATATAGAGTAGTATATATATAGTAGCTAGTATATATATATATATAGTGTCCCGGTTGCTATAAGAGATATATTTGTAAGATAAATGGAGGCCGTCATCGCTGCGGGAAGCAATCAAGCTTCTATCCTTCAACTCCTCATTCATCAGGCGATTGTAAAATACTAGTGATGACGAATCAATTACATTATCGCTTGGATTCCGTTGTATGGAAAACGGAAGTCATATACTACGTGCTATATAATTTTATGATATACCCGACTATATACTTAATTTAATCATTAAATACATATTTTGTTTTCATTTGCCTTAAGAAATCTTATTGAAATCACAAGAAGATTTGTTTTTTTAATTAATAATACAAACGAACGATTAGTACTTCAGCTTCCTCGATTTGTAATATATAAAAATTCTCAGATATTCCAATAAAAAATCTGGGATTAGAAACTGGGATTAGAAATGATACTAAAGTTACATTGAACTTGGTTATAACAAAAACAAGATTAAAATAACTGTACATTAATATGAAGAGATAATAGACGGGAATTATAGTAAATTTACTAGGATCAGGGATGGCAGTTTGTATGATATAATTATATATTTATATAAATATACTAGAAGACCCGGCGAACTTCGTATCGCCCTATAATCAAGAAATATTTGTTACGTTTTTTTATTATATTTTTGGGTATATTGGGTACATATTAAAGCCATAAATCTCCGTGTTTTGAAGTGCGACAGAATGATTGACATTAGTTAGTTGTCAAATTTAATGTCAAAAAAGCGTTTGTATCAACAACTACTAATAAATTAAAAATTAATTAAAAAAACATTGTCCAGGTCACAAAATTGTGAATCTAAACAATTCCCAGATCCCCTTGAAAACACACAAAATAATTCATCTGTGTCGGTCCAGTCGTTTGAGAGAAGTTCAGTGACATACACACTCACAGACGAATTATATATATAAAGATATCTCGTGTTTTATCTCGTGTATGTATACGCCAATTGTGTTTAATTTTATTTTAATGTTAATCAAGAATAGAAAGCGTTCATGATGTTTGGGTCTTGTATGAAAGATTTTTGATAGAACTTATAAGTTATACATACCTACTGATAGGAAAGCCATCGATTATTCACGATTGAAAAGTTTAATGACTATAAATTTGAAGTAATATCTACTTTAGATTTATATTGAGCAAGATATTATGATAGTAATAACAGTGATTAGAATTAGATACTTTAAATTAGATACTGCGATAGTTTGTGTGAATGTAGGCATGTTTGTAACTTGTTCATGCAAAAACTATTAAATGGATTATGATGAAAATTTACAGTGATATTGCTTAAACATCAGAAGAAGATATAGGCTATAATTTATCTAGAATTTCTTTGTAGATCGCAGAGTAATTATCGCTGAACTAAAGTACTAGTCTTGTTTATGTAGTTACGTGGAAAAGATTATAGATGGTTAATTAATAATGAATATATTTATTATTGTCATACTGCATATAGTATATTCTAATACTAATTCCTATGACCAGATGGACAATGTCGCAGATTTAAACTAGTATATAAAATGAATTCCATTGAAATAACGAATAGAATTATAAGTATAGCTTGACGTATAAACAAAGTATGTATACGTAAAATTCCTAAGTATAATTTTTATTTATAACATCTATATTAAATATAATAATATTGACAGCCCTGTACGTTTGTTTTTAAGTAGAAAGTAGGTAATAGTTATAGCGACCTTCTTGTATAATTGGATATTCCTACATTGAAACTGCTATAGAAGTACATATTATTACACTATATTATGGTCGCCTTACAATTTCTATTATATTTATGTATAGAAGTATACATAATATATGTATAATATATTTTATTGTTAATTTTATAAGCCTAATATAAAAAGCAGTTGTTTTATTTTGACGAATAAATTACTAAAATACATTATGAAGTAGATGTAAGATAACTTTATAAATAACTGTTAAATTTTATTTACTTTTTTCTACCAAATATCTAATATCAACAATATTTTAAACTTTCGTATATATGTATATACTGTTATGTTCATTTGAGAAGACGTACAAGTAAGTACATACCGATCAAGTGTATTTGACACACTGACATATATTTGTGTTTGGTTTTGTAACAGTTTGCCAAGTTAACTTTTGAAACAAACGAACATAGGTTTTATGTTTTTATTTAATTTTATTATTACGTGGTCTAAACAAATTGTATACTTGTATTGCGTTAGAGCGATGTCTGAATTAATCAAATTATGTTGAAATCAAATTACGTTATAATTATTTGAAAAAGATTTAAAATATACGGAATTTGTATTGTTTAAAGATGTTAGTAGAAAATTTCTTTCTAAATATTAACAACTTACGCCTAGACTCCAATATATACTACTAGCTTTCCGCCCGCAGCTTCACCCGCATGGAGTTCGGTTATATCTCGTTTCCAAGAAAACTTTTCAAAAGTCTGAGATAAAAACTATCCTATCATCAGTGTGCGAACATGCATTGGACAAACCAGGCCATTACATTAGATTTGATCAACCACATATCCTCGCTCGTGAAGACAGATATATACCAAGGTTAATCCGCAAGGCTATTGAAATTAAAAAACACCCCAATTTCAATAGAGAAGATGGCTGGAACCTATCAAACACCTGGGATCCTCTTCTTAAAAATATAAAATCCCATGTCCGTGACCACACCGCAGGACCTCGAGACACCGTGAGCGCATTTTGCCGGCATCCAGAGCGGTACGCAAGACAATTAAGAAATCGATGGCGGTAGGAGATAAAGTGACCAGACCAACTGACAGACACTCACATCTCGTCTGCCTTTGATCACGGTTGCTGAAAAGTAGCCGAAACGTCGGGAGTATGTAGTTTTCCAAAATAAAACGCGAAGTAAAATCCGAAAAATATTAGTTTCATTTTAAATGAGTACTCGCGAAAATCTTAGATCTCATTATAAAAACTATCCTATGTCCTTTCTCAAGTCCACTTTATCTCTGTACCAAATTTAATTAAAATCAGTTCAGTGGTTTAGGCGTGAAAGCATAACAGACAGACAGAGTTACTTTCGCATTTATAATATTAGTAGGGATACTCTAATACATAACGATTCTCCAAATTCCAATATATATTGTACTCCAATATATACTTGCAATTCTTTTTAATAAAAAAATGTGTGCTTAATATCATTTATTCGGCCATTCTAAATTCTAATATTCACATTTAATAGTTTGTTTATTTTTAACATATTTATCGATGAAAATTCAAATAATACATATATTCTTATAACCCAAGTGTCTCTTAAAGGATGTATCGTGGGTGGGAATTTCAAGTGTTTAGTGTATTTTGTTGTCTCAGGTATTTGACCTGCTTGCTGGCATTCGAGGCTTCGTCACTATAAGTCTATCGATAAACTGCTAGTGACGTAGAACTAACTTTATCGATACTTTTTATATTATACGATACTATTTTTCAACGCTTCTAATTCTGAATATGAATTTTTTGTTGTTTATTTTTTTATATAATTAAATTTTAATCAGCAAATAGAAAAACATCGTTTTTGATATGATAGGAATGTTAATTAGATATCGAAATAATAATTAGATAATAGATATTATCAGTCGATAAATCCTAAATAATTGTACATAAAGTAAGCTTTATTCAGATATTGTGAAATATATTTCCTAAGGACCTATGTTGCCTAACATTCTAGCCTCTAGGTCCTACATCCGTACTAGGTAGGCTCTAGGCCATCTAGGTATAAAGCCTCTCACTTGTAAATTAAGATTTTTCCGGTCTCTGAGAATGTACTAAGCTCATCGTTGAATATAAGTTATTAAATTTATGTATTTACTTTAATTAAATATATATTTATGTCTTATCATTCATCTTTAAAGCTGGGTAATTGCCAAAAAGAAGAAGACTTATGTCTGGTCATTTTATTTAGGTAGTTATTTTATCATATAAATTTAAGATTGTAGAAGAAAAGGGAGATTTTATATATCACTTTTAATAAAGTTTTAGAGAGACTAATAATTTTTGTTTCTTTTTTTCTCATACTACCGTGTAAAGGAACCCTAAACCATTAAAATAAAATTACTCACAAACCGACAAATGTGTCTCTGACAATGCTATAATGATGATTACTTACGAATGTACAAGGCTTTATAGATTACTTTTGTATAAGAAGCAATAATAAAATGTTTTGACAGAATTCGTTATGAGTTTTTAAATTACACCGCTCTAAATGTATTTTGAGAAACTGGATTTGAACCCGCTACTATTGGGATACTGTGATGTAACTGTCCATTATAAATTTTACTTATACAGCATTTAATTGTACATAAGAAAAGGTTTGATATTTTTGATATTCGGTTCTCATACGACGTACTAATAAAAGATAACATTAATTATTATCTATAATTATGTATCTATTGTTTTTTACTTCCATTATATACGTACAAGTTGGTTTTGATTTTTGTCGACTATACATATATATTATTTCTTTACCCATGGCACTGAAATCGTGGAATATTTTAGCAATGTCAACGTTTTTATTTGTTCGATTAATTATAATCTTGAGTGTACATATATTGATTCATTTCTACTCGTAGTTATTTAGATCTAGAATGTTCGGTACATGTTGTCTATATTTTGTGTTAGATTCAATGAGGCAGGCTAATTATAAAAGGACCTTTGAAATATATCATTATTCTTAATCAATATATGTATACAGGGTGACTGGTGAATTACTATCAATATTTAAGGAGAATACTCGGTACATGATTCTCATTCGAATTATTTAAAAAAAATAGGTACTTAATTTTTGACCAAATTTCCGTATAAATAAATAAAGTGTGTACACGTTCCAAGTGTTCCAAGTGTGGACGCGTGCGGCGGCGTGCTGATACAACAACACGCCTCCGCGCGCGTATGTGTGAGTGTGTGTGTATACCTAATCTGTAGGGTGTTCATACGATGCGTAATTAATTACATAACTTTTGGTAAACTTTACTTAGAAGTTTATTAATATTTATGTTATATTAATTTTTATTTTTTCATATATGATCGTCAAATATCACGTCCTCAAATATCGATAGTAATTCACCAGTCACCCTGTATATGTGAAAGCTCTTGTACTATATATTCTAGTATATAATATTATATACTCGTATATAAACTATAGTCCCTAAAGTGGTTGAAATATGATAACTATTTTATGATAAAGAGACGAAACTTCTCATCATTTCACTGTGCGTGTGTCGGGTCCATCGTTGTAGGGAGAGGAGTTTTAACAGTGACTGGGACTTCGACCCCGGTGTAGGTTTAAGAGACCATATCTAAAACATTTCTAAAAAAACAATATAAGAAATTATTATTTCTACATTAATTCTCTTTATCGCGTATTAATATAAAAAAGTTCTATTAAACGATCGTACGTTTAACATAATATAATTGTATGCAAATGAGTACAATCATTTTGAGTTAAATGACAATTTAACATGCACATAACATTACAATAGGGGATTGTAATTTGATATAATTCTAGATAACTTACTAAGGATACAGTTTATCTGATTAATCGAAGTAATCTATACATAACCTTATGTTTTAATTATCCTGATAAGAAATGTATTAAGTCTGCATTGCGTAATACAATGCTGAAATTTTTTTTTGCTTGTCTATCAAATGTAACGCATGTCGCAATTGTGTTTAGTTATTTACGCATCAAGAATCATAATTTGAATATTTGCAATGCCTTGCATGAAAATCTGCATAGCAATTTTTATTTTAATTCAATTTCTATACATAATTGTTTTTAATATTATACCTATTGAAGTAATGATCAAAATAGAAAATATATTATGAAGATTTGAATCCAAAGGCATTTTTTTAATACTTTTCATAGTATAAAATAAATATTATAATTTAATTATCTTTATGTATGTATGTCACATCCGTTCTATATACAGATTATAAGTAAATGAGTACAGCGTGAATTTATTAATTTATATGGACACTGATTGGCAAAAGTAATTGGATAGAATAGTATAATTATTTTATATATATATTTTTTATAATAAATGAAATTAGTAGTAGTTTAATAGATATAGGTGTATGTATTTGGGAAATAACATATTAATTTTAAGTTTTTTTTAAATATTTTCTTTGAAAACAAATATAAATAGGTCCTCAATATTAATCCTAATCTTATGTAAATATTTTATATCTTAGATAAATGTAGTAACAGAGCCAATGATCGAACTTAAAATAAAAACAAAACATAATTCGTGTGTTTATAGAGCATAGAGCCTTCTAAGACGGTCTTGCATCAGAGGATTTTGTACTCAACATCCGATCAGGCTGAATTATTGCAATCATTTATACCATCACCGGATTATAATCCATAATGTGCATAATAATAAGGTCGATAGTGCAATCAACGTAATGTTGCGTGTGTTATGCTCGGTTGGAGACTGTAATGATTGTCTTCCTATTACATATTTTTGACGAACCCATTGTCTAGGGTTCCGTATATTTTGTAGTCATAGTAATTTTATGTTATGTATTAGAATTTTTATAGCTACATGTAATAATGATAGCACTTCAAAGTTACATCCTAAATTATTTACTATCGGTTTCTACATATCATTAAACTAAGACAGAATGTAAGTTGTTTCTTATAATACTAGTCACGTGATAGTATGAATTTATTTACAACTATAGCCAGGGTCTGCCTTACATGTTGTGAATAGTTTTGGCTAATTGTTTTTACGGCGGCCTGTCTGACATCAACCCTCTTTGGGAATGCGTTAATCAGTGATCCCTACTAATATTATAAATGCGAAAGTAACTCTGTCTGTCTGTCTGCTACGCTTTCACGCCTAAACCACTGAACTGATTTTAATGAAATTCGGTACAGAGATAGAGTTGACCTTGAGAAAGAACATAGGATAGTTTTTATCCCAGACTTTTGAAAGGTTCTCTTGGAAACGCGATATAACCGAACTCCACGCGGCGAAGCTGCGGGCGGAAAGCTAGTGTTTAAATACTCTTAGAAAGTACATATGACTCGGAAAAATCACATTGGTACTAGCCAGGATCGAACCGGCGCCCTCGTGCATGAGAGGTGGGCCTTTTAACCACTAGGCCACCACTTATTTTTATAACTTTTAATGTAAAAGTAAAGAATGTAGCTAAAGCCAAATTATTTATAATAAAACAATTTATTTTTATTTATAGTAACATATAAGTGAAAAAAGAGTTATATTACTTCAATATAATCAAACATGAATTTTGTCTTATATATAAATTATTTTCACGGTTAAATAAAGTAATAGTAAAATAACTGACCTCCCATTGAAGTCTCATTAGTACATAAATGATATGACGAAATCATTTTGAAACTGACTACTCGAAAATTGTATATTTGTGTCCATTAAGACTCATACAAAACGTTGACATTTACATTCGAAAGAGAAGGTACATCGCAATTCGGGTTAAGCATTTGATGTATTGTGCTGTGAACTTAAGAACTTACTACATGTTTATACTACTTACTACATACGTACAGTCAGTAGTTTTTCACATACGATAAATGAATGACAACTATAGAGTAAAATCTCTAATTAATTTATAAAGAAAACTTCTTGTAATATATTCTAGCGTTTATTTTATACATAATAATTTATTTATTTGTTAGTAAATTGGTTTCAATACCTGAATGTTAAATATAAATATGTATAATCTTTTCTATCTCAAACATGATTTTTAGGTAACATTTTTTTCTATTTAAAAATATAATATAAATAAATTTTTAATATAAATATAGAAAGTAATATTTAAAGTTACATTACTTAATAACATCACATAAGTGTGTGTTTGTATACAAAAATATATGAAATCGTATTTTTACTTATTCGCAAATCGCATTGAATCAGATTGTAAGGTCGAAAAAAAGATAAGTACTTAAATTATCATGTCAAAACAAGATGCAATAGTGAATAGACTTTCAAATTGATATTTCACACAGGAGGTTTCCTAATATGACCTTTAACACTGTACTTATTTGTTTTCTAAAATTTTTATACTATAACTATCGCCCACAATTTTTTCGTGAAACGAATAAAAAATAACAGTGCCTTTAATTAATTACGATGACTTTAGTTATGTTAAAAACTTCGGGTTTCTCACACCTAACAATTAAAATTAAGGAAATGTCTTAATATCTTTTAGATATGAATGCATTGTTATTATATATGCGAAATAGATGCCAAATTAAATTTTAATAAAAAAATGTTCTCATAATAATAAAATTAGTTCCTTAATGATTTTTGAGTTATCTGATTTCACTTTGTGTTAATATTAAATAATATATAAAAGGTATTTTTTCATTATAATTGAACGTTTTTGATATATATGTTGGTGCATTTTTTAAATTATTTTTAACAGTAAAAATGATAAATGTATTTTCTTTATATTAAGTAAATCAGTGGTGGCCTAGTAGTTAAATGGCCCGCCTTTCATGCATGAGGGCGCGGGTCCGATCCTGGCAAGCACCGATGTGATTTTTTCGAAGTCATATGTACTATTTAAGAATATTTAGATATCACTGATTAGTGCATTCCCAAAGAGGGTCAATGTCAGGCAGGCGGTCGGTAGTAAAAACAGTTAGCCAAAACTATTCACAACATGTAAGGTAGCCCTGGCTAAAGCTGGGAAATTGCCAGGAAGAAGAAGATTCTCTTTATATTAAGTCAGTATTTCTCTGCGCTTACAGCAGTCTTTTGGCAAATTTGTTGTGACGACCTTGTAAACTCTTAATACACAATAATAAATTGTCCTTAAGCTGATTTAAAAACAAGTCTTCTAGCATTGCTACTTCTATCCGTTATCAATAAAATTATTATCTTTTTTTGTCTGCGTTACAAATAACTTGGTATCTGTGGAACCCAACTGAATTTCCTTCAAGTATTGTTGAATAGATCTTGCCATTCTTCAATATAGTCATTCTAGCTGTTCATTGTACGAGCAGCAATGTATTTTTGATAACAATTATGTACTTGGGTCTGTGAGACCCGAATTGTATATAGGGTTAAAATTAATATCTTGATTTCTGTCCCTTCTAATCGATTTCAAGAGACAAAACTTCTCAGCATTCAATGTATTCACCGTGCGGGTGCCGGGTCGATCGTTGCAGGAAGAGGAGCTTCAACAGTGACTGGGACTTGCGACCCAGGTGTAGGTTTAAGGGGCCCCTTAACTAATGTGCGTTAAACGCTCACCTCCACTGTCCAAGCTCCTCTCACTATGATATATTTTTTATTACTCTACATAGCAATATGTATATATTTGTATATATATCTTTAGGTTTTAGTTTCCTAACTTCAATTAAATAGTTGCTTGATAGTCATTACCCAATGTTTTCAATACATTCATAAATAATTGTCCAACACCTCATAGAGCGAGAGGTTTTAGAAATGATTTCGTGAAATATCTCAATTGAATCATTTGATTATTTTTTTGTACTATTTTTATATTCAAGCTCGTCCAAGGCAATGTTGTGTAACGTACTGTATTATAATTATATAGATTATTGAATTATTTATTAATTTATTTATAATTAGTTTAGCCGGAAACTTGATTAAAATGTATAGGAGTACTTGAGAATTGTTATACATATATTTAATCATAAGAATAATTAAAAAAAACCACGAAGTGTGGGAAACTCAAAAACTTTGTCTTATAATTATTGAATTAAGTTTCTATTGTATAATTTTTTTTATCTAGTCCTTGTTAAAAATATACTAAGAAATCCTATTGTTTTACTGTTCTAATACTAAATAATGTACATATATATTGGCCTTCAAATAAGTCATTATGTACGGATCTCGTCATAGAATTAAACAAAGTACTGAATACATCTAAAATTTTCGTGAGTATTCATTTAAATGAAACTAATATTTTTCGGATGTACAACTCGTCTCTTCTAAATTCACATCTTGTCTGTCCGTGATCACGGTTGCTGTAAAGTAGCCGAAACGTCGGGAGTATGTAGTTTACAATCAAAAATAAAAAATAGCCTAGTACATCCCAAAAATATTAGTTTCATTTACTGAATACAATTTTCAATTTAGTCTTAATAAAACCCATATTTATAATACTTTAAATAACAATAAAAGTTTTCATCTTGTATTCTATTCTATATCTATAAAGACTACTACTACTAGCTAGTAGTCTCTGATGCCCTACTGTCGTGCCCTAAATTGCGTAACACTGACATAGACACGACGTACGACTGTTACGTCCAGACGGACCACTTTCTTTCCGCTGGTATCATGGTTAGTGATGTGGCACTGTTGTTTTTTATCGATAAACATGTTGATATATCGATATTCTCTAAGTATAAGTTATAACTATTATTCGTTTAGGATGCAATGTAATGTTATTTGTAAAATATATTTTTGATTTCATATAGTCTTATAGTCAAAAGAAGAATTATTTTAATTTTTATTAAAATGATTGGCTTCGTAAAATGAATTCCTGATATTTTAAGGTTTTTAAGCAAAACACTAAGCATTAATGTCCTAAATTTATGCAATAGTGAATTTTACAAAAGAACCATTCACTTATGACGAATGCATTACCTGTACAAAATGTTAATGGCTATTGAATAGCTGTTGCTTGCGAATTTGAACGCATATCAAACTCAATTAGAATAGTCATTAGTTTAGGTCATCATTATAAGATTTCATTCCGATTGTCTAAAATGCATTAATCAGTTTCTGTCGTTGTGTTAATGGAACCTTGGACAATACTCTTTCGTTAAAAAAGAATATTTGTAAAATCGGTCTTGAATTGAAGTATTAACAGCGTAACTACGAGTAACTTACCGAATTGAGGACTTCCCTTTTTTTGTAGTCAGTTAAAACGTAGCCTAAATTACTCCTTTTGTAATAAGTTACCTTTAAATGCAATTCCCTTCTTAATCAGTTAAGCTGTTGCAGATATGAGCCGTAAGAAACAAACATACAAATTGTAAAAAAAGTATTTCTTATGTTTGTAAAGTACATAACTTCATATGCGATTAGTAAAAAGCTGTTAATATGAACTTTCAAACAGACACTTAAAATTCATTTTTTAATAATATAAAGTACTTAATTAATTTCATGACACTGAATGTTTTGATTTCAAATAAAACAAGTCTCGCTCCCCGTCTCTGTCCATGAACATTTCATTACAAAATTATTTCTCCATAGCAAGCATTCTATAGCAATCATTTATTTCAAATTACAATTTATGAAATTTCAGAACTAATTTAGTTTTTGCGTGTCAAAAAAAAGATACAAAATATACATATGTCACTTCTTTATACTTATCGAAGTAAACCTTAATCCAAGAACAAAAAGTACATACTTATATTTATATAACGCAAAATATATGTCATAATTTTTGACGATTATTGAAATATATATAATCATTACAAATCAGTAGATTCAAGTAGATCAGTAGATTAGTTGAGTAGAACTACTATCGATATATTAACTATCGACACACGGTACATCCCTAGCGGTCCCGGTTATGAAATACGATTTGTAAAGCTCTTGCTTTTCTTTGTAATGTATTATAGAATGACAGGCAGAGCTTTTACTATCAAAGGTATTTCGAATTAAATGTTATAATATAATATTAAATATTTTATATAGAACAAATATTTTTCATGTATTAATTTTTTTTATACATACATAAAAATGTTTTTAATAATATTCTTTGACCTTTAAATATCATTTTACTTTGAGTTTTTCAATCCTGTGAGTAAATCTGTCATCTTTGTTATATGAATGTGTTGTAATAAACTAATTAATAATCACTTGATTGATAACAAATGGACATTGAGCTCAGATATCATGCATGTGTTAGATAAATTTTTACTTCATACATATATACGTAGCGAATAAAAAATAAATATAATAATTTATTGGCAGACATAGCAATGATATAAAATGAATATTTTTTAATTAATAGCATAAGGATTAAGGTGATCTGCCGAAAATATTGTTTTCTTTAAATGGCTTTCCTCTATGCAAATACGTGCTTAGTATTTTCTGCCAGAGTTTATAAAATTTTGGGGGGTGAATGTTAAACGTCAAAACTGACAAGTATTAAGTCAAGACGGTTATAGGAATGACATTGACAGAATCTCTACTTAATATTTTAATTGCGAAAGTAACTCTATCTGTCTGTCTGTTACGCTTTCACGCCTAAACCACTGAACTGATTTTAATGAAATTTGGTGCAGACATAGAGTTGACCTTCAGAAAGAACATAGGATAGTTTTTATCCCAGACTTTTGAAAGGTTCTCTTGGAAACGCGATATAACCGAACTCCACGCGGGCGAAGCTGCGGGTGGAAAGGTTGTATTTCATAACTCCAATATGAATGAAGCCATAGCATAAATAAAAAAAAGTTTTAAAGTTTTAATACATATATCTAGACTTTTATTTATTAATTTTGATACAATATACAATGAAGGCTTCCGTTTTTTTTAAAATTTTCATTTAATTTATGTTCCGGGATATAATATTGACTTAATTATCCAGTGAAAGTATATTTGTGTAGGTATTTTTTTTAATCAAGGAAATATTTTTGATTTTATTAATCTCCATTTTTTTTTAATTTATGAAGTAATATATTTTGGAATTATATTTTATACCATTTTTTGATGCAAAGGCCATGCTTTTAATATTAACGAATGTATTTGTAAGGATCTATTTTATTTAAGTTTTTTTTAGGATCTACGCTAGATTATTGCAAATTCAAAAGTGCTTTAAAATGCTTGAAATTCTATGGTTATGATAGGAGACATAGAATTATGTCTTGCCATACTACTACGCATAAATTTTCATGAGATGCCGGGAAAATTAATAGTTATATATAAATTATTTACTACAAGTTCCACTTAAGTAATAATATCTTTAAACTTGTTAATTTGAACCTTACCCTGTACTTCATTTGCTGATAGTTACGGACTAAAAAAATAGTTTTATTAATGATTTTATAAGCCTTAAAATATGTCATTGATTTTGCACTCTCTTAAAAGACTATTTATTAACAACCAACCCGGTTATAGTTAGGTAACAATTATAATAAGATTTCCTTGTTTTTGTATTACGTGTGTGTCCTTAAATTGTTTTGCTTATATCACGATTACAATTCCGGTGAAAACAGAGTTAATTTTTCATTAAAATAACATTAAAAAACATGTAAAGTTTATATATATGAACGCAATACATTTGTACATTATATGAGTTATCTTGTGATGTCTAAATTACATCTTGCATTGGATTTTATAAGAAAAAAAAATACGTTCCGTACAATAGAACGTGCATACGGACGGCGGATAATGATAATAGATAATTTTATTCAAGCGATTATAATACTTATGTCTAAGATAAATGATATAGAATGGCTTGATGATATTTTATATATTTTTTTGTTTGAATGTTATGCGAGAGTGGATCATTGCTCAGTACTCGTCCAGCTGTTGGTGGGGTCAGACGTGTTTTTTTATTTTTATTTTTTTTTTAAATTATTATCATTTAATCGATATTTTTTTAGTATCGTATTGTGTAAGTGATGTGATAAGTGTTGACGGATGTTCTTCAAGTGAGTACAGTTTTTAATAATACACACGTACTTTGTATCTTTGTTTTCTTTGTTAATTTGTATGTTAGATCAGTACTTAATAATATGTATATATATTAAAGATATATATATATATATATATATATATATATATATATATATATATATATATATATATATATATATATTGTATATTAAAATTCACTAGAATATAAATCACTAATTGGATTCTCAAAACTCTTGAGTCCTTGAACGGAGTTATCGTGACATACTTATTATACAATATATATTTATATTAAAACCTAAAAACATTGATATATTAAGAAATAATTACGAAATACATATAATGAGACGAGGTAATATTTTTTGTCATATCTACATTCTACAGTACATACTTAACGAGTATCAAGTTTAATAATAATTGTTTTTTTTTTTGCTTTGTTAAGAAAACTAAAACTAAGATAAAAGAAAACGACCTATGATTACAGTAAAGTCAATAGTAAAGATAGATTTAACAAATGAGGTATTTGAACATAGTTAAATGATCAAATACCAGGCTTAGTCCGAGTTCGCATCGTGACTACATACGTAGCGTTAGCAGTTTTTAGTATATAAATTTTCGTGTATTAACGTAGGTTATTTAATGAGAAACGGGAAACGTTTCGTTTGTAGTGAGATCACAAACTTATTGTAAGCATACTGAGAAAAATGATGTATTTCAAGTAAAATTTTCGGGTTTTAGTACAATAGTGATTCGATGTCTGTGGATATTATAAAATTTTATTTAATAAAAAATAAGTAAAAATGCAATATAAAGTAAATGAAATCTTTTAATTTATTCTTATTTATTCTTTTAATGTAAGAATATGTATATATATATTTCTATGTAATAATAATTTTTGTTAGGTATATATATGTCAATGTGCGCCGAATTAATTTATATCTAAAATCACCTTACGTCTTAATAAATACTTTCCTCAAGATAATAATATATTACGGAATATAATTAATTTTTACAAAACTATTTATCTTTAATCAAATACGATAAAATTTTATAGGAAATGTGTAATTAATTAAGATTAATAATTATTATCTTTATATAATATAATTATCAGTATATACTGATTATAGTAAAAAACAAGAATAGTATCGAGAATCTTCTGTTTTTCTTCTTTTTTTTATGTAAAAGTGGTAAACGAGCAGACGGCCCACTAGATGGTCAGTAGTGTACGTCGCCCATGGACATCCGTAACATAGACGTTACGGATGCGTTGCCAAATTTAATTGTGGAGGAAAAGGGAGGAATGGGAATAAGGAAATACAAGGAAAGGTTGGGAACAGGGAAAGGGCAACCGGCTCTCTCACTCATCGGACGAAACGCAGTCATTACTGACTACTTCACGCCGATCTTCTGTGAGAGGGTGGTACTTCCCAGATCGAGCCAGCCCATGTTCGAGCTGTAGTAACTAAACTACAGCTAGGCTCTACCACCTATTTCTTTTTCTTCTTTCCTGCTATTCTTCTTCCACTTCGTTCTATCATGAACATCTTCCTCATCCAGATAACAGCTATACATGTAATTCGTGACAAAGCTTAACCATCGCAATCGTGGTCTTCCCTTTCTGTTTTTGAAGTCGAATAAACAATATAGGAATGATAATATATATATTTTTTGAAACAATCACTACATTAGAATGGTATGATAAAAATTTATTTTACTTTATTTTTTTTCAAAATTTTTCTTAATTTTATTAATTCACACGTATAACATCCATTTATTATTTTACGTAAACTAAGTTATATATTTTTGAATTTAATGTTGTTTACAGTTACTTAGAAAGAAGTAAAGTCGCTAAAGGTGTTGACTACAAGTGAATCTACATGCTATTCAAAGTATAAAATAAGTCCAGTTATTGAAAAAAATATCTTTTTTAAAATAAAATATATGTATATGGTAGATTTTTTTGAAAGTTTTGAAAAAGTTTGTAACATCACGTTTGTGTGTTCGTCGTTTAACACATACCTACTCAACTTTCTAAGTTAGCGAGACCAGTGAAAGTACATTGAAATTATTTTGGCATCGAGCAATCACCGAGCACTTTTAACTATAATAATAATATAGACATACATTTGTCTTTATGTACGACCAACGAACTTGTTAAAATTTTATATACATATACATAATGTTTTTATTGATTATTTGAAATAAAATGTATTTTAACGGTAATTCAATAAAAATATATTAATTTATACGAATCAAATTACTATATAATAAATAACTACATAAAACAAGTAAAATAAATCTTTCCTAGACTTATAATTGGATATTTATCTATTGAGAGCAAAATTTTATCATTAGTTCTAAAAATACAAAACTTATTTTTTTATAAATACCGTAAAAACAACACGAAAAATCTTAAGATTGATCCGAAGCTATTTTATATGAGATACAACAAAAATTTTTCCAAAGAGGGGTTGATATCAGGAAGGCGGCCGGTCGTAAAAACAATTAGCCAAAAACTATTCACAACATGTAAGGCAGACCCTGGCTATAGCTGGGAAATTGCCAGGTAGAAGAAGAAGAAGAATAACAAAAATATATTTAAAATATTTCCAAGTATAAACAAACAAACAAGTTTTATATAATAATGTTATAATTGTGTGATTCCATAACCGTCTTACCATTACATAATACATATAGAAAGTTAAAATCAGGTTTCAAGAGATTAACAGACGAGTCAGCGATGATATGAATTATAATAAATAAAATTATCAATTTTTTTGATCGAGATTATGATAAAAAATTATGACCTTGCTGTTACAAAACAATATTACTGTATTTATACCTTATGTATGTATATAATTAATTAATTATATTATAAAAATTTTCAGTTTCATTATTCTATACGATTTATTTTTAAACCGATACATACATATATATATATATATATATATATATATATATATATATATATATATATATATGTTTGTGTGTGTGTGTCTAAACTTCATAAGAATTAAATTTCACATAAAAAAACATGCTAATCATGGAAAATATCAGACAGAGTCACCGGATATAAATAGTATGATACAATCATTATATATGATTAATGATGTTATATTATAAGTTATATAATATGAAAAAATATATTATATAAACTTTTAAGTTAGAAGACAGTTAAAAGGTCATATTTTGTTAAAACTAACTGTTATATTAACTTGACGAAAATCTCTTTACTTATTTTACTACGTGTTTTCATTTAAAAACTGAATACTGAGGGTTTTACGCATTCCCTTATAAATCATTATACTCTGTAGTACCTATTTACCTACATAAATAAATACTTGTAGACTATCAGTATGGAGTAAGCGTTTGTGGGAACTCGTGTTAAGGATTCTGTTAGTATATATCTTAAATAAATGTTCCTATATATCTTATATTTAGGACATTCATATTATATACTTATAATAATTTTAATTCTCCAATTATATATAAGGGATTTTTCGTAAACTAAATAGCTATGAATTCAATGGAGAATTTCAATTTCCTAAAATAAAAATTCTAAGTTAAAGTAATAATTTATTTTATATATATTAATAGTGTGTATTTGTTTGTGTTTCATTTCTCGATTATAAATGACTGTATTTCTAACATGTAGATAATGAAGAGACGTCGCTCGTTGCATATATAAACCAGTTGTATTGTTTCTTACGTAACTATAGGGCTGTCTCTAGTACATAGTATTATTTATATACATGTTAATAGAGAGGACTATAAAATGCGGAATATAATTTAGGTACAAATTCATTCAAGTGTCAACCCAAGCACAATGTCACGTCAAGGCTGCGACCTATCTTCCGACACGGGGTTATAATAACCAACGATGTTTGTTTATATGTGACGTCATTATGATGACGTCATAGATGTTGACGTCATTGAATGCCATTAGTGAGCTTCGAAGTGGAATATTTTGTGGATTCTATGGTGTAGAGTGTTATGAATTGATATAAAAGTTTTTTATATAGTAATTAAACAAATGTAGACTTAGTAAAGTTCATAGAGGGGACGTATATTAGCGAACAGTTATTTGTTGTAAATTACCTTGTTTGGATCCTCTAGAACTTTCTAAGTCACAATTTACTATCACCTCAACAATTATTACTAACAAATGAGTACGCAAAGCGTATTTTTCAAACGTCAGCTTATAATTTGTATGAACGGTACAAATATCTATCACACTTTCAAAAATGATTCTTAATTACATATATATAAATATTACTTCTTCTATATATACATATATATATTTTTTTGTTTTCTTTAAGTTTATTTAGTAAGTTGTTCGTCTTTTAGTCCGTCAGTAAACCAGTTGTAAGCAACATATAAATTCTAAAGAGAAAAATGCACTCATTACGTTCTATAAAAACAGTTTTGCCTTTCACTGGCGAGATGTTTTTGCATTTCACTTCTCTTTTTTATAAGTGAGTTGAATGACCTACAATAGTTTCTTTTTTGGTTAATAAATAACTGTACATACTGTTCAAGTTATCAAAGATATTGGAAATGAAATTTTGATTTAATTATTTGATAATTTTAAAGATTTCTTTCAAATTTGTGTTGGTATAAAAATAAAATTTATTATTAGGATTATTTAAAAATTTACTATAAGAAATACTGTTTGGTTTATATATTCAATATATGTTTAAACGTTACTTTCTTTTGGTCAGATTAACTAATCTGTATATATTATATATTTTCTGAATAAAATTCACTTAAAAATTCCTGAATGTAATAAAACATATATATATTATTATATACTTATGTAATAATATTGTTTGTAAAAAATATTTAATTATTTTATGTAAATCTTAACGAATTTTAAAACAGTTTTTATGAAACAAATGTCTTATTAAATGCTTAAATATATTTAAAAACCTAAAAATGTATACAAAATCTCAATGTTGCATGAATCACTTTTTATAACCGAATACAAAAATGACAGGTTACGGTATATATGTATGTATGTTTGTTTTCGTGTTGTTTAAACATATATACAGTACAATGTATTGAAGTTTAATAAAATATTTCCTTAAATTCTCATTCTTTATATAAAATAACTCTTTATAGTTTCTACATAAAATTTGTCAGTGGTGGCCTAGTGGTAAAGAGGCCCGCCTCTCATGAATGAGGGCGCGGGTTCGATCCTGGCAAGTACCAATGTGATTTTTCCGAGTCATATGTAAGAGTGTTTAGACATCACTGATTAATGCATTCCCAAAGAGGGTTGATGTCAGGCAGGCGGCCGGTCGTAAAAAAAATTAGCCAAAACTATTCACAACATGTAAGGCAGACCCTGGCTAAACCTGAGAAAATTGCTTGGTAGAAGAAGTTTATACATAAAAATTTTAAGAGTAAATAATATATATTTATTTTAAATATAAAGATGTTTATTGTATTCATTTTATAATTGTTTTCAAGCAAAACTCTAACCTCATTCCTACCTTGAACTTACCAAGTCAATTAATACGTATTCTTTTGTATACAATGATTTTAAATTCATAATTTTTAACTTTGATATACATATATATATTATATATTATATAATTTATACATAAGGTATTACGACATAAACATGTTATTTGTACACATTTATTCAGTTTTATGGTAATCGACTAATGTAGGTCTATATAGAAAATATTAACTGGAATTTAAACTCTAGTTTAAATAACTTTGATATAGGTTTTAATTTAAACCGCGATTTAATTTAATATAGATTATAAATATTACATTAATTAAATAATATTGAACCTCCTGCATATTTTTCGAAAAATTATAAAGGAATGTTAATCGAATCTTCTAGAAAAATATATAACTGAGGCATGTGGTTATATCATAATAAATATTTTGATTGTATATATGTAATACTAATATTATATATAACAGTTTCTTTATTTATAAATTTAAGAAGAATCTGCCTAGATGAATATTTTCCTATGATAAGTTCGGTGTTAATTTTTAGTCTTCACAAAAATGATAGTTTTCGCTAATGTACATGAATGAAATACTATGTGGACTGTGTTTGACTACCAAAACTTTGTCTGTGCAAACTCTTAACACGAGTTTTTATGGTATCATGTATTCACTGTGCGGGTGTCGGGTCCATCGTTGTAGTGAGAGGAGCTTCAACAGTGACTGGGACTTGCGACCCAGGTGTAGGTTTAAGGGGCCACTGTCTAACGCGTGTTAAACGCTTACCTCCACTGTCTAAGCTCCTCTGTCTAAGCTCCTTTGTCTATTGCGAAGAATTATAATTGGAAAACTCTCAAAGTCAAATCCAATTATGTTTTATATGACAGACTTACGTTTACTAAGAATTATACTTTATTTTTATTACTATTTTGTTATCACAGGCCTTTATTTATTAGAAACATGTATTTCAACTCGCGGTCTCCGTCAAATTTTATTGATATCAAGTAACGTACAAGTCGCGATATTTACAAAGAGATCTCTCGCTCTAAATAATTATATCTTAACTTGACCCCGAGTCACGGGTCAGAAACGTCAAAGGAATGAAAAAAATATACATTTTATGTACCATAAGTAAAATAACTTATAATATGATGAGAATTTATTGTAATTAAACATAGTGTGTGTGTGTGTGTGTATTTTACAATTATTGTGTTATTGTAATCTGAGATTTTATGTTCCACGGTTCATGTGTTGTATTGCAGTTATTGTGAGTTTGAAATTGCTTGTTACTTAATCACCGTGAAATTCAATCCATTGCTAGGATTTATCGATTGTAAAATTGTTCTACATACATTGAAATAATTAAATAAATCATTGAAATAGTTTTCATAATTTCTGTAATACATACTATGAGATTTTTTTTGACAGCTAATGTAACTAATATGATTAACTTTGGAAAAGGATTTCTTTCTTCATTTATTTCTGCCTATATTTTTAATAGATATTTTCTATTCAACATACAAAATCCTTCAAATTAATATTGTTTATTCACTAATATAAGTTGACACTGTATCATATTATAAAAGTAAAGATTAAATAATAAATCTCCAACAAATATTATAAGCAACGTATTATATCATGTGAATGTTCATCAATGGTACATAATACATATGTATATATATATATATATATATATATATACAGTAACATTATTTATTATGTATATACTATATACTTAAAGCATCACCAACGTGCTGGGAATCGAGATTCGCCAATAACCTTATCGCTATTGACGTCAACGACTCGATGTGTTCACTAACACTAAACTAGTGTTAAACCTTGGATTTGCTCAATATAAAACACACACACACACACACACACATACACACACACACACACACACACAAACCAACATATATACATACATATATGTATACTGTTCCTAATCATGTTTGTAATATTAAAGGATAATGAATTCAAGACTTTCGCGAGTATTCATTTAAATGAAACTAATATTTTTCGGAATTATATTACGCGTACCTTATTTTAATATTAAGGATATTTTGATCTCATACTTAAATGAGATAACTTCTGTCAATCTATAAAAATACGTATTGATTCTTATCCCTTTAATTACTAAATTTTCTAAAGCTCCCAATTTTATATATATATATCTTACGGTTTAAATAATGTTTCAAGTTTCTGTACCTCATTGCTACCAGTAGTCGGCGCTATGTTTTTTTGTGGTATGTTTTATTGAGGAGTCGAGTGTTGCATTATTAATTACTTGGATCGTCTTCACAGCCTTCGTTGCTAGGAGTTTATGGTCGCAATACAATTTGTTTTAATATCGATTAGAAGTTATTTCATACAAAATATATTTTTCAATGTTTTAAAACTATAGATAATGTTATATGCTATTGTATTGTATAGATTGAAATATAATTTTATTGAAATCTAAGCAAACTTTAGTACGTTTTTTCTTATACATAGGTATATGTTTTTATACTAAACAAAATAACAGTTATATAGTGATATATCACTATCTTTTATATTTATATCTTTGATTGTATGTACTGCAAAATATAGTGGGATACAGTTTAAATCTGTTTTCCAATGTATTAAGATATGTTATACTTTAAAGTATAATCATCTTTATCTTGTTTGCTTGTGTGTTTGTATGTCAACTGTATTTGTTACTAAAAAAATGTTATAATTATTATATATAAATGTCAAGTTTTATATGTGGTTAATAATATAATTGTATTTGTTTTATTAATGTAGGTAAATTGAATTAATATATCCTTCTACGGAGCCTCGGTCAAGGCTTTGTTGCGATGCACGTGTGGTGTTTCCCAAGGAACCAACTTGAACCACATCTTTTCCTATTATATGAAGTTGTTACAACTAACGATCTTACCCTTATTATTAATTTATTATATACATATATATTCTTCTTCTTCCTGGCAATTTCCCAGCTTTAGCCAGGATCTGCCTGTACATATATATCATATTAAGCATATTATTAGTTTTTTAACAATTAAATTAATAATGATACAATTACATATATCGCATCGAGTAATATACATATACATGAATATTTATTTTTTTATATATTATGGAAAATCAATTTATTGTAAGATATATATTTTAATTAACTTTACGTATACCAAAAAAACAAGAGGAGGAAAAATATTTAATAATACACGACCTTACTGCTCGACTTGCAGAAGATTTTAGATATACAAGTTAATTTATTTTTATTTTTAGATTCCATTAAATTTATAATTTATGGCTCGTTTATTTTAATGACTAAGATATGTATAATATTTTACTTGTATTATATATTTTCCTACTAGCTTTTGTCCGCGCCTTTGTCCGCGTTGGTTTCATAATTAGAAATGTATAGCTGACCTTGCAAACTATATCGATTAAGAGGCAGTGAATAAATAGATATTAAATGTTTTATCCTATATTCTTTCCCTTGATCTAAGCTATCTCTCCAACAATTTTCAGCCAAACCCGTACAGTCGTTCTTAAGTTATAAATAGTGTAACTAACACGACTTTCTTTTATATAAAGATGTACTAATGGGTATATTTAAATATGCTTCTTTAATAATAAAAGATCCATTAATGAATCCAGTATAATTACCACAAGTTTTTCGTCATCACACTACACAACGAAAGTTAACACTTTGTCTTACATGCTAGGATTTTTGAATGAACAGTTAACGCCACGTATGTAGTATGAACCACTAGTCAGTTGTGGCCTAATGGTTAGAGGGCCCGCCTCGTTGCCGAGAGCGCGGGTTCGATCCTGGCCCGGGCGAGTACCAATGTGATTTTTCCGAGTCATATGTACTTTCTAAGAATTAAGACGTCACTGATTAATGCTGATTCCCAAAAGAGGGTTGATGTCAGGCAGGCGGCCGGTCGTAAAAAACCATTAGCCAAAACTTTTCACAACACGTAAGGCAGACCCTGGCTATAGCCGGAAAATTGCCAGGTAGAAGAAGATGTACTATGAACACTTAGTAATGCTAGTGATTTGAAATAAATATAATTAGTAAAAAAAGAAAACTTGTAAGTTTGTTCATCAGAAAGAATTACTGAGTCGATTTTGATAAGAGTTTTTACTATCGTATCAATGTCTATAAGAAGATTATTGTATTTGTCATATAGATGTGGTTGTTATAGTAAGAAAACCACAACAATGAGATAATCTAAGTTTAAGTAAATTTGTCTGTCATTAAGATGAATGCATAAGATTTTTGAGTGATGTCTAAATGAAATCAAGTTTTACTATGTAGTATAGTAGTTTTGAAAATTAGTTAAGTTTAACGCGTAGTATGAAAGTAAGAGAGAACTAATTTAGACAGAATAATATGTAACTTAAATATGTAGATATATATAAAAAAGCTTATAGTTGGAATAAAGTGAAACTTTCTAAGACGGTAGGATCGTTTGTACGTGCTAATTTGAATATATAGCTACTGTCTTCAATAGGTGCTAATTAAGTAAACTAGTTCAAGTAACGGATTTTTTAATATACTTTTTATTTTAGAACTAGTCCACTTTCAGAGCATTTATATTTATCTGTTCTATACATTATAATAAAAAAATATTTTAGGGTTACGTGCTCAAATGAGGAGGTTTTAAATTTAATTTCATCGAGATATTAATATATTATGGGATAAAAAACCATTTAAATTTTAAAATATACCAAATTAATATCATAATTTTCGTTATAATTCAAAATGTATTATATTTTTCATATAAAACCTTTTATTAAGTCGGTTAAATCTAATTATTTCGTCACGGAACCCTGACAGCAAATATCTTCACACTCTTCGCTATGTTTAAAAATATAATTATTATGTTAAAACTTTATCTCAGAAGTCACAATGATGGGAAAATATTCAGGATATGTCTATTGAAATTATATATAAATATATGTCTGTTCTTCTCTTAACAAAAAATATTTTTGGTATTTCCTTGATATGTTAAGAGGTATCTTTTCGCGAGAAACTTAATTCGAATTATATTTGCATATGCATGTTGCCCGTCAGCTTTTTTTTTTCCAAAAAAGTCTAATGGCGTTTATTATTTTTAATTTTTAATGTCATGTATATATAGATGTGCTTTTCGTTGAATAATATAATAATTTCAAATAAATAAATTCCTTTGAATTATTTGTTATGTATTTTTTTATTGTCGTTTTACTTTATTTATATTTAAAAACGTTTTTTCGGATTAAAATTTGTTAAATTATTTAAAGTATACTGTAAAGTAGCAGATACGTCGGGACTATGTAGTTTTTATCAAATATAAAGTCACGTAGTACCTCCGAAACATATTAGTTTCATTTAAATGACTCGTGAAAATCTCAGATATTATATTTATACATTATATTTAAAGTATTTTATGACTGTATCCAAATGACATATTTTTTTATTAAATATAATAAACTGATTCTGACGTCATTATACTTAATGTGAGAATTAAAAGATTGCGATATATTTATGATTCATTTCCTAAATAATATTTTGACCATATTTTTCTTTAATTAATGTTAAGTTATCTTAAAAAAACAACCTTAGCTGTGTCATATTTGCTTCATGGTGTCCAATATCACGTATGATGTATAGTTTTTTTTTCTCACGTCAATTGACCTGTCGACATTGAGGTGCTAAAATTTTGGAGGAAAAATGGCGGCAAATGAACGGTTTTAATTATACAGAATCTACCGGTTTGTTTTTTATGTCACTGCGATGGCATTTATTAGTTGGCATAAAAATTAATTCCGTTTTTTTCAGGGATATATAGAACTAGCTTTCCGCACGCAGCTTCGCCCGCGTGGAGTTCGGTTATATCGCGTTTCCAAGAGAACCTTTCAAAAGTCTGGGATAAAAACTATCCTATGTTCTTCCTCAAGGTCAACTCTATCTCTGTACCAAATTTCATTAAAATCAGTTCTGTGGTTTAGGCGTGAAAGCGTAACAGATAGACAGACAGAGTTACTTCCGCATTTATAATATGTATGTATAAGTAAGGATTGATGATTGTGACGTTTCATAAATTTGTATTTCTCTTGTTTCAGAAAATGGAGGAAGCTATAGACAATACGAGGGAACAAGTGACAATTAAATGAAAAAAAAAACAAATAATCAATTCAACTGTGATTGATACACGATCTCTTTGATAACTTCTGTGCGATTTATTGTGTATTGTGTATAAGATATCGTAATAAAAATTAAAATGCCCGCGATATTAACGAAGATAAGGGAGCAGGCGTTTAAGGTACAGCCGACGATTGCTTTGGGGGTTGGAGTTGGTGTGGCGTTGGCGGCCTGCGCTGCTTACGGTGCGAGGGAGAAGAAACCGAGCATCACATGCCATAATAATAATAACTATAAGGTAAACATACATATATTATTAGTTAATCAGTTAAAATACTTTCAAATGAAACGAACCCTCTCATCATTCAATGTATTCACCGTGCGTGTGTCGGGTCCATCGTTGCAGGGAGAGGAGCTTCAACAGTGACTGGGACTTGCGACCCAGGTGTAGGTTTAAAGGACCCCTATCTAAGGCGTTAAACGCTCACCACCACTGTCCAATCTTCTCTCTCTACGTAACTTTTGAAAGTAACTTACTTAAATTTGAAAATTACTTACTAGAACTGACATCAAAGTACGTTCTAAGAATGAATTGATATTAGTTCTGAACGGGCCAAAGATTTTTAGTAGGTTATAGAGAGATTAGGGTGCTATATCTCTCGCTCCTAGAAAATATTTGGAAAATGAAAAAATAATTTGCAATTAATTCCTAAGTCAAATATGTATTGAAACTGAATTTGATATTTCCTTACTAGATACTATAAATCTTTATATATTTACATTTAAACTCAAGAAAACATAATAAGTCAATATAATAACTGTGAATAATGACATAATTATTGTTATTGTATAATGGATGGGCTGGGAACGTAATTTTTAAATTATCGTTGAAATGACTTCCGGGTTATTTAACGCGGGAGCTTGTTTTCTTAATGCACTTTTTAGTTTTTTAAAAATTATATTTTTTGTTTCATACATTTAGTTAACAATGTATGGAAATTAACTGGTTGTGTAAATTACAATAAAGTCTATTTAAATTTAAAGTTGATGATTTTGTGGTACGTTTTGTTGGAATTTGTTGAAAAAAAGTTGTTGGAAATAATTACATTATTATAAAAGAAGTTGTGGTACGTTTTGTTGGAATTTGTTGAAAAAAATTTGTTGGAAATAATTACATTATTATAAAAGAAGTATGATGTATAAAGGATAATTTATCTCTCAGAGTTTATTGTTAGGAATGGTTGGACAGAATAAATAAACCTCTTTTAGTTTTAAATGATAGAAAAAATCTAAATAATTTAAGTTAAAACAAATAATAGTGGAGTATATATTAAAAACTAATTATTAATATTGCTTTTGTGATCTGCCATTTCTTGCCAAATCATATTTATGTGATTATAATCTTTGGAATATGTACATACGACGAAGTCGCGAACTAGCTAGTATTAATTCTTCAATTGATTTAATAGGTATATACATATTTTTTAATGTAGCCATAAAAATATTTCTAGAATTTTGAATATTTATATTATAATTGAAATAAAATATTCACATAATAATTTTGTACATTTTGAGTTTTTTTAATGGGATAAAAAAAGTGCATTCAATTTAAATTATTTTAAGTCTTTTGCTCAAATGCGTATTATTTTACTTCCAAATCTTTATTAGATTAACAATTAAATTAACATTGAACAATATAAGTGTAAATAATTATGTAATATAATCTTCTTCTACCTGGCAATTTCCCAGCTTTAGCCAAGGTCTGCTTTACATGTTGTGAATAGTTTTGGATAATTGTTTTAACGACCGGCCGCCTGCCTGACATCAACCCTCTTTGGCAATATTATATAATATAATATCGGCGTGGTAACCCGGCTCCAGTGAAAGCCCGGCGTCGTCGGGGCAGTCCTAATTGCCGGGATCGCCCCCGTACTCCGAGGGAGTAAGTCCGGTCTTTGCCAGGACCGGCCAGTCGCTGGTGTGCCCTATCGCTGACAGATCCGGGGTACACCGACATAGCGGCCGATGGCTTTCGCAGTGGTTTTAGTAAGTAGGGGCCTGCCCAGGTCGAGCCTCACACATCCCTTCCGGCCCCACCAAGGCCGGTTGGACGGCTCGTAAAAAGAGTTTCCCAAATCAAAAAAAAACTCTGGCTGTATAAACGCGATCTTTTAATGTCATATCTGACGTAAGTAACGTTCTTCACATCTAACCTCACGAAAAAAAAAACAGCAGAGATACAATCTAATTATTAGTATTTTATTTAAATATATTTTAAGATTAATATATATTTTTGATAAATTTGTAGTACTAAATATGTTTTTACTGTTATTCTCGTATTCATAAGCTATATGGGTCATTCTACAGTAATAGTACTCGTCAGCGACACATTTTACGTAGCATAATTAATAATATTTTGTTACTAAATCATTAAGTAACACCTCACAAAGTGTTTCATTTATTACCCATATTTTTACAAATAATTTTATTTAAAATAAATCTGAAATCTCTCATAAAGTCCCCAAAATATTAGTCCCTATGTATGTATGTTTGCACTACAAAAGTTTATGTTTCGGCAACCATATTTATAGTTATACTAACTTACCGCCCGCAGCTTCGTCCGGGTGGAGTTCGGTTATATCGAGTTTCCAAGAAAACTTTTCAAAAGTCTGTTATAAAAACTATCCTTTGTTCTTTCTCCAGGTTTACTCTATGTCTGTACAGAATTTCATTAAAATCAGTTCATTGGTTTAGGTGTGAAAGCGTAACAGACAGACAGACAGAGTTACTTTCGCATTTATAATATTAGTAGGGATCAACTGTAGGTATACTTTATTTGATATAACAATTATCTAATTTATCGTGCATACACTAAATATATATGTATATTGTTATATTGTGTAATTGTTTAAAAGTAATTTCAATTATAATGGCAAATAAAATTTTGATTTAAAAAAGTTCTTATAATTTAAAAAAGTTTTTAATTATGTATATTTCAACATATTTACTTATTACAAAATGTATATCAAATTTGGTGTGACAATTTATACGAGGGACGCACCATAATTTTAATTTTAAGTAAAGTTATAAAGCCTTTCTACTCAAGTAGAGCGCCTTGAGCCAGCTAAGCCATTGATAGAACGTACTGGAAGGTTTGAATGTATACAAAATAATAACATATATATATATATATATATATATATATATATATATATATATATATATATACATACATACACATACATATACATATAATAATATATTTTACATTATTTGAATACAATAACTTTGAAAAACAATACGAAAAAAATTCACATGGCAACGAATAAGTATTTTTTTATTCTTCTACCTGGCAATTTCCCAGCTTTAGCCAGGGTCTGCCTTACATGTTGTGAATAGTTTTGGCTAATTGTTTTTACGACCGGCCGCCTGCCTCACATCAACCCTCTTTTGGGAATGCATTATTTTTTTATTATAAATCAAAAGACGGTAGTATATCCCTACTAATATTATAAATGCGAAAGTAACTGTCTGTCTGTCGGTCTGTTATGCCACCACTGAACTGATTTTAATGAAATTTGGTACAGAGATAGAGTTGACCTTAAGAAAGAACATAGGATCGTTTTTATCCCAGACTTTTGAAAAGTTCTCTTGGAAACGCGATATAACCGAACTCCACGCGGGTGAAGCTGCGGGCGGAAAGCTAGTTAATAATATCTTTTAGTATACTATATATATTTTGTTTATACCAAATCTGTTTTAATATCTCTGCCATGAAAGTTTCGTAACACTGACGGTATAGGTGACCTCGAACGTATCTTTTTTTCGTAGAAGTTCATTTGATATATATATTTTGTTTATTTATATGACTATATCAACTTGGAATTTTCTTAAGGTCGATACAGAAAATACATTAAAATGAAGAAGAGATATTGTTTTTCAAAAACCATATATATTTACATAATGACATACTTTCGTGAGTATTCATTTAAATGAAACTAATATTTTTGCGTTCATGACGCGTTTTGTTATTATTTTTTGACAGGCAAACGATATGAAAATCATCTTGTCTGTCCGTGATCACGATTGCTGCAAAGTAACCGAAACTTCGAGAGCATGTAGTATAAAATAATAAAGTAATCCGAAAATATTATTTTTTACCCTTTTTTTCAATCTGTCAAATTTGATGTCAAATAAAATCAATATGGCGGAATGTAGATTAAAAAAGTTCAAAAGACTATATTCAAACTCAGCCTTGATACAGCCAACGTATTTTTTATCATCGCTTCACACAAAAACATTGTTCGGTTCAACAAACTTGCAACAATGGAGTGAATTTTTTTATATTAATGAATGAAAAAATATATATTACATTACATTATTCATACAGTAAATATTATTGTAAATACATTTTATCGTGTCATTGTTTTAACAAAGAAAAATATTTGTTAATATTTTATCAGTATAGTAAGTACTAATATAATTCAGTGGTGGCATAGTGGTTAAAAGGCCCGCCTCTGATGCACGAGGGCGCGGGTTCGATCCTGGCCCGGGCAAGTACCAATGTGATTTTTCCGAGTCATATGTACCTTCTAAGAGTATTTAGACATCACTGATTAATGCATTCCCAAAGAGGGTTGATGTCAGGCAGGCGGCCGGTCGTCAAAACATTTAGCCAAAACTATTCACAACATGTAAGGCAGACCCTGGCTATAGCTGGGAAATTGCCAGGTAGAAGAAGTATGGACTAATATATGATGGAGATGAAGTCAATATTATCGTGTTAATTATGATTTCGACGGTCGGTGGATGCAATGAAAACAAAATTGAAATGACTTTAAAGAAAAATAACAACTAATTGGTTCGACTATATTGTAAGAAGGGTGAACAAATAGTGACACAATATTATAAAAAGAAATATTTAACTAAAAAGTCTCTTCACACGGAACTGCTGAGTCAGACCCGTGTAGAATGAAGGTTTATTTAGAAGCTAAAGGCGGCCTGTTATTACACCGTTATTATCTTTATATTTTAATTAAACGATCACTATCACACCGTTATACCATATTGAATATCTCTTGTTTGTATTGCAGGTAGCTAAAAATGGTCAATTGGAAGCCGTGTCGAATGGTGAGGCTACCACTTGTGGTGGTAGGTGTGGGGCTGCTCAATGTGCTCTGTGCCGCGGTGAAGTGGACACAGACAACAAACAAAATATTGTAAGTGTATATATAGTTGACTAGTTTTTGCCCGCGACTTCGTCCGCGTTAGTTTCGTCATTAGTAATATATGTATAGCTGAGCGGGCGAACTCTATTCCGTTTTAGACGCCATTAATAATCAGGTTTCTCCTGTTTCAATCGAACAGAATGATTGACATATTAGTTAGTTGTCAAATCTAATGTCAAAGAAAACGTTTGTATGGGAAATAGAAAAGGGCTGTTTTTATGGTTTTCCCGGAAATGAATCAATTTTTTTCAGCTTTCAAACCTTCCCTGGTCCTACACGAACATTTCATGACTAAGATAAGGTAAATCCGTTGAGCCGTTCTCGAGTTTTAGTGAGATTAAGGAACAGCAATTCATTTTTATATATATAGATATATACAGGGTGACTGGTGAATTACTATCAATATTTAAGGAGAATACTCGGTACATGATTCTCATTCGAATTATGTAAAAAAAGTAGGCACTTAATTTTTGACAAAATTTCCGTATAAATAAATAAAGTGTTGACACGTTCCAAGTGTTCCAAGTGTGGACGCGTGCTGATACAATACCACGCCGCCGCACGCGTATGTGTGAGTGTGTGTGTATACCTAATCTGTAGGGTATTCACACGATGCGTAATTAATTACACAACTTTTGGTTAACTTTACTTAGAAGTTTATTAATATTTATGTTATATTAATTTTTATTTTGTCATATATGATCGTCAAATATCACGTCCTCAAGTATCGATAGTAATTCACCAGTCACCCTGTAGTTTAGAAGAAACAACAAGTATAGATGAGACCATAATTCAATGTGTATGTGTTAGGTTAGGTTGTCAAACTTTCTTGGGCTAGGTTTAATGACATTTGAACCATATGTATTTTTTTTATTTGAAATAATTGTTAACAATATTAATTAGAATCAAGTTTAAAACAACAACCACATTATATTAAGGTAAACTGTACTTAAACAATAACTAAATAAGGAAATTGCCCGCTCACGCTTTGAACAATTGGTTAGCATTATTTTCTTTCTTAGAACTGTTTTCGTTTATCCTTCAAGGAAAATAGAAGTAAATGGAATGGAAAATATCCAATGACGCTTGAATACATATTACCTTAATAATATTAATAATATTTATTGTACAAAATTAAATTAACAACTGTTAGACTTATATTACAAATGTACAATATTTATGGCCATCGCTAGAAAGAGATCTCTTCCAACAAAGAGTAATATATACAAGAGATATGATGGAAACATAAAAATAACTCATAAATTCCAATAGTAAACATTTAATTATTAAATATTAATAATACACAGTAAGTTTTATAGTTAATAATCAGAAGTCTTACTTTACATACACATATAAAATAGACGTTGGTAATAAGAAAATGATTAACCAATGACCATTCCATTTATTGTATATAAAAAAGAAAAAAGCAAAGATTTTTGAAAAATATGGATATTTTTTTAAATGACCAGTGTCGTAAATATATATGTATATGTATTTTCTTATTTCGGAGTAAACTTCGTCGGGTTAAACCTTCAACGTCTTTTACGTTATAATGTTAAATTATTAATGTGTTTTTCCCGTTTACAATTTATTTAATTAATAAAATGTCATATCATTTTATTATGTTACATTAAATTAATAATAACTATGTATTTTCATATATATATATATATATATATTACTATATGACTGTTTATTCCGAGTATATAATTAGTTGAAAGTGTTAACTGTACAACTTTCAGTTTGTCGTCATTACCAACTTTCTTCGTTTTATCTAGGTTCTACAATTTCTCTAGTCGGTATGTAAATTGTCTTGTTAAATTGCAGGGAATTATATTGAAGATATTTCTTGCGGCTTTGTTCATTAACGGGATGTCACTACTAATTCGTTATACTAAAACAACGTTTAAATTAAATGTCCGATTTAATTTATAGTTCAGTAGTAAGTGATAAATAAAACAAACAAACATTCATGAAAAAAACGTTGGTTTCAATGATTATTTTTAAGATTTTCGTCCTGTTTGAATCTTTAGATGACATACAGGATACGCTTACTAAAAGTTTGTACCGTCACTATATACGTAGCGTTAACAGTATTTCATTCATACATCACACATTAGTATTAACGTAAGTTATTGAATAAACGGGAAACGTTACGTTTTATAGTGAGACCATTAAAATTAGCATTAAGCGTACTGTTCTACATTAACTTCGAATATAAATGTATATACGCATGTATATTATAGGTAATATATTATATTTGATCCGAATCATATTTCAGACATCAATGTTATATGATATAATTGTTATTACGCGATGTAAATTTATAATCAGCATCGGTTTTAATATTAATTATATAATAAAAAAATCCTCTAATAAATATCATGTTTTTATAAGCTTGTATTGTATGTTAGTTTGTATGTAACCAAAATCTTTGAACTTTTCCACTATTTCTAGTGATTGATTTTTTTTAAACTTTACACCTAACAGTGACTGGTCATAATGCCATAAAGCGTAGTGATATTTTTTTTGGTGATACGAGCATCCCACGATATTTTCACAATAATATAAAAATGTTTTGCTTATATGGAAATTATTTTCAACTTTCTAGTTTGATGTCATGCAATAAAAGTGTTTTTATATATACATAAACAGGGTGACTGGTGAATTACTATCAATATTTAAGGAGCATACTCGGTACATGATTCTCATTCGAATTATGTAAAAAAAATAGGCACCTAATTTTTGACCAAATTTCCGTATAAATAAATAAAGCGTGGACACGTTCCAAGTGTTCCAAGTGTGGACGCGTGCGGCGGCGTGCTGATACAACACCACGCCGTACACGCGTGTGTGTGAGTGTGTGTGTATACCTAATCTGTAGGGTGTTCACACGATGCGCAATTAATTACATAACTTTTGGTTAACTTTACTTAGAAGTTTATTAATATTTATGTTATATTAATTTTTATTTTGTCATATATGATCGTCAAATATCACGTCCTCAAATATCGATAGTAATTCACCAGTCACCCTGTATATTGTTTTGTGTATTAGATACTGTTAAATTTGTTGAATTATTTTTACTAGCCTTAGTTTAAGATCTTGTATATTTAGTTATCTTCCTTTGTTGTATTTAACCAGGACAGGGCATTAATCAGTGACTGATAATTTATAAGTACTTGTAAGTACAATTATGTCTTATGTTCTAATAGTGGGCAAGTGTATATATTTATAAATAAACAAACATAACTCATTTCTAATTATTTTAATATATTTCACTGAACATATTTAAATGTTAAAAAATCAGATTACACTATACATTATAATAAAAAATAATTCAGCTTTTTATATTTTAAAGATTAAACATATATCTTTATCTTCGTCACTTATATTAAATAAGACAATTTCAACTGCTACTTATCCCAATAATACTCAGTAAAACTAGTGAAATATTTTCCGAAGTCAGTGTAAATATATGTCGATACACTTCTCTTTCTACTAAATTAATATTATCTTTATCAATTCCAGGAAGATGCAGACGAAACTCAATCAGTGGAAGAGCACGTGCCAGGGTTGAACCTTGAGTTCCTCAAACAGATCGTCAGCCTGGCGAAGATCATGGTCCCAGGATTTAGGAGCCACGAGGTCGCCTTGCTATCGGCTCATACCGTCTGCCTGTTCTCTAGAACCTTCCTCTCTATATATGTGGCTTCCTTGGAAGGATCTATAGGTAACTTGACTTGTATAATATGTTTTATTTGCTTCGTTGTTGATT
Source organism: Danaus chrysippus (assembly GCA_916720795.1). NCBI lineage: Eukaryota > Metazoa > Arthropoda > Insecta > Lepidoptera > Nymphalidae > Danaus > Danaus chrysippus. Next base: position 1,842,421 of record CAKASE010000065.1, on the reverse strand, counting down.
TTTTTGTCAAATATAGGAATATGGTTTATAGAGGTCAGTAATTTTTTGGACATTTCCATCCATTACATGGCAAAATTTTTCTTCGACTAAACATATGTTATGTTAAAATTTGTATCATGTTTCAAAGAATCTTAAAAGTTAAGTTTATTCAAATATATACTAGGAATTTCAGTGAGTTTTGCTCATTTCTATCGATTACACGAAAAAAAATTTGCTCTCCCTAACACGACACCAAATATTACTAGACGAACTGTTGATCCAATTGTCTTATGAGGTTTTTTGTTCACCAGTGAGACACATAGTCCAAAAGGACCTTAGGTCTTTCGCGGCGCTGTTGATGCAGTGGTTCGGTATCGCGATACCAGCTACCTTCATCAATTCCATGATCAGGTACCTGGAGAGCCGACTGGCGCTCGCCTTCCGCACCCGCCTCGTTAACCACGCGTACGAACTATACTTCAAGAACCAAACATACTATAGAGTCGCCAATTTAGATGCTAGGATAGAAAACGCTGATCACAGGTAGGCTGAAACGTTTACGAAATAAATGTATTTATTAGTATGAATGTAATATAAATTTGATTTCTTTAAAATTCACTCCATTTATGGTTTAATGATGTTATTAAAAAAACCTTTAATATTTCTGCAAACTATTGATTATACAGCATGTCATATATTTACACCACTCATAATTTTAATAAAATAACATTTATATTCGAAGTCTTAGGTACCAATGGCTTCGTAAACCGAATAAAAAATGTGCAACATTTAATTTATCATAATGTAACTTATATAAAAAAATAGAATCAAATTTGTAATCACGACTATATTAAGACGAGACCAACGTTTAATTGTAAATTTCTTTTCGGTTTTAAGAATTTTTATAATCTTTTACTTTTTCTACGTCTTTATCTTATCTTTACTTTTTATTTTCCAGATTGACAGAAGACGTGTCAGTGTTCAGTCAGTCAGTGGCTCATCTGTACAGTTCACTAACGAAGCCCTGCTTCGACCTTCTACTGATAGTGTTGACACTCGCCACATACTCCAATAAGATGAAAGGAAATATATTCCTTGGTGCGAAAATTGTTAAGACATATATGATACTAGCTTTCCGCCCGCAGCTTCGCCTGCGTGGAGTTCAGTTATATCGCGTTTCCAAGAGAACCTTTCAAAAATCTGGGATAAAAACTATACTATGTTCTTTCTCAAGATCAACTCTATCTCTGTACCAAATTTCATTAAAATCAGTTCAGTGGTTTAGGCGTGAAAGCGTAACAGACAGACAGACAGAGTTACTTTCGCATTTATTATATTATTAGTAGGGATATGTTTGTTTGTAAACTTCTCAGAAATTAACATACAGTCAGTGTTTTTAATACTTATTAAAGAGATATCGTGCTATGAATAAAAATACCCTTTATAATACTGGTAACTTTGCGGTATAAAATTAGTCTATACATATGTAATGTCATGAAATAATTTTCATCCTTTAATTTAATTAATTGTTTCATTATGATTTTCTTTTAATGTTTAAAAGCTTCAGTAATAATAAAAAACAGTTTATAAAAATAATTTTAGAAAATAAGCATATTCTTTTAAATCAATATTATAGAAGATGAGGGAGGGTATTTGCAAAAAGAGATACTTATTTAAATCTTGGGAGTAGTTTAATATAAATAATAACCATTTTTCCCTGAGAAATATCTTAATTAAGTTAATCTACTATATTGAATATTTTTCTTATAATTATAATATATATGTGCAGGTCCGGGTATAGCGACGGTGGTGATCTGCCTCACGGGCCAGCTGCTGCGGATCTTGAGTCCCAGGTTCGGTGCCCTGGCCGGGGAGGAGGCGCGCATGAAGGCCAACCTGCGACACGTACACTCCAGACTGATAGCTCATGCTGAGGAAGTTGCCTTCTATGGTGGACATAAGGTATATATATATATACCTATATATATATTAAAAATATAAAAAAAACCCGCTGAGTTTCTTTCGCCGGTTTTTCTCAGGTCAGGGTGTTTTGTTTTCCGAACCGGTGGTAGTGTCTCAAGTGACCATCAATAAGAAAGTGTAATGATTCTATATTGAATAAAGTTATTTGAGTTTGAGTTTATTGTTAGTAATTCGATCAGAATCAATTGTATTAAAAATAATCTTCAATACAATATCACTTTTAATTTATTAAATTTACACAATACTTAAAAACAATGTTAAATTTATAACTTTCAGCTATCTCGATTTAAAAATTATTGTGAAATGAAACCGAAATATAGAACAAACGAAAGATTTAAATACACTCTGAATTATATCTAATATCAATTAATTTATCACCAACGCGCGTTACCAACGAAATGAGTCCTGATCTCCTCTGATAACTGCTTAGATATCGTTCGCCCCTCTCTTACCCTCACATATTCCTACAATATGATTCTTAGTATGGAAAATAATTTTATATTTTGTCATACACTTTAGCTGTCCATATAATTTACTTGACAACATATTATTTATTTCATTACTAAGACTTGTGGTTAGCTTGTCTTAATGCCAAATAAGAAATTTCAATTATTATAAATATCAAAAATTAGTTCTATTAATTTTTTTTAAGAGATCTAAGACTTTCGCGAGTATTCATTTAAATGAAACTTTTTTTTTACTATTACATACTCCAGTTTCGTTTATTTGCTTCGAGCATTATTACGGACGTACTGAATGATAATTATTTTTATTAAAGACATCCTTAATATAATATTCCAGGTAGAACTAAGCCAGTTACAGTCAGCATATAAAGAATTGGTCGCTCAGATGACGTCAGTGTTCAATAAGAAGCTGTGGTACGTGATGTTGGAGCAGTTCTGTATGAAGTATGTGTGGTCCGGCACTGGAATGGTGATGTTAGCACTGCCCATACTTACAGGGACCAGGATAGATGGTAAGTACTACATATATATAATTATAAATAAGTTATATGATGGTAGAACCTCGATATGGACATGTTATGATAATTCAAACATGGGCTGAAGTACCACCCTCTCACAGAAAATCGGCGTGAAGTAGTCTTTAATGACTGCGTTTTCTATGATGCGTGAGAGAGACGATTGCACTTTCTATATTCCTGTCTCTCTTCCACAATTAAGGTTTGCAACATTTCATATGTTGCAGATGTCAATGGAAGTCTTTGAAATATAAAAATGTTTGTTATCCCATTCTCCTCTCTATAGTACACTAACCACAATATTGTTATACTGAATAGTGACCATTTTTTAATTTATAAATCTTCTCACAAGATTACACTATCGGAGGATTATCAATGATGTGAAATAACTACAAAAATTCTATTTATATATGACAATGAATTTATATACTAAGAATACATAACTGTTTAGTTTAATAATGTTTCCTATACTAATGATATTTTAATTCTCCAGGCAGTACAGGCGAGGGTATCAGCGCCAGGACGGAGTACATGACCACGTCCAGGAACCTGCTGAACTCAGCCGCGGACGCTATAGAGAGGCTCATGTCTAGTTACAAGGTATACCAACTATCAATATCCCTACTAATATTATAAATGCGAAAGTAACTCTGTCTGTCTGTCTGTCTGTTACGCTTTCACGCCTAAATCATTGAACTGATTTTAATGAAATTTGTCTAGAGATAGAGTTGACCTTGAGAAAGATCAAAAAATAGTTTTTATCCCAGACTTTTGAAAGTTTCTCTTGGAAACGCGATATAACCGAACTCCACGCGGGCGAACCTGCGGGTGGAAATCTAGTATTATATTATATAGTCAACTACCCACATTCTGAATATAATAAATATGTATAATGGCATTAATAGTTGTAATCTATTATCTCTTAGTGAGAAGTATCTCAATGAGTATTTCTACTTATAAAGTTAACTACTTGTTACTGCTGTATAAATAATGTAATATATTAATAATAAAGTGATAAATTTTGTATAAATTATTGAGGGAATATTGTTTATTGTATTATAAAATTTGACTTAAGGACCATCATAATCTGATACTTTATATTGAATGCTTCACCATTATATCTTGACCTGTATTCTGCCCTGCCTGTAGGAGATCGTCACTCTGGCCGGTTACTCCCGCCGCGTGTCAGACATGCTGGTCGTGTTCGGCGAGGTCGCTAGAGGTCGTTGTGTGCGAGCTGTTCACGTCTCGTCTCCTAACACCAACGGGTTTCAAGTCACATTCAAGGACGGACAGCCGGTTCCGCAGGGTGAGTTATATACACATATTAATATATAAAGTTTGGATTAGCTTGTAAAACTTCATAATTCTAAATGTTGCTTGTCCACTAAATTTGGTAATAAAGTATTACGATATTAAATTATACGTGTATCAAATAGAAGTTAAAAAAATATTGAATAGTATTAATAAATTAATATAGAACAAATACGTATTTCAGCTAATTTCACGATATTTACACTGTTTGCTTCGCTGCATAGCAACAATAACATGTGCTTGTGCTCACTATCTTTCTCTCTCCTACTTTCTATATTTGTGTATCTTTATTTCTCACTCCCACAGCGTAAACGTTTAACTCAACCTTGTTGGGAGTAACATAAGAATTTTCATTTCAATTAAGTTGTATATTATATCAAAAGTCTTTTTGTGCTTAATTCAGGCCCAACTGAACAGTTTTTTCTTATTATTACTGAGATTTATGAAAATATGAATTCTATACAAGTATGAATTCTTTATAAATGGTATTCTTTAATATATGGAAGTCATTAAAATATTAATATAAATTCCAGGTAAAATTTCGTACACAACGGATCTGTCGATACATTTACGTAACGTGCCAATAGTGACCCCGTCGTGTGACGTGGTCGCTAGCGGGGTGACGCTGGAACTCCGGCCCGGGACGCATCTACTTATTGTTGGACCTAACGGATGTGGGAAGTCCAGGTCAGTGAATAATCCAGATAAATCTACTTCTACCTGGCAATTTTCCAGCTATAGCCAGGGTCTGCCTTACATGTTGTGAATAGTTTTGGCTAATTGTTTTTACGACCGGCGGCCTGCCTGATATCAACCCTCTTTTTGGGAATTAACATTAATCAGTGATGTCTAAATACTTGTAGAAAGTACATATGACTCAGAAAAATCACATTGGTACTTGCCCGGGCCAGGATCGAACCCGCGCCCTCATGCATGAGAGGCGAGCCTTTTAACCACTAGGCCACCACCGACTGACTGACTGACTAAAATATAACACTACGAAATTTTCGCTCATAGATTAGAGATATGTTTTTTTGCAGTTATGGCACGTATAGGTAACTTTCATACATGTTTTTGTATTATCTAAATATGCATGAAAATAACTGTAAAGTAACTCTAAAGTAACGCCGTTTGTTGTGGTATGTTTTTTTGCTAGATGATTTATGGTTAATTGTTCTTCTTTAAATGTACTTCTTAAACCAACACATTAAATATACCTTTAGAAAGCTATATTAAATATACCTTTCATACATCCAAACGATCTAAAACCTTATTCTATAAAATTATCCTGGACTAATGTTAGTAACAACTTATATTTAATCCTATATACTTAGTCTCTCTGCTGTATATATATATGTATGTATGTTTCTCCCACAGCTTGTTCCGCATCATCTCCGGTCTTTGGCCAGTGTTCGGAGGCGAGCTGAGCGTGCCTCGTCCGTGTGAGTGTGCTCATTGCGCTGAGCACGACGCGCCGGGGACACCCCCGGAGAGGTGCCTCGCTAGACCCGTCATGTTCTATATACCGCAGAGGTGAGACTTAGACTACACTGGTCTTAGATTAGACTAGGACTGATGATGTTATAAACAGATGACCTGATCGATTTTTTGAAAACATTTGTTATTTAATACTATAATTATGATTGTGGCGTATAATATTCAGCCATTATTCTCAATGTGTGATGTCAAACTATTCTTATCTTCTATTCGAGTTCTAATCAAATATTGCGACTAAAATTCATATCTTAGATTTCAGTTAATTTTTTATATTAAAAATAATTGAGTATTGAGAGACTGGCTTTTTATAATGTGTTCTATATGTTTTTTATATATGAACTTATTTTTAAGTGTTTTTTTCGACCATCATTCTAATATATTACGTATTTCCATGTAATCTCTATACCATATTAATCCTATTAATCCTCTATGTATATCCGTAGGCCGTACATGTCTGAGGGTTCGCTGATCGACCAGATCACGTATCCATCCCGCGCGGGCCCTGAGGACCTTGCAGCGGAGGCCCGCGCGGCCCACATCCTACGAGTCGTGCGTCTGGACGCGTGTGCCGCCAGACACGGGGGGCTGCGGGCCGTGAGGGACTGGAGGAGCACGCTGTCTGGGGGCGAGAAACAGAGGGTGGCGTGCGCTAGGATGTTCTACCACAGGTGATACTATGAATATGATGATTGTATTATAAATTAAATCAGTTCCTATATTAATACAGTAATACCCCGCTTAACGCGACCCTGTTGTGCGCGGTTTCACTATAACGCGATTTTCAAAAATTTATTCAGGTTGGGATATTGCAGAGTATACAATAATGATGACCGTGTCTTGAACGTGTGACAAACGATTAAAAACAGTGTTTGGTGTTATGAACGTACGAGGGGAGGTCAAAAAGTTCGCGGAATGGAGGGGATGGAGGGGGTTGATTTACTCGTCCAGGTAGTAACTTGTTCAACACCTCATTAATAGTATATATACCAAGTTTGAACCAAATCGGGTCATTAACTTTTGAGTTGTTGACCTGCAAACAAGTGAATCGGGAAGAAGTCAGTGAGTATGGAGAAAATTGAACACCGCGCCGTTATTAAGTTCCTCACCAAGCAAGGAAAATCCGCTCAGATAATTTTTGAAGAGCTGTTATCAGTTTACGCGGACTCTGCCCCTGGTAAAACCATGGTTTACAAGTGGCATGGACTTTTTAAACAAGGAAGAGAGTCCATTGAAGATGACGCCCGCTCCGGACGACCGATTGAGGCCACCACACCGAAAATCGTCGCAAAAGTAGAAAAACTTATATTGGAAGATGCCTGGTTGAAGAAGAAACGGCTTGGAGCAATGGTTAGAGTATCTGAAAAAAGCATTTTTAATATCCTACATCATCATCTTGGGATGACTAAGGTCAGTGCAAGATGGATTCCAAGAATGCTCACGCCACTTCAAAAGAGCGATCGTGTCGAGTGTTCTCGCCAGTTTTTGAAGCTCCGTGGAGAGAATAAGGACGAAGTTATGGACCGGATTTTTACTGGTGACGAAACCTAGGTTCACCACTATGAACCTGAATCGAAGCAAGAATCGATACAGTGGCATAAAAAAGGCACAGCTCCTCCAAAGAAGTTTAAAGTGTCACAATCGGCCGGAAAGATCATGGCGACTATCTTTTGGAATACAGAAGGTATTTTGCTGATCAATTATAAAGATCGTGGTGTGACTATAACGGGACAGTACTACGCTTCTTTATTAGATAGATTGAAAGAAGCTATCAAGGAAAAAAGAAGAGGAAAGCTGTCAAAAGGTGTGCTCCTTTTGCACGACAACGCAACAGTCCACACGTGTCATGTTGAGACGGCTGCCATTCACCGATGCGGATTCGAAAAACTACACCACCCACCTTACAGTCTAGACTTAGTCCCCAGCGACTATTATTTGTTTTCAAAAATGAAAAAAAAGCTGCGGTGAAAAATATTTGAGAAGTCAAGTCCGCAATTTCGGCCTATTTTGATAGCCGAGATAAATAATTTTTTTCGAATGTATTAATAAATTATTTGTGAGATCCGAAAAATGTATTAAGGTTAAGGGAGACTATATTGAAAAGGAAAAATAGTTTCGTGTTAAATTTCAACCCCCTTCCCGCTCATTCCGCGAACTTATTGACCTCCCCTCGTATTTTACAAGAACGTAAACAAAACGCTACCCAAAAGACAATACATGTATTTTTTCGTAAAAATTAGGAGTGCCCATGTATTGTATAGTGTTCTTAGAATTAAAGTGATTGATTAAAATGATTTTTATATTTGTGTTTTAAATTTTGACTGTGTTTAATCATAAACCTCGATATACGCGAATTTCAGTTAACGCGATTTTCTTCGGAACGTATACCTCGCGTAAAGCGGGGTATTACTGTATTAAACTTCAGAGTGGCTTAATGCTTTAAGATGTATGTTTGTATGTAGCGTTTGACGAAAACTGCTTAACGGATTTTAGAATAATGGATATTAATTAAAATTCCTGTTTGATAAAGAACATTTTATTAGTTTATGTATTTTATATGTAGTCACGTGTCGCAAATAATAGATGGCGGTGAAAGTTGGTTGCGCAAATATTTCTTTATGCATTAATAAGCAAATTCTCCCAGAACTCAATTACTTGATACACGAAGTCGCTGGCATTCACTAGTAAATAATATCGATAAATTATATTTTTCGATATATTTATTGACAAATTGTAATGAATATTGTTTTGTTGAATTCAACTATCTCATATCTTTTTTATGTAAATTGTAACAATTTTAATTCTAACACCGATTTAGTGCTGAAAAATATTTCATATTTCCAGTGAAATCTTTTGTCATGAAAAAAAAAAAACAAAAAAATTTTTATCAAACATATAAATTGATTACTACTTAATTATATTTAAATACATAAATGTCGAAATAAAATTATATAACCAAACTTTTTTCCTTTTTGTATAAAATTTTCTACTCAGTATTTACCATATAGATATAAGAGTAACTGTATATAATGTATTTATTGTATGTGTGTGTGTAGGCCGGTGTACGCGCTGCTGGACGAGTGCACGAGCGCCGTGTCCATGGAGACGGAGGTGGTCATGTACGAGGAGGCCGTCAAGGAGGGCATCACGCTGCTGTCCATCACGCACAGGCCGAGCGTGTGGTTAGTACACACGCACACACGCACACATTTATAGACTGTAATGTCCATATGACAAGTCGTGGTGGTCTAGTGGTTAAAGGCCCGTCTCTTATACATGATAGTCATATGTACTTTCCAAGAGTATTTACACACCACTGACGGACGGTGAAAGAAAACATCGTGAGGAAACCTGGACTTAGAATTTCACAATTATAAGTTTGAAATTACTAACCCGTCTTGAGCGAGCGTGGTGATAAATGCTCTAACCTTTCTCCATGTGAGAAGAGGTCTTGCTCAGCAGTGGGCTCTGATAGGCTGATGATAATGATGACGACACACACATATACAATAAATACATATATATATTTATATATACAGGATATAAAAAAGGGACAGAGTAGGGACAGTAGAGTAGGAACACTATAGCTCACTTGGCAGAGTGGCTATAATGAAACAGACGAAGTCGCAGTTTCAAAACCTGATAATGTGTATTAACTATCTAGTTGAACTTTAATTTCGGCTTTTAAGTTGTTACTAATAGGAATCGTTGCTCATTTTATTCAAATACATGCCTTCATAATATCGTGTTTTATGAAAAACTGTAACTGTGTTATGAATGAAAAACTATGTATTGAATTTGATCATACTCATTTAAGGTCATTTATGAAGAGATGTATCGATGGAACTTAAAGAATGCTTTTGCTACATTTTAAATCAAAGTAACAACACCTTGGTTTCAATTCTTCTTTACTTTTTAAAATATTTTTTTACATGATCTTTCCATTTTTTTGTAGTCCCGTATTATAAAAAACCTTATATTTGCTTCAAATATGTTTTTGGCAATAGTAACCAATCATTCCAAGTAGACGCTGGTATCCTAATATTAATGAGAAAGTATTAAAAAATATAAGAAATATAACATGAACCTTTATTACTTCTGTTAATATTTAGAAACTGATATATCTAAATATACTCTATATATTTCTCTTATAATTCCCCAGGAAATACCACACCCACGTCCTGGAATTCGACGGAACCGGAAACTGGTCGTTCAGACCCTTGGAGAAGGACGCTGCGGCCATCACACCAGCACTACCAAGAATCAGTGAGGTTAAAGAAGAAGATACAAAAGAACCCACTATTAACTGATAGAGAACTTCACCCTATATACAGCGTGTAGAAATTTGTACATATGTGATAAGGACATATACAGGATGTTCACTGATAGTGAAATAAAGATTGTGATGATATAGTTTTGTATTGAAAGTTATTTAGTTATGATAAGTGAGATTAAGGTAACCTGATAATCCGATCCAAACATACATATGACTTGTAATTATATATAAATAATAATTGGCTCATAAATTGTTATATAATAACTTTTTTAAAATTTGATTTGTATGTAACAGATAATGAATTTTTTGTTATATCAAAATGGCTGTAAGAATTTTTAATACGTATCGTTGTGTTAATTGTGTTGTATTTTGTTTTCTGAATCGAGACAAGTAAAGTGTAAAGTGACGTAGGGATGTGATAAAATAAAGGGGTTATATAAATATATTTTATTTCGTATTATTTCCTTTTTAACCTTATTTAATTACTTTCAATCAATAATTTATATTATTTTGAAGGTAAGACGCGAATGTGCAAAATAATACATACTATTGACTGGATATTCTGGAAAAACAATATTCAAATCTAGTTTATATTGATAAAGTTCGTAGTATTTTATTCGAAAGCTAAATATTAAATGTAGGATCTCATATAAAATATACATATACGATATATTATATTTTGGCATTTTTTTATATTCAAACTGCTTTTTAATTAAAGGCTTAGGCCTCTGAAGAATTATTGAAATCAAAATTCTTTCAGAGGGATAGAAAGTTTTGTAGACACTAGGTAAAAAGGTTTATAATGTGCACTAAAAAAAAGATTACTTTTTCATTGAAGTTACTTAAGATTTATTAACAGACAAAAATAGAAGTTTGATCTTAAATTAAACACAAGCAGGCGATAATGATTTTTTGAAGGCCTATGATAGAGTGTAGCATTTCTTATAATGAAATAACTTAAAAAACTAACTATATAAAGCGTATTGTCAATGACTATAAATTAAACATACGAAATATATTATTTCATGTTGTAAAAATTACTATTGAAGAATAATTACTTATGTCTGTAACGAAGTTACTCGACATAAATAGATATGACAAAGAATAAACTATTCTTTTTTATGGATACATTATTAAAAACATCAAAGAATGGTGACGTTGCAAACATTCTGTTGTTTAGTTGAAATATTTATAAATAGCTATTATTGTCAGTAAGTCAGTGGTGGCCTAGTGGTTAAAGGGCTCGCCTCTCGTTACCGACGGCGCGGGTTCGATCCTGGCCCGGGCAAGTACCAATGTGATTTTTCCGAGTCATATGTACTTTCTAACACTATTTAGACATCACTGATTACTGTTGATTCCCAAAAGAGGGTTGATGTCAGGCAGGCGGCCGGTCGTAAAAACAAATAGCCAAAACTATACACAACATGTAAGGCAGACCATGGCTATAGCTGGGAAATTGCCAGGTAGAAGAAGAAGAAGAAGAGCTATTATTGTCAGTCAGAGTCAGTGGTGGCCTAGTGGTTAAAAGGCCCGCCTCTCATGTATGAGTGCGCGCGTTCGATCCTGGAAAGTACCAATGTGATTTTTCTGAATCATATGTACTTTCTAAGAGTATTTAGACACCACTGACAGACGATGAAGGAAAACATCGTGAGGAACCTGGACTTATAGTTTCACAATTATAAGTTTGAAATCACCAACCCGTCTTGATCAAACGTTTTAAAACGTTTTAAAACGATTTTTAAACGTTTTAAAACGATTAATGATCAAACATTCTCAATATGAGAAGAGGCCTTTGGTCAGCAGTGGGCTCTGATAGGCTGATGACATGACATTATTAAATTATATAAAATTTAGTTAAAATCTTACTTATTATCTTTAATAAGTTGCCAGTTAAAGAAATGAAAGATAAAGAACCCTAGAAGACACTTGATTTAAAAAAGTATTTTCAATGTTTCCCGTATTAGTGAGGCATGAACAAAATATTTTTTATCGATCGATTTAAATTTTTTTCTATTTAATTAATAAAGTTTTTTATAGAAATGTATTTAATAACTTTAGAAACTATTAATTTTTAAATAGTCATTAGGTAATAGATATTCCGATTAATAATTAACCTTAATTAGAATGGATTAAAAATGACTATTTAAGCGTTTTATACAGTTTACCGATTCATTCCAGTTTTGGACATTGTGAAGCAGTTTAAACAATAATCACTATGAAGTGTATTGTAAGTATATAGTTCTTTTATCTCTTCCTACAACGATTTCGTGATACTTATTTAAGTATACTAAAGTGCCTTTAACAATGTTTTTAAAATAGTTCATATCTTTCAGATCTTGACGATTATCTGTTTTTCAGTCTTATCAAGTTCTCATCGCCTTGGTTTTAGGAGACCTGATAATGATTTCGATACAGATATAGATTCTGAACTTGGATCGGACTTTGGAACGGATTTTGATGTGGATGCACCGGCTATAGCTAATGCTGAGGCGGTCGCTGAAGGAACAGGGACGGCAAAAGCTAATGCACAAGCTGTTGCAAGCGGTTCAGGACGAGCTAATGCTGTAGCTAAAGCTATAGCAAATTCCATGTCAAACATGTTCGGACCACGATCACAAAGTGCAAGTAGCTATGAAAAAGGATTAAATTTTGGTGAAAATCAGTTCGATAGTGGTGCTAGTGGGAGTGAAAGTCAAAGTTTCTACAAAAAAGGTCACAAAGACTTCTACAATCACGAACATCATCACAGCAAAGTAACTAAAGTAAGTAAAAATGTTTTTAATTATGTTCTTTTATATACAGCTATTCAATTTACAATATTTATGTAGATTGAGCAAGCTGAGACCAGTGACGAACATGATGTTGGCGGTACTCAAGCCAACGACGAGGGTGCTCATAAATCAAAAGCCTTCGATAAATACGATAACGGTGCCAGTTTCTTTGGAAATAACTTCGAAAGTGACGCCCAAGAAGTTGCGACGACACTCTAAAAACAGTTTAATGAAATAAACTATTAATTAAAATTACCTTTGCCTTTCATTAACTAACCCAACCTATTATGTGCATACAATTAAATGTCTTCCGTAATTCATGTAACATTTAAGAATAATCTTTTTTTCGGTATTGACTTAATTACTCGCATGTGAAATAATAGTTTACATATTATTTCTTTTTTTGTTATTTTTTTTTATTAAAAGCTATTCATTTAACGAGAAACTAACATATTATAATTCACGTCCAAATGATCTCACAACGATATTGGATAAATTCTATCACTTGGTCACGAGAATAGTATTTGATTATATTAAAGTAAATTTCTATATCCACAGAACAGATGAAGAAATATTCCAAAGAGTTTTACCTATTTTGTACACAAATAACACTTTTATAACTGTTTTTTGTACCTTAAATGAAATTTCACTCGGTAAACATGGTCGTTTGTTTAACATCTGTATCAGATTTATATTCGGGCAACTTAAATTTGATCAACTCTCTGACTACCAAAACCAACTGCTATCTCTACCATTTAGAAAACATAGAAATGTTAGCTTACCTTGTCAGATATATTATATTTTATTTAATTAGTGTACAGTCACATATATCAAATCTAGATTTTTCTTTTTGTCCCATATTCAAGACAGATGCCTAAATTACTCGAGACTAACACTCCTTACCTCGATCTGGGTTCAAGTCTAATTCATTTCAATTTAGAACTCTCAGACTTTGAAATAACTTATTGGAGTAAATTTGGAAAGCTTTTTCACGTTATTATTTCAACAGTTTAGTAAAAAAATATTATTTTGAAGCTTTAATTGCGTGATAATAGTAGTGCATGTTTTTTACTAGTTCTTATTTTATACATTTTTTTTGTTTTATTTTGTAATATAAGTTAACCGTTCAATATTTTGTATTCGACCAGTGTGGTTTTGGGACTAATTTTATTTTATAAAACATTATTTATATTTGCACAGCCTTAACGCTCTTTTATCTACATTTCTGGAGGTACAGAATTAATATTAGCATTAAGCTTCTGGTTTGTTCAAACCGTTAAAATGTATTTGCAATGAGAAATATTACAATAAAGGCTTATTTTTGTATGACGTATGCATTGAACAAGGGTACTGAAGTTGTCAGTTGGGTTACACGTAAAGATTTATCTATCTGTTATTTAACTTTCAAAATTCCTGTTTATACTCTACCGATATTATAACGACAAAATATTCATTATAGAGAGGAATTGTTTTATTTATCAATATTATAAAGATGGATTATATTAATACAATATATCAGTAAAAAGTTTGCATGATAAATCCACTTGGGAGCATTTATCCAAATGTACGAGTAATGACATCGTTATCATACCTTTGTCGCAATTTAAATAGTAATATATTATAATCCAGGTCATTATCCTTAATTATTTTTATTTTATTTTATTTTAATTGATCCAAATCAATTAGTGATTTTGAAGATATGTGTTATATAATATATATGTATTGAAATTAAAGGACACAGCACTTAATTCTTTTGATTTCGGATATGAAAAGAAAGAAACAGAAAAACTTTGTTTTATTATTATGCAACTTAATAGTCTTTTCTGTCTGACTGGAAATATGCTGACTACGATCTTATACATAAATATCTCCGATATAAACAACGTTTGCTAGTGAAATTTCTTGATACATAACATGTCGTTCAAGGAAATAAAGTTCTAGAGGTATCATTACACAGTGGAATAAGGTACAATTGATATCGTAAGCTACACTTTTTTATTAACGTTTCCTTTACAAATGATAGCATATAATATTTTATTAATAATGGTATACAAGACTTTAGCCAGTTTTCATTTAAAAAAACAACTGCCAGAGACTCTCATCTCGTTTGACCGTGATCACAGTTGCTATCAAGCAACAGAAAAGTCGGGAGTGTAAAGTTTTAACTAATAATTCTCAATACTTGCAGTATTGAGAAACTAACGTACTTTTGATAGGTGGTAGAGCCTAGCTGTGGCCTAGTGTGGCCAGCTCGAACATGGGCTGGCTCGACCGGGGAAGTACCACCCTCTCACAAAAGATCGGCTTGAAGTAGCCTTAGTTGCTGCGTTTCGTTCGATGAGTGAGAGTGCCGGGTGCTCTTTCCCTTTTTCCATTCTTTCCTACCCCTTCCCTTTATCCTCCCCTTACCATTTTTCCTCCCCCTCTTCCCAAATCAAGGGTGGTGACACATCCGCAACATGTCTTATGTCGCGGATGTCTATGGGCGACGGTACTACCTCCATCAGGTAGGCCGTCTGCTCGGTTGCCTCCTTTAACATAAAAAAAAGAAACTTTAATATATTTTTTGTTGTTAAAAAGTAAAGGTGTAGTATTTTTAAGAGAAGCTTGTCAATACATACAAAGGTCAGTCTTTTAAATGTAAGTAGTTCATATATAGGTTCTTACTTTTAACTTACATTATCCAAAATAATAGTTTTTAAAAACTAAAAAACACGCTTTTATAGCAAATCGAACTAGAAACTTATTTAGTACGATTTATCAATTCACTCTCATAGAGGATCTATGAAAAGAATATATTAATCCTGGCGGCCCTAACAAGGGTAATGGGAAATTGTTAATGAATTATTGCATTGTCATTGGTCCTTGAGATATATGCAAAGTTTCAAGTTGCTCAAATATTCCGTTACATCTGTACATAAAATTGTAGAAAAGTGCTGTCTGTACATTGAAAATAAAAATAAAAAAAATAGCAGGGGTTATTGTTATGTCGATGTCGAACCCAAAAATGTAATTAACTTTTTTTTTGTCTGTTTGTCTGTTCACGCTAATCTCAGAAACGGCTGATCCGAGTTGGATGCGGTTTTCAAGAATATATTGTGGTATGCTTCAATTATGCTTTAGTGTTTGTTTCATGTCAATCGGTTCATAAATAAAAAAGTTATGTCAAATTAAAGAATCACGTCGAACACTATTCTATACTTATACATACATAGGCACCATTAATCGCATAGTGTTAATAAGTCGCGGGCACAGCTAGTACATACATATGTATGTACATACAGCCTAATATAAGCGTATTAAAAATATTTATTAAAGAACTTATATCTGTATTAGATACATACATAAACGTACACATAATACATTGAAATGACACGGTTTTAAAAAGGAATACCGATTTTGGGAATGAAAATATTCTTGAGTCGAAATAATAATCTTCGCATCTAAAAAACTTTGTTAATCTGATATTCATGACATATTAGTGAAAATATTAACGATAGTTCACTTAATATTTATGCGTTCACTAACAGAATTGTTCCGAGGATTGACACATATTTCATCATATGAGTTACATTTGTAGAAATACCAGTCTTTCACTTTTGTAATGTCAAGTTAAAACGGTAAAGAATCATATTCTTTACATTCTTCCCGGGGTCTTAATATAATAAAGTTTCCTAGAAATTTTATTAACTTGGATAATCAACTGGTTTTACTAATCAACTAATAATGGTTAAATATTTATAATCCGCACTTAATACTCTAATCATCTCTTATAATTATTTCACTTTTGAATTATAAATATATAGTAAATACCCATAATTAACAACCAATTAAAATCAAACAAGTATAAAAGACACATTGCTGTTGTTAGAAAATCATTCCACTACACAACATCACACAACATCATCGAACGAATAAATCATTAAACGTCCAAAATGAAATTTACGGTATTTATCAAATTCTTGTATCTGTATATGATCCTTGCATAACGTTGAATGAATCTTTTCCATAGCTATATATATAATATGTATGTAATTGTTTCAGGTGTTCTCCATGCTCGCTTGTGTCGTAGCACTCGAGGCTAAGCCACGACCCTATGTTGGATACGGGAACGGTATGATCGATCTCGGTGCAACTGGCGCTGGAATGGGAGCTCCTAGGTTAGGTAATCGTCTAACCAATCCACTAGCAATGGATGGATTAGGATACGGAACTAGCGGTTCTGAATTTAGTAGAGGCAGCGGCTTTGGAGATAGTGCTTACAGTTCTGGTGCGAGCGGTTTGGACAGCAGAGGATTCCACAATGGCGGAAGGAGAAACTTCCATGATATTGGACAGCATCACAGCAGCCGCACCTCGGTAAATTATAATTAAATATATCTGAAGCAAAAGCTACATACTCTTACAGCAACACAGTCTATAAGTTGTATTTTTGTTCCTCCTTTAGATCAATCACGCCGAGAACACAGACAACCATGACGTCGGCGGCAGTGAATTCTATGACACTGGAGCCCAATCCGGTACTGGTTTCAACCAATTCGGCAACGGTTTCAACAGATACGGCAACGATTACGGAAGAGGACGGCAAATGACGTCATTTCTGTGAAAATTTACCAGTGTCCATGTATTATAATGAATAAATACCTAAAAAAATATTTATTTTTCATTAAAATTTCAAATTACTTAATTTTCTTAATATGTTTATCAATTATTTTGTTTTAAAATTCATTTTATACAATATGTGCATGTTCTCATATTTAATAATAAAATAAAATTGCTTTTGAATTTTTGAAATAATAAAATCAAAAAAAGATTCTATAAAAAACATATTGCATGTTAAAACAAATCCTTTTGAAAAAAAAAGTTTACATTTGGCTTAATAGTTTTAAATGAAATATACTGTTACATAAAAATTTCATTCATTCATTCATTCATTCATTATCAAATAACAAATCATGATATTTTTTCAAATATATCCTATTATATTTGAAAAAATATGATTACAGTGATCTCCTTACACAAAGTAGGTACGGGGCCGTCGGTCATATTCCAGATATTGGAAAAGCTTGCTATTAGTCCCGTTATCGTTTATCGTACTTTTATCAACAGATACAATTACATTTCGTCCGTCGAAGACCAGAATGATGGCCAAATGCTGTAAGAACTACAAAGGTTTTTAAGACCCAGATTCACCAATCAATGTTAAATAAGTAACATCGTGTTAATGCGTTTGATGCTCTGTCAGATGTATCGAGCGTCCCACCACGCACAAATGTCCGTTTAAATATCTTAACCAGCCACTTTATTAATTCCTGCTTTGGAGCTCGGTCTAATGGCTAACAGAATGTTAATAGCATTGTCAAAACTCAATTGTCCAATCACAGCCCTGATTTCTTGTAACCATAGTAACGTCATCTGTTTTGTCAGTTTCGACTATTTCCTTGTTATTATTAATAAAGTGAATTAAAATTTCATTTAGTATGATGATTTTGCCTCTAGCTTTTCTATGACATTGCAAATTAAGTTTTCTTTTTATTTCTTATAATTTGAAGACAATTTATGTGTCTATATTTATAACACAATAATATATAACACGATTTTGACAAGTAACACCTAGTAAATTGAAAAGAAAGCTTTTTGTGTGCTAAATGTATGCAACCAACGATATATAAAATTTACAAGTGACGTATCGAGGCATATGTACGATCAAAGTATAAAGTGGTGCATCGTGGCAAACGTGCCGTGTTTAAACGCTATAGTTTCCACTTGGTCGTCTTATAACAAGAACGAATAACTTGGCAGTCGGTCATTTGACATGACGTTTAATAATGCGTTGTTTAACGGACATTAATAATTTTGAAGGTTGGTTAGTAAATGCTGTGATTAGACTAAACAAACATTGATTGGTGAAACTGGGTCTAACTCTCTAATATTCATCAGTAAACGAAGTACCATTTAGTATATAATTTTGGTTTGTAATGCGTGTTTAATATTCTCCAGGAAAACTTTAGTAGTAGTTACTGAAGCCAACATTGGCTTATCCTTAAAATACAAATTAAGTGACATTTAAAAAAATAATCTTGTATCTATCCAATACAATCACATTTTAATCAGAGAAAATTAAATCTAATTTCTTAATTTTTAGAACACTACTGTTAGAGAGGCAAACGTTGACTTTGCCGATTTATCTTGAGTTTTGAAATTATCTATTAGTGATTTGAATTTGTACTTCATAAAATTCAAAATATAAGCTTTAAAAGCTTAGGCATACGACTTATAATCGATTGAAGTATAGGTAATTGAACAGGACAAACATAACAGCGCCGAAAACTATGCTTATATAAAATGGACTCATTTTTATTTCTTCAATAATTGATTTTTTCATATAATTTTGGTCTAATATAAAATTCGAAATAAAAAAAAGAAATACAAATTAAAAATATATTAAGTAAATAGAATAATTTAATACATAATTATATGACTTATAACGTGGCTTCCACTTGTGTGGCCTTTTCCATGTCATTCATAAATCTACTGGCTCCATTATCATGTTTATTAAACCCACTCGCTTGATGAGCGCCTACATCATAGGACTCACTGCCGCCGACGTCGTGCTCGTCACTGGTTTCAGAATGCTCGATCTATAAAACAATATTAAATAGTGAAAATTTGGTTGGACTTGAATAATTGAATTTGTCATTGAAAGATACTCGAAGTTACATACTTTAGTGACGCTGCTATGATGACGTGTACGATCGTGATAATCTTGTTGGCGTTTATTATGGAAACCTTGACTTTCTGCGCCACTCGCACCACTGTCATACTGATTTTCACCAACGCTAGAGCCTTTTTCGTATCTACTTGCATCTTGTGTCCGTGGTCTAAGTCCTCCTACTCTAGAATTTGCAACAGCTTTGGCTACAGCATTGGCATTGCCTGAACCCCTTGCTACCGCGTTTGCGTTTGCTGTTGCCGTTCCACCACCGGTTGCTACTGCCTCCGCATTAGCTACAGCGGAAGCATCACTATCAAATCCTCGTGCAAGGTCAGATCCAAGATTCGTATTATAATCTGAACCCAGGGCTCCTCCAAAGTGATTTCCTAATCTTCTAAAGCCAAGATGATGGGACTTAACTAAGACTGCAAAGCAGGCAATCGTCAAGATCTGAAAAAAATAATGCATTTAACGAATATTAATATGCTTTCTACACTCTGAAAGTTATTTATATATAATTTGTCATAGGAAACTGTCTTGGTTTAAGGTTTAATTATGTACAACATTTATAATTATTAATAGCACTGTTTGTTTCCAAAATATAAATAAATAAAAGATTAGAAAGGGAATCGCTTGAAGCAAAAGCGATATTGTGAAAGAAATAAAGTCAATACTTACAATGCACTTCATGGTTTTATTGAGTTGAGATATGGTGACTACACAACGACCTGGGCTGAAATGTAAAAAATAAATTTCTGGAGACACTTATATACTCATTTTAATCCATAAAGCTATCCATTTTGATTATTATTAAACACCTTACTAATCATTAATTACCTAATTACTATTACAGGGACTCAGTAAATGACTACTAATTAACGTAAATTAACAAAAGTGTACCTTTACAGAACACACTAATTATACATATATGTTTTAAAAATAATTGGAATATGCTAATTTGATAAAAATAAGTTATTTTAAGTTGCCAGTAGCTGTTATCAGCCACTCTGCGTAAAAAATAAAACAAATGAAAAACTTTAAAGCGCCGTATGTAATAACACTAAATTTAGGGCTCGGAATAAAAAGCAGCATTCAATTTATACATAAACATGTTATCAATTTAATGTAAGTATATAAAATTTTACTAATAATCTATACTTTTTATAAGTAATACATTTTAATTTATCACTTCCGTCGAGTGTTTCCCGACACACAACATTTTTTATTACTGAAATATTGCATACTCGTATTTAGTTTCCTCAAATCTTTAACCTATCAGAGCCCACTGCTTAACAAAAGCTTCTTTCTCACATGGAGAAGGTTTGAGCATTTATCACCACGCTTGCTCAAGACGGGTTGGTGATTTCAAACTTATAATTGTGAAACTATAAGTCCAGGTTTCCTCACGATGTTTTCTTTCATCGTCTGTCAGTGGTGTCTAAATACTCTTAGAAAGTATAATATATGACTCGGAAAAATCCCATTGGTACTTGTCAGGATCGAACCCGCGCCCTCGGGTACGAAAGCCGAGTCCTATAACCATTAGGCCACCGCTAACTTGAGTTTTCTCATGGCAAAGCAAACTTTTGCTATATTATAGAAAGTTATATTCTTTATCAATTTCTCGAATATTAATAAGACTATTTAAACTATCTGACAACACGTCATTTTGCGTACCATAATTTTTTATACCTATCAAGTTGATTTCAAAACTATTCATAAGTTATTATAACATTAAAAAAAATAAACTATTTCATAAAAAAATTCTTATCATTAAATCATAATATAATTCTATTAGTTTATCTGTTTCTCAGCACGCCTTTGAAAATTAATTGTTTTATTATGTATTGAGGAGATAAAAAAAAACGAGTTCAGAGTTCAATAATAAAAGGACCTGTGTATTGCATCAGATTAGCTACACTCACTTGATGTACGAATTTCATCATTGAATTACATCTGTTTATTATTAATTAATTACGATAATTGAATATTTTCGTTTCAAATAATCGGTGATGTAATAATGAAGAATTTTTGGATGATATGTCGTCATCTACGTTTATAAATAGATAATATATTTATGTATATTTTCTTACTTTCTTGTTCTCATGTATATGTAACCGATCTACTTATTTCTAATTCTATTGGTCCTGCCAAAATACGAAATAGAGGCTGTACATGTACATTCTTCTGGTGTTTTATCCGACTGGTTTGAAAAAAAAAGAGTATATTATGTTTTAAAATGTATTCAATGGACCGGTCGCGGTGTATGTATTATTCATATTACTAGCTTTCGGCCCGCAGCTTCGCCCGCGTGGAGTTCGGTTATATCGCGTTTCCAAGAGAACCTTTCAAAAGTCTGGGATAAAAACTATCCTCTGTTCTTTCTCAAGGTTAGCTCTATGTCTGTACAAATTTAATTAAAATCAGTTCAGTGGTTTAGGCGTGTAAGCGTAACAGACAGACAGACAGACAGAGTTACTTTCGCATTTATAATATTAGTAGGGATAACTCACTTATGACACATAGTATCAGAACATCAAATCATATAGTTAAAATATACCTGTTGAGTTTTGCGAGGGTTTAATATTTTGTTATAGCAAAGTCATGTGCTTTAGAATGAAGAGGGCATGGAATAAATTTGTATCGATGCTTTTGATTACATCTCAGTATCGTTCAGATGTCTATGATGTTCCAACTAAAAGGCTACCAAAGGCAAAAGCAGTAGCTTTAAAAAATAATTATAACTGATTAACGTAAATAATATTTTGCTTGAATTTACACTAAAACTATCCACACATAGATTCGATCATGACTAGTTTGATATATTGAATTATAATTACAAAAATACATTGTTTATTTATTATTTATCTAATGAAATATTAGTAGCTTTTCTTTATGTTAAAGGCGGCAAAATGAGCGGACGGTCTACAGATATTTGAAACAAAAGCAATGTTGCGGATGCTTTGGGGATAATGATTAATGATTGTTGGGGATTGAGGTCAGGGTGGGAATATGTGGGAATGGGAAAAAGAGTGGGACAGGGAAAAAGCAACCGGTTCTCTCACTCATCAGATAAAACGCTGGCATTAAAGACTACTTCACTAAGATCTTTTGTCAGAGGGTAGTACTTCCCCGGCTGAAACTGTAAATGTTCGAAATGAAGTAACTTGTACCGTAAATGTTTTTAATGTGAGGTCATTGAACTACCTATAGAAAAAAGTGTATAGATATTAAAACGTATAATAATATGAGTAAACGAAAAATCTTTTTGTACATAATCATCTTTACTTATATTTTTGTAAATATTTTTAACTAATTAAATAATTATTATCTTTTATATTGATGATTGATAAAAAATTATGACTCTTCATTTGATGATGATATTTAAGACCGACTCAATAAACAATATATATATCGGATTTATCAAAGATTCGTTGTTTTTAAAGAGAGAGACGCCAGCCTCGCTGACGTTACAAATAAAATGTCACTTCTTTCAATACGTTCCATGATTTTTTAAAATAAAACTTCAATTGTTCTTAATGTTCCTATATTTCTTGAAGGTTCTTAATAATCACATACTTCAATGATACGCACTCACTGAACTCTGAATTCTGCCGTCGTGCATCCAGACGTCTTATTTATATCAAAATTTAAACATAGTTCTATTCTCCTTTTAAACAATATTTGATTTCGTTTTACTTTTAACAATAATCATGAATACTAAATATATAAAATATATATAAAAATAATACTAACTGTTCTCATAAATCTCATTAAATAATGAATTTTTATTGTAAAACTTGTTTCATTAATAATAAAGATATTTTTCAAAAAATGTTATTTTATATCTCGTCTTTCTCTTCACAGGATTATGTAATTTTAAAATAATAGAATACACATAGTTTATCCCAATTAGTTAGATAGTGACCTACACCTGGGTCACAAGTCCCAGTCACTGTTGAAGCTCCTCTCACTACAACGATGGACCCGACACATGCACGGTGCATCCGTTGAATGATGAAAGGTTTCGTCTCTTTATTTATATGAATACTCGCGAAAGTGTAAGATATCGTTATTATGATTATATTTATTTTATGAAAAAAATATTTCAGTTTTTACATTAAAAAATTTAAGGTTAGATATATTATTATTAGATAGTAGTAATTTCGAAAGGAATTTGAAATTTTGTATCGGTAGACCACTAGGTAAATAATTTATTTAATTTTCTCCTTACTGCATACGCGTTTTATTATTATTCATTTTACTCCACGTTTTGACTGCTGTCGTACACGAGAAGACTAAAAGGATGAAATTGATGTTTAAATATGTACTAGCCAAAGGCTTATGGGAAAATCAATATGTTTTTCTAAAGGTGTTATAGTAATAAAAAAATTCTTACTAAAGACAAAAATGTATGAAATTTGAAAATGTCTTTTAGGGCCCCTCATAAAGTTCGTTTAAAGTTGTGAGGGTATCACTGAACTGTCACATCGAGTCACAAGAGGCATGGGATGGGTTAATAGTTTTGTGACGTCACATATTAGAATTTCAAATTCTAAAACGCAAAGCTTGGATGCGTATTGAAAATTTCTTAAATTTACGAAAGATCAAATTCGTATTATATTTATTAATTATTTAGCATTCTCGCTCTTACATAATCCCTCATGCAACTACTTTTTCTCTCTCTCTAACTTCTAGAGTGGCTTTGTAATGCAAGTGAGATATTCAAAATCACGAGAATTTTGAATGGTATGGATTTAAATAGGTTTAAGGAAGTTCAAGCTAATGTAATGTAAAAAATAATGTTAAGTAATAATGAAAAAGGTGACGTTATATGAGGAAGGTTGGATTTTAAAAAAGTAACAAAACGGAAGGAGGGTTTAAAAAGTCCTAAAATTCAAGTGAGATTCTTTATGGAAAGCCCCTTACAACAATTCATTCAAAACAGGAAATATCTTTATCTGGAACAAGGTTAAATAATTTTTAAAATAAATACTTTTTATTTTTATCATACATATTATATATATTTTTATTATACCTACAGTATATTTCTTCCGCTTCAGCCGAGGGTCATGTATCTGATTGGTGATCGTACCAACCAATCCACATTACCAGATAACGCATCAGTAATTTTATGACATGTTATCAATTGTCATTTTATTAAAAAATATGTATAATTATATAAAGAAAACGCCCATTATCTTACAATTCAATGATATATTAGGTTTTTTTACGTAAATTAATCAGTCAAAGGATGTTTAATTTTAATTTTATTGATTACTTTATATAAATATTGTATGTATTTGGAAAGGAAAAATTATACCAAAAATTTTGCATATACTTTGACGATTAAAAATCTACATTTCAATACATTATTCTATTATTACCTAAATAGAAATACAGTTTTAAATCCAAAATGAATTATAATAATAATTTTCTCTAATATCATACTAAGTTTTATTCTCAAAAAATAACAATGAACCCCTTTATATACACGTGTAAGTCGCGAAATAACTGACGAAATTTTAATCTTAAATTTATATAGCATAGATAAGAACTATTAATAAAAAATTGGCAATATTCCTAGTACTTGACCTCTTACAATCGATTAATATAATAATAATATAACATTATGTATATTAAGGAGTCAGTGGTGGCCTAGGCCTAGTGGTTAAAGGGCCCGTCTTTCGTTGCCGAGGGCGCGAGTTCAAACCTGGCAAGTACCAATGTGAGTTTTCGGAGTCATATGTACTTTCTGACAGTATTTAGACGTAACTGACATTCGGTGAAGGAAAACATCGCGAGGAAACCTGGACTTATAGTTTCACAATTATAAGTTTGAAATCACCAACCCGTCTTGAGCAAGCGTGTTGATTAATGCTCAAATCTTCTCCATGTGAGAAAGAGGCCTTTGCTCAGCAGTGGGCTCTGATGGGCTAATGACTTGACATATTAAATAGAATAAAAAGATCATAAAGATTTGAGTCCATATACTTTTTTCTATCACTAAGGTAGAGCCTAGCTGTGGTCAAGTTACTATAGCTCGAACATGGGCTGGCTCGACCGGGGAAGTACCACCCTCTCACAGAAGATCAGCGTGAAGTAGCCTTTAATGGCTGCGTTTCGTCTGATAGGTGAGAGAGCCGGTTGCCCTTTCCTGACCTCTCCCTGTTTCTACCCCTTCCTTGTTCCTTAAAAATCCAGGTCGGCAACGCATTGGCAACATCTCTTAAGTTACAGAGTCAATGGGCGACGGTGACTACTACCCATCTACTAGGCCGTCCGCTTGTTTGCTACCTTTCTTATATGAAAAAAAGTTAATTGATCCTGAAAAAAACTATTCTAATCGGATAATTAGTTATTTTAAGACGCTATACTTTTTATTAATATATAAAATAATTCTTCACATAGTTACTATTTATCTTACATTAATTATTATATTATATACAATTGATTGTAAACATGCGAGTGGAACGAACCGGTGTGTAGAGGTGAAATAGAAAAAAATATTTACTTGATAACATATTTATATTATAAAATAGAATAGTATTATCATGATAACAAAAGTTGAAGTGTTGTTAAGGTAACAATTTTAAGGCATAGATATGATATTTGAACAACTATTAAATGTTTCTCATTAAAAAAGAAATTTTAAGTATTTTTGTTAATTGGGAAAAATATAGAAATATTAATAGGTAAATATTTTATTACTCATAGAATCAAATTAATGATAAATTTTTAAGTAAGCTGATGTAATTAAAATGGAGCTTAATCATTAGAAATTGGTTAGGCATCTATTAAGTGTTTCTGTCTTATTATTTATCGGTTTTCTCAAAATACATATTTTTTTAAATAGTTTCTTAAATAATTAACATTTATAATAATTTACATCTTTAATTATCTCGTTGGATGAACTGTTAGGATAATTTGTCATGAATGAGATTAGTTTTTAATGAATTTCACAAAAGAAGTCGTCGGTAGTATGTAGTTTAAATAATAAACGCGTAGTATACGAAAATATTAGTTTCATTTAGCAAAATAAATTTTGATATCCTGTGATGTCTATCTTCATTTTTTTATTTGATGCCGCGCCAGTAATATGACTAGCTTTTAGCTGTGTCTTTGTTTTAAGACAAATGTAATTACAAAGCTATACTTCATCATCGTCAGTCTATAGTCCACTGCTGAGTAACAGGCTCTTCTCACATGGAGAAGGTTAGAGCACTAATCACCACGCTTGCTCAAGAGGGGTTGATGATTTCAAACTTATAATTTGAAGTTATAAGTCCAGGTTTCCTCACGATGTTTTCCTTCACCGTCTGTCAGTTGTGTTTCAATACTCTTAGAAAGTACATATGGCTCGGAAAAATCACATTGATGCTTGCCAGGTTTCGAACCAGCACCCTCGTGTACAGCAAAATTGTATGATCTAAGACTTTCGCGAGTATTCATTTAAATAAACTTATATTTTCGGATTACAACGCTTATTTTTTATTATTTACAACTACATACTCCCGACGTTTTTGTTACTTAATAATAATTAAAAAAGCGTGATGATACAATTTAATAAAGTAATGAATAAATTATGGTTTAATTTTTAAAATCCATATGAATATTAGTAATTTTTTATAGAAAATATTTATTTTAGTTAAAAATACTAATTTCTTTAATTAATGTATTCTCTTTTCTTGTATCAATCAATATATCATTACTACATATTACAAAAACAAAATCTTGAGAAGCTTTTAATTTATGTATTTTTTAAATAGAATTAAGAGGAATGCTAAAAAAATTACAAGAACTAGTTTTATTTCAATATCTTCTACAAACGTCGACAGGTAATAAATTCGTAATTCTCATGATATTTTAACATGTGATAAAGATATAAGAACGTTTTGATAAAATTAAAATGGAATTCCCCTTTAAAGTGATTTTATTTATTTATAATATACCTAAATTTTCTCCCGTTTTTCGGACGTCAGCTTGCTTGGTTACATGTGTTGTATAACGTTTGTAAAGAAATACCTTAATAATAGACATTAAAAATTAAATCAATTTCTGTTTGTTTTTATTATGGAAGGGATGAAAATACGTGTTTGAGTTCGAGGGGTTTTGAGAAATAGACGACCTTTACATATCACCTAAAACGTAACGTAACGTAAAATACAACAGTAATGAATGGGTGATATACATCTATTATAAGGATTTCGTAACAGTTTGAGATCGAGATTTGGTTAATACATTAAGATTGACTGATTAATTATAGTTGTAAATATTAATTAGCTTTTATTTGATAACTAAATAATCATGTGTTAAAATTATTTCTTTATATTTTTGGATTTATTTGAATGTTATACTAGTTCAAATAGTTTGATAATATTTGAGTGAAGCGATATTTGATTGAGTCGAGTTTTTTCTAAGATTGTTTATGTATAAAAAATA
This sequence comes from Danaus chrysippus, assembly GCA_916720795.1. NCBI lineage: Eukaryota > Metazoa > Arthropoda > Insecta > Lepidoptera > Nymphalidae > Danaus > Danaus chrysippus. The sequence goes on along the minus strand of CAKASE010000065.1, from coordinate 1,814,462 downwards.
AGTAAATTGGACCACCAATTTCAATTTAAGGGCCGAAAAACGGATCCCATGTCCAAAAAGAGGTTTCTCTACCAAGAGGCTACGTCGCTTCAACCAACTGGAAACGAGTGATTTTTATTCGAGAGACTCGTGAAAAAGTTACAAAGGTAAATCTCCTAGTATATTTTTTATTAAACTGCATAGTACTGGGTTAAACGGTAAGCATAATTAAGTTAGTAAGACTATTCTATACAGTAAACCTAAACTTTGCTAGAAAGAACCTCTTCACACCCTTTTCATGAAAACCTCCAAGTAAAGTCAATAAAACGTAATTCTTACTAAATTAAAATAAATATTATAAATTCAGGTTTGTTTTATTTATAGACATGTTAATTTTCTATGTATTTTTAACGGCTTACTCGTCACTTATTTGTGTTGCGTCATTTTAAGATAAAAAAACATATGACCGTTACCGAAAATTTTGCGATCACTTGCTCGTAGTGTGCAATCTTGATAAAAATATATCGTATGGAAATAATAAAATTATTTATTGAAAGAAAAAAAAGGGAAATATCAGAATAAAAATTAAATTTGAATGTTTAAAATTTGATTATGTTTTATTTTAAGTACTTTAACGGGGATAAAATATGTTTTTTGCTATAGTATGGTAACCATTGAGTTTTCTGAATATTTTTGAAGATAAAAATACGTAAGACATGTATATGAAAAGCGTGGGGTGCTTGACATATGAAAAGGTTACACAATCATTCTATTGGCAACTATCTACGAGGGGAGGGTTATGGAAATATAGTAAAATTTACACTAGCTCTGTCCCTTTCACTCTCATAGAGGTTCTATGAAAAGATTATATTAATTGCATTGTCGTTGGTCCTTGAGATATATGCAAAGTTTCAAGTTAATCACATGTTTAGAAACCGGTGAAAATCGTGCTCAAAGATTCCGTTACATACACACATACATACAGCACAAGCTAATATAAGCTTGTTAAAAAGCGTTTCCCGTTTCACAACTATAAGTAAAATTAATACTATAAATGACTAGTATTTACAAATGTCAAGTTATTAACGTTTTTCATATTATTACAACGAAATCTTGTGATAAGTTTACTACATTTGTTAGTAAATAAATCTCTGAGCAAACAAGTAGTTTCTGTGTCACTTTGGATGCGCTGCAATTAGTCATAATTATACAATATCCTTAATTTTTGAAATGTAATGTGCATTTCGTGAATCCAGGGCAGTTTGAGAGCAACTAAGAAAGTTGGCAGTAGATGAGAAATGAAAAGACTGACTTATCTCGTTGGCCCGTGATTAGGCTAGTTGCAAAGTAATTTAAGCAGCGGGAAAGTGGATAAGTGAAAAAAGATCACGTATTTACGGATATCATGTTTACATTTTTAATTTGTACACTACATCTTAGATATCTTAGGTATACTATTATATCAATGTAAATTAAATTAATAGAAAAACATTCAGAAGTATTCAATATTCTTTTTATGGTCAAATCGTGTTACAAACCTTTTATATATTTTATAAATTTTCTTTTGATACATTACATTTAGGTGGTAGAACCTAGCTGTGGTGAGTTACTACAGCTCGAACATGGGCTGGCTCGACCGGGGAAGTACCAGCCTCTCACAGAAGATCGGCGTGAAGTAGTCTTTAATGGCTGCGTTTCGTCCGATGAGTGAGAGAGCCGGTTGCGCTTTCCCTATTCCCAACGTTTCCTACATTTCCTTATTCCCACCTCTCCCTATGCCTAAAAATAAGGTTGGCAACGCATCCGCAACAAAAATGTTCATGATGTCCATGGGCGACGGAAACTACCTTCCATCAAGTAGGTCGTCTGCTCGTTTACCACCTTTAACATAAAAAATCAATGTCTTTACTTAAGACGAGAATGCAATAAAGGTCTTTTTTAATATTTGCTTAATACTCAAGAAGACGCCAATAACTAAAAGAGAGAGAAAGAACTAATATTTGATTTATAAGTTATCGAATTATACTTAATTTTCTATAAATTCATTATTTTTATGCAAGATCACTTCATTAATAACTGTGAGGAAAATGAAATTTGTTTCTTGGTACTCGTAAAATAAAGGAAATGTGTTTATAAGTTATGATTGATATTAAATTATCTCGCTGAATGTATTTATAGAAATTTTTATATATGTAATCCTATTATCTCGAATTATTAGAAAGAGAAAAAAAAAATATCAATTCCATACAACACAATCTGAAAACAACATCCAAATTAAATGAAAACCATTTTTTAGAATACTATAAATTGATTATATTATTCCATTTTAACATCCTACGGTCTACACATTAATTTTCATTTATATAATCCCATGTTTGAAGCCTTATATCATTTTGGAAAAAAGATGATACTCCTCCAGTTCTGGACTAATATTAACCAGACATATCTAGGAACCACTTCATAGGAATTGACTATTATATTATTAAAACCGCATCGAAATCGGTTGGTTTATTTTACAGCTGCGGTGTCTCATACTGACAAACATACACAGAGCTTAAAAATTCCACCTCATGAGTCAGTTTTTAAAATACACTAAGTTATGTACACGTAGATTATAATCCCTACTAATATTATAAATGCGAAAGTAACTCTGTCTGTCTGTCTGTCTGTCTGTTACGCTTTCACGCCAAACCACTGAACTGATTTTAATTCAATTTGGTACAGAGATAGAGTTGACTTTGGAAAGAACATAAGATAGTTTTTACCCCAGACTTTTGAAAGGTTCTCGTGGAAACGCGATATAACCGAACTCCACGAGGGCGAAGCTGCGGGCGGAGAGCTAGTAAATAAAATATATGAATTTTTTTTATTATTGTGTCTACCTATTTACGTGTTTCTGTATAATTGAGATGAAGATAATTTTATTTGATGAAATTCCATCAATTGCTAATAAAGTTAGAAAATATATATATGTATATGCATATTGGATTTCGTATTTTCCCGACACAGTATCACAAGAGTGCCAATTAATATAAAACACCTCCATTAAAAATACTTCTTAAACTAAGAATAAAAGATATGAATGAGAAGTTGCTTATAAATTTTAACTTATAATAACTATATAAAATTTTATAATCTTTGTAAAATATTTGAAAAAAAAAATTATTACCTACCCTCAACTAAAAAGAAAAATTTTCCTGACTGAGTGTAGTTGTAAATATAATAATAAGATATAATAAGATTTTCTCGAGTATTCATTGAAATGAAACTAATAATTTTAGGATTACTATGCATATTTTATTATTTTAAAAACTAAATATGTAGTACTAGGCCCGTGATAACGTTCGCTGAAAAGTAACCGAAACGTCGGGAGTATGTAGTTAAAATAATAAAATAGTTTTAAATATCTTTATATATTACTAATTTATGAGTCAACATCACAGTTCTATATTGTTTTTAATTTAGTTGTTATTCAGGTGTTTAATTACTTTTAATAATTATGTTGGGAAAAATTAACAATATATTTATCTATGTGTTTATAAACATATTAATAGTTCATCAATAAAAGTAAACTGGTTTAAGATCGGTGATCCCAGACGTTTAATTATAGTTTTAAGTTCAATAACCGAAAATTTATATCAACAATATTTTCGATATTCATAAGGAAAAAAAGAATTATTTATAAATATAGGATATAAAATTTACAAACACGTAATTCCCTTAAATAAAGGTATTATCAACTATTACTTTATAAAAATAAATTCAAAAGTAATTTCTTTTCTGTTATTATTCACATGATCTTTATTTTTAATAATTTTCTTTTATAAAAAATTTAAAGATAATTTAAATTATAAAAATTCGAAATAAGCTTCAAACGAAGTAAAAGTTCCGTCATCTAAAGTCATGCTGTATATTAATTATTAACGAAATGATGAAATGATGTTTGTGATTGGTTGTTAAGATCATCACTGGGACATCCCTTCATTATATAGAGAGGAAAACTCGACCAGAGACCAGTCAACCCACGACCGTGGACGCGTGCGCTTGTGTACACTAGATAAAAAAAATAAAACACAAAAATGAATTGTGCCATCGTGTTATTGCTCGTTATAAATTTGTACAGTTTGGGGGAGATGGCGTGCGCTAATTGTGCGAATGGTGATCTTAGTGTGACCGAGCTCACGGATGTAAGGATACAGTTTGTTAAGCACCAGATACTGAGGAAGTTGAGGTTGAGTAGGAAGCCGAATGTGAGTGTGCCAGTCAACAGCCTGCCAATGCCAGTCGCTCAGGGACAGACCAGCCAAGGCACTGACAAGCCATCGGAGTTCAATGATTACTATGGAAGAACTGAACAGAAAATCATTTTCCCAGTGGAAGGTAATAAAAATTAATTAAATATTGTATCTTTGGTTTAAATTAAATAGGATTGAATACTCAATTTAAACGATGAAAATCATCATGAATTCTGCCAGTTGAAAAAGAAAAAAGTTTTTCAAAAAAATATTTGTTATTAAAAAAAGATCTTTAATAATATAATAACATTTTAAATTTCGTGGTTTTTATAAAATACTTATTAAAAAAATAGAGTCATTTTTTAACCAAAATAACTATATTGATAGAAAAGACATTTATTAATAACAGAGCAATAAATTTGAAAATAAGCGAAGTAAAACTAATACTTAAAATTATAAAAATAGTATAATAATTATAGTAATATTTCCATAATAACAAAGATACCTTGTCCGGAGTAAATTACCCTTTGTAGTATACCAGACTCATATGAGGCGTCTGTCATTAAGAATTAAAAAAAATATACATAATAACTATTTATTATTTGTACCAAAGAAATTTAAATTGCACGAAATTGCATATAACTAACATGGTTTATTAAAACATGTTTTGAAATACATTTTAAGTTACTTTAAGTAAATTATCAACTGGGTTTTATTTTCTTTATTTATAGCTCTGTATAATTATTTGATGCGGATAGTTTTAAGATAAAAGGATAAATAAAATTAGATTTATTTATTAGGTAACTAAAAGAAGAAATAATTTAACATGCATTTAATAAATCTTCCACTACACTAATTTAATAAAGTAGAATAATTCATAAAATTATCATCACTACAAATACTGATACGTTAAAAAATGTTTAAATTTTTTACGAAAAACACCTTACACAACAACGTTTAACGTTCTGTAGTTTACGTGTAGGAATTCACGCCGGACATCAATTACAAAATTTATTTTTGCAAAACATTTACCTCTTTTCTAACGTCGGTTAAAGTATATAAACGTCTTTTAATCTATTTCTATGAAGTCATAGTACAAACGTGGCATGAGGTTCACGGTTTCTTCCGCGTTGTGTTCTGATAAAATTATCTAACATCTATGTCTCTTGTTATTGTTTGTTTCGCAAACTGTGTGAATATAATATACATAATTTTGTGTAATTTGGGGGCCGTAATGAAATATATGTATAATAATAATCCTAATATATAGTATGAGAAGGAATTTTGAATTTCCATCCTGCGGTCATATGTTTTTTCGATTTGATTACAATCTTAGTTTTACGATATGCTTACAGTGGCAAAGAGTTTCTAAATTTTAGTTTTCTACTCATTAATTACTTGCTTCAACTTCACTTGATATTCAATGTTAAAACAATTAAAAATCAAAACCAATATTATATTACTGATTGCTTGATTTGAATATATTAAATATTTTTTGCAGAAAAAGTCCAAAAAAAATTAAGGATTTTTCTACTGTAAATTATGAAAATATGAATATATTCTAATATTTATGGGAAGTACATTAACAGATGATGCAACATGTCATAATAAACGCATTTAACCTATTCACCTGGATACTGTGAACTTTGAACCTTAAAATTGTCTACCTGACTATTATCGATTAAATATTTTTAGGCATCAACTTATTCTAAACAATATAACATAAATACCATAAATATAACATAAAATAAGTCTAGAATATTACTTTTTTATTGTGATATTTGAACTTGATAATATGCTTTTATTTAAACCGTTAATAAAAGTAACTGTTTCAAGTAATATTAATAATTAACCAATACATCTATTACACTCATGGGTGACTGATAATTGGTATCGTGTCATCTAATATTAAATATTTAATACATCTATAAAAGGTCAAGATAATTAAAGTTATTTACAAGAAAATGAACGTTTTAGAAATAGGAATTTTGATTTTTTTTATAATACCATAACTATTTTGCATCAACTTAATGTTTTTTCATTATATTGAAGTCAGAACGAAACAAAAACTGAATCCACGGTCCAAAGTCCCTGCGTTCGTTGACAGTTAAATAATGAGTATGCTTGTGTCAGCAAAATTTTAATATGTATAAAACTATTTAATAGCATTGTCTTGATAATAGTCTAGACTGAGAGTGTCACGAGGCCACTAGTGAGACTCAATCATCCATATATAAACAGTCAAGAATGAGTATAATCTGACACATGTTAACATACACTATACGCAATAAAAATTGTCTTAGTATAATCGTTTTATGAAATATATTATAACAGGGATCTAAATTTATTAGATATTAGAAAATGCCTCATTAATTGAAAGATAATAATAACATTAAAAAAGCGTCTAAATTGATAACCGAAAATAAACAAAGACTCACAACCAAAGTATATATGTATATAAAATTAAGTAGGTTATTTATAAAACTATGTAAAACATTATAATTTTTCATATTTATAATACGTAATAGAGTAATCTAATATTATTTTGGAAATATATTAATAAATATTTATTAAATAAATAAAGTGCGGGAACGAGAGGTTGAGACAGGTGATTACGATCAAAAATATTTTATGTTGTTAAAGTAATCATAAATGATATTTAATTATAAAAATGATAAAACAGCACGTGTCGTCTCGATGGTCCGTTGATTATTTTATATAGTTTTGAGAATTAATTTATTGATAACCCTTGACCTAAATTATTTTAGTGCCATAGTTAGTTCGCGATAGTTATGCCAAAGACCGTGCAAAGTGGAAGAGTTTAAGCGGCAGACCCTGGCTAGAGTTGGGAAATTGCCAGGAAGAAGAAGTTATTTCGTGATCTCTAACATAGAAAAGAGCGAATATATGACATGTAGCCATATTTAACTTAAAGATAATCCACTGTTGAATGTCTATTTATGGAATACGATAAAAACGAGTGTACTTTTTGTTATTTATAAAAATAAGAATATTGTTTTAAATAGCATTGATCTTAAAATAATAGTGGATTAAACTATTTGGTCTAAATCTACTTGGTTCAAATAGTGTAAGGAGATCGATTTTGTTGTACAATTAATGTAGTTTCCTATAATATTAATGATTTTTTTTTAAATATTATAACGAAGTTTTAAGTTTATTTCAATAGAAACTAAGTTACTTATTATGTATCAGTCAAGAGTTAATTAAATTGTTATCTTATAAACATCGATAGAGACAACAGATAAAGTTACTACGATTTGCAGTAAGTCGAAGTTCTACTTTTAGCTTGCATTTACATAAATTGAACTGGTAAAATAAGGCAGCAAGGTTGTCGTCCTTACGACTTGCCATACGAAAAAGAAGATACATTCTTATACCTAATGAAATTTATTTTGATATGAGACCAAAAATTACTATACGTCTGGTTTGAAGCAATAGTTATGATGACCTATTGATTCTATGCCACTGAAAGCGGCATATTTTCATCCAGGTATGTTATCATTTTAATGAGAGAAATTTTAAAATAGAATTATATGTACAGAAGTTTAATCTCTGTAATGTCACGCGGCAGCGGTGTGACTGTGCGTTGATAGTAGACTATTAACGCAGACCCCTACTATTTGTATTTATATTAAAAAAATATCGAAAACTAAAAATGAGATCGTCTAATACTGTAATTATTGAAACGAGTTAGATCTAATTTGTGACTTTCTTTCGAGTTATAAATATAAATCTGAATACTTATATATATTTCTATTAAAAGAATTTTCTTTATCTATCTGCTATGTTTATAATGGAATAATTGTTTATATGATAACATATGTAAATATAACGTTAAAAATTTACTGCGTATTTTTATGTAATCAACCATTATCTTTCAAAACCGGACGGCACCTGAAACAACTCAATGAGTTTACATAGAGATTTGGTATAACAACAATGAATTGTATTCATAATAGGTCTTATTAAGTTCAATATAGCTCATATATCACGCTCCAATACCGTGATCGTATAATGAAAGCTTAACTAGGAATAAATAAGGAAGCGATATTGATGAGCGATGTAATAAATGTGTTTGTAAACGTTTAATCTATATAGTATGCCTAACAAAAGTTTCAATAGTCACACAATATGAGTACGTAATTCTCGTTTTTCATACAAAACTTCTATTAATTTATGTGAAGATTTATTAAGAAAAAATTTACGATCTTTTTAATGTGATTTAGCAAACTTAAATGTTTTTTCATAGTACAGTATTATATAAATCTTGTAATATATACAAATAATTTAATCCTATCTGAGCAAATTGTCTCCATTTCTCATATTTGAACTTTGATTTTATTATTATTGTTTCTAAATAAGGTTATTTCCAAATAACTGGTCCGTAATGTCGATCTATCCGACCTCCTCTATGTGGAGCAAGGAATGACCTCAGGTCGTCTGATAATTCACTAAGTGTGAATATGTACCTATTGTGATATAAAACATTAAAATTACAATAACGCTAAAGCTTAAGAAACTTTATACTAATTTACTTATAAATTTGGTAATTCTCTATGGCTGTCTCAATATTTATTATTTACTTATTGCAATAAATAAAATGAAATATATGAAAAAGTGACAGAAACTAAGACGAAATTTTTTTGTAAAACAAATTTATTCCACTTCTAGAATTACCATAATAATAATCTCCAAGACTCATTTGAACGATAGTAAATATACTTAAACTATGCCATGAATTTTCCTTATTATTTAAATTAATTAAAACTTGATTATTGTTCCAGGTGAATGTCTCACTTCTGGACGCTATCCCTTCATATGCCTGCAGTTCGAACTGCCTCCAGATGTCGAGCCTGAAGAGGTCACTGTAGTAGAGCTCTGGTTCTATAAGGTACGTAGATAAACTAAAGTTTCATATTAAGACATATCCTTTCTACTTCCACCTGGTATTTTCCCGGCTATAGCCAGGGTCTGCCTTGCATGTTGTGAATAGTTTTGGCTAATTGTTTTTACTACCGGCCGCCTGACTGACATCAACCTTCTTTTGGGAATCAGTATTAATCAGTTATGTCTAAATATTCTTAGAAAGTACATATGACTCGGAAAAATCTAAAAGGTTTTATTGATAGCTTTCTGGATGATAGCATAACTTGTTTTTTATCCACAGGAGCGTGACCCTCTAGATGAATATAACCAGACTTTCGTGATCTCCGAGGCTGCACATTGGGACAGTCAACAGAAGTTCAAGAAGACGAAACCTATAGCCATCAAGGAGACGGATATTTTGGAAGGTTGGGTCAGAGTGGAACTGGCTTGGGCGGTCAGGGTTTGGTTGGAAGGCAGAGAGAGATTGCACACTCTGCACGTAGCCTGTAGGACGTGTCAGGTAAGAGAAATTATTATAAATATAATAAAATATAGCAATGATTCTAGGACAAATTTCTGCTTAAGATACAATCAAACTAATTTGTAAAATAAAATCGAATCCTTAAGATAAAAAGGTCTATTTTATATAGCGCAATTTTTTTTATAATAAAAATATGCATGACAATTAGTAGTTTTATCTTAGTATTTCTAATACTGTTCTAATCGGACAATATAATTGCTTATACAGCTCCGTCGTGCCCCTCTCTCATTCCACGAGAAGCATCGACCGTTCCTGGTGCTTTATACCAAGTATGCTGGTAAACGTCGTCGAGGAAGAACTCTGGAGTGTGGAGCTAACACCAGCGAGTGTTGTCGGGAGCCGCTATATGTTAGTTTTAAGGAACTCGGCTGGGACGACTGGATTATCAGACCCGAGGGCTACCACGCATACTTCTGTAAAGGCAACTGCGCCCCAATATACGCTGTCTCACAGGCGGATAGCTATCATCATAATATAATCAGAGTAAGTTATATCATTGCTTAAATTAAACTAATATTTTTCGCACATACAACACGTGCTTAAGTAAAAAACTACATACTCCCGAAGTTTCGGTTACTTTTCAAAACCGTAATCACTGGCAAGTCTTAGATCTCATTATTATCTGATCGAATTACAATTATTAAGGCTATTATTTTATATAAGTTTACGATATTAATGTGTATATTTTCAACAGAAATACTTCTATTCGGTGAACGATAATCGCAGAGGGGAATTCAAGCCGTGCTGTGCGCCGACTACTTTTAGCTCGTTACAACTACTCTACATGGACTCAAACAACACCGTCACTCAGAAAACTTTACCAAACATGGTCGTAGAATCTTGTGGTTGTATGTGATGGTATAAAAAAATACTAATTAGATAATTTTAACTTAATTATGAATGTTACGCCTTTTGGTTCCTAAGTTATTTAATGATTTGTAATTTTAATTTGATATCGGTGATAAGTACCTACTTAAGAAACATGTGATATTTCTTGCGAGGTTATTGTGTTGTGATGTATTTATATTTAATATTATTTAACATCAGTGCATTTACTTTATTTAACGTACGTTTGTGTTGTTTATTAGTATATTTAGAATAATGTTTTTGGTACATAGTCTGTGATTGTGAGAGATATTCACCAAATATGTTAAAAGTACTTATGAGAACTTTTAAAGTTAAATATTAATAAGATTCAATACTAAACGAGACGTAAACAAAAGTAAGCTATAAATCATTTGTTTAAACGCAGTGCAATTGATAAGCTGTTAATTACAGAGGACTTTGCTCTACGATATGTTTTATCTCTTAAAAATATAAGTGTGCCTTTAAACTCATAATGTTTAAGACATTCATTATTTACGATCTAATGACATATATTCAATCACACCGGCTCCCGGGTCACTGACCGACATCAAACATTTAAAATAAACGACCGATTTAATATTTTTTATGTACAAAAATCTCAAATAATCTCAGGCGTATGTACCAAATTTTTGTATGATAAATTATCATATTATAAGTACTTAGTATAGCGATATCTGGTAATGAATGATTAAGTTATTTACTTACTATAAGAAAGAATACCTCGATGACATGTTTCAAGTAAAAACCTTAGATTTGTGACAAACAAAATGAAAATTAATCAAAGACTATGAACGATTTTTTAATAATAGTTTTCTTAAAAAGTTAATACTGATTCCCAAAAAAGAGGGAGGCGGCCGGTCGTAAAAAAACAATTAGCCAAAACTATTCACAATATGTAAGGCAGACCCTGGTTATAGCTGGGCTATTGCCAGGTAGAAGAAGAAGTTTTCTTAAACACATGTACATAATGTATGAAGTTGATTAATTGTTTTGTACTTTGATATTTTAATTTATATGAGATGTAGATTGTTTGGATTCTCATGTGACAGGGACATTGGGTTTAGTTTCATGTACTTAAAGTTCTCTTCAAACCTGATGTCCTAGTATTATAGATTAAGTCAAATTAATAATAAAACAATTACTTTAATATACCTTAATTTTATTAAACTCTTCGACCAAAAAAATCTTTTTGTTTTTATATAGAAAAAAGTACCAATTACAAACTTGCTGCTCATTTTCTAGAGAACAATTTATAAAATTGAAAACAATCATTAGAGATAAATTTAGCCCATTAATAAATATATGTAGATATCTAAATCTTTTCAACAATGATACGCCAATGTAGCTTCAAGATAATTGGTATCCTATATTTAATTTTGACAAGTATAGTAATATACTAAAAGAAAAAGTATTAATTACAGATAAACTTTTGATTACAACTTTATAGAAACTACTAAAATATGAAAAGTCAAATTGAATATGTTTAAGTTTATATGTATTCAAGAAAGGAATGACAAAAAATACTCATTGAACAAACTTTTGAATAGCTTATTATGACACATTCAAGATGTATTTCAATGGATCTTTTGTTTCTTTACACTTAGGTCTGTGACTTAAGAAAATAATTTTTAACTTTAAACAATATATATATATATATATATATATATATATATATATTTAAGGAGAATACTCGGTACATGATTCTCATTCGAATTATGTAAAAAAAATAGGCACTTAATTTTTGACAAAATTTCCGTATAAATAAATAAAGTGTTGACACGTTCCAAGTGTTCAAGTGTGGACGCGTGCGGCGGCGTGCTGATACAACACCACGTCACGACATGCGTATGTGTGAGTGTCAGTGTATACCTAATCTGTAGGGTGTTCACACGATGCGTAATTAATTACACAACTTTTGGTTAACTTTACTTAGAAGTTTATTAATATTTATGTTATATGAATTTTTATTTTGTCATATATGATCGTCAAATATCACGTCCTCAAATACCGATAGTAATTCACCAGTCACCCTGTATATATATATATATATATATATATATATATATATATATATATATATATGGGTATAATTCTTAAAGGACTAAAAATTTTCTTTCATCCATTGTTACTTTATAACAATAGATAATTTTCAAGTCAAACATTCCCTGCAACGTGTTGCTTTAAAGCCACATTCTGCAAATTATTTTCTATGGATAAATAAAAATTTGAGGCCCTATATAACTATAGTTCTCAGTGGTTTGACTTTTAAATATAAGTGTAGAATTTAAGTGAAGTATTATCAATAACAAATATTTAGGTAGCTTTAAATAAATGTTAAGTACACTATGGAAGCAGATAAATTTTAACCATATTCATTATTTAAAACACAGGAAATAATTTTCTTAATAATGGAAATAGTAAAAATTCACGGAAGCAAAGCTCAGTGGGAAAGATTTTGGCGAATATATAAAGGTATTCCCTCAGGATTTACTGTTGACTTAAAGAGACTTCCAATTTAGTGTTTAACTTAGACGGGTGACGGTACAGTGGACCTCAAACTTGCAACCGTCGTTTGAATTAGTACTAGTACATAAAGAATATGTTAGTTGCCATACGAGGATAGTAGAAGTAAACGAGAAGCTTCCAGACAGATTCATGGATGCCAGCTTTAAAGTTGTTCATCAAATTTTATACGCACATAGTATTGCATATCGGTAATCCGAAGAATATTCCTCTATCTTCCAGCAACCATTAATCAAAATCATCAACCACACCATCACCCTTTAGAAGCTTCAAGCATTTGAATCACTGTCAAAAATCTAAATCAGTTTTAACGTTGGAATACTGTTACTGTGCAATTCATTTGGCCGGTGGAAATAAAAAATGCAGCAACGAGTTATTGAGATATAGACTACAATCTTCAAGTTTTGGCTCGCGATGTACAACGCAAATGTACTCTGAGATTTTTTGATGTGATAGAGCCGCTGAATCTTATTGTTGTTAGTCATCAGATAAACATTCAAAGGAACAAGATTTTTTCTTAAAATGGCACAAGCATTGCGAGCCATAACGTTATTAAAAACAACAACTTCACAACTAAAGGTTACACTTATATCCTATATACATATTATCTCTTTGCTATCCTCATTGTTTTTTCCCAAACCAAAGTGTTCATATGGAATTTGACTACGATCAGCTAAATATGTATCCCACTAAGGTACATTTACATTGAGTGGACGAGACTTCTTTTTTGTTAAAATTTTGTAAATTATTTTAGCCACCGATCTCAATGTCAAACAACATCCTCGAGATCAAAAACAACGCTGTGATTTGAGTAGATTCTTCCAATTCAAATTTGGAAATTTCATGTCTGTAAACCTCACAATTAAAGAACTCACACAGTTGTTGTTTATTTAGCCTTTACAAGAACATGTCCTTTCCGGTGCAATTGATAGAGTAATATTAAGAATTAAGAATAGGTTCTAAAAATGACGTAAAATAGGTTATAAAAATAAATTTTATGTACCCCTCGGAACCAAATTTTAAGTAGGTGGCACTGTATTTTTATATTGCCAGACTAAGATTTTGTTATTGGCCCAAAAGGGCGTTTTAAAATCTATGAGAGCTTAAATCTATCACATTAATATTACACAGTTTGTGAGGATGTAGGAATGCTTGTTTGTCTGTTATGCAAAAACGTGTTAACGGATTTTAATTAAACTTTAGAATTAAAATAGACATCAGAATAAGATATAGGTTTTTTATTTTGCCCCGCGGGATCAAGGAATAACAAATGTATTCATGGGATACACTACACGTGTCTCTGACGGTTTGTTGCTGTCTATTACTCTAACTCACTTTAATATCTCTCTTTGAACCACATTAGAAAGTCACACGAACGTAGTGGCGTGCAAAAACTAGTGACTTAAAACCAAGAAATCTCGAAAACTTTATTAGACGATACTCTTTGTTCACATAACTTAAATATATAAAAAGACAAAATAAAACACACAATTAAAGTACAACACATAATTTATTAGATAAAAGCAACAGATCACAAGACTAAATCATACTCACAGCTGTCGAAATTACACATCACATTAAATATAGCCAAAAAAATCACAAAAAAACCGACAGCGAAGCGTCTTATATATAGATGTAATAAGAAATATAATCAATAATGTATTATTTGAATACAGACAATAATCTGTTAACATCACAGTACATCAAACAACAATGGCACTTGTCTTTTAGACTCAAGGATCAAGTATCACCCGTAAATAAATAAATATTCATTAGCACCGCGTCTATAATACTGCATTTAATATCACTAGCCATATACTTCGTCATTTCTCGCTCGCCTGGAACAAATTTGATAATAAACAACCGTTAAAATCATTTAAAGTAAAATTTTCAAGTATTAGGACGTAAAAAACATCAATTTTTATGAAAATAATGAGAAGTTCTTACAAATTCTACCAAATAAAAAATTGCTCTGAAAGGGATAATACTAAAGAAGCTACTTGACTTTAGGCTCAGTGGTAGTGAGTTCAAATTGCGATTGATGATTTTGAGTTCGATTACCGAAAAAAAAATATATATGACAAAATAGTTGGAAGAAAATCGAAACTCACTGAACCAAAAAGAAATAATAACATTTTTATTAATATTATAATGAAATATATACATTTGAATATTTATTATATATATGTTCAAATATCACACACACACACACAAACTTTTCTAGTTATTTTATAAAATTGTTCACATTTCTTATTAATATATTACTATAAATCTGTGTAACAAAATCATTGTTGAGTTTCTAGTTGTCTTTGGATGAGCGGGGCACCCAGTAATACGGGTTTGCACCTAGTACAGGGGCCCTTGCAACTTGTTTGTTATGTAATCCTTAAGTCAATAAAGTATATTTGTATTATGTTGTTATAATACTCACAACTGTCAGTTTGTCGGTGTCCTTGTCGGAGGGGGGCGCGGGCTCCCGGGGGGGCTGGACAAGGACGGTGGGGGGGCGTGGGACCGGCAGTGACGTCACGGGAGACTGGTGGCTGCTCGGGGTCAATGTACCCGAGTTAACATCCTCTATGGCCTTACGAAGCTGTGAACAGATAACTTAGATTGTAGTATGACACAAAATTAATATTATTATATTTTGTTAGGTTAATTCATACCAGTAAGAAAATGTTCCAAACGAGCAATAAATTTTATATCTCAGTTTTTTATTTATTTATCCTACATTAGATTGACAACTGTAAACTGTGTATGTTTAGTTTCAGAATACAAACTCGTAGTCACGTTACATGTCTTAAATATATTATACTTCCGTATGCAATGTTTCTCTTAATTCGTAACAAATTCAATAATCAAATAAAATTATATATGAATATGCTCGTATCTTTTAAGCCTCCTTAAATTTTATCAGACGCTTCATACTAATCCATATATTTCTTTATATAGTGTCATAAACATTTCTATGGCCACTTAAGATATATGTATGTTTATATATGTATATATATGTTTTTTTTACCTCTTTAAGCGCCACAACGCCGATGAGTCTCCCTATAGCGGTGACGTACGCGCGACTCACGCCCAGAGTGGAGAACAGAGAGTGGACCTTGGACAGAAAAACAGAAAATATTATAAACAGGAAAAATGTAGTATTTTCACTTTTTAATTAAGGTAATAAGAATGAGAGGCGATTTCAAATACAAGATATATAATGACTTAAGTAACTTTTGAGAATGATCTCAATTTCTTTGAAGAAAACAATTGTCATATAAAAATTTATAATTGATTATGCAAACCATTTACTTAGCTTGTGTTCACATGATAGTATTTTGAGATGGACTAAATTTTCCTGCTATTGATCAAAATATAAGAAAAATTCAGCTGTTGGAAGAAAAAATTTAGATGATGATAAATATATGAGATAATCAAATTATGTTGTCACATATAATATATGTGTGTGTGTGTGTGTCTGTGTGTGTGTGTGTGTGTGTGTGTTACCTTCAGTAGCGAGGTCCTCTCAACCAGTTGGAAGGGCGCGGGGTCGATGTGACACACGTACAGCGAGTCGTCTTCGTCCTCATGATCAGACTCCTCAGCCGTCTGGAACACAACACCATAATATATATAGAAATAAGGTTCTATATCGCTTGACACTATTTTATATATTGATATAGATTTTTATTGTGATTGTTAATCTCATATTACAATAAGTTTTGTCTTAATTCAGGTTGTATGATAAAAATACTTATAATTATAAAACCACCTTCACATATAGTATGAGTAAATATATACTTACGTGAAATAAATAATTATTATGGAAATAGATTGAAGTCACGTGACTTTAGCAGATTTTTTTTTGGTTTTAACAGTTAAGTATAATAAAACACATAATAAAGATATGTCATTTAAATAAAATTATCTTTTTCGTATTTCTTTGCATCTTGTTCTTTTATGATTACGGTTAATAAAAGCTAAACCATCAAACATATATATACAAAATATGACAATGTAAGAACCCTAGATTTAGTTAAGCTAAAAAACAAATTATGTACATATCATGGGTGTTAATAAATAAATTATTATTATATTTGTTATATATGTCGGTACTCACCATATCTCTATGTCGAGCGATGGTCAGCATTCTGTCGAAGTCTATTTCCCGGGACATTTCCATCATTTCCCAGGCTCGTTGATCCTCGGGAGACATGTCGCATACACGCTCGCGGGGCTTAACATATACTGCTTATTAGTTAACATACATACATACAACATATAATATAGATATAACAATGTGACACTTGCTAGGAATTTTTTTGTTTATAGTAATCATAATGAATTTTTTTTTTGTAGTAAAATTAGTGGTGTTACTCCTGTTTGTATTAGCTATCTACTCATAAAAATTTCATCAAAATCAGTCAATCCGTTTCAGAGATTAGCCGGAACAAACATACAGATGAAAATCGTCAAATATTGTTTTTTGTATACCTACCAGAATATAAGCCATAACAAGCGTTATAATGGAGTATAATTTTTCATTCATTTGTATAGATTCTAATTTCTCCGGGTCTCCAGTATGTATCAGAAAGAAGGAATCAGATCAAAGGTACAAAAGGTATATAAGGTATAAAAGGTACAAAAAGTACAAAAAGTATAAAAGGTACAAGAAGTATAAAAGATACAAACATCATCCATACCAATTGTACTTTCTTATTAATAGACGGACTCCTTGGCAGGCCGTGGTCTCCCAGTCCTCCTTCAACATCCGGCAGTAGAGTCGACCGCTTGAAGATAGCCTCGAACGCCGCGCGGATCCTGGAAATTAGGGTTGTATGTATAGAAATATAGACCATAATATGAGGAAAAAATATAAATAGAAAAAGGGTACGAAATCTGAGAATAACTACAATATGTGAAACTTGACTTGGTTTCACAATATTTTGTCAACATAAATTAAGCATAAGTCGAGGAGGACTGCATAAAGTTTCAATTTTAATTTCATTGGCAAATAATTAATATAGCTTTTCAATGTATAAACCAATATTCGACTTTTAGAAAATGTATGTACATTGTGCAGCCAAATATTAAACACTAGTGGACCCGGTTTAATTCGACAAATATTTGGCGGAGAAAAGTCGGATTAACAAAAATGTCAGATAGAATACATGAGATCTTATGTTAAGGAATGTTTTAGAAGAGAGTTACTTTTAATCCGACAAGTATAGATATAACATATATCTTCACACACCATAATACGTAGTTCCACGTACAAGTTATAATTAGCTGAATCCTTCAATTACAATATATGATAAATTATAGACCATATCCACTACATAACCACTATAATTTCTGTCTAAATTGGTACTTCCTTTGAAAACTCAAACACTTCCTTTATTAAAGTCGGTTAAACAATTTCCTGCACTTATATTAAGATAAACTATAAGTAAAAGAGTTTTGTATCGTACTAGCTGCGCCCCGCGGTGTTACCCGCGGATTTCCGGATTATAAAGTAGCCTATGTGTTATTCCTGGACGTCAGCTTCCTGTTTAAATTTTTTTATCAAAATCGGTTCAGCCGTTTGAGCGTGAAGAAGTAACAAACATACACACACTCACAAACTTTCGCAATTATAATGTTAGTAGGAAGGAGATAATGTATGATACCTTGTTTCCGCGCCAGTAACTGTGGTGTATACATTAGGTTGCGGGGTCGTTGGGGTCGAAGGTGAACTTAGACCACGAGTTAGAGTGAACGAATTGGTCTTCTTTAAGATAGACTTAGGGCGGAACAGCTGGCCGGGTGCTGGAAATAATAAATTATATATTAAAGTATAAGATATATAACTAAGATATAAATGTATTAGATCAAAATAATTAGAAGTTCAAATATAAGGATGATATTAACAAAAACAATAGCATTATACGACATAATAATCAACATTGTACTGGTCAAAGAAAGCTTCGACATTCACTCAGTGCCGGCGTTAGGGGGGGGGGGGCGATGGGGCGACGCCCCAGGGCACCAAATTTGGGGGCGATTAGTGGAGGTAGGACACTTATAAATGAAAAATAAAAAAATAGGAGCTACATAACTTCCTACGTCCACGTCGTTAGATCTGGGTCACGCTAAAGGAAAGATGGAATAAGGTAGATGGAATATAGAAATCTTAATACACGTTCAGTGTTCACATTGGTTCAGAAAAAAATTAATACTATTTTGATTTCTTCAAGTGGGCGCCAAAATAGTCTTGCCCAGGGTGTCAGTCCCTCTAACGCCAACACTGCATTTACTTAATGAATTGGTCCCACAACAAAGAAACTAGAATAAAATCACTATTAAAACAGTTTTTGCAGGAACAACGCAAATTATATCATAGCTTAGACCTGTATTAGTAGTAAATTCATCTCCTTACGTGGTACAAGCCCAGCCTTGCTAGTATCAGTAAGTGAAGCGGCGGTGACTTCAAAGCGTGAAGGTCGTCTCCTCGCCTCAGCCTCTCGTCTCCATAGAGCCGCGACTTGCAGTCGTCTGGCTCGACCCGCGCGCTGTTCTATCAGACGGACCAGCTCCCAACGATGTATGGAGCCGAGGAGTACGGGGGATGATGGAGAGGATACTAGTGGGAAGCTCTTGATAGACTGCAATGAGATACATAGATATATAGATAGATAGATGGATGGATAGATGGATATATAGATAAAGATAGATAGATTCATGGATAGATGGATATATAGATAATCAATATGAGTAATAAGAAGCTGTTAAGTCAGTGGTAGCCTAGTGGTTAAAAGGCCCGCCTCTTATGCACGAGGGCGCGGGTTCGATCCTGGCCCTGGCAAGTACCAATGTGATTTTTCGCGAGTCATATGTACTTTCTAAGATTATTTAGACATCACTTATTAATGCATTCCCAAAAGAGAGTTGATGTCAGGCAGGCGGCCGATCCTAAAAAGAAATAGCCAAAACTATTCACAACATGTAAGGCAGACCCTGGCTAAAGCTGGAAAATTGTCAGGTAGAAGAAGAAGATAAAGAGATAGATAGAATCATGGATAGATGGATATATAGATAATAAATATGAATAATAATAAGCTGTTATTTTAATATTAAAAGTACAATTAAATTTCATTGATTTGTATAGATTCTAATTTCTTCGGATCTCAAGTATCCTACTAATATTATAATTGCGAAAGTTTGTAAGTGTGTGTATGTTTGTTACTTCTTCACGCTCAAACGGTTGAACCGATTTTAATAAAATTTTGTATACAGGAAGCTGACGTCCAGGAATAACACATAGGCTACTTTACATCCCGGAAATCCCGGAAATCCGCGGGTAACACCGCGGGGCGCAGCTAGTAGGTAATAAATATGAGTAATAATAAACTGTTATATGTATTGATACTGAAAGTATAATTAAATTTCATTCATTTGTATAGATTCTAATTTCTTTGAGTCTCAAGTATTTATCGTAAAGAAGATATAGTGTCGATTAAGATAATAGATGTCGATGTAGATATATAGATAAATAGAAATTAATTAATAAACATGTTGATAATTGCATCAGATAGAACACATGTATCAATAAAGCAGTTTGTCATGAATACCTTATTTTCTTTAAGCAGATCCTTCAACTGCTGGAAGGTCATTCTGTTCCAGATGTACTTCACATCTCTCACCATGAAGTCTTCCACGCATATATCGTACATACCTGAAAAATAGATATTGTGTTTATATCATGTAGGAATATACTACTTTATTACAATAAGCATAAGGACTATAATTTTCTGTACTATTTTTGTGGACAACATTTTCTTTACATACTTCTATATTCTTATTCTTTTGAAGAATGAAGTACGGATTTTCATTTTAATAATTTCCTGATCATCCTTTATAAAATTTTCCTGTATTTAGGGTCAATAACCCTTACTACAAATTGGGTTTTTGAAAAAAAAAAAAGTATTGATTTTTTTTATGTATTTTAAAACTTTATTATTAATTATATTGGATTTTTAATGCAAAAAACTTGAAATATATTTTTTAAATTAATTATAAACAATTAAAAATTGATAAAATTCAAAAATATATCACGTGACTGTAAACGCGCCATGATTGGTCAGCATACTTGTGACGTCATAATGTTAAAGCAATTTCATAATAGTACAGTGTTTATGGCTATTATCTTTAACTTGATAAAAATATCTCAAATTTATTAGTGAAAAACGATTTGAAAAGTTTATTTCGACTATGTGTGATAAAGGATTTATAAAAGCAAAATCGGATAATATTCCTGATGTTGATATATTTATAACAATTTTTTTTAAAAATGACGTCCGGTTTAATTCTGCTGAAGTTCGAGGTGCTAAGACATCAAGGTAAGTCTGTCAAAAAATACTATTCTAAATGAAAATTAGTATTTATTCTCTATTAAATATAATTAATAATTATTTCATTAAATCATTATTAATAAAATGTTATTATAACATTATAAAAAAACCAAAATAACATATATGTACTTTAAAAATTTAAATGTAGTCTGATACAGAACCTAGAATGTTATAAAATTATGAAAATATCTATTAATTGAAGTCCAATTATTAGACAAACATATATATAGATTTACTATTTAATCGCTTTGAATTATCAATTAAAATTTTTTAATGCTACGATTCTAAAGGTTATGATTTGGAGCCCAGGTAAAAAAATTAATTATTGAACTATACTTATTCGATTTATACACTTAGATAAATAATAATTAATAACAATACTATTATGAAAACTTACAACGAAATGATCTTCACAACAAAAAAAAATGATTTTGTTTTTGAATAATCTCGATGCACTGCTTGAAACCATTTCTTTCGACGTTTTTCGTCTTGTGGAACATTTAAAAACATTTTTTCAGGAGTTGTTTTTGTAGTCTTTGTACATAATGGTACAAAACTTTTGATTATTTAACAATGCCAACAGAATTTACTAGATAAAAACTCAAAACACTGTACTAATTATTATATCTCTGTATGCTACAATGAGCAAAAACTAACATTGTGACGTCACACGCGCTCGGGTTTATTCACGAGCTGTCGGCTTGTCTTCGGTACTGAATTTAAAATTTAATTTTTATTTTTAAATAACTTTTTAAATATTGCAAAAAAAATAAAATAAAAATAGTTTTGTTATTAAACTTATATATGATCTTTCCATTTATCACAAAAAAAAAAATAATTCAAAAACCCAATTAAATGTAATAATTTCTTTATGTATTATAACTTAACGATCAATTCCATCAAAAGTGTAATAAAAGTCAGTTAAGCTATTCAAAACTTGCTCATTTAGTAAACATTATTATGTATTATTGTTATTTAAATTGATAAGTTTTACATATATAATAAAACTAAACACAGGCATATTACAAAAACTAAGTTTTTATCTATTATTGTATTTTGTTAATAAATAAAAATATATTTATATAAATCAATGACAATATAAAAAAGTACTAGTTTATCTAAAGACTTCATGGACATAATTATGTCAAAACCTGATTTCACATATAGTTTTACCTAAGAAAAAAACTTCAGAAGCATTTACAACTTTCAAACTATTGTCATTCTCAATAATTTAACTACGGTTGTTAATTATTGTAAAATCCTAATTGTATTTATTTCTTTCCCAAACTCATTTCTCTTATTTACAATAAATATATAATGTATTTATATTTTTATGTTGATAAAAGCTAAACTAACAGCAGATAAGACTGATTGAATCCTATAAAGGGAAATGTTTTTTTGTCACTATAACATACAAGATTATATGCTCTATAAAATATAAAGAAATATATACAAGATTAGCTAATGCCATTAAAAATTTAAATATACTTGTTTAATTCATATAATGGGACATCATTAACACCAGATTGTATTAAATTAATACCCATTATTTTAGTTATTTTTATAAGACATACTGTTCTAGAAAATATGTTATTTGTGTTGGTAAATTTGACAAAATATAATGCTCAACATTTAGCGCGGTTAGAAATAAAAACAAACTGTAGTAATTTATTAAATAAGCGAATTTTATCTTTAAAATTATAATTAAAATCATCTGACAGTGAAAAAATGCTCAACTTAATTAATTATGATTATGTTTTTATCGATAGCAATAAATCAGGATTGTGATTTTTAATTGTTTATTTTTTTTTTGTATTGACGTGTTATTGAATACATTGTTGGAGGACGAGGTGGCCGAGTGGTTAAGGCGTTGGACTGCTAATCCAATGTGCTCTGCACGCGTGGGTTCGAATCCCATCCTCGTCGAAATATTTTTATATTTTAAATTATCAGAATAGTGACGTTATATATGTATATGAAAACTATAATAATAATAAATATATATAGATTTAGGAAATAAACCATTTCAGTAGTTAATCTTTAAGGATGTTTAGTATTGGGCAGAAAAGTATGTAAGTAGATTTTTTTCGCATATTTTTTGTGAAGGAAAAAAATTTCGGCGTCGAGTGAAGTTGATAATTTAAAAGAAAATTTAAGTATATAAAATGTGAATATTGAAACATATGAGCAATTATTATTATATAAATAAATTGAGGAAACCATAAACATTTAACAGTTTTTTCCGGATGTGGTAGTTTTCTATTTGCATATATGTATATATTTTTATTTTATGTGCATATTATAATATTTATTAAATAACAGTGTTCAATAAATATTATAATATAGTCAATGATTCAATAATATTTAAGAATAATTATTATTTAAATTGTGGGACAACGACTTGCATTAGTATTAGCCCCACTGACATCGTATTTACAAAAATTATCTTTTTTCGTTGGCATTATGGGTTACATATGTATACGATTATTTTAATTGTTCTATATTATATTCCTATGTAATAACAAAAATATTTCGACGAGGATGGGATTCGAACCCACGCGTGCAGAGCACATTGGATTAGCAGTCCAACGCCTTAACCACTCGGCCACCTCGTCTTGTTATTAACATATACAATATTTGTTCAGTTGGGTAAGGAATAATGTAGTAATGATTCTATTTAAATATTATGAAAGTAACATTGTGTAATGTCAAAATTTATGATATCTTCATAGGATTAAAGATGCTTTGAGATCTAGTATTGGTCACTTCACACATTTTTTAATATTCATATGAAATATTTTTCAGTTTAAAATAGTAATATTTATAATAGAGAGATAACAAAAATATTTTTTTCAAATAAGAATAAAATATAATATACAGGGTGACTGGTGAATTACTATCGATATTTGAGGACGTGATATTTGACGATCATATATGACAAAATAAAAATTAATATAACATAAATATTAATAAACTTCTAAGTAAAGTTAACCAAAAGTTATGTAATTAATTACGCATTGTGTGAACACCCTACAGATTAGGTATACACACACACTCACACATACGCTCGCGGCGGCGTGTTGTTGTATCAGCACGCCGCCGAACGCGTCCACACTTGGAACATTTGGAACGTGTCCGCACTTTATTTATTTATACGGAAATTTGGTCAAAAATTAAGTACCTATTTTTTTTACATAATTCGAATGAGAATCATGTACCGAGTATGCTCCTTAAATATTGATAGTAATTCACCAGTCACCCTGTATAAAGAATCATCTTTTAAAATATGTTTGAATTATTATCAAAATCTAGAATAATTATGTACTGTTAGCGATAATAATGGATAAACAATTGTACGTTACAGTATCTATAGCTTGATTAAAAGTTGAGTTTAAAAGTATTTTAAATAATAAGATATTAAGAACACATGTTTTAAGAAATAGACTCATATTTTAACTAATTTCACAGATATCATAATATATTCTATCTCAAAATTTCTGATAGGAAGTCCTCATACAAATTTTCATACAGACACTAAGGGTAAAACAATAGTTGTACTTACGACTTGCTGACGAGAGCAAATCAGGTAAGTAAGGCAGCTTCTTGATGAGAATGATGCTGTCGAAGCATGATGGCTGCAGCAGAGCTGCTGTCGCGTTTGCGGACAGCACCGCAGCCATGATAGGCAGCAGGTGAGTCACCTGGGGGGAGGGGGGGTAATGTGACGTCATCAAGTTTAAACAAATATATATATGTTTTCTTATTGTCAATTGAGTATAAGTTTGTTACTTGTGCTTTTTACTGGGTAATATGTAATATACTTAATTTATTATAATGTTTCAGAAGTTATTGTAATGTGTTAGTATTTGTTCTTTCACATTAGGAAGCGAATGTAAGATTGTTTTTGTGCTTAATGTAGTGTTCTTCATCGAATTTTGTGGTATGTTTCTGATATGGTACTAAAATTTTTGAAGCTATCATTTCACTTAATTTATTTTCTAGATGTAATTTTGTGTTGCTGATAACAATTTACATAAATATAGATATTAAAATACTCACTTGTCCTGTCATTTCAATACATATAACGATCGTAGAGACGGTGTGAGTGACGGCTCCAGTGAATGCAGCGGCTCCTACTGTCGCGTATCCACCTACAAACACAAATAATTAGATAGATATATAAAATGAAAGATTAAAAAGGTTGATAAATTAATAACATTTTACTAGGCGACTTTCAACAAGGTTGCGTTAAACATTCTTGGGGGGGGGGGAAGAGGATAAAAAGGGACAGAGCGAGAGGGAATGCATGGCACTCGAATATATGTGGGCGATCAATCGTGACTTGTAAGTAATATCAAGTAATGGTAATAAAGTTTTTCTTAAACAAACACTAAAATGTTCTTAAATATCAATTTGTAGTTGTTACCCCTTCCTGTTTTCATTTCAATATTATGAAATTTCACTTCTTCCGCGAGGAGGGAGTCCACGCATAATATTTTTTTATTTAATTCGTTCATTAGTAGAAGAGAAATGTTATAGAAGATAAGAATAGTAGGTTCCTTCCAAATTTGGTTAGGTAGAGAGGAGCTTGGACAGTGGAGGTGAACGTATAACGCGCGTTAGATAGGGGTCTCTTAAACATACACCTGGGTCACAAGTCCCAGGCACTGTTGAAGCTCCTCTCACTACAACGATGGACCCGACACCCGCATATGAATACATTGAATGATGAGAGGTTTCGTCTCGTATTTGCGTTTAGTGACATTACATACACTAACGTACTGTATGTATGTTTGTGTGTCAGTGTAGGTCGTGTATGTGATAAAATCAGAAATAGTATAATTCTACTAAAGTAGTAGTATTTCCTACCAGGTAGTATCTTCTGTATGTGTCCACCGTAAGCGACGCCGAGGGGGCAGAAGTAGTGCATCACTTCCCCAGTGAACCGACCTAGGGCGGCGCCCATCTTGAACGCTGGCACGAATATACCAGCAGGAACCGGAAGTGTGCAGGAAACCATGCTGAGAAAGAACTGGAATAAGAGTAAGAATAGAATATAAGACATGATTAGATTCCTAGTATTTGGGCAATAATTATGCAGGGTGCGTTTAAGGTGTGTTTTTCAGGAAAATGAACTTACTGTATGTATATCATAATAAGAATTACATACAGGCAGGCAGGCAGAGGCAGACCCTGGCTGAAGTGGGAAGTTGCCAGGAAGAAGAAGAATAATAAGAATTACATATTAAACCTTATAACATATACCTAAGACTACATGGTTGTCCCGATGTTAGGATAGCGAGACGAAACTACTAAGCATTCCATGGATTCACCGTGCGGGTGCCGGGTCCATCGCGTTGCAGGGAGAGGAGCTTCAACAGTGCCTGGGACTTGCGACCCAAGTGTAGGTTTAAGGGGCCCCTTAACTAACGCGCGTTATACGCTCACCTCCACTGTCCAAGCTCCTCTCCCTACCTAACCAAATTTGAAAAGAACCTACTAGGGCTGCCTTCGATATACGTTCCAAGAATGCATTAATGTGAGTTCTGGACAAGCCCAAGTCCTTTAGTAGGTTGTAGAGAGATTTCGCTGTTATACCTCTCGCTCCCACCTCTACCGCGTACAAATCTACTACGAACCTATTTCGAGTGAGTTCGTTTGTGAGCTCGTAATATTTGTTGACCTTGATGGTATGGTCTTTGGGGATGTTGGTTTCCCAAGGGACCGTAAGCTCTATCATCACTACGCGCTTTAAAATTCGCGAAAACAAAAATATATCCGGTCTGGAGGCCGACGCACAAATATCCTCGGGGATTTTATATTGTTTTTCATACGTGTCCATCATTATAGTCCAATCCGACGCCGCTTTAAGGATGGAGTAAGGCTTGACGTTTGATTTTGTAGCCCTAGTGCCTTCTCTCACAAAACCTACTGATCGTTCGTTTGTGGTTATTTCCTTTTGCGCTCTGGCTACCGAAAGACTAACCGCTTCACGTATGACTTCTAGAACCCTATCGTGACGACGCGAGTATTGACCGCTGTCCAGGAGTACCTTACATCCCACCAGCAGATGCTTAGCAGTTCCAACTGCCTTTCCACAGATATAGCAAGTTTTTTCGGTACTTTTACCCCATCTTACTAAATTATGTCATTCTCTTGCTTGTGCCGTATCATCAATATTCTGGTTGAAAAACCAAAATATTGGTTTCTTAGAGTCAGCAACGTCATACGTAATATGATATTTGATTCATACAACGATGTTGACTGGGCGATGTTCGTTTAGTTTTAAATATGTTTCTCATAAACAAATTACCAAAAAGAATATTATTATATAGAAATTTTGAAGTAATAATTATATATTGTATATGTTCGTAACAAGACGAGGTGGCCGAGTGGTTAAGGCGTTGGACTGCTAATCCAATGTGCTCTGCACGCGTGGGTTCGAATCCCATCCTCGTCGAAATATTTTATAATTCATCATATATTTTGCTCTCAAAACTTTTATTTATATATTTTTAAGTGTCACACAAAGGAGGTATACGAGTTAGTTATTGTAAATTTTATGAGAAATGTAATTATAAAATTAAATATCCCAACTTGATCAATACTGCAAGTTCCTTTCATATATCTTATCCTATAAAGGTAATTCTTTGATTTATTTCGCCTATTTTAGAAGCAAATTTTAATCTAACTAAACCGAAAAAGTTACTGCTTCTTTCGCGAGATCCAAAAATTAAAAAACTTAATACTCTTCGTCCATATTTTTGGAAGATACAGAAATTTCACAATGGAACAATTTTTTTTGTTATTATTTTGGATTCTTTAGGTTTTTGACCTATATATCTAGTTTTCTAGTATATATTGTTTCTTGTATAATACTAACAATGCTGAAAAAGTAAATGACGAGTACGGCGAAGTGTCCAACGTCCTCGGTACGCCAATGATCGACTAGCGCCGCCTGCTCCGCTGTCAGCGCGTCGGACCACGTGAAATTGGAAAACAGGGACAAAACCTGGAACATACATATGTATATAAGACATATACAACTGATAATACATTATTATTTACTATGGATATTTGTAAACTTGTTGCCAGAGCATTTCACATTTTGATTTCGGTTCTTATATTTTGTATAATTTTGACTAGTATATGATATAGAATTGTGTAATTTTAAGTGTTATAACTATTACTTTTATTATTTATGTATATACATTATTAAGTGTTGTTAGTGGCAATCCTGGCAAGTACCAACGTGATCTTTTACGTAAAAATTATCATCATTTTCATATATTTTCATATATATACCTGTTCCTGGTTTCCAAGGTCGGCCGCCATATATTTCCCTATCCCGGGAGGAAACAGAACTGACATCACGACCAGGGTCATCACCCCGGGATATATGAAGCGACTGAAACATTAACACAAACAAATTATTCAGGGGTCATTGACCTGGGAGATCTGGAATCTCTACATTTGAATACCAGCTGTTTAAAAATGTTCCTGGTCTTTTAGGACTTACGAGCCATTTAAATGAAACTAATATTTTGCGGATATATACTATGCGTGCTTTATTTTTGTAACACTATATACTCACGACGTTTCGGCTACTTTTCGGCAACGGTTGATGATAAGTAGTAGTATATCCGAAAAATATATAATAAAACGCGATATCGCGAAAGTCTTAGATCTCACTTAAAACCAAGTTTCACCAAACAATGTTAAATGAATGTCTTGTTAAGGCGTTTGATGCTCTGTTAGATGTATCGAGCGTCCCACCACGCATAAATGTCCGTTTAAGACCCAGTTTCACCAATCAATGTTTGTTTAGACTAATCACAGCATTTACTAACCAACCTTCAAATTATAAATGTCCATTAAAATATTTACGTCACACGATGACAAATTAACAACGCATTATTAAACGTCATGTCAAATGACCGACTACGAAATTATTCGTTCTTGTTATAAGACGACGAAGTGGAAACTATAGCATTTAACACGGCACGTTTGTAACCATGCACCACTTTATACTTTGATCGTATATATTCCTCGATACGTCACTTGTAAGCTAATGCGACCAAATTTTATGTATCGTTGGTTGCATACATTTAGCACACAGAAAGCTTTCTTTTCAATTCACTAGTTGTTACTTGTCAAAGTCGTGTTGTCAATAAATTGTGTTATATATTATTTTGTTATAAATATAGACATAAATTGTGTTCAAATTATAAGAAATAAAAAGAAAACTTAATTTGCAATGTCATAGAAAAGCTGGAGGCAAAATCATCATACTAAATGAAATTTTAATTCACTTTATTAATAATAACAAGGTAATAGTGGAAACTGACAAAACAGATGACGTTACTATGGTTACAAGAAATCAGGGCTGTGATTGGCCGATTTAGTTTTGACAATGCCATTAACATTCTGTTAGACATTAGACGGAGCTCCAGAGCAGGAATTAATATTTGTGGCTGGTTAAGACATTTAAACGGACATTCGTGCGTGGTGGGACGCTCGATGCATCTAACAGAGCATCAAACGCATTAACACGATGTTACTTATTTAACATTGATTGGTGAAACTGGGTCTTAATGTCTTAATAAGCCAAAACAACTAATATTAATTTTTGCTCTAGAGGTAGAATTAATCTAATGTATTGTAAAAACTTAAATATGAATCCTGTTTTTTTATAGCCGTACTAACAAATACTTTATTTTTTCTCTTTTAACACACTTTAGCTTTTTTATTATATTTGACATCGGAGTTAGGTTCATAGTAAATTAAAAGTAGAAAATTTGTGTAAAATATTATTTGGCTAATGCTTTTAGGACAGTTCTGTATAATATATCAATAAAAAAATTATCAGATTATTGTTATTTACATCAATGTTACATAAACAAAACAAAAAAAAATTATCACTCGTTTTTTCTATATAATATTGCATATTTAAATATACGGAAGATTTAATAATCCATATACTTAAAGTGTAGTGAGACAATATATTAGTTATACTTACTTCTTCTGTAAGAAGTTACTCAGGACTTTAGTGTTTCTCATGAAGAGCACGTACTGGCGATGAAGGAATACCCACAAGGCCGCCATGAGGCCACACACGATACTGGAAGTAAGTTAAACGAACTGGTGAATCGTAGGTAAAGAGATTTACACACACACACATACACACACATAAACACACACACACTCACACATATGTATGTAGTCTCCTCTTCCTTTATACGTAGTGCATTCCTTAACTATACTTTTTAATATAATTTCCAAGAGAAGAGATTTCACTTGCTATGACCCAATAATAAAATTTTAGTCATGAAATATTAATTTTGTGCTATTAAGAAATCTTATTAGTGATTTCATTATCACTTAATTTATTAGAGTACTAGCTGCGCCCCGCGGTGTTACCGGGATTTCCAAGATTTCCGGGATGTAAAGTAGCCTATGTGTTATTCCTGGACAAAATTTTATCAAAATCGGTTCAGCCGTTTGAGAATGAAGAAGTAAGTAGGATTAGCAATGAAATATTATTTACCCAAGTAGTACGAATACGGCGAATTCTTGAGGATCAAAGGGGAAGTCTTGAGGGAGACTCGTGGGGAAGAGAGGCTTCACTGTGGGTAGAGCGCCGGACCAGACTGATAGTAAACGGAACATCTGGAATAAAATATTACTAATATTATATACATAGGTATATATACATCATCATCATCATCAGCCTATCAGAGCCCACTGCTGAGAGCAAAGGCCTCTTCTCACATGGAGAAGGTTTGAGCATTAATCACCACGCTTGCTCAAGACGGGTTGGTGATTACAAACTTATAATTGTGAAACTATAAGTCCAGGTTTCCTCACGATGTTTTTCTTCACCGTCAGTCAGTGGTGTTTAATGATCTTAGACAGTACTACTATTTAGTTACTTTTATTTAGTTACTATTGAGGTTAAGATTACATACATACATATGGACTTTTCTCTATACTTTGAAAGTTATTAAGTTGGAATTTTTTTAATACGATGATAATTCATTAAGTTAGGAGCCAGATGTCATTTGTATCTGATATGCTGGATCACCTGTGATTGTACCACTTGTTAGAAAATTAACAAGTAGCTAAATAAAGCAGAGTTTATTTCTATAACGTAAGTGCTGGAAATTATAATAGCTCTTTCTATCTAAATCTATTTCGTCGCTGAATTAATAACACCTGGAACTTTACTTACAGGTGTTCACTGGCAAATAGCTTTTTACTATTAAGTGCAGCATGGTTTTTCACAATGTAATGACTTATGCAATAATATACATTTTAGTGCATTATTAATTATGTATTATTCAATATAATTTTATTGTACAGGTGTTAAAATAGTTCTCACGTACAATAGCACTGCAGCAGGCCGCGAAGAATCCACGCCAGTAGTTCCTGACCGCGAAATAAGTCGTGGTTACTTCGATGGAAAATAATACACCTGGAAAAATACAGAATAAAACATCTTAGTTCCAGGTCTTGAGACTAAAGGCTGAAGAAGTTTGCCAGGTTTAAAAGGTTTTTCATTTATATTTTGTGTTTTGCCACATTTAAAAGAAACTAGGAAAAAAGTTAAGGCGTCTTATAATTTGATGTATAAACTGATGTTTTACTCTCTAGAATATTGAAATGGAATGTAGAAGAATTAAGTATATTTTTTCTTTATTTCTATGTTTACTGTTGTGCATTGGTAATATAAGAACATTCTTTACTAATACAAGATTCTAAACTGCTTAAAAAGCTTATACTTAAAAGAATAATTAAATAAAAAGTAATGCCTACTGTAAAAAAAAGAAACATTTTTAAGAAAATTCTCGGATTCAAAACCCTTTTGATATATACAGATTTTTCTATAAATTTTAAGATTGTTAGGAATATGACGGCAGCAATAAAAATAAAGTATAAAAAGAAATTTTTTACTATCAAGTGGTCCTAGTGTCAATATTATTTATACAGGGTGACTGGTGAATTACTATCAATATTTAAGGAGCATACTCGGTACATGATTCTCATTCGAATTATGTAAAAAAAATAGGTACTTAATTTTTGACTAAATTTCCGTATAAATAAATAAAGTATGTACACGTTCCAAGTGTTCCAAGTGTGGACGCGTGCGGCGGCGTGCTGATACAACAACACGCCTCCGCGCGCGTATGTGTGAGTGTGTTGTATACCTAATCTGTAGGGTGTTCATACGATGCGTAATTAATTACATAACTTTTGGTTAACTTTACTTAGAAGTTTATTAATATTTTAGTTATATTAATTTTTATTTTGTCATATATGATCGTCAAATATCACGTCCTCAAATATCGATAGTAATTCACCAGTCACCCTGTATAGGCAATACAGTCAACGTGACTGACTTTTCTTTATTTTAATCATTGTCATTGTAGTAAGATTAGTTTGTCTGTGTGGGTGAGTGTGTGCACAACTGTGTATGTGTGTGTATGTGTGTGATCAAATCCTGTGAACTAACCTCCCACAGGAGCAGCAAAACAAGAAGCAACTCCAACAGCACAAGCAGCAGCTAACATCTCGCTAGTCCGAGATTCGTTACTATATATCCCTTGGAAGGTGGTCACCAGTTTAGACAGCAACGTAGCCACCATAGACGCTATATGTACCGACGGGCCCTGGAATGATGGCCAGAATAAGATATAAAATATACAAGAATAAGATGAGAATATTATTAAGTAAAGTAAATCATGAGATTTTGCTTAATTTGGACCATATGGTCAATGGGCTTAACGAAACTAAACATGCTTTATTTGTTTCTTAAGCTTTAACTGAATCGTATAACTTTTTCGGTACAGAAACGTAAACAAGAAAAAATAATATTTAGTCACTTAAAAAAATATATAGTTTTTCAAGTTTTAAATACATATATTTTATTCGATTTTTTTATTTCGATGGCGGTTGCTGAAAAGTATCCTATACGTTGGGAGTAAGTAGTTTTTATCCAAAAAAAGTCCCGTATATAGTACATATATCCGAAAAATACTAGTTCCATTTAAATTAATATATTTTTTATGACGATAGAATTAGGAACTTTCTAAAAGAAATCGTTATTAGTTGTGCAAACATAACAATAAAGTAATAAGTTTTAACTAGGGGTAACCTACCTCTTTACCAAGTGGTAAACCAGATCCAAGAGTTGCTGTCAGACCGATAACTTTAGAGACCATAGCTCTGAACGTTAAGTATTCCTTGAGGTGAACTCCTCGAAGAATCGTCTTCATCTCTGGTATGCCAGAACCTGAATTTTGAATAACCACATATCAAATACCAATTACTTTTTTTATCTTCTAATATAAAAACAGCTGAACATAATTATATTGAGAAATTTCACACCAAAGGACCATCCTACTAATATTATAATTGCGAAAGTTTGTGTGTGTGTGTGTGTGTGTATGTTTGTAACTTCTTCACGCTCAAACGGCTGAACCGATTTTGATGAAATTTTGTGTACAGGAAGCTGACGTCCAGGAATAGCACATAGGCTACTTTACATCCCGGAAATCCGCGGGTAACACCGCGGGGCGCAGCTAGTAATTATCTAAAATTATACTCTCCCTAGTTTTACTTACCAATACTCTGAGCGGCAACAATATGAACGAAGCCAGCGGCGAAGAGGATTAAACAAACAGGCAAAGAGACCCACGCTATGTACTGACTGAAGGTAGACGTGGCCAGGTCCTTGTACATCCACATGCGAGCTGAAAATAGCTCCTAGACTATATACAGTGAAACATTGACTTAGACTATATGAACATTATAGACTAGACTATATGAAAAATAGAAAGTTATATCCTTAGTAGGTAAATCTTTTTTGGTGTTTTGTCGAGTTTACCTGTTTATCCTAAGTTGCATGAAACAAAAATAAATGCTCTGAATATTATATCATATACATATTATGTAGAAAGAGGTGGTAGTAAAAGGCAAAGATTTTATTGCATTATTCGATAAGTATCTATTTAGAACATGATTATCCTACTTCCTACTAATATTATAATTGCGAAAGTTTGTGAATGTGTGTATATATTTGTTACTTCTTCACGCTCAAACGGCTGAAACGATTTTGACAAAATTTTGTATACAGGAAGCTGACGTCCAGGAATAACACATAGGCTAGTTAACATCCCGGAAATCTCGGAAATCCGCGGATAACACCGCGGGGCGCAGCTAGTATGTTTATATTTTTCTTAGTATATGGCTGGAACCTCCACTATATATAGTTGTAATTATAATGAGATCTAAGAGTTGTAATTGATACAGTTATTAATTGTCTATATTGTACTTACCATTATTGCATACAGCAATGCCTTTGTCCATTGCAAAATTTAGCACAGCCATTATGATGCCCAGTAGAGCCAGGAAGACCCAGTCCTCGCCCAGACGAGCGAATGTATTCCGCCAGACGTAGCCTGTGGCGCTTCGTATAGTTTATACATTTACATTGTTTTTAACCGACTACGGAATGTTCTGTATTCGATCATAGTATTCGAGATTCAATGAAAAAATATATACGTTTATTACTATGGAGTGCAAGTCTTTAAATATTTTTTTTTTGATAACTTTACGCTTTAATTTGGTGAAAGATTTTTATTGCATATAGCCTCTCTATAACAGCTATATAACTCTTTGCCTCTAAGTGTTGTCAATTCAAAATCTCTAAATATATTTAAAAAACGATTAAGAACCCATATGTTAGATGATTACACTGATCTTGTTTAATATCACTTCTGTTTATTATTTGTAATATCCTAATTGTAGTTATAATTTTTAAAATTATCTTTGTAAGCGAACTTTGTACTTTTTGGAAAATAAATTTCTTTACACCTAATCCACATTATTTTTAGAGGAATTTATTATCCCCTATAATATTTATATGGCCAAAATTTTATTTTCATCTGGAAGTTATTGAAATGGAGCTTACCTAATACTTTAAAGAACCTTCCTCTGGGTCGATGTTTTCCTGACGCTTCCAATTCTTTTTGTCGTAGTTTATCATCTTTTCGTCTTTTCTTCCTCAGTCTTCTTAGTCTTCTTGCTTCTTCTCTGGCCGCTTCGCTTAAATCGCGTTGATAGCGACCATACATCTAAACAATACATTTTCCGCATTAATTTTGGCTTTAATAGTTTTTTAAATTATCTCTAATAATGTATCGTTTACGATGACTATTATGTAAAAAATAATTTAATGTGCAAGTTAACTAGTAGCGAATTCAAAGGTCTCTTAAAACATTTTATACAAATCACAAATTAAATTATAATTTTCTTTATAAATATCATCAAAAAATCACCAAAACACGGCTTCCCCTTTCAATGATTTCGTTTGTATCCATTTTCAATAATCATATAATTAAGTGCATTTTTGGATTTTCCAAAATGTATTCCTCATACATTGGATGGAGAAATTTAACTGCGATTAATCTTAACACTAGCCTTGAATCCAGGTTCTGTTTACACGAGATATGAAGCCGATAATCTAGTTTGTTCAACATAAATGATTGCCTACCTAAATTAACTCGGCAATTATTTGTTTGACAGACAAATTTGATAATGGATTTGTATGTTTTTTTTTTGGGTATTATTCAGAAACTTTTAATCCTATTTAGGGGTCATATTATTTAAACATTATTAGCAGATAGAAATACAATATATTTTGTATCGTTTAAAAAATTAATATGATTTCGGCAATTTACTTAACCTTAAGCATAGTTTTTAACAGGCATATGAAATGTTGAATTATTATTGATTATATATGTTTTCCAACAAATGCTTATACAAAATGTAAATTTAAATTTCAAGAAATTAGTGTCGTGACATATCGCAAAGACTTCTAAGGAAAATGATGATATTGTTGTTAATAATAATACTGTCATTAGAAGCTATAGGTACGTTTTATTTAAGATCAGTTCGTTTGCTTAGCACAAGTTTGAATCGGCACTACATACGTAGCGGTTCCCGTTTCTCATTCAATAACCTACGTTATATGTATAAGAAGATTTATGAATAAAAACTGTTAACGTACAGTATGTAGTGTGACGATTCTAACTCGAGGTAAGGAGAAGCAGAGAATTTTAATTGCAATATTTTGCTTATACTAGTTGTTATTATTACTTTTTGGTGTTTCGCGTTTATGTGCCCTTTTAATATTTAAAATAATATCATTTATAATATATTATTAAATATATTACAAATAAATTTAGTTGAAATTTTAGCTGTATTTTTATTAATGATGGTGGAACATTTTGTTAGTATGTAATTATAAATTGACTATGATAAGTCGTCATAAAATTTAAAGAATTTTTTTAGATTGTATTTTTGTATGGATTCCATATATCATAAAAAAATAGATTATTAATATTATTATCTTTTTACAATAAATGAATTGTTTTTAAATATGTCTTTGTTATTTAAGCTATTAAGACGGATGTATTAATATAATGACATTGAACAGGAAAATCATTTAAAATTACGTCTACTGAATTTTACTTGGAAATATTATAATTAGTACACTTTTCCTGTTATCAGATTGCAGGACACGTTTTTCATTCTATTCAAATATATTTAAAAGAATTTTCCCATTGTACTGTCAGTATGTGTATTTCATTGAAATTAATTTTCTCTTTAATAATAAATCTTCGTTTTAAATAACCAATAAGTTATACGTGTGATGACAAGACAACATATTATGATATAAATTATAAATATTTTTTAAAGTAATTACATTTTATTACAATATATACTTCGCGAATGATAAATAATGAAATAATTGTATATATTTTAATGAGATAATGTGTTTCGTATTAGGTGACGATCATAACGTAAGTG
Source organism: Danaus chrysippus (assembly GCA_916720795.1). Lineage (NCBI taxonomy): Eukaryota > Metazoa > Arthropoda > Insecta > Lepidoptera > Nymphalidae > Danaus > Danaus chrysippus. The sequence goes on along the minus strand of CAKASE010000065.1, from coordinate 1,777,173 downwards.
GCTATTGGTTGCTAATATTAAACATACATGTATATGTATGTATATATTAATATTTTCAACACAAATAGAATCGAAAAAACTTATATAATACTTATATATAATATATATTTAGTTAGGGAGGGGAGCTTGGAGGGTGGTGGTGAGATAGATAGGGGTCCCTTAAACCTACACCTGGGTCGCAAGTCCCTGGCGCTGTTGAAGCTCCTCTCACTACAACGATGGACTCGACAATCGCACAGTGAATACATTGAATTATGAGAGGTTTCGTCTCCTTTTTGAATAAAATACTTTTGAATTCTATCACTCGATATTAAAATTCGCTTTGTGTACAACCTCACATTCATCAATCGACCTTCTCTCCTTAATTTTGGACAGATCAAATTTATCCTTATCAATGTATAATATGTATATATTGTAATGTTTTATTCATTGTTAGCTATAGAAGGTAAATTATTATGTCTCATTGTTCAGACCGTGACGGAGATCGCGTTATGAATTAAAAACAAACGATTTGTATGATAGAATATTATCATGAAAATAATTAAATTACTTTCGGAATTATTTTGGCAGTTGTATTTTGTGGTATCAAGGATCAGGAATTGAAGACGGTAGTGGTATTATCGAACAAGGTTTCTTCAAGGTATGAATATATTGCAATCAATGTCTTGGTGAAAAAACCTTGTATTAAATAGTCTTATCTAAAAGAATAAGACAATTTTCTTTTGGAAATTGCGATGGTTTATGCTCTATCGCAATTTGAATAATCATCATCATCAGCCTATCGGAACTCACAGCTGAGCAAAGGCCTCTTCTCACATGGAGAAGGTAAGAACAATAATTACCACGCTCGCTCAATTTCGCGGATTGGCGATTTCAAAATTTTATTTAGAAATTATAAGTCCAGGTATTTAAACGATGTTTTTCTTCAACGTTATTTTGGATAGCATATATTTTAACTTACAAATGTATATATGGGTGATGTAAATTTTCACTGATTGTTTTTAAATTTTTCACATACAAATTCGATGAGAAAAAATAGTAGGTTCATTAATGTAACTGCTTTGTAGTAATGCCTCTTCTATCAACATTTACACGATAAAGTCCAGCCTGGTTTATAGCGACGTTATCTCAAAGAAACCTTCTGAATTAATCCTTTATTTGCGTAAGTATTTAAAGCCGTTCTATTAGTCTTATACAATCAATGCAAATAAATCCTTACTTATATTATAAATGCGAAAGTAACTCTGTCTGTCTGTCTGTTACGCTTTCACGCCAAAACCACTGAACTGGTTTTAATGAAATTTGGTACAGAGATAGAGTTGACCTTGAGAAAGAATATAGGATAGTTTTTAACCCAGATTTTTGAAAAGTTCTCTAGGAAACGCGATATAACCGAACTCCACGCGGGCGAATCTGCGGGCGGAAAGCTAGTTCCTCTATAAAAACAAAGATAGGCACTTAGTATTTAATGTGCGACAATTTTTTTTAATCCACACACAAATTAGGAGGATTTGAAAAACAATATAATGTTACAACAAAAATATTTTTTATTCACAAAAATAACACTTTATTTACTGATATTTAAATAACTTTACGAAAAGTTTTTCTGTTCTAGATTTTGATATTCTCAATTGATATGTAGGTCTGTTTGTTCATTCATATCATTTTACATACTAATTAATTAATAGTATGGGAGTATGAAATCAAATAACCAAATGGGTCTGGATATAACCGCATATAACACAATTTGAATTAGAACTAAATTAACTATAGTATGACGTAAGCAATTTTACGTTTTAAACCCAAGGCTACAGAGTTGATAATTGTGAATTAGTTGATTGTATTGAATGTAACAACAGAAGATATGTATGTCACGCTTTTGCATTTCAGTATAATAGACCAACTCAAACAACGGAGACTTTAATACGAGTTTGAATTTACTTTATTACTATATGTTTTCACGTGTTTTTAAGTTGTTGTAACGAGAAAACGTTAAAACTGTTGGTATAGATAACGCAAGTATAACTAATGGTACATAAATTTCTTAGTTATAAATGAAGACTATATAAAAGTAACTATTTTATATACACTTGTGACTACTTACATAGTTTATAAAAATAAAGTAGTATCTCATATATGTATATTATACGCTATTAATACTACATAAAATCATGGATGAAGTGTTAAGACATAAAATCAGTTTAATTGAGGTGTCATTTCTTATGTTAAAAGACTTTTTAATTATCATCATCAGCCTATCAGAGCCCACTGCTCAGAAAAGTCCTCTTCTCACATGGAGAAGATTTGAGCATTTATCACCACGCTCTCAAGACGGGTTGGTGATTTCAAACTTATAATTGTGAAAAAATAAGTCCAGGTTTCCTCACGACGTTTTCCTTCATCTGTCAGTGGTGTCTAAATACTCTTAGAAAGTGAATATAACTCGGAAAAATCACATTGGTACTTGCCAGGTTTCGAACCCGCGCCCTCATGCATGAGAGGTGGGCCTTTAGCCACTAAACCATCACGGCCACAATAAAATAAAACAGAGTTAACTTCTGATGTACACTACTGTGTCAAAAGTAAATAGACAGGGTAGTTTTCAAAAAAATATTTATTACAAAAAAACTTTTTACTTAATTAAAAAACTAATAGATGATAATTAATACTGTGTCGATCCTCCTTTTTTTTCAGATAAGGTTTTTATCCTAGCTGTCATAGTATCTATCAAACCATCGATCTGATCTTCCCTTAAATTACTCCATTCCTCAATCAACATCGCCTCTAATTCTTTTTTATTCGAGGGCTTCTGAGGTCTTTTCGCAATATTCATTTGCAAAATGTGCCAGACATTCTCAATAGGGTTCATATCGGGCGACTGACCTGGCCACGGGAGAATATTAAGCCTTTTTTGGGATTTCCAGGCAGTTGTTTTTTTAGCTCTATGGGATGGTGCCCCATCTTCCATGAAAAAGTAATCTTCGTGTTTCAAATTTCTTTCATCAAAGATCGGTAGGAGTCCCTCTTTTAAAATGTCAATATATTTTTCAGCATTTATTGTCCCTTCACAGAACACCAAACGACTTCTACCGCCGTACCAAATAGCCCCCCAAACCATAACACTCACACCGCCGTATTTCACAGTTTGCTGTAAATATCGGTCTTCCAATTGCATTACAGAGCGACGCCACACCCATTTTCGTCCACTGTCACTGAATTGGCAATATCTGGATTCATCCGAAAAAATCACGTGCCTCCAAAAGTTAAGATCCTTACAAATCATTTCTTGTGACCAATCATATCTCCTTTTTTTTTGAAATTTTGTCAACAGAGGTTTCTTTTTTGCTACTCTCTTATAAAAGCCAAGACTATGTAAGTACCTCTGAACAGTTCTTCGTGATAAATTTGAGGTTACAGCCATATCAGTAACAGATTTTTCGGGATTTCTTAAAACTTCACGAACTAGCGCCCGTTTTTGCCTGTCAGAAGGTCCAGGTCTTCCTGATCGTGGGGAAACACTTGTCTTCTTATTCCTTTGGAACTGCACGATGACACGATTAACTCTAGACAACGTCACATTTAATCCAGCACTGATTTCACGCTGAGATTTACCACCTTCATATTGGCCAACAATGCGTCCTCGAGTAAAATCGCTTAATTCTAGTGACCCACTTGTCCGCGGCATTTTAAAATCGTATAAATAAACTGAGATTACTTCCTACTATACTGTAATATTTTTTTTATAACTACCCGCTTTCATATTTTTAATAAATCTTTTCACCTGTAGGTGTCTATTTACTTTTGACACGGTAGTGTATATAATTTAAATGATGATGGCCTTTAGTTACGGCAAATTTACTGAGCAAATAACAGTCCTACATATATCTTACAAAGATTTTTATAATAACCATTTGTTTACGAACATGTAAAACTCATTTTATATAAAAAACTAGTTTTTGCATGCGACTTCGTCTGTAAATAACCAGATATTGGAATTTAGTAAGTTTTTTTTCTATAGAAAAATGAAATGTCCCATGTCCGTCTCCTGGTTCTAATTTATCCCCCAATTTTCAACTATATCCCTACAGCTGTTCTTGAGTTATAAATAGTGTAACTAACACAACTTTCTTTTATATTTATAGACTTAAATGTAGAATAAGTTAGTGGTGGCCTAGTGGTTAAAAGGCCCGCCTCTCATGCACGAGGACACAGGTTCGATCCTGGCCCTGGCAAGTACCAATGTGATTTTTCCGAGTCATATGTACTTTCTAAGATTATTTGGACATCACTGATTAATGCATTCCCAAAAGAGGGTTGATGTGGGGCAGGCGGCCGGTCGTAAAAACAATTAGCCAAAACTATTCACAACATGTAAGGCAGACCCTGGCTAAAGCTCGGAAATTGCCAGGTAGATGAAGAAGACTTAGTTAATATCGATTTAAATATTTATTAAAGAAATATTGTTGTAGAAAATGCATTAACTGAATTAGGTTTAGTATATGAGAGAAACAAACAAGTCGTAGTTACTGTGTCACGACTAACGGAGGTGTGTTAATTAAACAACACGTTTGAAGACCACTGAAATTATAGTGTTATTGAACCAATTATTAAATATATAAAGAAACATATATTATATATAAAAAATTATATACAAATATATATATTAAAGATTTCTTTCATTCTTTATTATTATAATTTCAATAAAGCTATATTTTTTAACTCTATTCGCCTTTCCAAGGTTTTTTTTCAATTATTTTACCCAGTTTCATATATAAGACGTAATGACAAGATGAACCAAAGAATATATACATAAATAATTAGAAATAAATATATTCGAAAAAGAATTGTTTCTTTATGTATAGTCTAAGAGCTAGTTGAAATATAATCTGTACGAGTATATTGTAAAGTGAGAAGTGTGAGCCAGTTACAACAATGTAATGTAATTGTTCTCTTTATCATACGTTTCCTTCTTCCCACGTTTTACCTTAACCAGGATCAGGTGGTTTAACGCCAATTAAGAACTTCTGGATATCAATTATTTAACAGGATTACGTTTAAATGAAACTAATATTTTCGGACTACTACGGGTTATTTTATTATTTAAAACTACATTCTCCCGAAGTTTTGGTTACTTCGAAGCAACCGTGATCACGGGCTGACTAAATGTAAAAAAATAGTATAATATTAGTTTCATTTAAATGAATACTTACTAAAGTCTTCAACCTTGTTTGATCGAACTTTTAGCTATATCTTTAATTAGTGATTTCAAATTTTTAATATAAAAAATGTTTCGTGTTGGAAAAATTTGAGAATTAATATCAGGATAGTTCTCTTTAAGTTGAGAGAAAAAAAATATTGACTTGAGTTCTCTAATAAATTATAATATAATAAATTAATGTTACTATAACCTCATAGTATTTATATAAATTATTATTAGTCATTCGTCAAATCCAATTACACTTTAAGCGTCAGTTTCAAACGGGAGTTTCAAATCTAAAAATTGAATTATTAGAATTAATTCAATTAAATATGATTATAATTGATTATTAGTATTTATATTCTAATAATGTATTAGGAAAACATTGAAACGTCTAACCTCCAGTCTAGACTTTGAATGATTTCCTCGTGATACATGATCACTAATTATACGTGTTACAGTAATTTGAGAGTTATTTGGTAATAATTTTATATTAGCACGCTGTTTATACAATATACTAGCTGTGGCCTATGGCTCTACCCGCATTAAACTGCCTTTGAGGTATTTTTACAATCATTATAAGTCTCAAGGACATTGAACAGATTCTGAATTTATGACAATGGAATAACGGAGAATGCCTATAACATTAAGAAACAATTGGAAATTGGCATTTATTTAAGAGAATAATAACGAACATGTAGTCGAATTGAGACTATCCTTTTTTTGTATTTGATTAAAAAGTAGCTCAAGTTACTCCTTACAAAAGTAACTACTCGTTGAAGAAATATCCCTCAAAATATGAGCAGCCGTTCTAGAGATAAGCCGGAACAGACAGAGAGACAAACAAACGAACACTTTTAAAATTTCGCTCTTGATGTAAGTATCATATCTACTTTCATACGCTTTAAGCAAAGAGCTGTTAATTTAAAATAACAAATAGGTACATACTGCAATTTTATATATGAATATAAATTATTATACAGTTTTATATATTAACAAAAGTAATTTTAATGGATTAATTATTAAAATAATTATTATTTACATATTTATTATTATTAATACCAAATCTTATGTGTATTTCAATCGAGGTTTTCGTTTAGGCGTGATTATGATGATCAAGATATAATTTCGACGAAATTAAAAGCGGTTATAACAAACAATATACAATTTAATTTCAAATTTATTGTATGATAGAAAAATAACATATATTGACTTTATGTTCAAACAATTTTAACAATTATGAATAAACTTCAACACCAAACAGACAAACATACAAAATTTCATTAAGTATTCAAATATGATATCAGAAAATAATAATTATAATAACAATATTACTAACACACACACACACACACACATATATATACATACACAGATTTCACTATTCCCTACAAAAATCTTAGTCGTAAATATCACTACAAGAATGCTAGTGATACGGACGTAAACACTAAGAGGTTCATACAATTTCAGTAATGATAGGATCGTTCAGGGCTAAGGTCTGCCGACTGTGGAGATGTTATCACCAGGATGCTGTGTACACGCGATAGAATCACATAGCATCTGAGACGAAACCTTGACTTGGTATTAACGATTTCACAGAAGACTTCTTTCTATACGGATTTAAATAACAAGAAACATATGTATTGAAATTCTTAAATCATATAAAAGGAATCAAATATTAATCAATGTTATATAATTTCAAAGAGATAATATTAAAATTATATATAGGTTCGTCGTGGATTTGTATGTTGTAGAGGTGGGAGCGAGTTATAATGGCTAAATCTCTCTACAACCTACTAAAAGAATTTAGCTTGTCCAGAACTAATATCAATTTATTTTTGGAACGTACTTCGAAAGCAGCCCTAGTAGGTTCTTTTCAAATTTCATAGAAAGAGGAGCTTGGAGGGTGGTGGTGAGCGTATAATGCGCGTTAGATAGGGGTCCCTTAAACCTACGCCTGGGTCGCAAGTCCCAGTCACTGTTGAAGCTCCTCTCACTACAACAATGGACCCGACACCCGCACCGTGAATACATTGAATGCTAAGAAGTTTCGTCTCTATATCTTTCTTTTAAGATATCACGTAATATAACTAGTTTGTAATACTACAAGTGAGTCGTTAAACTAAATAGTTGTACTAATGACGCCATTAAGTAGTTTACGGACATTTATGTAGTTCTTTGCACATCACTAATTATAATTATACATATGTAGATTTAAATAATGTTTGTATTTATAACAAATGTGTAGAAAAATTAAATAAATTATTCAGAATATTAAAATGGTTAGTACCTTTAAAATATATATTTTGTATGTTTTCTTTATTCATTAATTTTGATCTCCAATCTGTTTTAGCTGAGGTTTATTGTGTACATTAATTGATAAGAGACAAATTTTTCCGACTTCTTTAGAGATAATTTATAATCAACATTTAAATAATAAACTGTGTGACATAACGTTAAATAAATAAAAGAATTTCAAACCATTAAGAAACCGAGATTTTCATTCCAAAATGTAAAACGAGATATAAAATATATATATATATTAATAGAAGTTGTATGTATGTGTGTGTAATATGTATGTATCGAAAGCAAAATCAAGAACTACAGTCTTTTAAACTTCATAGACATAGTTTTTCCTCAAAATTCCAAAAAAAACCTTTTATAACTATATCAAAAGTTCATTATTTACTAATTTAATTGTCATAATATGTTTAATATATTTTTCTTTATTATCTAGTAACGTGTTTTATAATCGCTTATAACAATACTTCCCGATCATGTGACGTTTGGTGCGTTGTGTTGATAAAGGCACGCGGTCCACAAATTTTAGTGATAACACAAATATTTATTAAAACTGTTAAAGATATCCACTGGCTTTTGAGTTTTAAAGATTTTCTTCCTTTAACAATAGCTCAGGATGTCTTAAAAACTGATAGTCGATTTTTGTATGTATTAGTTTTTTGATTGGTATGAAAAATATAAGAGTATTTCGTTGGATTTAGTTGATTTTTTATATAGAAGAAGCAGTTAGTAAGTAAAATTAAATCATTACTTGTACAGAGCGAATATTAAAGTTAATTTATCTAAAAGTCGAAAAAACGAAGTATAAAAGTAAAGATTCTTTCAAATGTTCGTAATAAAAATATTCATTGATCTAATTGATACTTTTATGTATTTTTTCGTATACATATTTTAAACAATATATTTTTAATAAAATAAGCATAATTGTTTATCTTATAACTACTTGACTCATTAAGGCTAATAACAAAAATAAATTTACATTTTTTGACATATACCGTAGATAAAAAATACTTTAAACGATTTAATAATATTGAAGAAAGCTTAAATAAAACATTAACCTCTTTATTATTTAGTTTTTCTTCTTTAAATAGTATTTTATTTTAAAGAAAATATATTCAAAGTTAGTTAAAAATTAATGACGTTAAAAATTGATCTAAAGAGATTCACATGACATGATAATGAATCGTGATTTCTTAATTAGTAAAATTACACGTTGATTTGATAAATAATAAAATTGTTTTTATGTTTACGATTATACATTTTGGAATATTTTGCAAGGGTTGGTTTAAGGAAAATCATAAGAAAATTCTACTAGTCATTTATAAATACATAATATGTATATATTATGTATGATCTGATTGATTCAGTGGTTAAAAGGCCCGTCTCTTATGCATGTCAGGCAGGCGGCCGGTCGTAAAATTAATTAGCCAAAACTATTCACAACATGTAAGGCAGACCCTGGCTAAAGCTGGGAAATCGCCAGGTAGAATAAGAAGATTATTTATAATCTGATGATGGGAAATTTACTTTTGTAAATTACTTTAAAAATCTGATTTTAATACTGTCTATTGTTTTGGTATTAAAATAAAGAGACGTCTAATGTAGGTAATTATATATAAGACATCTATTTGCCTCTCAATATCAGTTGCCTTCAATTCAAGTGCAATGTGTATTCAATGAAATACTTGACTTACATTATAACATAAACAAATTTAAATCACAATATCATACAATATAAAATAACTTTAACAGAGAGGTAAGAATATCAATTCTAATGGCATTTTAAGATATGACAATCAAAAATAAACGTTAATAATTAGATTTTTAAGTTCATGTTTAAATACTCACCAAAGTTCCCAAATAACTGTGTCCTATCTCCTCTTCAGACGTATCCCCCGATACTAGGGTCTGTTTCTTAAACTTCATTTTCACTTATATATTTTATATATGGATATTTTAATTTAATTTAATTCGTATATCATAGATTTTTGTTATAATTACATTTTATTTCAGCGTGTTATTTCCCGCCCGCTATCATGTGTGGTCACAGGTAGACTAACCTTTTAACGAGTAAAGAATTAGCTGAAACTCTGAAATATAAGACGTGTACACACTAGAGGATGTAATTTACCTACTCGACACTCAAGAGGATTCATATTATAATATAATGTCCTTTATGAACACAGAATTATCGGATTAAAGCTAATTTTGTATTATGTCCTACATCGTGTGTGTGCAACAATCCTTATGTATAATTAATAAATTTAAATAAAGTACAACCATTTCTCTATACAGGCTCGTGAAGTGTAGTTGATAATCATTTCTCTGTATATTTTTTTTATATATAAAGATTTATTTGTCAAATGCTTGACGATTAAAAAAGCTTTTTGTAAGTAATTTTATCAAGAATTACCTGCAAATGTACAACTAGTTTTATAACTAATGGAATGTATAAATTCTTAATTATAACATTTCATTTCAATTAATTTATTTTATCAATAAAATTTAAGGTCGTCGAGAAAATACACGCGTTGAAGAATTTTCAACGAAGATATCACACGACCATAAGAATTTCTGATAATATTTTTATTAGTAGTCCCGATAGCTCAATTATTGTAGTGACGGTAAAGCTATAATATCACGAGTTCGAATTCAGTGGAATAAATGATAAATAATAAACAAAAAACTTCAATCAAATTGTATTACCCTTCATCGAAAGCCTAATCTAAAGTCAGGTGATTGACTTATAACAAATCCGTTAGTAGTTTCGGCGTTATAATGTAAGAAGCATACAAACATATTTTAATATCACACACATGTGTACACGGTTTTCCCACCAATTCGCCATCTTATATATTTAATTTGTTAGTCATTTTAGCGCATCCTTCACCAATAATTCACAACGTGTTAATTTTAATTCTGAACAATAATTATATGATAATTGCGTAAACCCGACCGTCTCGTGAGTTTTTTTGTAATTTTTAATCATAAATGAATTAGTATATTTTTAATCGAATGGCAATTTAGGGTTGCTTTTTAGCCTGATAAGGTCTGCAAAACAATATATAGCTTTTAAATTTATGCTTCAAATGAATAAGACATTTGTATTATAACATTTTACTGTATGGTTAATTACTTTCTGATAGTAATATATAATTAAAACAATTAATAAACCTCGCCGGGGCACAAAGTTGTATTCGCACAATATCGTATGTCGTGTGATTTTGCTGACTCGGAGTTATCACCACACCGTGAGAACCAGGAAATTCCAGATATTTTAAGTAATTTCTCCTTAGTTTCTAACTTCTATATACCTGTCTTTTTCTATATAAAAATTATTTTATATAATTTAGTTAATTCTATTAAATCCTTGAAGTTATATATCAATTAATTTGATAACAACGAAGAGATTTTAAAGTTGCATTTACTTAAATTTATACATATATTCTAAAAAATAATCACAAATATTAAAAAACTGTAATCTACACGATTGATGGGTTATTAATTTTTATAAGACTAGGTTGTGACCGCAACTTCGTCTGTGTTTTCATGTATTGAGTTAAGAAAGAAATGTATTTATTTATGTGTTTTATATATAAGCCTACAAGTACATGTCCTAGATCTCATGTCGCGCGGAAGCAAGCCTAGTTGACTTAGCATTGTCACAATAAGAGAGCATTTTCATTGAATTAAATAAAATAATAATATATATACTATTAAAAACATTTAAAACTCGACTAATATACTCGTTATAAAATGAATAATAATATAATATTTAGACTGAACATAGTTAAACAATTCAAAATACTATTTATTATGATTTTTTATTTTAAATATATATACCTATTATATATATAGTATGTTTTATATTATGGTATATGTACAGTTCTTGTATTAAAATGCGGCCTCAGAACGCAGTGAGCACGTAATCCTACGTCACATACATACTCGTATATCTCTTGGGATAAAGTTGCTATTGACGGAACATCAACCTTGGAATTAATTATATATAGTAAAAGTGATTTATTTTATATCAACTAATATTATGGGAAAGTGTGACGTTATATTTTCTATTATATAGTAATTTTATTTTCAAATTATTATGATCATATATATGTATATGTACAGAAGAATTGGTTATTTTAGTCGCGATACGGATTTGCTGTTAAGGTGAGAATAATAATGTCCTATCTATAGTATATAATACTTTATATACATTATATAGTAATTTTATTTTCAAATTATTATGATCATATATATGTATATGTACAGAAGAATTGGTTATTTTAGTCGCGATACGGATTTGCTGTTAAGGTGAGAATAATAATGTCCTATCTATAGTATATAATACTTTATATACATAATATGTAATACAAATTTATATAATAAGGTTTTAACGGGATTTTTAGAGTTTTAAGTGCCTACGTATAATTTACATTAAATAAATCTTTATACTTTACAAGAACTAATCGAAAATTACGATTTAAATCTCCTAAGTTAGGCCATTTATTTTTATTAAGCACAATTACCAGCCAGATTTTTTTTATAAATCTTCTAAAAATTAATATAATTTTAGGGACTATATTCGACGAAACTGAATTAACAGATTTTTAGTTGTAATTTAATTCGAGAGTAGTAATTGTTTGGTTGGAGATAATAATTAAGATAATATAAGGATGCTTTAGGAGCAGGCACCAAAACTGTAAAACTATTCCTCTCATGAATAAAATATCTTTTGATTGTACGAAAACATTAAAAACCACTGAATTTTGGTGGGTTATAAAGATTATTATTTTAAGTGCTTCAAATATCATATAAGATACGCGTTAAATGCTATTTGCATTATTTGATGACGTCAATTAAACGCTTACCACAAGTTTGAAGCGTCACACTACGTACCAAACGTTTCCCGTTCCTCATTCAATACATTCTTGCACCCATAGTCTTGGTCTTGGTTTGTTCTTGCTACAAGAGTCTCGAGAGTCTTGCAATGACCTATAAGCCTGTCGCTATTTATTAAACATTGCTTTACATATTAAAGGCGGCTATCAAACAGTGTGTGTATCTTGTACTTCCGAATAGTTGCAATATTTCTATGAGAGCTCTACTGATCTAAGTCGGGTTGGGTACTCCCGAACTTTGATGATGCTGACAAGACACCGCTCACTACACACAATACGGATGGTTAAAACTAGGGATGCACTCTTTTTTCTTTATATTTCATTCGCTATATACGTTCGTTAATTGTACCTAGTGTTCGTAATTCGTATACCTAAGTCCAATTTTCGAAAACAGATGATATATTTTTTGCGTCTCATAGAATCCCTAAACGTATACCCCGAACTCCTACAATTACTCCATGAAACGACCCTCAGTCCTAAATGCAAGACGCAAGAGTCTTGCAGGCTTGCAAACAACAATACCAAGACCAAGACTGCAAGACCAAGAGCGATTTTGGGCAACACTAAACTTCGTTAATACTATGATAAGATAAGATTTAGAAATGAAAAACTATCAAAACTGATTTAGTGTGCCGATTAGAACTAGTAGTAGCCGTACTGATGAACAGTTTGTTTCATTTAAGATAAAAAAGATTAATAAAGATAACGTATTATTTTGGTACGTCGGGGGGAAATTTACGTAAAATATGGTGATATAATCATTAGTTTTGACTAAAAATTTTTTATTGATGAGATCTAAGACTCGCGAGTATTCATTTAAATTAAACTTATATTGTCTAATTACTACGTTTATTTTATTTTTTTTAAAACTACATACATTTTCGTTTCCTTTACTTTGAAGCAACCGTGATCACGAGCAGACTAAAAAAAGGTTTTTGTCTATTGATTAACAATTAGACATTGTTAGTTAGATTTAAATTTAATAGATGTTTCAACTACTAACACTTATATTTTATAGAATGTCTTTAATTACTTTCCTTTCCAATAAAATTATAGAATTGATTGTTTGTGTCTTAGTCTGATAATCAAAAAAACCTACTAAACTCTATCGCTTACAAGAAACTTATTGATTGAATGATATTAATCATTAATTACAAACAGTATTGATAAAAATGACATCGTAAAGTAAATCAAATTATAATATCTATTTAACATTTTTATATGAAATTATTAAATTAATTACAGGAATATATATAATAGTATCTTTTCACTAAAATGGTAAGAAATTTTTACGAGATTTAATTTAAATTAATCATTAAATATGGTTACAACTTACAAATTATGTGTTTGTTTTTCCGTCAGATTTGAAAAATTTGAGAAATTCAATATTTTATTTACAAAAGTACTTATTTTCCTCAATATCGTACCTATCACTGTACGCTTAACAGGAGTTTATAACGTCAAACTACTTACTAATTGTTTTCCGTTTTCATTTATTAACTTACGTTAATACTATGATGTGAGTAGATTTATAAATTAAAAATTAAATTTAAAGTAAAAAACTCTCATGTAGTGTAGTGATGTTAATTTATCTTAAGAGTATTCTGTGTCCTCTTCATTCTTTTGCATGTATTATAGATTTTAGAAATTACATTTCAATAAAAATTTATATATTTATATATATTATGTTAAATATAAAATTTAATAAGATACGTGACACTTTCCTAATGACTCATAATTTCGTAAAGTAAAATAACGATAAAAGTAATTTAATTCAAAAATTATCACCTGTTACAACGCTGTTTCGGACTTATAATGATATCTATGGTAATATATTTTTCATTAAAACTAATATATCTATATATAAATTTTGTCTTATAAGAATTTATTAAGAAACAGAATATTATTAACTCTACGCTCCATAATAATACCTACTAATATTATAAATGCGAAAGTAACTCTGTATGACTGTCTGTTTATTACGCTTTCACGCCTAAACCACTGAACTGATTTTAATGAAATTTGGTACAGAGATGGAGTTGACCTTGAAAAAGAACATAGGATAGTTTTTATCCCAGACTTTTGAAAGGTTCTCTTGGAAACGCGATATTACCGAACTCCACGCGGGCGAAGCTGAAAGAGTTTCAAAACATTTATGAATGTGCAAAACATTTACATCATATTTTCTGTCGGTTAAAATCCTCAATATCAATACGAGCCTTGAGTCTGTAGACCTATATTTTATCTCTTTATACAATCACGGACGTTTCTCCCCTTACTGTGAAGACAATTGACGATTATCTGAGCTCCTTCATGTCTCAAATATATATAACGATAGAATACAGCGCTAACATTCTATTCAAAAGATTGTAGCCACTCATGTTTGTATGATTTTCAACTGAAATAATCTGTACGATAATTACGAGTGGGTACACATGAAAACACTAGTATTATTTTTCAAACAAAATATTATGTAGCCTTATGAAGATTAATTTTATTTATAAAGTAGTTTTTACTCGCGACTTCAAGTGAACATAAAAGTTGCGCTCAGAAAGAAATGTATAAGCTGTGTTAAAATAATATATATGTATATATAGTATGTAACCTAAATGAATTTTCATTTTTGATAACCTTGATACTGTCAGCGCCATCTATCGGGTTGATTTCTACATCTAAACTATCTGATTCGCCGTACAAATGCATACAAAAAATCATTCAAATCGTTCCAGTAGTTTAGGAATAATTCAGTGACATACATATGCACGGTAGCATTATAATATACAGGGTGACTGGTGAATTACTATCAATACTTGAGGACGTGATATTTGACGATCATATATGACAAAATAAAAATTAATATAACATAAATATTAATAAACTTCTAAGTAAAGTTAACCAAAAGTTATGTAATTAATTACGCATCGTGTGAACATCCTACAGATTAGGTATACTCACACACACACACACGCGCGTGCGGCGGTGTGGTGTTGTATCAGCACGCTGCCGCACGCGTCCACACTTGGAACGTGTCCGCATTTTATTTATTTATAAGGAAATTTGGTCAAAAATTAAGTACCTATTTTTTTTACATAATTCGAATGAGAATCATGTACCGAGTATTCTCCTTAAATATTGATAGTAATTCCCCAGTCACCCTGTATATAAGGATATCAAAAATCAGACCGACGAGATAGTTGAGGAATGATTTTATAGATAATCCTTATCTAACTATTCATGTAATATTTAATAACTGAATGTAGGTTTGTCTGTTCCGACCTAAGGTCTAAATAAATCATATTTTTCCGAGTTTCTTTTCTCAGTACCCATTAACATTTATTAATATTAAGATAAGATTAATTAGCAATATCTAAAAATTTGTAATAGCAGGTCTATACCCAAGTTCAAGATGTTATGTAATGATTCCAGCTGAAATTAACAGCTTAATGCAAAATCCTGGTAATTAATTACTGACATAATATAAACTATATTTTCTCTAGATGTATGTTTTAGACGGCAAAGGAAAACATCTTGAGGAAACCTGGACTTATAAATTTACGATAATAAGCTTGAAATCACCAACCCGTCTTGAGCAAACGTGTTGATTAATGCTCAAACCTTCTCCATGTGAGAAGAGGCCTTTGCTCAGCAGTGGGCTCTGAGAGTATGTTTTAAATATTATATTTATATATAATTAAAATATATTGAATAATTATGTTTTTAGATTGTTTACATACTGTTTACATAACCTGATTCCAATTTATCCATATATATTATTATACAATAAGTTATTGAGTAATCTCACTCCAAAAACACATAGTGTTTATGTCTCATCATATTATTTGACATAATCATATATTTTAATACATATAAGATGTACATAACCCTTTCATATATTGCTAACAAGCCCGGCCCTTCAACGGAAGACACTACTTACGGATGAGACTTACATCATGTTTATTAATTCACTGTATTAAATATCTTGTAATTTTTTCTCATATATTTTTTTTATTATATATAGAAGATATATATATAATACATGTCTCTTGTAGCATATATATTAGTGAATTTATTTGTTTATTTATTTATATTAAAACATTTTATAACACGATGATAAGAACCGTAGGAAGTAGAATGTGAGAGCAAGTAGAATTTATTGTACCGTGGTATTTAATATCGCCGCATAAAAATATGTTGCTGAGAGAATTTGAAGATAGTATTTATATGAAACGTTTGGTTTTACTTCGTATTTATATAAGCAAATACTTTTTATATGGAAATTAATGATTGTTGAATATTTTATACCATAGAACATGTTTCCTATTCCAAGTTTTTTTTCAATGCAATCCAATAACACATTAATTTTCAAACCGTTTTACATGCAAAGCAAATGAAATTTAGAATATTTTTAGAGCCGGAACTACTCATACGCTACCTTTTCATCAAGCCTTGATTTTAGAAAAGCTAATAAATAGAGTTCTATACAAATTTGCAAGATTTAATTCAGAAATAATGAGTGAAGCAGGAAAAAGAACTATATTGGAAAAACATTTGGACGGATTCAAAGTCACATTAAGGAAAAATTATGTTCCTTCCCTTCATATAAAAAATTGTCCTAAAAAATAATCTTAAATATTTTAAAGCCAAATAACGTCAGAACCGATATATATGTGTATACAATACATTAAATTAATATAATATTTTGTATACATTTAGCCTTGAAAGTGTAACTGAAATTCTAGCACGCGGCCTTGACACTAGAATCAGTGTGAACGTAGAAGGTTTGAACCTGAAGATTTACGCAACCAAATAACAAATATACTCTTTGAACAACAAACAGAGCGATTGAGACATTTTATTCAAGTCCAATCAACACTATAATTTCAGTTACTAATATTATAAATGCGAAAGTAACTCTGTCTGTTTGTTACGCTTTCACGCCTAAACCACTGAACTGATTTTAACGAAATTTGGTACAGAGATAGAGTTGACCTTGAGAAAGAACATAGGATAGTTTTTATCCCAGACTTTTGAAAGGTTCTCTTGTAAACGCGATATAATCGAACTCCACGCGCGCGAAGCTGCGGGCGGAAAGCTAGTACCATATATTTAGCCCAATACCTATTGGAAATCTTCCTTCCTTTCAATTATTTATATTTTATCAGTGTTCCTGAACTCTGATAAGCCTTAGGAAGAAACAAACAATATCTTAACGTAAACAAAAACTATCGTCAGACAAACTCTATTTTGATGGCTTTTATAACCTTATTGGAAGATTGAATCCACAGCGTTGGAAATATTGACCTTAACAAGTAGGGATTATAGCTGAGATTTCTTCGCAGAATAAAAGAAAGTACCTCAGGCAAGACATAGAATTCTAACTTTAAAGCCTTATATTTGGTCCTACTCTTCACCTAATTCTTTCCCCGAGGGATTTTGATCATGGCCTAGGTACATACAAATGTTGTGGAAGTACCACCCTCTCACAGAAGATCAGTGTGAAGTAGTTTTTAATGGCTGAGTTACGTCCGATGAGTGAGAGAGCTGGTTGCCCTTTCCCTTTTCCCAATCTTTCATTCCATCTTCCCCAATCAAGGGTGGCAATGCATCTGCAATAACTTTATTACAGATGTCCATGGTTGACGGTAACTACCTTCATAAGGTAGGCCGTCTGCTCGTTTGCCCTCTTTGGAATAAAAAAGTATCAAATTTTTTGGTACCTAAAGCAAATCATAGGCCAGATATATCCAGCATAATCGATGACTATACACTGATATTAATAATTTGTGGGAGTTGTTGCAATGTTGGTTGGATTTAAGGATAATTGTCAAGTTTCTACTTCTATACGTAACTGTCGAGTTTACTAAACGTTATAATGAAAAGTTTATCATTATACTAATTAATAATTTCACCAGCGACATGACATATCAGAGACATTTAAAATCTCTGTCAGTATTTTCCGTACTCCTTTCAAGCGATGACGTCATAAAAGTTACAGCCTGTTCAATATTTTATATGTTTTATCTGAGAATTATTTTGTTCAATACTAATACTAATGTTTTGTTATGGTTTCATGTATTTACTTTTCGCGTTCTGTGTACGCCAATTGTTACTAACAAGTCTTGATTGAGTGACTCATACGACGGATCTTGGAATATATTGTGTCTTGTTTTAAGACAAAATTGTTTGCCATCCTGTGATTGAGGTGCTTTTTCTACTGCTTATGACTGGATGAGAATTATTTTATCTCATCCAGTTCTAGTTCAGTTTAGTTTGAATGTACTGACGAGAAATTACTTATTTATTTATTTATTTAAAATGCTTTATTGCACAACACATGGGAAAAAAAAGGGGGAAATACAAATCATAAAGTAAGTACATACATGGTGCGCAAAGGCGGTCTTATCGCTTAGGCCTCGGCCTCGAATTTTGCGGGCAGCGGAGCGGCAGCGGCGGCGGCACGAAAACTCATACATTTCTCCAAAATAGCGGGCAGCGGGCACCGCTGTATTCGAGGGTCGGTCCATTTGATTATACGCGTAAGATCCTGCCGCTCCCGCTCCCGCTCCGCTGCCCGCAAAATTCTAGGCCGAGGCCTTATAGCGATCTCTCACAGACAACCATATACTTATATTAAAATTATAGTTGTAATAGTATAAAATTAACAAAATATTTTTAATATTATAAATAGTTTCACATCTTGAAGTCAGTGGTGGCCTAGTGGTTAAAAGGCCCAACTCTCATGCACGAGGGCGCGGGTTCGATCCTGGCCCGGACAAGTACCATTGTGATTTTTCCGAGTCATATGTACTTTCTAAGAGTATTAAGACATCATTGATTAATGCTGATTCCCAAAAGAAGGTTGATGTCAGGCAGGCGGTCGGTCGTAAAACAAATAGCCAAAACTATTCACAACATGTAAGGCAGACCCTGGCTATAGCTTTGAAATTGCCAGGTAGAAGAAATAGTTTCATATCTACTAAATAATTCCAGTCTGAACTAATTCTGTAGAATTATCTTGAACGTCCTGTATATATTTCAACCTACTGATAAGTAGCCGTCATTTTACAAGTCGAGATAACGTAAGTGACGTATGAAATTAACAACGAATTTTTTTATCAAAACACTGAATTATACGTATAATGTACTAAGCTTGATAATAAGAATATTGAAAAAGTATTATGTAAAAATATATATTTAATTTATGATTTAAAATCTTCTATCTTCTATATATATAAAAATGGATTGCTGTTCCTTAGTCTCGCTAAAACTCGAGAACGGCTGAACGGATTTATCTTATCTTAGTCTTGAAATATTCGTGGAGGTTCAGGGAAGGTATAAAAGCTGAAAAAAATTGATTAATTACTGGGAAAACCATGAAAACAGCCCTTTTCTATTTCCCATACAAACGTTTTTTTTTTGACATTAGACTTGACAACTAACTAATATGTCAATCATTCTGTCGCACTTCAAAACACGGAGATTTATGGCTTACAGGTAAACTCCAAAAATATAAATAAAAAACGTAATAGATATTTCTTGATTATAGGGTTATATAATAAAGTACACGATGGATAACAAATGGCGCTAAATATAAAAATATTGTGTTTTTTCTTAGAACATATAGTCGGGAATAGTGCAAATCCGCGTAACTAGCATTGGATAATTCCACGTATATACATTAGAAGCAGATTATCAGAAGAAAGTTTGAGCTGAAATACTTTCTATATTAACGAATTTTAAGGTAATTTTTTCACAATTAGTAGTTAATTATTTATTGTTTAATTTATTATATTAAAATAATAGTTATTATATAATGTTATACTATTAAAACGTTCATCTATATACATTCAATTGATCATATAACGTGTGGATTGCATCATTTCCGGCATCATTATTAATAGACAAATAAAGGCTTGATCGTTGGTTGTAAAAAATAAGTAATTTGATCCGAACACAGAATGATTAAAGTCCCTTTAAAACCTAGACTGTACTAAACTCATACTAATATTTCATGACTAAACTGTTTTTTATTTTTTCTGAATACTATATGTTTCTATTAAAAATATTAAAAGAAAAAACTTGTAATAGTTTTCTTCCTGGCAATTTCCCAGCTTTAGCCAGAGTCTGCCAGATAATCTGTGTGTCTGTTATTGTATTACCGTAATAATTTAACATATATATCGTAATTGTTATAACAATTTTATAGTAAAGATTACGTTTAACCCGTCTCATCTTTATTAAACTCTTCACTATGCAGACTTTCTAGTATTTAACTAGAGAAGCGTATGTGTTAGTTTAATTAGCGATTTCTACCTTGATGGATAATCTTCACACATAGTGCGTAAAAGAATTGTAAATAATACACTATCAAATATACTTGGAGCACTAACTTTATATAAACTATAATATCGAGAGTTTAATTAGAAAGAAACTCGTACTAAGTGATGCTAAAATAGTAAAATTTTATATAATTTTTACTTCTTGTAAACCAAATTAAAGATATTTATATACCTATTAATATATATAAAAGAAAGTTGTGTTAGTTACACTATTTATAACTCAAGAACGGCTGTAGATATAGTTGAAAATTGGTGGAGAAATAGCTTAGAACTAGGAGATGGATACAGGTTATTTAATTATGTTTGACTCAAAAAAACTTAATAAATTCCAACATCTGGTTATTTACGGCCTCTAGGACGGAATAGAGTTCGCCCGGTCAGCTATACATATATTACTAATTCCGATATTAAAGCGGACGAAGTCGCGGGCAAAAACTAGTATGTAATATGTTATTCTCTTATATCAATGTTGAAATAAGATTTTAATGATCAAGAGATTACTTTATTCTACAACTATTTAAAATTAATTCATTCTAATTACTTATTAATCTTCTTCTACCTGGCAATTTCCCAGCTTTAGCCAGGGTCTGCCTTGCATGTTGTGAATAGTTTTGGCTAATTGTTTTTTACGACCGGCCGCCTGCCTGACATCAACCCTCTTTGGGAAAAATTGGGAAATCCCTCTAATTACTAATTAATATTGCTTAAAAATGTTATTATATTTAATTTTTACAGAAATTTTAATATCGTATACAATTAATGTATATTGTTTATTATTTACTAGTTTTTGCCCGCGACTTCGTCCGCGTTAGTTTGGTCAAGAGTAATATATGTAGGTATAGCTGACCAGGCGAACTCTATTCCGTCTTAGAGGCCATAAATAATCACGTTTTTCCTGTTTCAATCAAACAGAATGATTGACATATTAGTTAGTTGTCAAATCTATTGTCAAAAAAACGTTTGTATGGGAAATAGAAAAGGGCTGTTTTTAGGGTTTTCCCGGCAATTATTCCAATTTTTCTCACCTTTTAAACCTTTCCTGGACTTCCAGGAGTATTTCAAGACTAAAATTAGCCAAATCGGTTCCGCCGTTCTCGAGTTTTAGCGAGACTAAGGAACAGCAATCCATTTTTATATATATAGAAGATAGAAGATTATCAAAGACTAATCTGTTGACATATATGTATGTCGTACGCTTGAAAATCACTCAAGTGCGTACTTCTAATGAATGACACAATAAAATTTTCCCTATTTGACACCAGGGTTTTTTGTTCCGATGACTCTACAGAACGTCATCCTAATTATAAACATATTTTGATATTAAAATTAAAGTTATGATTTCATTTAATAAAAGACAAAATATATGAGAGGCAATCTATTTGTAGATTTAAAAGGTATTTGAATAAAATTTCTTTTATTTCAATAATAATCCAGATATACAGAATAGAGCTTAATTATAGTATGTTTCTCTGGAAAATAGGTATTTGTTTGGTCTGGAAAACATTTTATAATTACTCTTCCTTCTAGAGAAGTTCTGGTACTAAAATGATTTATCAGCTGGAGTGGCTAAAAATCTACCAATGACCTTCAACGTCTTAGTGAGGTAGCTTAGTATTGCTGATACTTTGATCGCTCTTTGAAAATATATATAATAAAAAAGTTCATTTAGTTTGTGAAACATAAACGATAAAAAAATACGTTAAAAGTATCTGTCTGTATAATATATAAAGAAAAAGCCGCTGATATTTTTACGATTGATTAAATTGTACCCACGGAGATAAAAAATAAAATCCTTCTAAAGTGAAGTATACAAAAAATACATATAAAACTAGCTTTCATTATCGATTTATTTCATATGTAAATATTTTATTATAAATATATAATAAAATATGCAATTATTATCACACAACAAATAGCCGTCGTAAATCTTAAGCACATGACCGTTTGTCGATTTGATAAAAGATAAGGTAAAGATAAGATTGTTATAATCCAGAGTCAATGTCGCCTTGACATAGCGTTTCCTTTGTGATTACTACAAGTGTCATACACAACATACGATACGTTAACTACATAACCTACGTTAAGACACGAAACTCATTATTCAATGTATTCACGGTGCGTGTATCGGGTCCATCGTTGTAGGGAGAGGAGCTTCAACAGCGACTGGGACTTGCGACCCAGGTGTAGGTTTAAGGGACCCCTATCTAACGCGTTAAACGCTCACCACTACTGTCCAAGCTCCTCTCTCTACCAAATTTGAAAAGAATCTACTAGGGCTGCATTCGACGTACGATATATTGCGAAGAATTAGGAAAAAAAAACTGTTAATATGAAATTCCGTATGAAGCATGACGAAACTAACTCTACTAAGCGCACGTAACTAATTCTAAAATTATTATTATTATTGCATTAAATAATGAAATATGCGGTTTTATTTCAGTATTTTTTTTGTGTAAAATAACTGTGTTTTAAAAAGTAAAAATGTTCTATCACCAAAATATTTGTTTTTTTAATCTGGCTTATAGTAAAACATAATATATAATAGAAAATACGTGTGTGGTGATTTGTTTCCTGAGATATTAATCTTCTTGTCATGATGAACAAATGGATAAAATATACAAAGAATTGTGATTTATTATAATAGAAAATAAATATTTTCATATATGGCACCACTGAGATAATGTTAAACTTGTTTCATGTAAATAGAAAATCAGATTCATTAAAACAAATATTTAATTATTTACTAATACAGACAGATATATGACGATTTAATAAAATCGAACATTGATCTAGTACTAAATTTTTATTCAAAGGTTTTTGACCTTATATTTAAATATCATACCTACATTTTAATTTTGAAAACCTATTTGACCTTCATAAATTCTTAAGAAACTATATACAGGGTGACTGGTGAATTACTATCGATACTTGAGGACGTGATATTTGACGATCATATATGACAAAATAAAAATTAATATAACATAAATATTAATAAACTTCTAAGTAAAGTTAACCAAAAGTTATGTAATTAATTACGCATCGTATGAACACCCTACAGATTAGGTATACACACACACTCACACATACGCGTGCGGTGGCGTGGTGTTGTATCAGTACGCCGCCGCACGCGTCCACACTTGGAACATTTGGAACGTGTCAACACTTTATTTATTTATACGGAAATTTTGTCAAAAATTAAGTGCCTATTTTTTTTACATAATTCGAATGAGAATTATGTACCGAGTATTCTCCTTAAATATTGATAGTAATTCACCAGTCACCCTGTATATTATGGAAAAAACAAAACTTTATTAAAACTGACTATACTAATAATAACAAAATGTGTTTTAGTTTGTCTGTTTATAAACACTACATCAAGGCTGAAACTAAATTAATGAAATTTTTTACGACGCTTGATAGGAGTTAGAAGAATGACACGATGTTTGGAAATCCCATAAGGAAGTATATAAATCCAATAACTTGACTTTTTGGTTTTGTGTACACATTTTAAGATATTAAAGTTATTTAATAATGAACATATAGATTAACGTATATAAAAAATTCCCTCCGACCTTCTAAATTATTGATTCCTAAACATATTTTGTCAACTGGCAACTTTTATTATAACTTTTTGGCGCCAAAATTTTTCACCAACTAAACAACCACTATAACTTATCCTAGCTAACTGAAATTATGCATCACCCAAGTCTCTATAGCCCTTTTTTTTGGGTCTCTTACCGCCCTATAAGCCTGCAGTGTCCACAAGGAGGCGTTATAAGACACTTTGGGAAAACTAATCTAAATATCAAACAAACAACTTCTTTCGCGTATATAAAGACACTTCCACGTTCAGTAACGCGACACTCAACAAATTGACGTCTCCAGGCATTGAGACGCGAAATCGTAACGATATCCTTTAACAGAATTAATTACTTGATGCTATATTTAGAAACCAGAGCATATCTTATTTTAGATGCATCATAATTCATGTTTCTTTATTATTAGCTATGACAAATGTTAAACAATTATATATATACATATATACCACTATGCCCTCATATACCTAACCCAATTATATGAATTCCTCATCTTGTAGTGGCCACTATGATTTCAAATATATACTCTTTGGTTTATAATTCCAAATTCAAATTTATTATTTTATAGTATATATAGGATTGAATACCTTTTATTCAAGTAATTAATAATTATGTATGGTTAAAGTTATCAGGTGTCACCCGCATAACCACGTGCGTGGCCACCTGTGCTATAGCAGTCACAACATTGAGTGTCGGTTGGTATAAATAGAGGCGAGGGTACTGATTGAAAACATTCCCGATCGTGCCGTTGCAGGGATTGGACCTCTTCGAAATTGAGAATTCGTAATAAAGTTTACGAGATGTCCTTCAAAAACCCCAAATACTGGTGGAAAATAAACACATGCATTCGTGACGTCAGTAATGCTGACGTCACTATTTAGAAATAATGAAGTGGTTCTAAACCCGACATAAATATGATATAGGTATATCCGAATTTATGAATTAAAATGTGAATGGAAAATCGGAAGTCATACACGAACATACATAGATTTATTTAAATTTGTACCAACTCATGAAAATATTGGACTTTAAGTTTATAGGGACATATAGTTTATGCTTTTTCACACAAAAACTACGGGACGGATTTTGATAAAACTTTACAGCAATGCAGTTAAAACATCAGAATAATACACAGGTCATATTTTTCAGAATTCCTTATAATTCCCGCGGGTTACAGCATAACAGTTGTTTGCGTATGAAGTCCCTTGACACAAATAATGCATGTCGATGACGATTAATTATCATATGTATTGTTTAATATACTATGTACATTCCACTCAAACCTAATTCCGAAGTCCACAAGTTACAAAAAGATTCAAGATAAGTTTCTTAATGTAAAAACTATTTCGTTTGTCAGCCATATTGATACTTTTAATTTAATAACACGAACCACAAATGTTTACATTTCTTTGCTTTATTGTCTCACTCTCATGATTGTTACAATTTGATATTACTGTCATCTATCGTTGAATTATGAGTTTGGTTATATCGCGTTTCCAAGAGAACCTTTCCTAAGTCTGAGATAAAAATATCCTATGTTCTTTCTCAAGGTCAACTCTATCTCGGTACCAAAGTTCATTAAAATCAATTCAGTGTTTTAGTCGTGAAAGCGTAACAGACAGACAGACAGAGTTACTTTCGCATTTATAATTTTAGTAGGGATTGAATTATCAGAAATGCAGAGATTAAAAATAAATAAAGTACGAAAAGAGGTAATACACCAGTCGGTTCTAACTGGAATATCATTTTAAGAATTTGATAGAATTAAAAAAAATGCTATGACGTCGTAAAGAGCAATTAGCGATAAAAGATTTAACCTTTAACCTGAAATGAAAAAATATTATCAATCTAAGTATACATTTGATACGATATATGTACGTACTTACATAATGCTTCTGTGATTACGACGAGTGTTTTGTAATATTGCGTGCATAATCTTGATGTACTTATGTATGGGTAATTTTGAATAATATGCTATCTATAACCCTTAGGATGATTATGAGTCGTTTAGAAAGATTGTTTCGAGATTTTGCATTAGTCATTTATACGAAATATTCAGTCACTATATTTAAATTGCAATATTTATCAACTTAAGGGACTCTGTTAATCCAAATAATGATTAGATTTTAAACTATACTTCGATTTTTTTACCTATTAATAAATAATTTCCGCCCGCAGCTTCGCCCGCGTGGAGTTTGGTTATATCGCGTTTCGAAGAGAACTTTTCAAAAGTCTGGAATAAAAACTATCCTATGTTCTTTCTCAAAGTCAACTCTATGTCTGTACCAAATTTCATTAAAATCAGTTCAGTGGTTTAGGCGTGAAAGCGTAACAGACAGACAGAGTTACTTTCGCATTTATAATATTAGTAGGGATATCATCCAAGAAATCGCAGTCTATTAAACAACTGTCAAAAATTTAAAAATAACGTCAATAGAGTTAAAAGTTTAAATTGTCGAAATCATTGTGTATAAACAACGCGACAATTACTATTATTATTATTTTAAAATATCTAATCAAAATTTACATTAAATCACGATAAAAAACAACTAAACTCGTCATTATAATCTGTTGCGGAAGTGACGTATTGGGACAAATTTAATGACAGTGTGTCATAAAATTCGTCTTAATGTCACATAGAAGTTAGAACAATGTCATATAGACATACAAACGGAACATTGTTACAATAATATTATATGTTTATAAATTATATGTGGTAAATTTAATGCATCAGTGTCTTGAATGGTACGGATTAAATTATGTGTGCGCTCTTACAATGGTAAGTAAAACGGAATAATGAAAGAGATGAAAAATCTCATTATTTCATGTATTCACGGTGCGAGTGTCGGGTCCATCGTTGCAGGGAGAGGAGCTTCAACAGTGACTGGGACTAGCGACCCAGGTGTAGGTTTAACGGTTTTATTTGAAATATGAATTGGGAATACTGAAAAATAGTTTGTATATATGTATATACATATAGAAATAATATATTCAACAATATTCCTGAATATGTTAAGTAAGTAACTCTATATTGATACCTTTAATAAGATTCAAAAAAAATATTAAAATGTATTTAAAACAATTAAACATACATAAATGGTTTAGTAATTTTTGTTGTTCAAAAATCTTATACCTCTACTAAAATATTAAATAAATGACTTCAAATCATATCAAAAACAATACAAATAATTCAAACATTTATCATTGGTTACTAAACAGTAAATTTAAGCAATAATATTAGTACCCTTATATCACTGGGGTCACATGACAATGTTCTGTATCTATATTGTAAACAAATAATTGGAGTAATACCTAATTAGACTAGATTATAATGTAAATAACATTATTTAAATATTAATCCAGTATAAGATTAAGATTATACATGGATTAATGAATTTATTTTTGTAGAATTGATAATGATTGTATCAAATAACAAGTCTAGAATAGAAGTTACTACTATATGTTTAAAAATTAAACGACTTTTATTTCTAAATTCTAGTACAATAACATTTCTTTATTCTTGTATTATACTTTAATGTATAAATAGTTTTCATGTATTAAATGTTAAAATAGTATAAATAAAGTATTTTTTTTTATATCATAGGGAGCATGCAAGCAGGCTAGCCATCTGATGGTAAATGGGCATTGCCGCCCGTGAACACTCGAGGAGCCTCAAGGCACTGGAGTGTGTTGCCGGCCTTTTACTTTATATTTAATAAATTTCAAATGGAATATAAGATTCATTAATGTTGAATCACAATTAATTTTAAATACATTTTGATATCTAAATCTTAATTAATGAAAATACTTCATTTTTATGCTAGATGTATTAAATTTTTAATCTCAAAATCTTATACAAAAATGTATGAAATGAAAGGAAGTTAAAGCAAATATGTGATGTTGGGAGATAATTAACTTTTAAATATGTCCACCATTAAGTCTAATTGGTTTTCTTGGAATAAGAAACTATGAATTATATATAGACTTGTAAATATTCTTAACACTTAACACTTCCTAGTACAGTTTTGATGAAACTTTGGAAGATTATTTAAAATTAAATTTAAGTATAGACATTCATTTGATTTTATTGTTCAATGATACAAAATATTTTAAATTAATTAAATGTTTTATTCTGTGTTAATTAATGGGAATATAATTAATGTAATACAATTTTATTATAGTACAACATTATTGTTTTAACATTTTTCTTTAATTTATTCTCCTGATCAATTCAAGTCATGAGAACATTCTGGAGTGTTGATAAATATGTGGTAAAAGTATTACAGTTAATTTAATAAAATTAATCGTTAAAATTAAACAAATAGTTTTTTTATTATCGTATTAAATCGGTTAACCGATATTTATATACAAGCATTTTAACAATTAGAAAGTACAAAGACGGAAATCGTATACTTACCAAGGTATTCTGATAACCCAATCCCGCTTCATCATCAGATGTCTCCTCTTTCTTATTGATCTCCTTCATTATTATTGTTTCACGTAATGTAATTTTATCAAATAAACAGTTCAAACTTTATTGTAATCCGAACACAACTCTTAAAAACGGCACGCGCGAAACTTGTGTGAATAACTTTTTTTTTTTCAAACTTTATAAACTGGCCCCGGTTCACAATGTCCGTCCATTTATAACAGTTCCATTCATCGTCAAGTGTACATCACATGTATATTTGTAATTGAATAAATGCGATTCCATGCAAAATGCAAAGTATGAAACGACGCGCGCAAACGATACAAGCGACCGACTGAATCTAACGGCTGACAAGTCACAACTCAAAACTCGACTGTTGACAAATCATGATTCCGCTTGACAGTTCGACTTGTGCATTACAAAGTTCATTACGTGGTTAGCTGGCCCTGTCCCTGAACTAGAACTTATCTTTATCAAGATATAACAAATCCTATCTTATCCGACATCTTATTTAAATAAATTTTTACTGTATACGATTATATTAAACATATACTTAAATGTATTAGCGATATTACGTGTACCTTATCTTTATTTTATTTATACGTAATGACATATGAACTGTTGACGAATCACTATAGGTCATCGTATTGTGGAATTTATTAGATATAACTAAATAATATTTGAAGTTAATTTCTTGAAAGATCTTTACCGATAATGGTACTGATTTTGATAATACAAATATTCTGTTCTTTAAATCACACATTTCTGTACTAACGTCGGGCGATTGTTGATTTAATAAAACAGCAAAAAAAACTTAAATTGTTAGACCTCGAATATGATCTGTTATTTGATGTCTTACATAACCCAAGGGCGTTGAACCGAGTCGTTTTTATTATTCTGCACTAAAAATAATGATTCAGACTATTTTAACGATATTTGATATAAGCGTAATTACTTTAAAATATATATATATATATATATATATATATATATTTTTTTACATAATTCGAATGAGAATCATGTACCGAGTATGCTCCTTAAATATTGATAGTAATTCACCAGTCACCCTGTATATGTCAAGAGAAATTAATTATTGCAAATAATTTGTGCCGTTCAAGCATTCTTACAAGTGGAACGAATATAACTATTGTTAATATACCTCATTGCATCAGCTTTCTTTGATAATTTTAATTCGATTTGACTCTTTTTGTGTATACATGACCTCTGTAATAATAATCTATTTTTTTCATATGTCTAATAAAAAATATAGGAAGCTATATAAAGTTCAAACTGCTAACAAAGTGTTCTAACGAAGGACTTTGCCTGTAGTTTTACGTCACGTTCTAAGGTAAAATAGAGACTTAAGAAATAGTACATACTTGCTCAGTTTACTCTCGTTTTGGGAAAATAAATCATTGGTATTTTTGAAGCTATTCAAAAAGTTACTTCAATTTTAGATATCAAATGTCAATAACTTAATTTATTTTTGATATTGTATGCAATCGCGACCCATTTAACATTCCTGTGTCAATATTGTCGTATTTAACTTCGATGCACGACGTAGAGTGTAAATTTTATCTTCCAATATATTATGTATGTGGCCATTGTTATATGTCTTAGTATTAAGTATTGACAGACATAATTATGTTCTTTTTACTTATTTTTGCCAAAGTTATATGAAAATATAAGTCTTTTGGGCATTCCTTATCTGTTTTTTGTCTACTTATCTGTATTCTTGGTACTTTTTTGTCCGTCTTAACTTCTAGACAAGGTAATAGAAGTTGTATTCGGCACAAGCTCTGCGAATTCGTTTTTATAACGTTGTTTGTTGCGGTATTCTTGTTTGCGTTCAAATATCCAATCCATGCACAAAAACAACGCCTTTCACCATACTAAGTTCTCTTCTAAAATATGTTAGGATATTTACTTCTGTAGTAAATTTGCAAGTTATGTAGGTAAGTATGTTTATTTCCAAAGACGGTTGATGTCAGGCAGGCGGCCGGTCGTAAAAACAATTAGCCAGAACTATTCACGACATTTAAATGAAACTAATATTTTCCGATTTTACTTCACGGGCAGACGAGATGTTGTCTGCCCGTAATCACGGTTGCTGCAAAGTAACCGAAACGTCGGGAGTATGTAGTTTCTAATCAAAAATAAACCGCGAAGTAAAATCCGAAAATATTAGTTTCATTTAAATGAGTACTCGCGAAAATCTTAGATCTCATTATATTCACGACATGTAAGGCAGACCCTGGCTAAAGCTGGGAAATAGCAAGGCAGAAGAAGAAGGAGTAGGGACAGTATTTTGTCCAATATATTCAAGTATGCCACATGTCTTGTAAGTGTTTCCTTATTTTATCAAATACGGTAGCACTTGAAGATAAGTGCGATAAGATTGAAAAGGTTATTGTTATGGTTTGTATTTGAGTATAAGTACACAAAAGATTAAGGTTTTTAAAGAACTTTTTTAACTTAAATATTGATTTAAATATAACTTAGGTATATGAGAAATGAGATTTAAGTCTTAAGCTTGATCAGACGTTCTTAACGCTGTTTATTATTTAGAAAGTAAATAAAATTTAACCCCTTACCGCATACGAAACCATATATGGATGACCAAGTTCACATTTTTTTTACAAGCTACTGGTATGTCCGATTTTTAAAATTTAACCAACAACAGATCCGGAATTTCATGGTGAATCGGAATGTAATTAACTCATTCATGTCAAATGTCAGCTGTCAAATATTTTTAAAGTTATGTTGAGCGCGTGCGGCGGAGCAGGTGCAGCGAAAAAAGTGTAATTTTTAATTTAAAAAAAAACATATCAAAAAGGTGAGTAAACGGTTGAAAAAAATACCACAGTATTCTTTTATCTTTCTTATAAACGGTGAATGTTTGATTTTTGCTTTGTTTTGCATATTTCGACGTAATTATCTACTTTTTCAAAATTGCCATATTTGGCTTCGTATGCATTATGGTCAAAAGTGGTACTGTCATATTTGGCTTGGTATGCATTTAAGGCTTCTTTCTTTTTTGTTCTAGAAATGGACCCAGCACGCTTTTATGGCACTGCAAAGCATGTAAACATCATTCCAGGTGATGGTGACATTAGTGACGATGATGTTGATTCGGATTGTGACGATAATTGTAATATTGGCTCCATTAGTTTAACTCCTAAACGACATATCATTATACCGGAGTCAGAATCAGATTTTTCTTCTTTTTTTTTCTTTCAGCCTACGTTGGAAGTGAACCCACAACAACAAAGCGGCGTTACGTTCGCCAAGATAAAGAATATGTTTACATACCTTCACCCCAAGCTGTAGATGTTTATAACCAGCATATGGGAGGAGTGGATTTACTAGATTCTATGCTGGGTTATTATAGAATCCATTTGCGGTCTCGTCAATGGTACAAGAGGATTTTTTTTCACATGGTGGACATGACACTTGTCAATGCTTGGTTGTTAAGGCGCCGAATCAATGCTGACTCATACATGCCACTTTATGATTTCAAACTGGCCGTTTCCGAACATTTGCGTAAAGCAGGAAAAGCAGTTATGACCAAGAAACGTGGTCGTCCATCGAGCATTGTTGGAACTCCGACATCCAAGCCGGGGTGGCACTCCCTCCCGTATTCCTGAATCTCCAGTTCCCGCAAAAAAGACACGAAAAACGCCAGCTAGGCATCAAGACTTGCCTTTGGCGTCCGTGCGTACCGATGGGATTAGCCATTTTCTGATTTGGAAGAAGAATGCCCGACAAATATACCAAAATTGTTCTAAATTTCGTTCTTTTACATTATGTGAAAAATGTAATGTTTATTTGTGCTATAATGACAAACGCAACTGTTACAAAGAATTTCACGAGGAATAAAATACTTTACACGTAAATGCATACGAAGCCATATTTGACCGAAGCGTATATGGCTAGAATGCATACGAAGCCACATATGGCGTTGATTACTAACTTTTGAATTATAAGCTTATATTTTTTTTTGTTGATTTGATCTCACTAATTAAGCTACAATAAACACATTTTTGCCAAAAAAAAAATTTATTTCATCTCTTTCATAATTCATGCAGCAAGGGGTTAAGTAGTCACAAACAAAAACAATCTATTATGTCTGTTTGTTAAAACCTAAATTTAGTTGAAGGCCTTATTACCAATATGAAAGGTAACATTTTACAATTGCATAAATGTAATGTTTGGAGAATATTAGAGATAACTGCATATTATGCGTTTATTAATTATATAGCACACATTATGATTATTTACAAATATATATGTATAAAAATTTAAGAACAAAATAATAGTAATGGGATTTTCTTACTTTCTCTTGAGTTACTTTGCTACCAATCTTTACGCTTTAGAGCATAAAATATGCTAGATTAATACTAGTTATAGCACGTTGACCTTTTAGCCTTCTATAAAGATGGTACATTCAATGATTTAGCTTAATTTTTATGCAAGCTGTATTCCAAAGACGACATCAAGGCATTCAAAAATTACATATTTGGTATTAATGTATAAAATGCTATAGTAATGAGTTTATCAATTGATATAACTTATTCAAAGAGTTTGAAGTATACCTCTTTGCTTTTCAATGTTCAAGACCTGATAAAACAAAAATTATCAAACTGGGAGAATTTGATAAATAAAACAAATTTTAACATAACGAAGATGTAATTATCAACTGTATAATAAATTAATTTGATTGCGAAAACAACACAAGTGGACCAAATAAAATAAATCATACATATACTTATCTACGATTTAAAATTATTTGCTGAAATTTTTCTAATCTAATAACAAGTTATTTCATATAACAATTACTTTTACTGAACAAAAATAATGCTTACTTGAATTATTAATTAATAAACATAGTTTATTTTTGTATATTAAAATCAATAAGTTTCAAATGTCATGAGAAAGAAACATTAAAATATTTGAGCAATGTATTTCTTTTATATACCAAGACTTATTTAGTGAGTCATATAATTTTAATTGTCTACTAATTCACTGGTATCACTCTATTATATTCTACTTTCAATTAAACCCACTAAAATATGTATTGCGATTTAAGTATCAGATAACACGAGCTAACCTTTATTGCAAATTGTTTTAATAGTTAAAATGATTTCGTAATTTAAACAGTATTGTGAGTATAGGAAATAAAAATGGCCATGAATTAATATATAAAGTATACATATTGTTAGCGGGTTAATAAAAGTTTTTATAGATGGGTTAATCTATATATAATTTTAAAAATTATAGTCCAATGTTTTCTGTACGTAATAGCGAGCTTAATTAAATTTTGTTCTTATTATTTCTGCTATGTTTTTGGGAATGTAATCTTCATATGTGAAATAAGTGTTTCGTGTCTACTATGGTTTCAATTATAAAACATACCTATCTTTTTTAACATCTCTTTTATACCGAAGAAAATATATATTTTTTTTCTATACATGATAGTTGTTGTCTTAAAGAACAAAGCAATTGTATGATACATTGTCTCTATAAAAATAAATCCTAATCCGACTTTATTTAAATAATAATTTCGTTTTGTACCTTCAGCTATTATTACAGCCTGCAACGACCTTGACGAAATTGTGATAGGTATGAGGCAAAAAATATTCCAGGTATACAATGAACTATTGTGGTCATTACAAAAACATCTATTTGTGCAAAATTTAGAGTAAATTATATGAAAAATAAATTATCTTTACTATATACTAAGATAACTTTTGGATATCTGTCATTTTAATGGATTCTTAAAACAGTTAAAGTAGAACAATATTTTCAGATCGACCTTGTTTATATTTGCTAAGCTATCATTTTATTTTTAACTCTAAAGATATTTTTAAAGAAACTGTATTGAAGAGAAGAATTCTTTCAT
This sequence comes from Danaus chrysippus, assembly GCA_916720795.1. Taxonomy (NCBI): domain Eukaryota; kingdom Metazoa; phylum Arthropoda; class Insecta; order Lepidoptera; family Nymphalidae; genus Danaus; species Danaus chrysippus. The sequence goes on along the minus strand of CAKASE010000065.1, from coordinate 1,742,508 downwards.
AATGAGTTGAATCTGTCAATATAGTTTAATTAAATGCATACTATTAAATATCTACAAAATAACAGTGTGTTAACAATTAACAATCACCTACCGTATTGTACAATAAATATAAACTTAAAAGTACACTATGATCAACAAAATATCTCTTCCGATTAACAGCTTTGTAACAAAAAAATATGACGTCATATCATATATATATTATATAAATCAGATGTATTGCGCGAATTGTATCCAATATGTTGCATTTAACACTGCGAACAGAAGTGGGAAGAATACTCTTGAAAATCGGTCGATGCTGACCGCTCTCATTCGCGCCTTAGCGGCCTCTGCTGGTTCCTGGACACCAGAAATATACATCAGCTCGTCTCCATACTTGCCTCGTGATAAATACTTAATTTATTATTATAAAGAAACATTTTTTAGACTAAAGTGCAGTTTTTTAAGTCTAGCAACACTAAAAAAACGCATAACGGTTATTTGAAATTTAAATCCGTGCGTAGTTTTTAATTTCAATGACTTATGAGATATTAAATTGTGAATATATATATCTAATATCTATAAATGAAATATACATAATTTATACTTGTTATTTTTAATAAAGTATGAGTATGAGTATTTAAATTTCTTGCAATTATGATTAGTGTATATACTTATGTATCACTAAAATACTATAGAAGAATTAAACGAAAACATATCTAGGGAATATTTAAATTTACGAGTGTACTCGACAAATTAAGGAGCAGTTACGACTTAAAGAGAGATATTAACATGTAGATAAAAATAGATTACAACTTACAAGAACATAAAATAAAATCCTAATTTATGACACAATAAAGAATTTAACATAATTGACATTGGCGATATATTTTAGAAATACAAAGATATTGAATTAATAAAAATAAACCATTATTAAATAACCCTTCATGATAACACTAAAAAGTCCCGAATATATCTTAATGATTGTAAAAAATCATTGAGCTTCTTTCAGTACATCTTTCTAAGACAGATTTTCTTTATTTAAGTTATCTATTGCTTGTCTCTTATCCCTACTGATGGTAAAAAGATGTGGGTTTAGAATTTAGATGGCAACCGCATCATCTTAATAAAAACTTATTTACTCTTTCTTTCAGGATTATGGAATTGTAAGTCTTAGGGAACTTACTTATTTTCTCTATGAAAATGTTGCGATCCTTTGCTATGCTCATATAGATGGCGTAAGTATATACTTGGTCCTTATTATTTTATAATTGGACTATTAGTAAAGAGTGGAACTCAACTAAAATACGATATTTGTATAAATATATATAAACAATGATTACATATAAAATAATGATTGTGACATGTGTTTATTTTAAGTCGCCTACATTGTTTTTGAATGAATCACCTCTACATTAGATAAGATAAGGTAACTAAGATCAATCTTTTATTTCTTTATAAACACGAAAATATGAGCAATTAAAATTTGAATAAATTACTAACAAACACGAATTTAATTTAGATAAATTTACTTTCTATTTTAGTACAAAAAAATTGATGAATACTTTATTGTTTCCTGTACTATTACTGACTTAGAAAAGAAATAAGATATATCTATTACTTTATTTATTATTTATTAATGAAAATATTACCGTCATTTAAATTTTAAACAGTTATCAGTCCCTGTTATCAAGAAATAATTCGTTTACAACCTCGCGGCACACTTTCACTTGCTAATTAATCAGGTTACTTGAAAATCTGATTATTTGTTTCAGAAAACTTACTAAGAGTGTCAGAAAGAACTTCAGCGTATACCATCAATAAATCGCCGATATATTTGCATCAAAACTGATTTGACAATGGAAACTCTGAAATGTAAGTGTTAATTACTCTACTCGTTATATGAGAGCATTCTGTTAAATAGAATCAGAGCATTAAAAGAAGGTATATAGCTTTGAATACTGAATACATATTTGATAAGGAAAATAATAAAACAATGAAATAAAGTGTTCTCAATATCAATAGTTGCAACCGAAGTTATGATATGAAGGAAAATATATTTAAAACTATAGTGTTTTATTATTGTGATTAAATCTAGGTTATGATTATCTAACCTTAGGTTTACCGCCTCTATCATCAAGGATGATGTTGACGAGGCAGTACTCCATCAGCGCCATGAAGACGAAACTGAAAATAATTGTTATAGAAAAAAATATGAGCACTTAATTTTACCATTACACGCAATTACGTACACCCACAAAAACATTTTAATTTGTTTCTTTATCAAAACATTATTATAATCATTTTTTTGTAATACGAATGTGAACGTAAGATAGCATTATTATGGAAATATGATTTCTTTCACTAAATATAAATGTAGGACGGCGTGGAAAAATTTTAAGATTAGTCTTCAATTAGCTTACAACTGCTTTAAGAAGTAATGACATATGTCTTAACTTCTATAAGTCTTCCTTAAAGATTTACATGACTTAAACATTTTTACATTTACACATACATATTATAATATGAAACCTCCATACGATATTTTCTTTCACCGTTCAGAACCGGACGTAGAACATCATAAACACATTTCTTGCAACCGGAGATCGAACCCGAGACGTTAATGAAAACCGCTAGACAATCGTCAATACACAAAAAGTCAGTTGAATTTATGAATGGAAGAAATTCTTTTTATTTAGGAGATAAGGTAAAATGAAATCCAGAAGCTTGGAATGTGCCGTTATCTCAATAATTACTAGCGCCATCTCGGGATAAACAAATACAATAGCAATTCATTGTTTAAATTAAGAAATAATATTGATTATACACTAATTAATATTGTATTTTTTCCTTAAGCTTTTTACTGATATTAAAGGAATATTATTCTTTAGTACTACACAGAAATATTAATGGTTTAATAATTTTTTTTTATAATCTTTTTAGTTAGCGTAATTATATTCGGTTATTAATTAATTATTAATTCTAGTCTCTATCGCGATAGAAAGTTTAGTGTTAAGGTTTATTATTACGTGGATATCTTTAAGGTGCTTTGTGTATGGTCATTTTGAAGCATCATATTACAGCCCATAATCACATTGGTCTCCGGTGTTAAATTTTGAAAGAACGGTATAAAGTTGTCGTGAAATTGTTGGTGATACATCTTCATATTGAGATTTCTATTAAATGCTGCAAGTTTTCCCAGTATATTAAAGGTATTCTGCATAATATATTAAGTTTCCTGTCATCCATACGTCCTTCGGCAATTTCCTTTACGTTTGGAGAATATAAAGTTAAGAAACACTATGTGTATGTATGTATGTATGTGATTTTGGACGTTACGTGCTCAGTATTCTATCAAAATCTGTTCACATTTAATATTTATCCAATAGCAATTATGAGGAGCGGTGTACTCCATGTAATTAATCGAATTGGACTTGGTTAGGTGCTTGAAAGCTATGGAAGCAGGCTGTAACTTATTTTGAATCTGGTAATAATTTATTCTTTTTTGTAACTTTGACTGAAGAACGCTTAATTGTCATTTCATTTGTTGGAAGTTGATAATAAAGTCGTAGTTAGTAAACGCACTATGGCATTGGCACTATGTCTATGCAACCTTTTCTCGAGAACACCCAAAGTATAGCTAAGGAAACATAATCACAGGCAAACTGTTGCCATCACTTACTATTACACTTTTTGTTACTAATATCGTGAATCTTTTGTTTTTAATTTTAAGATATATAATATAAGTTTTAAAAGCATTTTTTTATTATTATTATTTTATAATTGGCAGAAAAATTATTAAATCGTTCGCCTATTTCCAAAATGACAGCAGTTTTATAAACCATAGACTTTACATTTGTATTTGATATGCAAGAAAACAAAATGGCGCCCTTAAACTTAACTGTTGAGGAACTTTAGTTTCAGGTATTTCTTCACTGGTATTGTTAGTGAAGATTCAAAAGGTTCTAAAGCTATAAGTAAGACTTAAGAGCATTTCACAATAACTATCAAGTATACTCACACAGTGCATACCGACATAAAGGCGTCCACAGCTTTAAGATAGGAGACGGGAGGGAGCTGTGCTTGAGACTTGGCGTGCTGGGTTGAGAGAGTGAGGAGTGACGTCACACCCAGCGTCACACGAGCTGGCGCTGCGTCAGGCTTGATCCAGAATGATACCCACTTGGAATGAACGATTATAAGTGTTAAGCGAAGATATACCATTAATATATATTTAAATCGTATTAATGTACTTTACAATTTATCATTAATCTGGACAGATTTTTAATTTAAATTATTATTTAACTATTTAACCCTGTTAAAATCTCTAGAGAAATTTCAAACGACGAATTGAGTATTGTACAATGATATCACAAACATTAACAGGACTATTCACTATAGTTTCGTCAATTTCTTTAAAAATATGAGTATAAAAGAAAAAATAAAATTAATAATTGAATTAAGTTTCTTTCATTCAGATTACATCTGTTTTTGATGTAGGACAGTATCATGTATTAACAATAGTGCGGTCAATCGACGTACATTCATTCCAATATCCACAATAATTGTATGTCATGACAAAACCACAACATTAACTGAAATAGTCATATTATTTTCAAACATTATTCAATATGAATAGAAACATTCATAGTTTTGTTCGATTATTTTCTTTCTGTCGTATGTATTATATATTTATAGGGCGTCACCTGTATTTAGTTTTACTTTTTTTTAAATAAATATCAGAGGTTAATTTCATATAATAATGGAATAATCTTAAAATTCAATCATCATCATCATCATCAGCCTATCAGAGCCCACTGCGAAGCCAAGGCTTCTTCTCACATGGAGAAGGTTAGAGCATTAATCACCACGCTTGCACAAGACGGATATTGAATTTAAATTAATTGGATTAAATTCAATACTACTTATCAAATAATATAATGGCCAAAATTTCTAATTAGAAAAAATGTTAATAATATTTATAAATATAACATTACTTCAAATTAAAAAAAAATCGCATAAAATAAAATGTGGTTCGTTCGTTGCAATTGGTTAAATAAAAATTTTCAACAAATTGTTGCTTGTTCCTTTGTTTGGTACATCCCTGAATGTAATATAGTGCAATTACACCTTAACCCCTTTTTTTGAAAATTTTGACTCTTTTAAGTATATAATACAAATATTACAATTTTTCTAAAATGGTTAAGAAATAATTAAGTTGGAAATATATTACTTAGATAATATACAAATAAAGAAATCTCCACCTTTTTGTAGTTTTAAAGGAAAACGATGGAACCAAAACCCGCACGGTAAACTCATCGAATGTTGAGAAGTTCGTCTCATGCTATTTTCTATTAACGGACTCTATAAAAACCCTTAATCGTAATGTACGACTATTACCAGAAAACGTGGCACATATTTTTTTTTGTCATTTTCTCAACTTACCGACATAATAACAATAAGGCAGGTGGGTATGTACGTGTTGAACAAGTGGTACCCAAGACGACGCTTCAGTTTAAAGATGACCTCCAAACATGTGAAATTACCTTAAAAGAATAAATTATATACATATATAGTATAGAATTTGAATCAAATTGATGTCAAGATCGAACTCATTAATCTTTAGTCAACTACAAATTTTGACGTAAATTTTGAGATTAAGTAAATCCCAGGTAAAGATCACGATAATCCCAGTGTGGACATTATAAAGAAATTTTATCTCTTGGTACCTTGCGTTTGAGATCAAGGTAATAAAGCTAAATAGCCTTTTATTGGACTTAGCTTATCCGTGACATGGTTAGACAATCCTTTTGAAATGTCTTTGGATATTAGCTAGATAATAGCACGAGAGTAAAGAATTGAGCCCAAATATTGTTACAAAAAATAATCACACTAGTGGAAGTTATAGCCAACGTTTGTACTGTAAATGGAATAATCTGATTGTAAATAATTTTGCATCTTCTCCAAATAAATTTAATAGTAGCTTTCCAGTAATAAAATGACTTAATATTTTATATCGGCTAACTGTAGTTTAAAACCTGACAAAAACTAAGATATCCAGATGCTATAATTGAACCTACCAGTAGAATAAACCTGAGTGCAGTCAGCTGTTCTATTCTGGACCAGCTCCAATTGTGGAAGTTCAATGTTCTCGTCAACCACCAATGGAACTTCAGGATCCCACTGGAAGATCAGGTCATCTGTCGTGTGAGACACTGGAATTGGTTTAATAGTTTTAATAAAAGAACTCTTGGGCTTTTATTTGGCTTTGCTACTGCCACCTTTTCAAAATTCGTCTTTATTTCATATTTGCAAAGCCTTATACATAACTCTATACCATTTACATTAAGTGTCTAAGATAGTAATAGATAAATAAATGCATTTTATCGTCAAGATCGCCTTTGGTGCAACACTTGTATATGCAAAGAAGATAACATACACGATAATAGGAGATAAGATACAAGCTGTTTCAAAAGTATCACAAAATTTACAAGCCATACTCTAACGAATGGTTGCCAAATATAAACATAATTCTTGGGACAAGATGAAATGAAAACAACTAACGAGCGTGGTCCCCAAACAAGGTCCCTCGGAATAGCTGTGAAGAGCGCCTTACCTATTTATGGACCTGGGCACTTTAAACGCGAGACTCAATCGTGTCCTTCACGATGATCACGATAAAAACTCGCTGACATCAGAGGCACTGAGCGGCGGTGAGAGCACTTGGCCTACATTTTACGAGCTACTTGAGAAATCAATTTTTCTGTATCGCCCCACAAACTTTACCTACCCTTAAGAGCTTTAAAATGTCTGTCGATGGAGCACCTATTGTTGAAAATATTTTTATTTTTATTCTCGTCTCGTGCGTACATATTATTGATTCAAGATGTAGATTTCCGAGAAATGAAACGCTATTATGATTTCTGACTTTCAAATAATGATCGAAAATAACAATATTTTTTTTATATAAATTCATTGGTCTCCAAGAAAACCGTTACATTTCAAAATGTTTCTCTGGTGAAATTTTTTAAGGCGAAGTACTATCATTGAACTTTATGATACAAAAATTCTGGAATGAGAATTAATTTAATAAGTCAAAATAACCGCTGTGTAGTTTAGTGTAATTAAAAATCAAAATCATCTTTAAAATTCGAATTGCATTTGAGAAATGAAATGAATAATAATAAAGACAGTTTTATCATATAACTCATAAAAAACACTTCTGAGTACATCATAAAAGTATTAATAATAAAAAGATAAATTTTATGCATTATATATTATTTAATATCTTGCCCTTGACAATGAAACATTAAAATGATATTTATTTAATCTTTATTCCGAATATATACCAAATTTATTTTATATGTATACTATCATCTGTTGTAGAGGAATAATATTTCAACCTATATTTTTTTGTTTACATAAGACAAGCACATTATGTATTAACTAAACGATTTAAATCTTCTCTAAATTTTTTTTCTATAGTAATCCTTTAACGAAAATTTCGTTTTTTTATTTCAAAGTTTTGCATAGTTACTAATGTTGATTAGTTATTTTCTGAGCTATTAATAGGTCTGGATTTCAATAACTATTTGAGATGTTCATATAAGCGTTTTTTAATACATTATAAAACTCAAAGGGCTCAAAGGCGTTGAAAATTGGACGTCAGTGTCGGAGAGTGCCGTCGAGACGAGTTGAGCTGACACTTGTGTCGACACTCATCCTCAAATTAACCTGATTTATAACAGAACAGACATTAAGACATAATTGATTAATTTGAATGTCACATGCGGTATATACTGAAGTACATAGTGTACATTCTGCCTAAAAGCAGTTGTTCTGTTTTCATATATATATAGTAAATACAAAAGTGCATACAAAGTCGCTGGCCAATGTCGTGAAAATTTTGTGTTAACCTTTGCCCATTCAAACTCCGAATTCTCTATACATTATAAAATCTTGATTTTAAACCGCATGGTGGTGATTTTTTGAACTTCCAACCATCTGAATGATGTGTATGAAAGTTTTGTAGCGATAATCGTTTGTGGAATGTAGTTCCAGGTATTAATTCTTGTAATTTCTTATAAGACTCTTTCATAATGTTACTAAGAAAGCATAGTAACTCCCCTTTACGCTTTTCCAATCTGTTAATCAGTTTCTATCCTAAAGGCTCAGTGCTGAATCGGGTTCCCGTACTTTAAGAAGAGAACTGTAACATACATGCTATCTTAGGCTTTGTAACATTTCAATCGTTGGGAGTGCAAAAAAGTACTGCTTTGATCTATTCAGGACACAAAACTACTTAAAAGCTAGATAAGATTTATCTCATACTTGTAAATAGTCACTTATTTTTAACTGTACTTTGTTAAATATATTGATGCTGTAGTTATAGGTAAGGTTTCAATGTTTAGGTAATTTTAATTGTACATATATCAAAATAAAGTCCTAAGTCCTCACTAAAATACTAAACGCTACGTATACTTTTATAGATTGAGTAAATAAATTAACTGACAAGTAAACTATGAAAAATTCCAACTTTAATAATGTTAGGGTGACAGTTACTTAACCCATTTTCGACATGTACGTACAACCAGGAGTATAATACAAGTGCCCTTATAATGAGTTCGTAAATAACGAATACTTACAAAGTTTTCGAGAACATTCTTTGACGACGATTAATATGACAGTAACAATACCTAATTTATTTAATCTAAAAATTTATTTAATATCTTTCATACAGAAATATAATTACCTTTAAAAGAGCTCTCGAAAGAAATTATTCATAACTTAAAGCAAAATTAATTTGTTGGTAAATTACGAAGTCAACTGTACATTAGTTAAAACGCCTGAATTAACTGAACCGAACGCCTACGCCGCAAACGTTTTTGCCTTTTAAAAATCAAAGGCGCCCGACATATTATTCATGAATGTATTTTTTTATATTAAGTTTTTCAGAATGTCTAATTAATTAAGAGTTTTACCTAAACCAACCGAGTCTTTTACAAACCTTTTTTATAAAAATAATAATATAGGTCGTCAAAAAAATCTGTTTTGATGAAAATGCAGGCTATGTTTAAAATATCAAACCATATAAAATTCAAATCATGCCTGTACTAACTATAAAAAGACTTATATTATAACAAAAATCTGACTAAAAATGGGACTGCGTCATTGTTTTATGACGGCCTCTGACAAAAATTAAACCAATTTAATTCGTCTTCATGTAAGGAAAACAAAGTAAAGATATGATTCTGATGAAATGACCTACATCACTGTAAATAAAATTAATAAAACGAAACAATCCATAACCATACACATGTATAGCTGTGGTCGTTGAAGACGAGGTAATAAGTTTCAAGAGACATAATTGCACGCAAAACACTCGTATTGTACATTCTCAACTGGTTTTTAACCTACATTTATAATACAAATTAATTAAACCTAATTAAGTTATTTTTTCAACGACTTTATAAATATTTTGCTTTAGTTTTCATGATATAATGATATGTTATATAAATCTAAATAGGATTGTTATGACTTATGACAGCGTTTGTAGGTTTGAAGATTAAATGAGTTTGGGATTGGAAAGTTCTGCTATAAGGACATACTTTATATATATATATGAAGAAGATTTTAATCTATAATTGTTAAATAAATGGCGTAGACTAAGTCCAAAAAAATGCTCCTTTTACTATGTATCTAAAATCACGAAGATTTGACAATTGACAATGTTGTTTGATCTGCTAAACTTCAGTGCACTTCGACGTCGAAATTGTTTGATTCAGTTATCTTTGGCTTGAATAAAATCACTAGTTAAGTACAGAATTGCACAATAAAATCTTTCCTGTAACCCTGTCAGTCAAAATCATGAACTTTCTAGTCTTAATGAAGTAGATAGACCAAGCTGTAGGCTTAGGAGGTTGTGGTTGTGGTAGAAAATGCGATAGAAGCACTAGAAAACTATGTAGCACATATAATAATTTTATATCTTCGGACATTTCTCATCTATTTTGTGTGTCTTGTTTAAATATTTAGGGTTTTAATTAAAAAAATGCTTCATATCTTTGAACTGGTCTCAAATTTACGAATCTGTGATATTTTTGTGCCAAAACTGAGTTTATTATTCTATATTTCAAATTTGGTATCCGAGCAGACGGTCTACCTCATGGGAGGTAGTCACCGTCGCTCAGGGACCCCTGAAACATGAGGAATCTTGGGGATGCTTTACCGTCCTTGATTGTGTAAGGGGGTTAGGAAAGAGTTTATTGTAAGATTTTAGAATATATTTTATTATGTTTTGCTGATTATCTCTTGTATTAATAAAAAAAAAAATACGACGCGACGACTATATGACTATAGGGTTCACTACCAATGCAATTTGTTAACAATATGAAGGAGATAAGCAAATCTAACTGATATATATTTGATATAAATAGATATGAATGAGCATTTAATGGCAAATTGTATTTCTAGTTAAGAAGCGACAACCGGCCTGTTTGAATTTCTGTAAAGAAAATATGATGGGAAAAAGCTAAAAAACTACACAATTATTTTCATAAAATAGTTTACTTTAATCCAAAAATCGTGTGTAAGTATCGAATGAAAATTACGTTTTTTGGTAATTCTTAATTAATTATTATTCGTGACGTCATTTGGCTTTATTCAAACATTCATCAAGGTTAATTTTACTGTAATTAATGAAAATAAACAAAATAATCCGCATGGAAGAAGTGAAACTTCGTAAGGTGGAAGTGAACTCATATTGTTGCTTTAAGACAAACTTTATAAATATTGCTTACAATTCACAATTGAACTACCGAGTTACTCACATTCCGTCTCTTTCTATGTATTACGTTGGACGTTTTGCGTTGAACTTTTAACGCCACCTTGTTAAAGTAGCATTAGAAGTTTCACTTCAAAAATACCGTTTTGTTATCGCATAAAAATTAAATTAAAAGTAACTATTATTAAAGAAATCTATTTATGTGCAAGCGCAAAAGCGATTAAATATTAAAACTACACTCACAGCTTTCCATTTGCAGCTTGCATTCTTGTGTGTCGTGAGGGTAGATGAGGAAGTTCATGGCACAGCTCAGCTTCAGAGTCAACTTCACCATGTAAAGTATGGTTTTATCCTTGTACAGCCACACGTAGTGGTTAGGTATGGTCATAGTTTGAAATGTCACAGACTTAGCGTTTTTGAAGAACGAATCCGGACGCCACATCTGTTTCAACCAGTCCACTTCTAGTAATCTGCGATGTTAGAATACATAATGTATGTAATATATATATAATAAAAACATAATAATTAAATATTATATAATTTCACATATATATGTTTAATGAATTATTGATAGCAGTGATGGCATTATTGCAACAAAAATCATATTACTTGTATTTAAATATAATATATAGTAGAAAATTAAAGATAATCAAATAAAAGTATGGGTAAGACATATATTATATACCTAATAGTTTCCGACATGTTTATCTTAAAAACTTAGTAGTTATTTTCGTATTATTGTAGTATAGAAATATTCCATTTCACATCAGTATTATTATTAATTTAAACTGATTATATTAGCTATAACTTTATCTTTCTCCGTTAAAATAGTTACATGTTAAATGTCCAAAAAAGATAATAAAAACTGCGTCACCAAAACCAGTAACTAGAAATCTTCCAAAGCATTTAAAAGATGAAGTACTTTAAGGAAAAATCGGAAGCTACAATAAAATTTGACATCAACTTATTCTATTGAATAGTAGTAAGTTTATTGTATTGAATAGTAGTAACTATTAATGTTATACAAGACAACTGACCTGTATTCTGTCGTCATATTCTCCGGTAGCCTGAGCCGGAAATCTTTCCACGTTTGAGCGAAAAATATGTCTGCGGCGTAAGTCTAGAATGTGTATGTGAGAAAAAATAGGCCTATGAAATATTCATACTAATTCATGGAGTATAATAATTTTTGCAAATATACAATATATAATTCTTATATTTATAATATAATGAGTTATATGTAATATATTGTGATTTGATTTTAATGATATTTTTTATAAATATAATGACTAACATCTATATAAAATTGTAAGACTTATTTTTCCTTAATGAAGAAATAATCTGTATAAAGTTAAAAAAATTAAACTTTTTTATATACATTTGGAGAATCTTCTATATAAAATTTTATAATATTTAATTTGTATAGTTATTTTTTGGTAAAGTTTCTACGGTCTCTTGAAAGGATTAATGTTGTTTTATTTAGTAATTGCTAACATTATATAGCAGATATAAAAAGCAAGTGTTTACTTATATACTTGTAAATAGCATTTGAATTAAGATGTGCTTATTTTTTGTGTCAGAGATATTTGAATACCAAACAGTTCTTTTGACAAAATTACTTCAAAGCATACAACCTAGATTTTACAAGTACTTTTGAAGCCCTTCGTTTGGGAATGCAAATCTAGCGAATAGCGACAACTGGGGAACAACTCTTTTTAATTTAACTAATGTATTTAAATGAAACTAATATTTTTCGCATATATTTTTGAAAAAAACTGCATGTTTCCGATGTTTCGGCTACTTTTCAGCAACATCTTTTTTTTTTATTTTTTTTTTTATGGGAAAGGTGGCAAACGAGCCGACGGCCCACTTGATGGAAGGTGGTTACCGTCGCCCATAGACATCCGCAACATCTATGTTACGGATGCGTTGCCAACCTTGTTTTTTAGGGAAAGGGAGGGGCGGGAATAAGGAAATGGTAGGAAAGGGTGAGAATAGGGAAAGGGCAACCGGCTCTCTCACTCATCGAACGAAACGCAGCCATTAAAGGCTACTTCACGCCGATCTTCTGTGAGAGGGTGGTACTTCCCCGGTCGAGCCAGCCCATGTTCGAGCTGTAGTAACTGACTACAGCTAGGCTCTACCACCTATAAATCTCGTCTCCTCTGCTTGTGATCACGGTTGCTGAAAAATAGCCGAAACGTCGGGAATATGTAACTTTTATAAAAAATTAAGTCGCGTAATATATCCGAAAAATATTGGTTTCATTGAAATGAATCAAACTCGCGAAAATCTCAGATTTCATTATATTTAACTAGTATATTACTATCTTATGGTTTTGTGACTATTTTAGTAGTCAGATAAAGGTACCATTGAGTTTTCGTCGATCGAGTCCAGCCCCATGACTGTCACGTGGAAGTTGACTATAGTAGGCTGGTCGTCCTTCTTCGGAGGTCTCATCTTGTCGTAAAGACGAGGGTCATCAGGCAGAAGATCTTGGAAGGCCACCAGCGTTGACCTTTGAACGAATTAATGAGGCCAACAATGAATAAAAATTTCCCACACTTCATTATCTCAAACACTATAAAAAAGGTTATATTTTTAATATTGTCATTTAATGTAATTTTCTGAATATAATTGGAAAGAATGGACACTTCTTTCCACCAGAATAACCCTTTGATATCTACCAATACTATTATTTTTGTCTTGCAAGCAACTATTCAATATTAAACGACATGAGCACAATAAATTATACTGTTTTTTTGTTTGATACAGATGGAAATGAGAATAAAAAGGGTTATATATCAGATCTAGCATTAATTTTTTTGTTGTTTACTGGTTTACTTTTTATATTGGTATTATACGAAAACTTAAAAAAATGTTTTTAAATTTGATTTTTTTGGCTGAATACTTAAGGTAATTTTCTTTCAGTATAAGTAGATCGTGTCTTCTCAAATAATAAGTCTTCGCCAAAAATATACTGTGAGTTATTTTCCCGAAAGTTCAGCTTTTGTTTTTTACGTTAAGATTACTCATTAATAGGATACCAAGTTATTATTTTATAAATTTTTATACCAAAAAGTACAACAAATTCAGAATAATTCGATAGTTGCCTTCTTCATATAGCTATTCAAAAGCTCAAAACATGATTTGATAATTATTATTTGGTCTTTTGATTTCACGGTTTGTTAAAACGGATCGCTTTTCATACATCTAAAGATTTGATTAAATCAAAATTTGTGACTATAATATGTACATATTCTCTACTAATTTATGTTCAAATTTTTGTTTTATATATTCTTTGATAGTAGATTCAAAAACTGCAGAAGAAATTTAAAACGTCATAATGCTGAATATTTTTAAGTTGAATTCATGAATGAATGAAAAATATATTATTATTTATATCTCAACTGAGATCCGTGTCAAGTGGATGCGAAGGATAGCTTTTGGGAGAATACATGTACGAAAAAATATATACGAATGAAATGTTCATTTTAATGTATGATTATTTTTATAATGAGAATTAAATATAATTTTATCAAAGGTCAAATAAACTATACGGACTTTTGTAGCTTTGTATGATCTACTTTGTATCCCGGATATAAATGTTTAAGATACGCAATATATATACATACATATATGTATAATTGATTGGAACTTTCCATCAATCCGTATTTATTTTTTTTATTTTTTAATCTTAGATTTTAAAACCAATAATTTTGCTTAATTAAATCGAAACTAAGCGCTTCTTCCTTTATTTATAAGTGTATTATTGAACGTTGAAACCCACAGCACCCTTATTTAATGAAAACTTATTAAATTTATTATTAAAATTAACAATTTTACTTTTTCGTTCAGTTTAAACACTTCGCTTATATCTATTTCCGCCATTATATTACAGTGCCCTGTGCGTTTTAAACGCGCGCCTTTTAAATACGTATTTCTCTATATATTCCTGACTTCATTCTATATTGTGATAGAAAACTGTAGTTTTGCTATTTACCTATAAATTTTGATATAAATGAACTGGTTCTACAGTATGAAAATAAGAGAAAATTAATGAAAATCCACTACAATATAATTATTTTAAGTTTAACGGTAATGCCGTCTTAAAATAAATTTATTTCTGTACAAGATTTTTTTGGGTACTGATACTGTACTGATTTTTTTGGGTATTATTTTTACATAACTTTTTTTTGCGATGAAATATACGAAGATTGGTTAAATCATTTTTATTACATGTTTTAATCATATTAACAATTGAATTTTCAACTTGTATCGACTAAATACTTTACTTAATGTACTATAACTACTTAGTAATCCGATAACTACTTAGTAGTCATCGGATTTGTAAAGAAATAGACCATAAGTATTTGCATCTCTAACTTATTGCTAAAAATAATTATAAAACAAACAAGTACAGATAGTTTCGTACAAAAACCTCTCAAGAAAATTTCACTAAGTTAAAATAATATGTATATAGACATATTGTATTATAATACCAATAGAATTTAAAGCAGAGAAAAGGTATAAATATGTCAAGAGTTATAAAAAGCATTCCAATTAGTAAATTCAGTCAAGTTTTGAGTCATTGAAATACTTAGCAATGTTATAAAACACAAAATGATTCTAATTGCTCTCAAAGTTTAATATAATTGAACTTTATATTTAAAAGAAGGTTGTATACCTCAAAATTAAGGATAACTTCTCCCATTTGATGTAGACAAAGGCATAATGGTACTTATACTATAGGTAATTACAAATTATATTTGCTTAAATCGATTTCTACTTATACTTCGTAATCTAGAAAAAATACAGAGGGTACTTCATAAATATTTGCATTGTTTTGTTTTCAGGCAAATATAGGTATCTAAGATTTAAAATTATTATATAGTACATATTTAAGGTTAATTAAATTTAAAATAATTAATATTATGTTGTCATATTTTTTAATGTTTTTTTTTAATACTTACTGTGCGTAACAGAGATCCCCAGCTCCAAACCACAAACGAATTAAAATCATAGTCAGCCATAATAATTTCTCAGCCGCCATTTTTTTTTACCAATTACTATATTAACTATTAAACAATAATTAAATAAAAAATACTTTTTACATTAATTCACTTTTATTAAAACTATTCCTATCTATTTTTGAACATTATAATTGTTTTATTATATCCATTTGCTTGAATTTTGAAAACTTTTTTTTTTCAAATTTGCAAACTTTTGCCAGTTGCGGTTGAAAGCGCGCGAAACAATGATGTCTTTGGCAAAAACTGATTTTTTTGCAATCATTCCCGCTCTGCACATGCGTACTATCAGATGCATGAAATAATTTTAAAAATATATTTCTATGTATGTATCTTTTTATAAAAAAATAGTTAAATTGTCCTTTAGAAACATGTTATTTTGTATGTTGAATGTAAAAGTAGGTGCACATTTTGTTTATCCTCTAAGCGGCTAAAACCATTTCGATAAGGCTCCATACTACTAGTTAGTTGTAAATAAAGATGTAAGATTTGAAAAATCTACTACTGTATACATCTACATAGTATTATTACGACTATGTTTAACAATCTGTCTTCATTATATAACTTTCGCTTGCTAATTAACGGCAATAAATGCCAAATACACCGCGATGGACCCGGCACCCGCACGGTGAATCCATCGAATGCTAAGAGGTTTCGTCTCGTCTATATACATGCATCGAAAAAGACACATATATAAATATAATATATACTTATTATTTTATAAATATACATAGTAAATTAACAAATAATTCTATCTACATATAATAAAAATACTATTATGAAAACTAAAAGCTTTCGTTATTGTTTTTGTTTAATAAGTCAAAGCAATCTAACTCCAATATTTGAGAATTATAACTTGATCTAAAAATAGATATTATTAGTTTATATTCCAGTTAGTGAGATCGTTGTAATACCTAGGTAGAGCCTATTATTGTTTCTTCTGAGTTCTTTTCCACTTGAGCACGTTTACATATTTCTTAAACATATTCATGGCGTTGTTATTACATAAAAAAATGTTTTTTTTTTACGAAATTTACAATAATTATAATTATCAATAGATGCATTTTTTTGTATATGTTTTTATTTTTTTTATTAAACCTGTTTGTGTTGCTAGATTTAAATTTGTCATTTATCGTTAGTACCTAATAGCAATATTTTAAGCATTGACTGTATTTTTACAGAAACTTTTGTAGAGAAAAGTAGCTAAAGTTGTTGCAAAAATGTTTTTATAATAATATTTATGTCAGTTAATAAAAATTTCTTTATAAAAAACTTCACCGTATAATGATATATTTTGAAATTTTAACGAACATAATTACCACAAACAACGCTTGTAAATCCCTGAACACAAGTACGCACTCTCAAGCAAGGCAGATGTCAAACAGACATTGGTACTATAAAAAATAATGATTATATTTTTTCCGTTCTTAAATTATTTTAGTTAAGACAAATAAAATTTGATTTATTTAATACTAGAAGACCTGGCGAACTTCTTATCGCCCTATAATCAAGAAATATCTATTACGTTTTTTTATTTATATTTTTGGAGTTTACCTGTAAGCCATAAATCTCCGTGTTTTGAAGTTCGACAGAATGATTGACATATTAGTTAGTTGTCAAATCTAATGTCAAAAAAAACGTTTGTATGGGAAATAGAAAAGGGCTGTTTTTATGGTTTTCCCAATAATAAATCAATTTTTTTCAGCTTTTATACCTTCCCTGAACCTCCACGAACATTTCAAGACTAAGATAAGATAAATCCGTTCAGCTGTTCTCGAGTTTTAGCGAGACTAAGGAACAGCAATCCATTTTTATATATATAGAAGATGTAAAATCCTGTTCAAGAAAATCGTTAATAAAATGTTTCTTGTTTGAAAATAACGGCTGAAAATCGTTGTTTTTTTATATGAAAATTTGTGTTCTAAAAAAAAACCTAATTAGCAGTTACATTCAAAGGCGCTGTATGTATTTGGATGTCACAATGCGAGCACTCCGGTTACATTTTTAAGTGTGCAGTTGTTAGTGTCATGTAATTGTTAACGTCGTCACATGAGAGTTAATTTTCTTTTAAGGACACAAATAGGAAAGTAAGGCTTGAAAAAAGCTTTGTTTTTTAGTAATAGATAGACCATTTATTTAACTATATATAAAATTAGTTATATTGAGTGTATTACATACTAAAATTAAAATATTTATAGTCTGTACTTTCGATAAATATAGAAACAAGTTCGCATAATGGTAAATGTAAAAATGAGTCTGTATTGCTATATCCTGAAAGAAGCGGCTTCAAATTCTTCTCGAGTATGAAGTTAATGTTCTATAACTTACTTACATATTAAATACTGGCTTTAAAGTGTAGTGATATGTATTTTACGTATTTATTTTCAAATAAAACGACAACTAAAATCCCAATTTAAACCAAATATGTACATGCTTAATTCTTAAATATAATTAAATTTAATCATTCACTTGATAAAGTTATATAATTTAAAATAATATTAAAATATTTAAAATGGCGTAAGTATCTATCAGTTTGTGTATAATGATGTCAATAGAGTATAATTACTAGGTCGAAGACGACTTAACCCAGATCACTTTTAAGTTTTGTCGTGACGCATCCGACTATGAGTGGGACTTTAGAAGTAAGTGGCTTGCTTTTATACTCTTTGGGAGGCATCCCCACCACTTTTTTTGTTTGACGGTAGATTTGTATAAGTTATCTACTTTAACAGATGTAGGTAAATAATAGGATAGCAAATTTGAATGAAATTTTTAAATCATTTAGTTTGGTACATTTTTATACAGGGTGACTGGTGAATTACTATCAATATTTGAGGACGTGATATTTGACGATCATATATGACAAAATAAAAATTAATATAACATAAATATTAATAAACTTCTAAGTAAAGTTAACCAAAAGTTGTGTAATTAATTACGCATCGTATGAACACCCTACAGATTAGGTATTAGGTACACACACACATACGCGCGCGGCGGCGTGTTGTTGTATCAGCACGCCTCCGCACGCGTTCACACTTGGAACACTTGGAACGTGTACACACTTTATTTATTTATACGGAAATTTGGTCAAAAATTAAGTACCTATTTTTTTTACATAATTCGAATGAGAATCATGTACCGAGTATGCTCCTTAAATATTGATAGTAATTCACCAGTCACCCTGTATGTATACTAGAAGCCCCGGCGAACTTCGTATCGCCCTATAATCAAGAAATATCTCTTACGTTTTTTATTTATATTTTTGGAGTTGACCTATTAAAGCCATAATTCTCCGTGTTTTGAAGTGCGACAGAATGATTGACATATTAGTTGTCAAATCTAATGTCAAAAAAAACGTTTGTATCAAAAACTACTAATAAATTAAAAATTTATTAAAAAACATTGTCCAGCGGACAAAATTGTGAATCTAAATGATTCCCAGATCCCCTTGAACACACACAAAAATTTTTATCAAAATCGGTCCCGTCGTTTGGGAGAAGTTCAGTGACATACACACTCACAGAAGAATTATATACATATATAAAGATATTATATTAAAATACTATTATATATAGAGAAATAAATGTAACTCATATGTTTTTATGAAACCATATTTTATTTCACTTATTATAAATATACTATTTCATTACATTTGGTTTTGGTAACATATGAAATTAACCTGCTTTTTTCCGTCGATATTTTATTTACTTACATCAAAGTATTGGAAGAATTGGTCATACATTTGAACATTTTCACAGAATTCATACAGTTAATTAAAATAACAAATATATGTATATAAATCACTCTTTTTTATTACATTTTCCCAGCATTGTCATATTTATTAATATTATCTATTACATTAATAATTTCTATATAAAAACTTAGATTACTTAAAATATTGTGGTACAAAAACGTATCACAGACCGATTTACAAAAATACCTTAAAATTTAAAACTATTATATATCATAGTTACTTCACTGTATTATCTCTCCCCATCAAACTGAGCTGAACTTCAACATCCAATTGCTTCCTACCCTTAAAACTATCTTCTATATCTTGCAACGTCCTATCCTTTGTTTCTGGCAAAATCGCGTACATGATCAACAAACAGACCGTCAAAGTTCCAGAATAAACCAGAAAAGCTCCCTCAACTCCTATAGATGAATAGAAATGAGGAGCTGTCTTCATTGATACCACGAATGCTGGTGTAAGGAAAGACGTAGACAAAGTCGAACCAAGACTTCTATACGTCAAAGGAAAAACTTCTCCACATATCACCCAATTCAACGGAACAAGTCCCAAACAGAAGGACACAGTGTAAAATATCATTAAAATCATAGGAACAGTGTCCAATAACCAACTGTGGGTTAGAACTTCATATTTCCTTAAATATATGAAAACTGATATTAAGGTTAAAGATAATACAGTGAAAACTCCGCTCGTGAATAGAATGGTTCTGCGTTTAACGTTCTTCAATAGGAATATAGCTAGCAGAGCGCAGATAGTCCTTAGGAAGTCCATGACAGTGAACTGCCAAGCAACGTCTTTTGGGTCATCTTTATCTAATACTGATTGCAAGATCAAATTCCCATAGGCCGGCACCATATGCGCTCCACCGAACTCAAATACTATTAGCATACATATAGCTATGGTCAACGGCTTGTAAAATTCTTTCTTCTTAAACACTCTCATGGCTGTCTTTATTGAATCAAAGATTCCACCGAATAGAGTGTTCAATTTAATCTTTTTCCTATCATGAATATCAGATTTAACCATTTCTATTTCTTGAGCTCGTATCATTGATTCTAATTCTTCTGTTTGCTCTGGTCCTTCCCCGCGGATCCACCTAAAAGATTTCTTTGCCTTGTCGAATTTTCCCTTAGAAACAAACCAACTAGGCGATTCAGGTGATAGACTTATGATCGCCATAGCTATTATAGGGAACACCGAACATACTACAGCCGTCATTTTCCAAGACATATAAGAACCCCATACATGCGCAAGAAGAATTCCCAAACCTAGAGATATAGCGAATGTGCCCAGAAAAGCGCCTCTATATCTTGGTTCCGTGTATTCCGCTACAAGTATAGCTGCTAATGGAGTTCGAAGACCTAAGGCGAGTCCGTGTAAGATTCTAGCGAATAGGAACAAAGGCACGGAGTTGCCTAGGACGAAAACCACCCAGCCAAGTAAAGCTGGTACCGTACACATAAGGTGAGCCTTCTGTCTGCCGTACCTCGTCATCAAGATCGGTGATATGAAATTACCTAATATGCCCATCACACCAACCGCTGATGCTGAAATAGAATAAGTTTACATTAATTGGTTTCATAAGCGTCTTAATTAAAAGCAAACTTATACTCAAAGAAACTTCTTTGGACATAGCTACTTTTAGTGAGACTGAATATTTATTTGAACTATAATGATGATTATAAAAAGGAATGATAACTAATGCGTAACTGAAATTGTATAGAATGGCTTAAAGTCGGTAAGTTGAAATAGGACACGATAGTTTAATTGTTAAAGCGATTGTATTGAACATCCAACGAGTCCAAGGTTCTAATTTTCATTTCACATATTAAATTAGTTATTTAATTATTCCAGCCATCGAAGAAAGTATCTTTAGTAAAACAGAATAATGCCGGTAAGTTAGACTATATAAGGATATAGTATGTGTAAAGTATATTTCTCACCAATCCATGACATATCGTGATCCGTGAGGGTGACTGGACCCCCGTCGCTCTTGATCTGAGAGAACAACACCGCGGGGTAGCCGTGAGCGCATCCATGGCCAACTATGTTCAAGGCCGCCCCTGATACTACGAATGCCTGAAATATATTTATATAATAACTTATATATAAAAGAAAATCGTGTTAGTTATACTATTTATAACTCAAGAACGGCTGTAGGGTTATGGATGAAAATTGGTGGGTAGGTTGGAAACAGGAGACGGACATAGGATACTTTTGAATTCGGTCGACCCAAAGAAATGCTTATAAAATCAAAAACCTCTTTATTTACTGCCTCTAAATCGAAACAGTTCGCCTTTTCAGCTATACAATTTTAATCATAAAACTAACACGGACGAAGTCGCGGGAAAAAACGAATATATATATAAGCGATATTATCTAGCCTTTTTCGATCGAGTAATTCATATTTTACTTTCTGTCAATGAATTACGGTTCAAGAACGGTCATTCGGAACCAATGAGTTCGGTACAATTTTTTTTTTTACAAAATGTATATTTTTTATCGCCATGATAATTGTAAAGTTGAATTTTATTTATATAAATATCAAAAAATGTTTTCATCAGTATTTTATGTTAATTTTATATTGCACAATTCTTGATTAATTATTATTATTTATTCTCAAAACATGTTGTCAAACCTTAGGTATTGTAATCTTAGCCTCTTGTTTTACATTATATTAAAGTTATTTCGTATTATTCTTATGTTAAAAAAGTTATCGTGAAAATAACCTTTCATTCAAAATATAACGAGGAAGTTGATTTTGTTTCAAGTGCACGACCAGAACATTTTTTTTAATATAAATCGTGATAACTAAACTTCCTAGTTTTTGCGTTACAAATTATATGAAATTTTATTTTACAATATATAAAATATATATGCGTGTTAGTCTGATAAAAAAATTTGGGGATCAGAAGGAAATTTGAAGAGAAAATTGATATATTAAATTAATATAAATATAGGTATTAAGTACCAATTACTTTTTTAAATCATTTTTAAGGAAATAATTAAATGACAGATAACTCCCTAACTTAGAGTTGAATTATATATTAAAATAATTTTTATTTTTAAATATAAAGTACGAAGAAAAGTCGGTTTTAAATTAAAGAGCCGTCATACTTATTATGATGGTAAGATTATTTTCATTTTTTTAACAAAAACGAACTGTTTATATGTAGTTTTATACTAAGAAACTGATAGTACGGGAAATACTATGTAACTGTCCGTAAACGAAGCCGCGTTACATGGTTGATAATAGCTGTAATATTATATCAATCAATACAATACATTTTGATACACAAACGAAATTATCAATTTATATTTTAGATACGGTCTTTTGATTCAATAACTTCCTTACCTGTTTGATGAAAGGCTTCATAGTCAAGGCTTCATGAAACTCCGATCTGAAATTAAGTAATTAGTTTTATTAATAATAAATAAAAAAGTCTTGTTGGCCTAGAGGTTAAAGGCCCGCCTCTCGTGCATAGGGAACGGGTTCGTAACCTGGCAAGTAACAATGTGATTTTTTCCGAATTATATATACTTTCTGAGAGTATATTGACACTGACAGACGGTGAAGGAAACCATAATGAGGAAACCTGGACTTAAAATTTCAAATTATAAGTTTGAAATCGCCACTCCACCTTGAGCTAGCATGGTGATTAATGCTCAAACCTTTCTCCAAGTGAGAAGAGGCCTTTGCTCAGCAGTGTACACCGATAGGCTGATGATGATGATGATGAATCCAAATATATACTACGTCAATTCGCGTCATCTCAATACATAGGGAGCGTCAACAATCTGAAGTTTTTAGATCTTATATCTTAGTTAAATTAGTTTGATTGTCAAACGGGAAACTCTTCCTATGTAGTAAAAAGAAGCTTGCTGAATATTATGGAAAAATACGGAATACTTATCGCCTCGAGAATCTTAATGAAAAACAGGATTGAAATAAACATATATAGCTCAAAATTAGATGATAAATGTACTATTTATTTTATATATAACATATTATATAACATATTGTTATTTTTTTTTTTCAAATACAAAGTATTTTTTCATACTTTTACTAGTATAAAGCGCTATGAGGATGTATGGATGTGTATGTATGTTTGTTAATCTTTCACGCATAATCTACTAAAGAGATTGTGATTAAACTTTACAGTAATGATGCTTAGACATAACAAAAAGATATTGAATATAATTTATACCAGATTTCAACACAGTTTATGATAAATCAAGTCCTTTCTGTTGTTATGCATTAATTTCAAACCTGGAGCATAGATGTCGCTGCCTGTTGGTTAATATATCTACTGTTTTAATACATTGCCCTCTTTTATCCTGATGAACAAGTCAATGTAGACGAAGTCGTAAGCAGAAACTAGTATATAACATTAGTTAAAGTTAAACATGTTTTGATATATAGAAAATCGTCCAAAAACTTAAGTATTATTAATGAGTCATAAAAATATTTTGCCTAATTATAATAATTTATTTTATTTAATATGTAGGTACTATAATCCCATGACTTATGGGAAACGTTTTTCATATAATTATACTAATATAAAATTATAATTTTATAGACTTTGTCTATATTTTTAAGAAATATACCGATGTTATTGACTCGAATAATTTTGTTAAAAAATCTACATTAACATTAACATTTTCATTGACATTTATGTTTGTGGAAAAAATCCTCGTTTTCTATTACTATAATAATTATGTTAAGCATTTATTGTTTACAATTAAAACAAGTAAAGTCGCAAGATAAGTCTAGTGTTAGTGGAATACAGAGACCGCTGCTTTTTGCGTTATCTAAAGCCAGCACATAAGGAAAAAATTGTGTTTTTTTAGAAAATTACAATAGTTTTTGATGGTAGATAAGATTTTAGTACATATTAAGAATTAAACAATGTTTTTCATATGTATACATTTTATTGACATTTCGGTTGTCATCGTCGTCATCGGCCTATCACAGCCCACTGCTGAGCAAAGGCCTCTTCTCACATGGAGAAGGTTTGAGCATTAATCACCACGCTTGCTCAAGACGGATTTCAAATACATAATTGTGAATTTATAAATCCAGATTTCCTCACGATGTTTCCCTTCACCGTCTGTCAGTGGTGTCTTAATACTTCTAAAGGTACACATGACTAGGAAAAATCACATTGGTACTTGCCAGGATCGAACCCGCGCCCTCGTAAAGAGGCGGGCGTTTAACCACTAGGTCACCACTGACTTTACATTTCGCTTGATTATATGTAAATTAAAAAAAACAATAACATAGTTTTTAAAAAGATTCCTCACTTTACCTGATATAAAACGATGCTGAGAAAAGGAATCATAAGGTATTTAAATAACGTACTACAAGATTTTTTTATTAGATCTGACGTATGTATGTATAATCCTGTTTTTATAGAGATTTGTTGAACAAACAATAGATCACACCACCTTGCTTAGAATATCGTATTTCTGATTAATTATTAAAGCATGGTTATAAAGTGTATTAAAACTATTCGAGTAAAATTTACGAGTCGATTTGTAAAATAAAATATCAATCCCTACTAATATTATAAATGCGGAAGTAACTCTGTCTGTCTGTTAAGCTTTCACGCCTAAACCACTGAACTGATTTTAATGAAATTTGGTACAGAGATAGAGTGGACCTTGAGAAAGAACATAGAATAGTTTTTATCCCAGACTTTTGAAAGGTTCTCTTGGAAACGCGGTATAACAGAACTCCACGCGGGCGAAGCTACGGGCGGAAAGCTAGTATTAAATAAAGATTAATGACATCTAAGACTTTCGCGAGTATTCATTTAAATTAAACTAATACTTTGCTGATTACTACGCCTATTTCATTATTTTAAAAACTGTTTTCTTCTAAACTTGTTTCTCTTAAATATTAAGTACCGTCTTTTCATTAGTATATAAAGACATCGCTTGAAGTTATTTTGCAAGAAACCTAATGTTTAATTTATTTGACATATTTTAAGATATTACGTTTCTATTATAATAACACATGCCAAACATTCTAAATAAACTTCGACATTAAAACTATTATTGTTTTTGTCAAATCAACTTGCAAAAAATATTCATTTCATATCGTTTAAATTTATCTCAACAAAGTCATGAATTAATTTATTCAATAATCTTGTTGCATTGATTTAAATCAAACATTGAATAAAAAATATAAGTAATAGTTAATTAAGTGTTACGTGTGTTGTTTTGTAGCAATTAGTGACTGACAAATGGCTAAGCACGGAGAATAGGTATCAAAGGCTTCCTATTAAAAGGATTGTATGACTCATAATAGTTCGATTAAAAATTACTTGATAGAGGTATATTACTTGGTAGAGAGAGGAGTTGATACGGTGGAGGTGAGCGTTTAACGCGTTAGATAGGGGACTTTTAAACCTACACCTGGGTCGCAAGTCCCAGACACTGTTGAAGCTCCTCTCCCTGTAACGGTGGACCCGGCACCCGCACGGTGAATACATGGAATGATGAGAAGTTTCGTCTCTTGAGATACAGACCACTGATAGGTCTTAAGATATCTTGGCATATATTTTCAAAGCTCGTTAATCTTACTACTAGCATCCTTACATGATAACGTCTCATTTTCAGTTTCCCGGTAATAAAACGACGTCGATACTATACCAAGATTTATAAATGAAAACTACTTTTGTGTAATATAAAAACGCACTTACAAGGCAGGCAGGTAAGTGTACATATTTCAAATATACTTAATTTTAAAAATTTCTGTTTATAAGTACAGGTAGAAGTATTAATTTTTCTTAATATTTATTAACTTTATATATCCCAACAAAAGAAAAATACTTGACTATTCATCTTGACTATTTTTGACAGGAAATAAATAATATAAATATATGATATTGTACGAGTAACACCGCAGGCTTTATTTATATCAGATTATGATCTAAGACATGGAAATAGAACCTTTATGTTAATAACAGTTTAACCTTCAATAAATATTAAAAATCAGAATAAGCATTGTCTTGGAGTTGTTTCAGGATCATTTGTGCATAGACATCTAGGTCAAATTATAAACTATGTAGCTGATAATTGAGAAAAAAAACACTTTTTTATATAGATACAATATTTTAACAACTTTTGTTCCTAATAAATTGTACACGTATGGTTATGTATAAAAAAGTAAGCCTATATACATTTGATAAAACAATTTAATTCATACTGTTAATTAATAAACATTGTTAGCAATAAAATCATTATATTTACATGTTAGTAAATTAACTAACTTGCCGTATTTACTGTCATTAAAAGATTAACAGAGCTCGCGTGAGGTATATACTCGAGTAATCATAAATAAAAAATGCCTTAAACTATTCTTAAAAGAGCTGATTGAATTCCTAGACCGATATTAATCAAACATAGCTAAAAAAACACAAGGAACTGGCTTTCAAATGAAAAAAACTGCATCAAAATCTGTCAATCCGGTCGCGAGCTACGATGTCGCAGACAGACATTCACTAACGTCTAATATATAAACCACTTCTTTTTATATATTTAAGACGTTAATGTCGTAATTACAAAAAAATATACTTCTATACGTACAATTTAGTAGAAAACACATATTCACCAACTAAAATTCAAAATATGCCCTTGTAATGATATATTTGTTAATTTTTGACACTATTTATGATTCGCGACTTTACTCGTTTTAGAGAATATTTTATTTTAATTACATACACATACTTCTAAAACGTTCCTCATTTTATATGTAATGACAATAGTTTAAAAGTAATTTTATATAGGACATATAAAATAAACCTTCATTCCCAAAGAGGGTTGATGTCAGGCAGGCGGCCGGTCGTAAAAACAATTAGCCAAAACTATTCACAACATGTAAGGCAGACCCTGGCTAAAGCTGGGAAATTGCCAGGTAGAAGATAAAATAAACCTTCATTATTATCCATGACCTTGACAGTCTAAAATATATTGTATTTAAGGAATTAAATTGACGCCATCAATTTTACGGTCATTCCAGAATCATAATAGATTTCTTAATTATTTCTGTTTCCTTAACAATAAAACAGAATGATTCAGTGTTTTATAAAAATAATTTAAAAGCATATAAAGTTAAAGGCATTTAAACGAAGTGTAAATAATATTTATATATTTGAAAGGGTTATTTTAATTTCTATTTAGATTATTTTTGGTGGAAAAGTAATTATTTAAGAGACCTGTTTTCCTAAGAATGTCATATTAAAAGAATAGTAATATACATATAAATTATTTACTAACTAGATATAGTTATATACACAATCATATTAAACTATTAAATATGAAATTATCTTTTTCACTTTTATTGAACATTTTTATATATTTTTTTCTTTTGATTTTTCTAATTTATTTTTTCTAAACAATAATATATAAATACAACACTATATTATGTATGTATGTACTATGTACCTTATGACAAAAGAAGTTATAATGCATACCTTTAAATTGATAAAAAAAATGTATCAAAAAATTTCATTAATTAAATTCGTAAACTGAAATATGTACTTTTAATGAAACATTAAAAAAATCATATAAAAAATATATGTCTATAGTTTCGTACAATATTATATATAAATGATTTAATATATTAAAAGAAAAAAATAATTTTATCATCTCACCTGATAAACGTAAAGCCAGCGGTCGGTGTCGAAGTAAACTGGCGACTAAACGTTTGACGAACGAACTTGTAAAGTTATTGTAATAACATGACCTTGACTTTGAAAACCAATTTCTAGTAGGAAATGTTTGATCAGCCGTCACCGAGTTATGTTCAATAGATCTACCTTCCCTTTATAATAGACACTAACAGAGACGAAAACTCTTAGAGATCAATGTATTCACCGTGCGGGTGTCAGGTCCATCGTTCCAGGGAGAGGAGCTTTAACAGTGACTGGGACTTGCGACCTAGGTGTACGTTTAAGGGGTCCCTATCTAACGCGCGTTAAAATCTCATTTCCACCGTCCAAGCTCCTCTTTCTACCTAACCAAATTTGAAAAGAACCTACTAGGGCTGCCTTCGAAGTACGTTCCAAGAATGAATTGATATTAGTTCTGGACAAGCTAAAGTATTTTAGTAATTTGTAGAGTTACTAATAGTTACGAGTACACGAAAACTTGTGGTAACGTATATGTTCTTCATTTATGACTAACTCCTGCAAACGACTTCGGTCGTATAAATTTATTGTTATTTTATATATATCTCTACTGCAATGACAGTCCAATAGTTTTTAATAAGTGAATGAAAATTGATTATTAACACTACATAATTATTAATTATGCTAAAATAATGTTTTTTTGAAATATCTTTTCAGCCACCTCAAATATTCATTAGTTAAATAAAATTTATGTATTGTGAAAAGCATAAAAAATCTAGTTTTCTCAGACTATAGATACAAAATTATAGATAAATAAATATAAAGGAAATATATATTTATATGTTAATATGAAGAAAGAAAACATTCATGCATTCATGTTAAATTTTAAAAGCATAAGTTATTTCCCAATGAGAGATTACTTAGAAAAAAATTACAAATTTTGTGGCTTACAGATGAAAAAATATAGAGAATTTTAATGTAAAAAAAATGTATCAACTGTACAAAAAAAAACACCAAGGTCAAATAAGTTTTTATTTGTTTATTTATGTACCATAAAAAATAACTACTAAATTCTCTGAAATATAATACAAAGGATGATTTATTTTGCTATAAATATCTAGCCTCAATTGAAAAAAGCGGAAACCGTGAAAAGGGACGCTATATATATATATATATATATATATATATATATATATATATATATATATATATATATATATATACTAGAAGACCTGGCGAACTTCATATCGCCCTATTATCAAGAAAGTGTTTTGAAGTGCGACAGAATGATTGACATATTAGTTAGTTGTCAAATCTAATGTCAAAAAAAACGTTTGTATGGGAAATAGAAAAGGGCTGTTTTTATGGTTTTCCCAGTAATGAATAAATTTTTTTAGCTTTTATACCTTCTCTGAACCTCCACGAACAGTTCAAGACTAAGATAAGATAAATCCGTTCAGCTGTTCTCGAGTTTTAGCGAGACTAAGGAACAGCAATCCATTTTATATATATATATATATATATATATATATATATATATATATATATATATATATATATATATATATATATATATATATATATATATATTTTGTTAGAAATTAAAAATACGTTATGATTTTTAAAAACAAACGTTCCCCGGCCAATGGACAATTTATTAATATTCGAGACTAATTAGGGCAGAGTTTCTTCACTTGACAATAATTGAGAACAAAAAGTGTCAGATTGTCAGTAATGGCGCTCCTTATATAGGCGGCTTGAGGGTTGCTAGTTTAATAATCATTTATCATTATATATATACGTATATTAAGTCAGTGTTGGCCTGGTGGTTAATGGCTCTCATGCATGAGGGCGCGGGTTCGATCCTGGCAAGTACCAATGTGATTTTACCGAATCATATTTACTTTCTAAGAGTATTTAGACATCACTGACAGACGGTGAAGGAAAACATCGTGAGGAAACCTGGACTTATAATTTTACAATTATGAGTTTGAAATCACCAACCCGTCTTGAGCAAGCGTGGTGATTAATGCTTTCCCAAAGAGGGTTGAGGTCAGGCAGACGGCCGGTCGTAAAAACAATTACCCAAAACTATTTACAACATGTAAGGCAGATCCTGGCCAAAGCTGGGAAATTGCCAGGAAGAAGAAGATATACGTATATATCGTGTCTATACTAGCCAAACAAAAATTCTGTTTATCTAAAATAGTTTGTTGATATTTTTATCTCATTTTGAACATCTCAAGCTAAAATTGAAAAAATACACAGTTTTAAATACCTTTCAACATCTCATTTCATTTTTATAAAGAGAAATTGTTTTTTAAATTGTGGTTTAAGCAGTTTTTTTCTAAGGAATTATCATTCAATGAAGCAGATAAGGAAAAAAATTTGGTTAAAATGTAGGAGATAGGCGTGAATGAGGAGTAGTAAAACAATTCAAGGGTCTGCCATTAAAAATCTGGTTGTGAGAATAAAATATCATTACGTATTGTAAGACGAGATGACAATAAGACTGTCAAAAGCCTGCTCGTTATCACGGTTGCTGCAAAGTAACCGAAACATCGGGAGTATGTAGTTAAAATAATATACCTACAATAAGTGTTTGCGTGATCAAGAAAAAATACCGAAAAATTGAGAACCTCCTCCTTTTTAAAGTCGGTAAAAAATATCAATCTTATGAATAACTCAATTAGATAATCTGAATTAAATAATGATCTTTTATTCCTGATGATAATTGTAATAAGACACAAAACAAACGGTTTTCATTGAGAAATTATACTTGCATCAATAATCTTCGACCTCATCTTTAAATATTCTTTGTCTTGTTCAATTTAAATCAACAAATAGATCAATTAAATCTATTAATAAATATTCAAGAAATTTATTAAGAAAAATGTATACACGACATTAAAACATGTTATTTTATCTTCGAATGGTGTATTACTATTAAATAATGCATAGTTTTACATTAAAGGAAAATTAAGTCTAAATTCATTTGTATGGCTTTTAAGTATTTTTACCTAAAGAAGTTTTTATCCCCACCAACTGATTGGATTGCAAGTGTGGTTTGATAAACATCCCTACTAATATTATAAATGCGAAAGTAGCTCTGTCTGTCTGTCTATCTGACTGTCTGTTACGCTTTCACGCCTTAACCATTGAACTGATTTTAATGAAATGTGGTACAGAGATGGAGTTGACCTCGAGAAAGAACATAGGATAGTTTTTATCCCAGACTTTTGAAAGGTTCTCTTGAAAACTCCACGCGGGCGGGAACTCCACGCGGGCGAAGCTCCGGGTGGAAAGCTAGTAGTATATACATCTAAAGTGATCGATTCACCCCTACATTTTAGCAAATTCTGTTTATCTGCTATATGTATATATATTATATATACAGGGTGACTGGTGAATTACTATCGATATTTGAGGACGTGATATTTGACGATCATATATGACAAAATAAAAATTAATATAACATAAATATTAATAAACTTCTAAGTAAAGTTAACCAAAAGTTATGTAATTAATTACGCATCGTGTGAACACCCTACAGATTAGGTATACACTGACCCTCACACATACGCGTGTCGTGACGTAGTGTTGTATCAGCACGCCGCCGCACGCGTCCACACTTGAACACTTGGAACGTGTCAACGCTTTACTTATTTATACGGAAATTTTGTCAAAAATTAAGTGCCTATTTTTTTTACATAATTCGAATGAGAATCATGTACCGAGTATTCTCCTTAAATATTGATAGTAATTCACCAGTCACCCTGTATAACTAACCACCACCCTTATTAATAGTTGCAAATCGAATATCAACAAAAACAGAGTAAATTGTGCTTTCTTATGTATTAGTAAAGAAACCGATTTACTTTTTCCAAACAATCCATCTCTCTCACAAATATAAGAGAAAATTTAAAAATTAAATTAATTTTTTTGTTGTCATAATTGTTATTGTTTATAAAACTACTATTTATTTTTTCACTATGTCGTCCCAATGGGAATTATTTCAATACTCTTCTTAGAGTCCCGAGTTTTTTAAGTCTGTACCCTTAATGTTGATTAAATCTTTTTCTCTTAATGGCTGAATGAAATTCGCTATAATGACAACAGTCATACTGACTTAAAAGGATTGTCCTAAAATGTTGGATTCTAATGAAATGGAGTACTTTACTTTGAAAACGAACTGTGTCTTAGACGGTTTGAACTAAACAAGATTTAGTTCAACATGAAACACTACCACTTCTTTGCAATAATGCAAATATATTTGATTCATCTTTATGAAACAGTATTCATACTTTGCAGAGGAAAGCCAGTTCAGTTCAGAAGTAAGTTCAATAAGGAAGGTAAAAATTATTCTTGCCATCCGTCCAAGTTTGACACATCTAATAGATCAATCACTGAACGATCTAAAACTTTACACTTCGTCCAAATGGAAAGCTGGACACCTATCATATCAAAGTATTATGCACCAAACTAAACTAAAATTTATTTATCAATAAAGATGATATTTCTGTGCCTTTCACTTCCGTATAGTGACGGAATCATTTTGACCGATCCATAGGCTCAGAATGTAAAGATTAATTTAGGTCTTGTTTTATCCCTACTAATTAATATTATAAATGCGAAAGTAACTCTGTCTTTCTGTCTGTCTGTTACGCTTTCACACCTAAACCACTGAACTGATTTTAATTAAATTTGGTACAGAGATAGAGACCTGACCTGACCTGACCTTGAGAAAGAACATAGGATAGTTTTTATCCCAGACTTTTGAAAGGTTCTCTTGGAAACGCGATATAACCGAACTCCACGCGAGCGAGGCTGCGGGCGGAAAGCTAGTAAAACGATATATGTACAGCCTGGCAGGAATCTTTCTTTCTCGCGATAAGATTATTTACTTCCTAATGGAGTTTAAACAAAATATGGTTTTAACAGCATTAACAGTCTTTGACAAACGAAGTGTTTTGTTTTATCTATTGGTACTTCGACATCTTTGGAAACTTTTGAAGTTTCTGGAATATTCTCGAAGGCTCCACATATATTATGTGTAACTACACTGCAATTCTATTTTCTATATCAGGGCTGTCCAAGGCATGGCCCGCGGGCCGCGTGCGGCCCCCGGTTCGGATTATTGCGGCCCGCAGGATCTTTTTTATATATTCTTTGTTTTAAAACATCAATGAGCAAATTATTTTTATCGCGATGAAATTCAAATTTTTTAAAGGGTATGTTCGATCACGTCACACACATCATCTTTTTGGACAACCTCAAATACATAGACGAAATAATCGTCGAATTCGAGCGACGTTTTGCAGATTTTCAAAAAATTTTGAGTGATCTCTTCACTAATCCATTAACGATTGCAGTGGAGAGTATAAAGATTGATTATCAACTAGAACTGTGTGATCTGCAATAAGACCCCTTTTACAAGGGCAGAACAGAAACGGACAGATTTTTTTAAGCTCCTCGCTGAACGTTTCCGAAACTGGCGAATTTCGGGCAAAAAATGGGCCCGATGATGGGCAGTACCTACCTTTGTGAGAGTGCATATTCAACAATGAAGATAATTAAATCGAAATACAGGTCTTCAATGACAGATACTTTACTTAAACATGCATTGCGCCTAGCTACTACTAATATTGAGGTTGATATTGACAAAATTATAAAAGACAAATTAATGGAAAAGTAGTCAATAAAATTACGATATTATTATTACGAGCATTTTATTTTTATAAATATGTATTTTGCAGCCCACCAATGTATTTAATCAATTTTATTGGCCCTCGGTCCCATTTAGTTTGGACACCCCTGTTCTATATGAATACGAAAACATATGTGAAATTGCGCAAAACCGAAGGAACTTTTTAAAAATTATACACGTGTTTCAATTTCAAAATAACTAAAATTTTGAAACAAAGAAGTTACGATATAATATTAACGGCCAGGCTTGTATAAGCATATGTGAATATTTTTGAGCAAAAATAGAACTTCAATACAAAAATTTACATGGTGACACCTGAGCTAATGTAATGGCTTATTAAATCGAACAAGTTATGTTGTTGAATTATAAAAGATATTTGATTAATATGATCTAAGACTTTCGCGATTTGACGCGTTTTGCTTACTTTGCAGCAACCGTGATCACGGGCAGACGAGATGTGAGTGACATTTTCACGGTTGCTGCAAAGTAACCGAAACATAGGGAGTATGTAGTTTAACGTATATAGTGAATCTAAAAATATTAGTTTTATTTGATTGTTTGATAAAAGTTCTAAAGGCCATTAATATTATGATACTTATATTTCAGAAAAAATACTGCAAATCATAAAATTGAAACAGATTTTGAATTTATTTTCAAAATTTACATCGAAAGGTTATCTATTACTTCAGAAGACTGTTTGCTTTTCGGGTTTAAATTTAATCCTTACCACGAGTTTGCAATCACAGAAACAAAAAATGACAAGTATTTCACTTATTTATTTTTTAAGAAATCGCCCATTTATATTAAAATTAAATCATCTTCCAATGTAACTTTTTATTGCTTAATTTATGGAGGTTACTTCAAACATTTTACATAAACTTTAATACATACAGTAACTCGGTTACAGTACTCAGTTACAAAAGTACGTAAGTAAGTATAAACAATGAAACCAGTAGTAATATTATGATGCATCGCCAATGACGACCTAACAATAGTCCGTTTTGACATATATTGTGTGGAGCATGACAATTATATTTTGCAAGAAAACGTTAAATGTAACTAAATAGTGTTTACTACGTGTTCGTCACGTCAAACAGATAGTTTTTTGGTTATCGTGTGAAAGTTTCATAAATGATTAACTGTAGTCTGACTGTTTAGTTGGACGATGCACGCTTAGTAAGGGTACGTAGTAAGTAGACTTATGTATAATACAAAAATATTTATCGATTGCTTATAAATTAATTAACCTATTAATTAACTATATTCTTATTTTATCGTGAAAATTATAAAAAATAATCATTATACTCATATAAATACAAACTTCGTGAAAACTAACTCATAATTGACATATTATGTATTGATAACATTTACGAACATGTTACGTACGCGCTATAAATGAAAGAATAAATGAACATCGCCGGGGCACCATCGTTGTATAAATAAAATATCATATAACGAGTGACGCTGCTGACTCCGCGGAACGAACACCAAGCCGTGTGAACCAGAAGATTCATGATACCACACAAGCTATAGAATGGTATTGCTATCCTAACATCGGGTCAATCATGTCGTCTTAGGTGTAGGTTATAAGTTTTAATATGTACGTAGTTCTTAATATAATATAAGTAAGTTTCGTAGGTTTTCCGGAACCTCTGGTTGCCACCCTGTATAATTAACTTCGCTGTACGCGATTCATGACGTAGCTGACGTCTTTGGATCAAAAAATTGGAGTCAAATTATAAGGAACCAAGAGGATTACATATAATAAGCCTGAAACCAATATTAGATGAGATAATAGTATCCCTTGCAATTCGAAGTCACTAGTCACTACGCACTTGAGGAAAGCCTATGTTTACCAGCTGACTGATGACGGTTGAAGAACCTATAACCTTAGTAACCGTTCCCATCGTCACTACATACGAAAAGTTTCGTGTTTCTCACTCAATCAACAACGTTAATACTGTAAAAAATGTTGTAAACTCACTCAAACACAGAAACCATTGTCATCTTAACAGCGTCAGTCACATAACTTATCAGAAGGCTAAGAATATCATTTTAATTAATTAATTAATAATAAAATAATTTATTGATAATTTATTTAATGTACGTATAAAATGTTATTATCCTGGAACGTCTATCTGTGACCTTCACCTAATTTATTCATTCATATAAAAAACCGTAGATTGCATGAATGTAAGGATTGCATTTATGAAAATAAATGTACTACATATTTATTAACGTGAGAGAGAGACAGAGAGAGAGAGAGAGAGAGACAGAGAATGTAAAATTATAAAATGTCGAAATTAAAATATATATTTTTTATATAAAATCGGTTTGCTATATTATTTCCAATGATTTTTGATATCTTAAAAGAATAGAAAGTTTATTTACGTAATAATTATACGTGCGCGATCTATATTTTTATTATATAAATATTAATAATAAAATTTGATACGAAAATAAATACGATTATAAGTATCAAAATTATTGTGCATGCTTGATATGCTTAAAAATGTAATTCAACTTCCAATGATATATTATACGTAAATAAAAACTTATAGAAAAATAGATGGGTCAACCGTCTCATAGCACTTCGTATTAAAAAATTATGTAATAAAAAAACTATTAAATATAAATATCCAATGAATTATAATTAAAGTTTAATAAAATACATATATAATTAAATAGCTTTTAAATTATAAATAATACTTTATTAAAGATTATAAACTTTAAGAAAAATAACTGTAAATATTTTACTATACGTAATAGTTGAAAGATTGCCTTTAGCAGAATCCTAAGACGAGTACAATTACATCATAAAAGAGAAAGTCGCCGTCATATTTAGACATTATTCATACGCAAGCGTCATTTTGTTTATAAAATTCGACTGTATAATATAATAATAAATCTATTATAACTATTTACCCAGCTTGACTTAAATCGAACCATGAAAAAAGTCATTTAAACTTCTCATTCATACTGTTGTATAGAAGTCGAAATGTAAACAAAAAAACATTGTACGTACCGTAAATTAATAATATATCCAAATATCACATTCTCGGTTTCGTTACACACTCACATTTTATATAATATTTATATGTAATAATATTTTTTTTTACATTTTAAACTGAACGCGTGAACAGTGAAGGGAAAGCGCGGTAGATTTCTCCCTCCGCGGCAAAACGACTGTCAGAATGACGGTTGACAGTGCATAGTGATTGCGGCAACGGTTTTTGTTACGTATTCCTAGAGATCCTTGTTTACAAATATATACATATTTATTATATTTTTTAGAATGTACATTCGTATGCATTTATACGCTGGTTTTATTAAATTTGTTATAGAAAAATAATAACTTTGAAATGACCTAAAATTGACATATTATATTGATGACATAATATTATGTCATCTGTTATAATTTATTCTTTAATATCAGATTAATCGTGAAATATTTGTATTAAATGCAACCGGTAACTAAAATTTATTGAAAACAACAAACAATAGCACATTTACTGCGCGGAACACTATATTCGAACATACGATTTATTTAACAAGTACAAATTTTAATGGGAATTTGTTTATAAGTACGTGGGAATCATGGGATAAATATTTGGATATATTGAAATAAAATTGCTGTCAAATTATACACTCACAGACTTACAAACTATAATAATTCTAAATAGGATATACATATATAACATTTTTTTCAACAATATATTTAATGTTTTCTATTATTTTGTTATTTTTAAAATATTAACCAATTTAAATTAAATACCCTGCTATGTTAAGTATTTTTAGCAACAGCGAAGTAATCAATAAAATTCGGTGTCCACAATAATTGAGGTCAGCTGAATGCCAAGGAAGTTCATGCGGAAGGAGTGTTTACCTTAAGTTTGCATCCACACATGTTAAGAAAAATTTTCATTCATAAAATTTGTATAGTATTAACGTAGATTAATGAGTTAGAAACGGGAAACGCGTCGTCTGTATAGTATTCAAAACTTGTGCTAAGCATAATAGATTAACAGACAATTATTAATAAAGACTATATATTTATTACTCACTTAATAGTTATTTACAATCGACAATTATTAACCTCACCTAGGGTGAGGCTTCAAAAATATGAGTTAGACTCATTTGAGTGTTCCCCTCCACGGAAATCTTTAGTAAAAGGCGAAAGATTTATACGTTTTGAAGGAAAACCAGAGTGCTAAAATAATATCAGACATGCGTAGTCATAGAAGACAGAAAAATTTTATCACCGCGATGTAGAATACTTCACGTTTTAATACAGAGACATCTAGCGGCTGACTAAGAAAAATGCAGACTAAGATAATGTACACACGTGTTGATTAAAATCTACAAAAACTCCCAATAACCAATCGAAATGTAGAACTTACATGTTTATTTTTATGTTTTATTAATATTTATAATCATATAATTAAACTATGGAAGAAACAGAAAACAAAAATATGTTGCACAGATAGTTACTTATATAGGATGGCAACCGGAGGTTCCAGGAAAATTATGAAACTTACTTACTACGTATATTATAATACGAATTACATAATATTAAGACTTATAACTTATACCTAAGACAACATGATTGTCCCGATGGTAGGATAGCAATACCATTGCATAGCTTGTGTGGTATCATGAACCTTCTGGTTCACACGGCTTGGTGTTCGTTCCTCGGAGTCAGCAGCGTCACTCGTTATATGATATTTTATCCATACAATGATGTTGCCCCGGCGTTGTTCATTTTCTTCATCCGTATCGCGTACGTAACAAGTTACTTTAAGTATTTAGTTACTAATTACTATACATATTATTTGATGTTTTAAAAAAATGTATACTTTCTAAAGCTACAGAAAAATGTGATTAATATTGAATTGCTCTACTTAATATTTGAAATATTCAATTTAAGATTTATAAGTAAATAATAATATTTATTACTCGTTTAATAATTTAATGTAGTATTATATAGGCTAGAGACAGTAGAATTTATTTCTAATTATTATTAAGTGTTTAATGAAAGTAATATTACATAATTAAGTATGTGACAATCTTAATACTGCACTTTATTTTTTGCGGTGAATGACATTAAGCAGATTATACATATATGGTATATAATAGAACTGTAAAGTATGCGTTGAAATATTATTACTTAATTATTGCAAATTCTTTTAAGCGAAGTGAAGAAATCTACTTGTGTGTGTGTGTGTGTGTATGCCTGTGTGTGTGCCTGTGTGTGTTCGTGTGTAGCGTAACATATTTTAATTATTACTATTAGGAAATAACGACACAATATTTTAAAAAAATTATCAATTACATACATCAGTCAAGTTTCTACCTTTACATTGCAAAAGATTGAATTTGACAATCTTCTATATATATAAAAATGGATTGCTGTTCCTTAGTCTCGCTAAAACTCGAGAACGGCTTAATCGATTTGGATAATTTTAGTCTTGAAATACTCCTGGAAGTCCAGGGAAGGTTTAAAAAGTGAGAAAAATTGGAATAATTGCCGGGAAAACCCTAAAAACAGCCCTTTTCTATTTCCCATACAAACGATTCTTTGACATTAGACTTGACAACTAACTAATATGTCAATCATTCTGTTCGATTGAAACAGTAGAAATTTAATAAATACCAATACCGGGTTTTGGAGACGGAATAGAGTTTGCCACGTCAGCTATATTACTAATGACGAAATTAATGCGGACGAAGTCGCGGGCAAAAACTAGTATAATATAAACTATTCTTTTATATATTTACGTATATAAAACAAAAAAAACATATTGAAATGTTCAGACTGTCAAAAATATAACTTAGTAGGTATATATTAAATTTTAACTGAAAAGGATTTCGTAGAATATTAGCGACCTACATCTTCTTCTTCTTCTACCTGGCAATTTTCCCAGCTATAGCCAGGGTCTGCCTTTCATGTTGTGAATAGTTTTTGGCTATTTGTATTAGCGACCTACATATTCGTTAAAAATGTAAAGAGAGTTAATTAAAAGGTTAATTTAGCAACTAAAAAGGTAAAATTATGAAGATAGCAATGAACGCTTGGTTAAGAAATATTGCTTGTCATATTTTTTTAAGAATTTTCACCGTTTTTGTTATTTATAATGACTCATTATCACTTAGGAATGGCGAAGTTATGCCAGAATGTTAGCTGTATGGTTATAATTATCAGAATGGTATATTTTAATTATTAGGGATAATGTTTCAACCATAAACGAAAAGACACATTCAGTTCAATTCAATCGGAGATAGTGATTTGTGACAGACCGCATATTTAGAACTTAAGGAATAAATACAAACTTAAAATTGATCACGTGAGAACTAATTATGATAAAAAAACAATTCTGTTTGGGGGAGTACAACTGTTCAATAAACTACCAGACGAAATAAAACTGTGTGATAGTATAGCGATGTTTAAGGTTAAATTAAAAAAATATTTAATATCCTCGCTGTAGTAGTTAATGTAGCAAGTCTGTCATGTCCAACGGCCCGTTTGTTAAAATTGTTATCTTGCAAATATTCCTTGTATCGCATTTTAAGTGAATGTAAAATTTTTATGAGAAATAAAGTTCTTTATACCCATATTCATTACGCAATTTTCTTTATGTGAAAGCTGGCAAACGAGCAGACGGTCAGCGTCGCCCGTGGACATCAGCAATACAAGAAATGTTGCAGATGCTTTGTTGGCCTTGATTATGGGAGAGAGAGAGGGAGAAGAATACGGTAGGAAAAGGAAAAGGCACGAAAGAGTGAGAACAGGGAAAGGACAACCGTCTCTCTCACTCATCGGACGAAACACAGCCATTGAAGACTACTTCACGCCGATCTTCTGTGAGAGGGTGGTACTTCCCCGGTCGAGCCAGACCATATTCGAACTATTATAATTAGTCTACAGGTAGGCTGCACGACATATAAAATGAAAATTGTTATATAATGTACTTAATCCTACTTGACGTAGTTGAAAATGTTCATAGTATTTGAAAAAAGACAACTTTATTATCATTCGTTAGATAAAATTTTCGCTAAATATTATGATATTTAAACCTTTTACTAATAATAATTAGAATATACTTACTAAGACTCATTATAGTCTTTTACTATGTGAATAAATTCAATTTCATATTTTGATATAGTCCTCATTTGATATACTACCCTCCTCCTGAGGTATGTGAGAGGAAACAAGAGATAAAACCATGTCATTCTAACACAAAAGTTATTTGATACTTCCAAAGAGTATAATAATAAAATTTATAGATAATTATTAAGACTTTTTTAAATTCCTTAAGTTTTTACTGAATTTTCTTAATATTTTTGAACTGAAACTTCCTATACAAGTTTCAATGAGGTTGCGTGAAACGTTTAACGCTAGCGCGGGGGGGGGGCGTTGATAAAGAGAGACAGAGCGAGAATGCATGGAGCTGGAACTCTTGCCGGCAATCAATTGTGACTTATAAGTAATGTTAAGAAAGTTTGTCTTAAAGAAACAATAAAAATCCTTTAAAATCATTTTCTACAAACATTGCGAAGTTTCACTTTTCCGCGCGAAGGGACTCCACAGATAATTATTATTCTTTTACGTTAGAACCTTCCTCGAACTATAGGTAAATATTTTAAAAACGATTAATGAAATCGGTGTAGCAGTACTCGAGTTATATATCAGGTTCCCATGATGTACCGATTGACTTATGTATATTTATATACATATTTTATTAGTTGTAACGTTCTTCTTTGTCTTTTTGCATTTTTCACTTTTCAACTTTGCATTTTGATGGTTACTTTGAGATACGCACTATCTTGAGGCTTCATTCATTAGATTAAAAAATTCACTAATGATGTAGAATGTAGATATCCTATATACTTTCAAATGCGTTTACTAAAAACTTTTATTTTGAAACTAAACAGACACTTCAGTTTTAGTTATAAGTACAGATATATCTTTATTTAACAACTACTTGATTTATTGTCCTCGACTGTAAGTCTTGTATGGTTACCAAAAAACGCATCGTCGAATTACATAACATGCATTATCTGCTCATTGAAAAACCTACGTAGACGTGCATAGATTTATGAATGAAGAACTACTAAGTACTTAATACTAAGAACTAATATGCATTTAGTTTCACTTCAACTTGTTTTAAGGATACAGATAAAATATTTTTGGTTATGACATCCACAGATAATATATATACGTAACAGCGAAAAAAATATTGAGTACAATATCGGTAATTAAATCATAAGCACCAATTATTATTTTTATTCGCTCCAGAGACAAGAAATCTTTGTACTCAGTCTCTTCATTGGCATACAAACTATCATTGTATTATTACTGAATATGTCTGTTCTTATTTTTAATCGATCGAATTAATTGAAAAGTTTATTTATGTATGTCTTTTAATATTTATGAAAGACTAGCTTTCCGCCCGCGATTTCGCTCGCGTTTAGTTCGGTTATATCGTGTTTCCAAGAGAACCATTCAAAAGTCTGGGATAAAAACTCTTCTATGTTCTTTCTCAAGGTCAACTCTATCTCTGTACCAAATTTCATTAAAATCAGTTCAGTTGTTTAGGCGTGACAGCGTAACAGACAGTTTGACAGAGTTACTTTCGCATTTATAATATTAGTAGGGATATGTAATATAATATACGTATTACCTAAGCGAATAAAACTATTCGTAATATTAATTTAACTATCTATTAATTATTATCAGTCGTAATTTATTCCTCACCATAACATTTTGCATGTGTAAAATTGGCTGCGGAAATTATTTATTTTAATAATATTCTTCATTAATAACAAAAAAGGTTGAACAAAAAAGGTAAGCATTAATAATTGTTGTAAACTTATAGGTACGTATCTATTTTTAGATACTTTATTATAAAGGTATATATGTATAAACGTGATTCTACAGGGTGACTGGTGAATTACTATCGATATTTGAGGACGTGATATTTGACGATCATATATGACAAAATAAAAATTAATATAACATAAATATTAATAAACTTCTAAGTAAAGTTAACCAAAAGTTATGTAATTAATTACGCATCGTGTGAACACCCTACAGATTAGGTATATACACACACACACACATACGCGCGCGGCGGCGTGTGTTGTATCAGCACGCCGCGGCACGCGTCCACACTTGGAACACTTGGAACGTGTACACACTTTATTTATTTATACGGAAATTTGGTCAAAAATTAAGTACCTATTTTTTTTACATAATTCGAATGAGAATCATGTACCGAGTATGCTCCTTAAATATTGATAGTAATTCACCAGTCACCCTGTATATTTTTCTTCACATGAAATGATCATTTTTTATATATTTCATGAGATCTCGTCTGCCCGTGATCACGGTTGCAGTAAAGTAACCGAAACTCAGTAGGTATGTAGTTATCAAAAAATAAAGTTACGTATATCCGCAAACTATTAGTAGAAAACTTTCAACAAAAATAAAGATCATTAGAACCATAGACTATATGTAATTAAATGTATTACTCCGTAGTAATTTCCGCTTTAATAAAACTAAAAGACGATAGAAAATCATTCAAAATTTTATAACTCACAAACTAACCCTTTTTTTAAATAAAAATCACTTAAATGTTTGATTACTACTTGTAGTAGAAAAATATTACTATTTAAGTTTTAAAATAAACAAACCACAAACATTTAATTGTTATTTTATTGCATTTTAAACGCTTCCTGGTTCAACGCTATCAATTAAAGTGTATGAAATTACTTAGTATAATAGAAGTCAATTCGACGCAGTCGGAATTATGTTCCTGTTAATTTCAAGGAATAAAATAATAACATTATTACGAGCTAGGGTTTGATTAGCAATTTCAACACAGTAATGTAACAGAGAAACACAAATATTAACTTTATTATGATCCCAGCTAATATTGCTGACTCAAAACCGACCTAGCGTTATTTTATACACAATAATCTGATTACTAGAACATTCCAAAACGTTATAGTTTATATTTCTACTTGTTTACACATTAACAATAGGAATGTTTTAGTAAAGGTATAGCTAATAGCTAAGATCGGCGTGAAGTAGTCTTTAAATGCCTGCGTTTCGTACGATCAGTGAGAGACCCGCTTGTCTTTTCCCTTTTCCAATTCTTTCCTTCCCTCTCCCTATTTCCACCCATTCCTCCTTCCTCAACAATTGAGGTAAGCAACATCTCTTATGTTGCAGATGTCCATGGGCGAAGGTGATTAATGCCCGTCATAGAATTAAAGTCGTTTCATTTTGATTAGCCATTGAGCATCCAGTGGCTTGTCTCTTCATCTGCTTGTGTCTTCATTCAAAGGGCGCAGAAAATAATTAGAATACTATACCGTCGTAATACAACTTGAATATCTTCAAAGCAAGAGTTTGTATATTTTTCTAACAATTAGATGGAATAATAGTACTACTATTTAAGATAATTAGTAAAAGGTATTTTCAATGCGAGTAATCTCATTGATTTAATTTCAATTCAACGACTTAAATTTCAGAAAAGTTTTGAGAACATTATACCTACTAGGGTTGTGTAATTCGATCTGACACAATCGGTATTCCTTTAGTATGACTTCAATGTTTTCCATGAAACAAAAACATTTAATTTAATTAAGATACATCGTTATATCACGATGGACATCAAAAATTTTGTATTGAAATCCACATTTTTTAAATTAATCAATTGGTTTAGCTTCAAATAAGAATTATTTTTTCACCATCTAATCGAGACAGAGGTAGAATCTATTACTTTTTATTAAAAAAA
This sequence comes from Danaus chrysippus, assembly GCA_916720795.1. NCBI lineage: Eukaryota > Metazoa > Arthropoda > Insecta > Lepidoptera > Nymphalidae > Danaus > Danaus chrysippus. Next base: position 1,697,820 of record CAKASE010000065.1, on the reverse strand, counting down.
TCCCAATCAATGTTTTTAAACTTTACAGTTTAGATGAAACATTGTCAAGATGCCACCACCGACATTAAATTTGTTAATAATGTTAGGTTTTTTAATTAAAATTAAAGCTAATAATTGAAATAAAATAAAACCTAGAACAAATTTATTGAAAAATTCATTGATACAAGCTAGTTCGAACCTGTAACCTTCGGAATATCGTGTTCTAATTACTTTGCCAATTACGCTATTGTGTCCTGACTCGAATCGGTGTAATAATGCTAAAAAATATAACTATAAATGTGATTTTATTTCCATCTCACTTGCATATAAAGTAAAAAGAGAGATAGATGTTCATTTACACTCAGTAATAAGTTTTAGTAGAAATTAGCGATGAAACTTCTTAGAAGTCAATGGATACACTGTGTTAAATGCTCACCTCCACTGTCTAGGCTCCTCTCTTTACCTAAACAAATTTTAAATGAACCTACTAGGGCCGCTTTCGAAGTAGGTTCTAAAAATGAATTGATATTAGTTCTGGACAGGCTCAAGCCTTTTAGTAGGTTATAGAGAGATTAAACTGTTATATCTTTCGCTCCTACTTCTACCACTGGATCTTTGGGACTCCAACGCGCAAATATCCTCTGGGATTTTCTATTGCTTCTCATACATGTCGCAGTACAGCTGGGGACGAAGTTGTACTAAAGTAAAATCGTTGCGGCACAGTTAGCAAGGTCACTAATGTGATGAGAATTGCATCAGGTGTCTTCATAATATTTACTTACCACGCCCCATTACAATACAAGTGCTCCGCGATATTTTTTGTTCTTGATTATGTAAAAAACTATTGTGATAAGTTTTAAAATACTAAATGATTTTATTTTTAAGTAAGTACTCTATAAGAGCTAGATAGATAAAAAATTAACCTTACATTTGGATATCTTGTCCACTATTGACTTTATGGTTCGCCATTACAATTTTTAAATTTGGATTGAAAATTCTATTCGTATATCCTTAAATAAGAAAATATCCTAAAAGGTTCATTCAACTAATACATATACTTTGCGTCGTAGTTTCATGTAGCCAGAACAAAATTATTTGCACACGCAAACACTTTAAAACTTCAATACTATTAGTATCTACCTAATTAAAATTTTACACCCATACATAGTTACACCCTTTTTAATTAATTAATAATTAGCAGTACATAAGAATATATACATTTAGAATAAAATTTTAGCCAAAATCGATAAAGCTGTCGCCGTTTAACTTTGCCATGACGTCTTACTAAAGTTACAGTAGCAGACATTTAAATTTCCTTGTTTTTAAATGACGTCAACAAAGGTTTCTCATTATTCATAACATGATATATCGCGTCGTATTTTCAAATAAAAAACCGACTAAACCACACTATATACAAAGAATATAGGTAAAAATAATCAATATGGTTATAAAAAATGAATGAACATCGCCGGGGCAACGACAATGTATCAAAAAACTTTCGTATAATGTCACAATGCTGTCTACTAGCTAAAGAAGAGCATTTTAGATAGGTACTGTATAAAATACTAGCTGATCCGGCAAACGTTGTTTTGCAATATAAAAAAATAGGGGTTGTTGATAAAAAAGTAAATATTTTGGGTCGTATATAATGCTACATTATAAAAAAATAAAAACAAAAAACTTCGTCCGAAAAAAAATCAAGGGTGAACAACCCTAATGGGTGTAAAAAATAGATGTTGGCCGATTCTCAGACCTACTCAATATGCTCACAAAATTTCATCAAAATCGGTCTAACCTTTCGGAGAAATTCTCTGCCTAACACCGCAACACAAGAATTTTATTTATAAGATAATCAGCGCCATGAAATAGGCAGTAATATAGTGTATGTAGTTAAGAGGTTATGTAGCTATAACTACGAAACCAGTTGAAATTTTTTTTAAACTTTGCTGACTGTAGTTCTCATCTAGATAACTTTAACAGTAGTCCTTAAAATATTTTGAACAGATTAAAATAATACTTAATCCTGTCGCATAATAATGGATTGAAACTAAATTATCGCAGTTTAGAATTCTAGAATTAAAAATACTGCTTCTTAGACACACTGTATTTGAACATTACAGTAATAAAAAATGTTGTCAAAATATGCTATCATACTTCGTATTTCATAAATTTTAGAACCTTACACAATTTTATTACATAGTAACTTTAATCACCGACTCCGCACTTTTTTATGTTAAATTAATTAAGTAATTTCACCTTTCCTTGTATGTATCAATTTTATTACAGGTGACCTAAAAATATATAATTTCTTAAAGTGGTATGGTCGCTTTTGAAAAATTTTAGTACGACTTCAAAACTATTTAACAGGTAACACATGTTTGTAGTTTTATCTATTATAAATGTAAGGAAATTATATATTTTTAAGCTTAATAATATCATTAGCTCACAATCACATTAGTTTAAAAAAAAACACAGAGTCTTTAACACATTAACTCATTAATTAATTTTAGCTTCATTTAAATCTATTGTCTGATAATTAAGAATTAAAGAACGAATACTTACAAAATAATAAGCATAAGCACATTGATGATCCCATTTGTTAACAACATTATTAAAGAAAAAAATTGCATATATAAATATGATAAATTAGTCTATGGACTTTTATGTTTTAGTATGACCACCTAAAGCAACGTGGAGAAAAATAACACGATTGTCTATTCGCCATCAAAATGGCGTCATCGAAGGAAACCTATTGTTTGTGTGGCCAACCATATAATATTGGTCAATTTATGATAGAATGTGATTGCTGTCGCGAGTGGTTTCACGGAAGGTAAAGTGGAATATGATAAAGTTTTTATGTGAAAGTAATATTGTGTGTGAAAAATATGTTAAATAAATCTGACAGCACTCCGCTGGGCCACCATGTTATGAAGATGTTTTTCGTAATAATCTTGTGAAATTAATCTTATAATTAATATCGTAACAGGAATACACGTTTATATATTTATTCTGCTGTATTCTATATGTTATATGTGTAAAATGTAATGTGATACGGTTTGTTTACATCGTTGGTCACCATGGGATTAACAAATGCGTGCTTGTGTTGTGTGATTGTGCTTTGTCAAGCCGTAGTTGATAAGAACACGGAAATAAACCGGCTTATATAGGAATAGAATAATATCCCTGTAATAAGATATACCGAAGTTTCATCCTTTTTTAGAAAATACGGTTTCGTACTGTTTCATATTGTAATAATATTCAAACATTTATGTAATCTATCTCGTTTCAGTTGTGTTGATGTTAAAATTTACCATTCGGATGATATAGACAAGTATCACTGTCCAAAATGTGCCCAGACTTATGGACCGTCAGTTTGTAAGTAAAATTTTTGATATTTATAATATTTATTTAAAAGACAGTAAAAACAGATCCACTTATTATGAATATGGTTATTAATTACACTGTTTAATATTAATATATATTTGCATTACTATATAAAATCATTTACTTACCATGATAATCCTAAAATAGCTATATTAAAATTTAATTATATTTCTACACAGTACGTTAAAAAAGACTAAATCATAAATATATTCTAACATATACAGTACAATCTCACTAATCCGGCACTTCGATAGATTGGCACGTCCAATAATCCGGCACCTTCGCCCTCACCTCCTTCGCCCCTTTACACCTGTCCGCTCCGATCCCAAGACATTGTCCCAAAAGTCAAGAAATTTATGAAAAGATCCAACTTGCCCATAAAAGCTTTACTCGTACTTGACAATGCTCCAGGCCACCCAAATATACAAGAACTTAAATCAAGTGATTTGAATATTTAAACCATCTTTCTACTACCAAACTGCACACCTTAACTTCACCTGATGCTTCAAAATGTTATCCAAATAATTTCAAAACTATGTAATGACATATGTATATAAACATGTTAATTTAGTACATTACATATATTAATTCCTTCTATGAAATGTTGTATTTTATTTATTATTACCTATGACTATTTCACTATAATCCAGTAATTCGAACATTCCAATAATCCGGCACCCTACGGTTTTTAATAGTGCCGGATGAGTGAGATTATGCTGTATATCAATATTATTATTACAGTAAAGATCCCTACAAACAATCACCGAGCCGATCGTTACGAGCTTGGAGCAGAGACAAGACCTTCACAAGCTGGATCGCCAGCATGGGTACGAGCTCTATCAGCTCGGCCCATGAGGCCCACGGCCGCAGCCCTAACTACCATGAGACCTGAACAGTTTACCGAGGAGTTTGTCAGAGATAATTGTTAGTCGTAACTATTGATTTAAATATACACAGTTAAATAGCAGAGTTTTGATATGTGGTTAAAGAATTTTATTTCCTCATAAAGAACATACAATGTTCACTTAAATGAGGTATATTACATAATTTAATTTAATTAACAATTTAGTATAGTAGTAACGACTTATACAATTCAAGAGTAGTTAATCTAAGTGATTTTTTTTTTGGATATTAAAGGTTTAACACATACTTTTTAAATAATTAGATATTTGTTTAAACAAGAAATCTTTTACATAAATAAACCCCTGTTTTATATGTATAATTGTTTAACATATTTTATTTTCTAAATTACTTTTATTAATAATTTTCAGTGTTCACAAGACCTGTGATCTTTAACACCTCCGACGGTCTCGATATGAAGGTACCTAATGCGGAAACATTTAACGTAAGATCTGTGCTACGATATTGTGGAGCTCAGTTAGAGGTAATATAGTATCCATATAATATTTTATTTATATTAATCAGTATTGATTTAGTAATAAAATGTAAGCACAGTGTAGTTTGTAATAAAATTCTAATATTTGCATCCTAAATTCTTACTTATGTGATAAATATTTCTATGATTTTTATGTTGTATATATAGGGTGACTGGTGAATAACTATCAATATTTAAGGAGAATACTCGGTATATGATTCTCATTCGAATTATGTAAAAAAAATAGGTACTTAATTTTTGACCAAACTTCCGTATAAATAAATAAAGTGTGGACACGTTCCAAGTGTTTTAAGGTGGTAGAGCCTAGCTGTGGTAACTTACTACAGCTCGAACATGGGCTGGCTCGACCGGGGAAGTACCACCCTCTCACAGAAGATCGGCGTGAAGTAGCCTTTAGTGGCTGCGTTTCGTCCGATGAGTGAGAGAGCCGGTTGCCCGTTTCCTATTTCCCACCCTTTCCTACCATTTCCTTATTCCCACCCCTCCCTATTCCTAAAAAAACAAGGTTGGCAACGCATTCGCAACAAACATGTTGCGGATGTACATGGGCGGCGGTACTACCTCACACCAAGTAGGCCGTCTGCTCGTTTGCCACCTTTGACATAAAAAAAAAAAGTGTTCCAAGTGTGGACGCGTGCGGCGGCGTGCTGATACAACACCACGCCGCCGCACGCGTGTGTGTGTATGTGTGTATACCTAATCTGTAGGGTGTTCACACGATGCGTAATTAAGTACATAACTTTTGGTTAACTTTACTTAGAAGTTTATTAATATTTATGTTATATCAATTTTTATTTTCTCATATATGATCGTCAAATATCACGTCCTCAAATATCGATAGTAATTCACCAGTCACCCTGTATAATAATATATTAATATAAAGTATGACTGATTATTATTTTTACTTAAGAAAAGGCTGTATAAAAAATACTTAGATAATTTTAAGTTGAAAGTATTATACAGAAGAACTATCACACAAATTAAAAATTATGAATAAGTATAGTCAAAATAGATATATAATATCTATTATTTAGTATAATTTTCATTTAAATATAAGTTTTTGACTTAAAAATGATATTTTTCAGGTTGAAGTTATAGATGTACGTAAACAATCAACCTTACGAATGCCGCTCGGAGATTTTGTGGATTATTTTGAGACACCACAGGAACACAGGGATGAGAAAGTACTCAATGTACTTAGTCTGGAGTTCACTGATACCAAGTATGTATTGATTTATTTAATTAGTCAACATTACTTATTTAATTAGTAAGTATAGTATAATAGCATAAGTAAGACAAGCAGTGACTAATTTATATAGTCTCATATATTTGTGTATACTTACAAAATACATATAAAAGACATTACAATGATTATATTATTCAGGAAAGCTAGTGCAAATATTATTATGATAAGTTAATTCAGTAAATTATACTATAATGGTAATATATGTACCATGTAAATGGACACATAAAAAATTTAATTGTGCAACCTCAGTAATTATTTTTTATTTTATTTATTTAGGAACACCAACAGTACACATATGCAACATTTATATAAAAAATAGAGTAAAAAGTATAGGTCTTCATAAGTACACTTATTACAGTTATTCACAGCACTATCTAAAAAGTTTTATAACAACGACAACACCTTAATCTAACTAAATTAAATTACTACTACTACAAAAAATAAACTATTTAATAAACAACAACACATAAATTAAAAGTGAAATAAGGTTTTAGTTTTAGCTACCAGAGTATGAGTATACTTATCGAAATTACGTTATATTTGTACACTGTTATGTATTACACTTGCTTGGTATTGTTAAATAATGATATAATATCAAATATTATGTACATAGATCAATTTAATATATTAGGTTCTATCATTAAGTCTTGCTTCTTACCTAATATATACATTACCAATGTAATATAGTTTTACCATATACTACTGTTCTATATTGATTATAAACTTTTTTCCAGTATGTGTAGTCTAGTGGAGCCCCCTCTAATCGCTCGTAGTCTAGACTGGGCTCGAACTGTATGGTCTAGCGAGGAACCAGCTAGACCACATGTCCAACGATACTGTTTAATGTCAGCAGCTGGCTCATATACAGACTTCCACATAGACTTTGGTGGTACTACAGTGTGGTATCACGTTCTACATGGGAGAAAGGTATTGGAATTGGATTAATACTATTACTGCCCCCGACTTTCGTCTATTTGACTCCTCGTATAAGCAAAAGATATTGCAATCAATCAGTAGTGCCATCTAAATTGTGAATTAGATAAAGTAGTATCTAAAAAATGTGTAATTGATGCCAAAAATCGGGAATAAATTATTTCACGTGTTAATCTGATGTAAAATCTATATTATTGAAAAGTTTCATCAAAATGTTTTTTTTTAGTTTTTTTTTTGTAAATGAGTAACAAACATGAAACATCCATACAAACATTTGTCATTTATAATATTAGTTTTATATAGTTATTATGAGGCATAAATACTTATTTTATTTCATAAAAAAAAGATATTTTTATATTTATTAATTTGTTTCAGGTTTTCTACCTCATTCCCCCTACAGCTACAAACTTAGCTCTATACCAACAGTGGAGTGCGGCTAACAATCAAACAGAAAAATTCTTTGGGGACATGGTATTTATGATTTATTTATCTTAAATGTTTCCTTTACGTATTTAATGTTAAAATATCAGATATATACTTATATATATTATTTACTTGATAAGTAAACAAAAAATGGAAATTTGTATGTATTAAATTAAAATATTGATTTCCAAAATGTTCCATTGATTCCTAGACTAGATGAGATTTTTGACTTTAAATTGTTACAAAAACTTACCTTAAATTTTAATATAGGTAAATGATATTTTAAATCAAAAGTTTCTTACATTTCATAATAATTCCAAAGCTTTGAGAAAATAAAAAATAACATCCATAAATAGATCTTGTTTCTATATTTTTATTGTGCTTTTGCAAATATGTAATGCAAATGTTGCTTAGGGGAGATACGAGAAATATTGTGAAGGTGGTCTATACTAAAAATAGATTAGAAACGGTCAAATTAATGAGCTTTGTATACATTCGTCCCTCTCTTAATAAATATTATATCGTATCGTATTATAAGAGTATTAATCAATTTCTTTATCAAATTTCAGGTGGAATGGTATGGTACGGCTGAATTAAGTCCCGGTGAGACCCTCTTCATACCAACTGGATGGATCCATGCTGTATACACTCCAACAGATTCATTGGTGTTTGGAGGAAATCTGTTACACTCATATGCTATTGAGATGCAATTACAGTGAGTGTGAAAATGTCCTACATAGAATTTAAAAACTTACGAATATGTATATAATAATAAAAGGGTAGATCTAGAATTTAAATTAAACTAATCATTTAAGACACTTAACATCATAGCTATAAGTAGTTTTAGAAAGTGATTATTGAATTCTATAAACCATTGAAATTTTTATAATGATCGTTATTTAATTTCTCAAGGTATTTTTTATTTTTGATGTCTAATGTAAAACAGAATGATAATTTGAAATTTAAAATAAAAATTGCTTCATATTTTTTCAATACAATGAAAAATAGTAACTGATCAAAAGCTACTTGTATGGAAAAATTTTCATTCATAAATTTTTATTATTTTCTATCCATTAAAAAAAATGTCTGATCAATGAAACACTTCAGATTATGTCATTCTAAAATTATAATTACAAGATAATAGCAAACAGTCACAACATTCATGATTTATGACATCACAGACCAAGACTATATAGAGGCATACTAGTATAAAATAATATTACAGAATTTACGAGATCGAAAGCCGAGTGGAGACGCCGGTGTTATTGCGGTACCCTCTGTTCGAGGCGTTACACTGGCTGGCGGCGGCACAGTTGTTGGCTGTATTACGACGAATAAATGAGGAAACACAGGTATGAGCATAAACTAAAATTAAAACATAAAAAATACCATGAAAAATCACTAGTTGGATTCGAACCTGCTACTTCGAACCTGCTACTGAGTTTGGTTAGAACTTTTCAAAAGTCTGGGATAAAAAATGTTCTTTCTCAAGGTCAACTCTATCTCTATACCAAATTTCATTAAAATCAGGTCAGCGGTTTAGGCGTGAAAGCGTAACAGACAGACAAGAGTTACTTTCGCATTTATAATATTAGTAGGGATTCACACAATTAGTCTTAAAAAAGTTTGAGCGTATATTAGAAAAGTTACAACAATATCATACAATTCTTCAATAATCATTTTACTTTATGTTACATTTGATTCTCAGTACAATTATTTAAATTCACTTATAATTAAAGAGAGACATTTTGTTATTATTTTCATGTATATCTTTAATAATATTAAAATATTTCCAGGATGAAGATTTCACTCTACATGAGGGTAGTTCATCACATCCGGTCGAACTGCCACCACTTCTGTTACGAGGGATAAAGATATTGGCCAACGCTCTCAAGGAGTGGCATGCTTTGAAGGCGGTTAGTACAAATATATCTTATATACTTCTATTATATATTATAATTGCTAATAGTCATGTTTGTGTTACTGAATTATACAGTTGTAGCATACAGACTGAATCATGTTTAAAACACGATATTTAAGTTAAATTTGCTTTAACTCAGGGAGCGTTCAACTATTACTTAAGATTTTTGACTCCCCCTTCCCCCCTCGTAACGCACAGTAACGTTTTTCTGTAGTCCCCCCCCCCTTCTCAAAACGTTACGTAACACTCAAGTGATCAATTCCATCCAAAGTCGTAAAACAATATGTAATAGTTTGGTATAGTTTTAATCTACTAAATGAAATTATTGAATGAAATTATTGATGAAGAAATTACATTATGAACACTATGAACTCACGGATAAACCCTAACCAATACTGACCACGGAAGCAACATTAAAAGACAATGCAATCCAGGTATTCCCCGTAAAATATTAATTAAGAGGTTTGCAAACTTGGAATAACAAATAAAAATATCGACCAGACTAATACAATCTGGTCAACATAATGTAACGTATATGAAAAGAGTTGCCAATTTGGGGGTTTTTATTAATACCTTTTTTTATAAACAATGGTACGTAACGTTAATGGTCAACGTTGTAGGAGACACCCCCTCCCGTCCCTGTAACGTTTCGTAACGTTTTACGAGACCCCCCCCCCTCCCAAAATTGCGTTACGTAATACTTGAACGCTCCCTCACTAATAAAATGAAATTAAATGTAATTTATTAAAATATATGTAAAATTCTGATTCGCCATCTCATAAGTCCCGACCTCAGTTCTTAGTATCAAATATATAGTAGTAATTGTAAAATACAGTGTGTAGTAAAATATATACCATAAATTTACTTTTATTATATAGTTAAGATAAGGTTATTCTGAAGGAAATGTAGGGAGGTCTATTTCTTTGTGATTATCAGTGGCGGCTGTACCTTAAGTGCACTCGTGCGCTGAACCACCAATTCAAAAGATTTAAAAATTACAAAATATTACTTTATCTATATTTTTAAATTATCATTTTAATATTTATTTTCTAAACATACAAAAACGTATAAAAAAATAAATTTCTAATTATAGTCAAAAAGTTTGAGCGCTTTACTAAACTAATATCTCGTGCGCTTCGTCGAGTGCACGAGGACTCCTAATACATCTTGTATGAGATACGCATTAATACGCCTGGCGCGTGAAACAAAAGATAGTTCATAGAAATGTACCGAGTAATGAGTCGGTTCTCGAGCGCCGCACGAGCGGCCGAAGATTACCGAGAGCACCCGATGTATGACGAATTGGAATTGAAAAGAATCAAAACTTTTCTACGAAATACCATGCACTTGCTATATGCACTTTCTGTGCTTAGTATTGAATTTAAAAAATATACAAACAATACCTGATTTTAATAAATAGGTGATTGAACATTTCGCTTCGGCAAAATGTCGTTGCATTAATTAATGTATAAAAAATAAACATATTTTATGTCAATTGTTGTTTTGTAGCATTTTCTAATTTTAATATTTTAGTAAAGTGCACCACCAGTTTGATAACCCACCAGCCGCCACTGGTGATTATATACAGTAGTAATCTAGTCCCAGCATGTTTATTAAATGTAATGTATTTTCAGACGGATGCTTCAAAGCGTGACAACGTACCCAAATGTATAAACTCTGGTCAACTGGTGAGGGAATTATGTAAAGAGTTGAGGACGTTGGAAAAACGAAATACAACAACTAAGGATAAGGTGAATATAAACACACACACACACACATATATATTACAAATGATTAACGAGTATATTCGTATATTATAATTAATAATTTTTGAAGTTATAATTACTTATGGGTGGGTCAAAGTTTCGTAACGTAACGCGTAACGCCACTGAGTCTGGTGTCTCTTTCTCTCTTGTATACGGCGTCAGTACTAAACACATTATCAATTTAATATATTTATATAAAATTTAAGTATTAACCTACACTTTTTGTAAGTTACACAATGTCTTATACTTAAAATTATCACTTTTGTCGAATGTCCTAAAACACACAATATTTTTTTCTTAAATTAATTTAGCAATGATTATGAAAATATTTATATTATTATAGGTATTTTTTAATTTTCAGGATGTAAAACAGAAGAATCAATCTCCCACTAAATCCCAGAACAAAAAGCAAGCAACACCAAAAAAACCAATCAAGCTTACTCTACCGAAACCAATTATGCACATGAATCAGAACACTGAGTTCGTTGAAGAAAAAACGTATCCAGATAAATATTATGTAGATAATAAAGAGGTTGTATACACAGATAGGTATATACAGGATGTTAAATATATAAGCACTGACGTCAAATATGTTGCCGGGGACAAGTTTGTGAACAATGACGTCAAGTTTGTTAACAGTGACATTAAGTTCGTCAATAGTGACGGCAAGTTCGTGAACAGTGACGTGAAGTTCGTGAATAGTGACGTGAAGTTCGTGAACAGTGACGTGAAGTATGTTTTGGACGGGAAGGAGACGATCTTGCCGGAGAAGTATTCGTACCAAAATTTTGAAGAAGTTAACTACCCAGACAATGGTTATGGAGATAGACAAGATAAGAAGGCCGCGTTAAAAGTTAAATTAAGGTAATATTACTAGTAAACTACAATATAAATGTAGCTTTACAGTGGATATTACTTCTATGGTAAAAATAAATATAGTCAATTATTTTCTTATATGTCCTTCTCAGACATAAAAATAGTCAGATTATTATAGATTAAACGAATATATTAGTCAGAATATCTATCTATACTATTCTAAATATGTAATCCAAAATATTACCACATAATAAGCATACAAAATTATCATTCAAATATCTAAAAACATATAAAACTCCCAAACTGTCAGTATACACGTGTCAATACTAACTCATGTTAAGCAAGCTATAACTTTACAGCAATTCCCCATCATCATCTCGCGAGGAACCTCCGCCCTATAGTCTGCCGGAACATTCCATACTGAAGTCACATCTCATTAGGACTGATAGAAGTTTGAAACCCGTACACCAATGGACTATATCTAAGAAGGATATCGGAGACTATCATGACGAAGAAATACTATTCACCAACGAGAACCTACAGACTAATGTCAGGGTTGAAGGACAGGAAATGAACTATGGGGCAGGTGAATACGGGGGATTATATATGTTTAAATGAAAGTTATATCTTTCGGATGTACTACGCGACTTTATTTTTGATAAAAACTACATACTCCAGACGTTTCGGTTACTTTTCAGCAACAATAATCACGGGCAGATGAGATGATAAAATTTGGATAATGTAATATGTATTATGTTTATACATTCACTTTATAGTAATACTTGTAAATATTTCTGTCGTAATTCGTTAGCTTAATAACTTGAAACAATATAGGTTACTATGTTATATTGAAGGTAATGAAACTTCCTTTACAGAATGAGACCTAAGACTCTCGAGTGTTAATTTAAATGAATTTAATATTTTCGGATTACTACCATTATTTTATTATTTGAAAATACTTACTCGAGACGTATTGGTTACTGCAAAGTTAATACTTTTTTTTTGGATATATTTTTTTAAATTATAACTTCAGTTTAATGAACTATATTATCATCAAATTTTTATAGCATAACTACTAATATCTTTATATATATAAAAATTTCGTGTCACATGTTTGTCCGCGATGGACTCCTAAACTACTAAACCGATTTTAGATTTGGTTTGCATTCCGTGTACATTTTGACCCAACTTGAAAGATAGGATAGCTACATCTCAATTTATAATCACAATTTTATTTTATTGCTAATTATTTGTCTGTTAAAGAAAATTATTTGTCATTATTACAATTATCTGTTGACTGAGTTAAGTATTCAATAGATGGCGCTATGTTAATAATACAAACGTCATATATGAGCGACTATTTAATACATAATAGCATAACCACTACGTGTTTCTGAGGCTAAGGTATAACCTAAATTTATTTATTAAAAAAACTTAACTGATATTTCTTTATTATAGGACGATACGACGTTCGCCGGGTCTTCTAGTATATGTATATAATATAAATAATATATAATATGTTATGTACCAGGTATGTACTCGGCGGAGGATATGCATCAAGAGTATCAGTATGGAGACACGGCGAAAGGCTACCACCAGCTGTACCAGCCCGACACGTACCACTACACGAGATACGAACAAACAGTCACCACCCAGGTACATATATATATTAATACTAGCTGCGCCCCGCTGTGTTACCCGCGGATTTCCGGGTTGTAAAGTAGCCTACGTGTTATTCCTGGACATCAGCTTCCTGTATACAAAATTTCAACAAAATAAGTTCAGCAGTTGGAGCGTGAAGAAGTAACAAGCATACACACACACTCACAAACTTTCGCAATTATAATATTAGTAGGATAACTATTATATATCATTGGGATAGTGCAAATCCGCGTAACTACCATTGGATAAATCCGCGTATATATTGGAAGTAGATTAAACACTAAATAATTACTAATTGTGAAAAAAATACCTTAAAAGTCGTTAATATAGATATTATCTCAGCTCAAACTTTCTTTTGATAATCTGCTTCCAATGTAAATACGTGGAATTATCCAATGGTAGTGATAGTGCATTTCCAGTTACAAGGAAATGCACTATCCCCGACGATATGTATACAGGGTGACTGGTGAATTACTATCAATATTTAAGGAGCATACTCGGTACATGATTCTCATTCGAATTATGTAAAAAAAATAGGTACTTAATGTTTGACCAAATTTCCGTATAAATAAATAAAGTGTTGACACGTTCCAAGTGTTCCAAGTGTGGACGCGTGCGGCGGCGTGCTGATACAACAACACGCCTCCGCGCGCGTATGTGTGAGTGTGCGTGTATACCTAATCTCTAGGGTGTTCATACGATGCGTAATTAATTACATAACTTTTGGTTAACTTTACTTAGAAGTTTATTAATATTTATGTTATATTAATTTTTATTTTGTCATATATGATCGTCAAATATCACGTCCTCAAATATCGATAGTAATTCACCAGTCACCCTGTATATGAAAAATTTATGAAGAATAACTGTAGAGATATGGTATTATATTAAGTCACTATCGATTTGAGATAAGTTTGAAATGTAATAAATTTAATGAATACTTCATTAACTACTTTCGAACTTGAGGCTTTTGTAATATGACACTTATATAATAATAATAAAGATGAAAATACCTTAATTTTATACCTAATAAGTTTTAAATCTATTTGTATGTGTTCCAGCCTCAACCATATAATAGTAGCACATACACAGAGACACAGCTGCCTTCATACGACGCGGCGATCGCTCACCAGTACCAGAATAATTATGTAAGGAATCCTTTAATAGTTATGTATATTGAATGAAAAAGGATTTAGAGCTGAACCCACCACGCCGTTATGAAATGGGTTGATGAGTCAACTCAAAATTCATCCTAAACTGTACAGGTTTTTAAGTCGCGAGTTAAGCGAGAATATTAATATAAATGTAATAATATTATCAGAATTACTGATATTATAAGATATTTTTTGAAATGTTAATTTTTTTATAAACGAACTCATAAAAAAAATTATAGAGATTTGTTATATTTGTATAAAAAAACATTAACTTAGGAATCAAATTATACACTTAAATTTCAGAATACTGAGCAGTCTAGGTCTTATTTTCTTAATAGGTCTTATTTTTTGTAATAGCACGCAAAATCTTTATATATAACAAAAAGTCATGCTAGTTACACTATTTCTAACTCAAGAACAGTTTTACGGTTCATGGTGAAAATTTGTGAAGAGATGGCTTAGAACAAAGAAAAAGGCATAGGATATTTAATTCTGTTTGATAACAAAACATATTAATAAATTCCAATATCTGATTATTTATGGCCTCTAAAGCGGAATAGAGTTCGCATATAACATATATATTACTAATTACGAAATTAAAGTTGACGATATCACAGTCAAACACTAGTGTTTAATATATAACGTTATTATTCCAGGTGATAGAAGAGAAGCCTCCTCCCAAACCGGAGGTATCTGTCCGTCGGTCCGAGAGGCCGGTCCGTAGGAGAGTGTCGAGCTCTTACTCGTACGACGACGAGCTGTACATAGACGACGCGCCGCCGCCGAGGAGGAGGCCCAACAAGAGACACAACAGGAACAACGGTACGACAGAAACTGGACTTGACTAATATATGTAGCGTACGATGACTTAAATGAACAGGAATGAGCGACTTATGTGTGCATGCCCAAGTTCATGGTTTATTAAGTTAGATAGGTACCACGGAAATAATGAACTTGAACAACACTATATGTATATATAACATACGATAAACTTGAGGTTACGATTCATATATCATTCAACCAAAATATGCCATCGATACATGTATACCCAAGTTCATGGTTTATTAAGTCAGACAAAACATGATAATTAATTGGTATCACGGAAACAATGAACTTGTACACTACAAAATATAGCATACGATGAACTTGATGAACCGAAATTAGCTATTTGTGGGTGCATGCCCTAGTTAGATAGGTACCACGGAAATAATGAACTTGACAACAATATATATACAGGGTGACTGGTGAATTACTATCGATATTTGAGGACGTGATATTTGACGATCATATATGACAAAATAAAAATTAATATAACATAAATATTAATAAACTTCTAAGTAAAGTTAACCAAAAGTTATGTAATTAATTACGCATCGTATGAACACCCTACAGATTAGGTATACACACACACACACACTCGCGCGCGGCGGCGTGTTGTTGTATCAGCACGCAGCCGCACGCGTCCACACTTGGAACACTTGGAACGTGTACGCACTTTATTTATTTATACGGAAATTTGGTCAAAAATTAAGTACCTATTTTTTTTACATAATTCGAATGAGAATCATGTACCGAGTATGCTCCTTAAATATTGATAGTAATTCACCAGTCACCCTGTATATGATTTTGAACAATTTCATAGATTTTAAAAGATTTTTTAAATTCATTTCATTTTATATGGTGAACCGAACTTATAATTATGATATTATGTATGTAATAATATGTCTATACCTACAGCCACAAACGGTTCGTACCGAGCGCCCGCTCGGCCGGCCCCTACTAATGGAATCGAGTCGCTGATACAAGCGTCAGTATTGGCTGAGGAAGAAGCGCCGGTTAATGAGACGTGAGTTATATATACATATATAGTAATAAGCGTTAAACCTATATAAAAATTTATATTACCTTAAAAAAAAACAAGTTTTGTCTTATTAAATATCTGAGAGTCTGATAAAAATGCAGAATAATTCACTTCATGTAAATCCGAGAAATATAGTTAGTTTCATACATATATACTTTCAATTTAAATCTTATTACATTGATAGAGCATATTTATCTAATGTCTACCATGACTATTCATATAACTTAATTAAAAAAATGTATGAAAATAGGTAAATTAATATAATTATCGTTACAGTGAAGACGCAGCGGTAGCGGGTATGTTAAGTATTAGTGAGAGATACGAGCCACCAGCCACCTTCGGCATAGCTGTGGATACATCGGAACAAAGAAACAGGTATACATACATATGTGCATAAATATAGTAATTATCACACTATGTATTTAATACAAATTTGTATTCATAAATGCGTTTGAGTTATGTTTTTTGTCTGAACCAATGCATTTAAGTATTTAAATATTTTCTTAAGTCTCCATTAAGCTTACTAAGTTCTCATACAAAGAATGAAGTCAAGCACATGTAATCTAACATTACACCGACATATTATATATAATTAAATTTATAACTAATTTATACTTTAAATTTTAAAGCAGTGGTACTACAAGCACGGGTCGGGCGAGAGTACGTAAGAGTGTCACGACCGTGGAAACTGTAGACGAGTTTGATGAAGAAGATGTGATCAAGGAAGTACACCGGGATGAAGAGTATGGTGGGTTGTGGAACATACAGACATACACACACACATACAAACACACACACATACATAACCACATACACATATATACATCCTTATAAAGACTCGAATAACATACATACATACATAAACGCAGACATAGATATACACGCGCACGCACAAATACATACATATAAAGACTTGAATAATATACTTACATACATATAAATAATCAGCTGTCTGAAATATATGTAATAAACTATCACAAATATTTAATAGTACATGTTCTTCAGTCGTATAAAAATAAAGGCAACTGTCATAGTTTTATTTCTTAAAAGCGACGTTATGAAACACTTCTTAATCAATCACATGAAAAAGAAATGATCTACAAAAAGATATATTAAAACAATCAGACAATATAATTGTATAGAAGAACTAGTATAGTCCTTTAGACTAAAGCTGAGCTTTGCATTTGTGTGAGTGAAAGTAAAAGTAGAGTTAGACAAAAAAAAAATAGAATTAAATTCTATTATATTTTAAATAGATACCTAAAATAAATGCTAGTACTATTCTAGATTTAAAATAAAATAAGCAAAACTTGTAAAAGGCCAAATGGAAATATTATGGAAATAAAATATTAAGTAATCAAAATTTAGAAAAAACAATACAATTTTTCTTCACTTGATATTGCGTTTTCAACATTTGAAGCTGCTACCATTATAACGGGTGAAGTGCGGAAGTAAGGGGCGGAGTAAAAGCAGAATAAACCGGTTCAAAACTAGAAAAGAACGTTTCATTCAAAAATTTGACATCACACCTACACTATCCGTGTGCACTCACACAAAAACAAAGCTCAGCTTAAATCAAACGCACTATAATATAGTTTATTTAAATATGTATTATATTCCTCAGTGTACCCTTCGCTGGAGATGAGTTCTGATGATGAAGAAGACTGGTCTGTGAGAAGAAAGAAGGCGGCTCGAGTGAGACAGGACAGTCGAGGGAGGAATGATAAGTTAGTTGATATAATACACATTATGAAACTAACATATTTTATATGTATACTAGCTTTCCGACCGCAGCTTCGCCAGCGTGGAGTTCGGTTATATCGCGTTTCCAAGAGAACCTTTCAAAAGTCTAGGATAAAAACTATCCTATATTCTTTCTCAAGGTCAACTCTATCTACCAAATTTCATTAAAATCAGTTCAGTGGTTTAGGCGTGAAAGCGTAACAGACAGACAGGCAGAGATACTTTCGCATTAATAATATTAGTAGGGATTAGTAGGGAAACAGCTATATAAAATAAACATTATAAAACTATCATTTTTTAACCAAAATTTTATATTTTTTACACAAAAACCTAATTGTTATTATATAAATATGTAGGTGTAACTTTCAATCCTAATTCAATTTGAGTTTTTGCATATCTTAACATGTTAAGTAACTAAACAAGATATTTTATAGTATAAATAACTATTGATACATTGGTATTAAATCTTCAGTTGTAGTTATATTAACCAATCTAAGTATTGTGGTGTAGTGAAATTCTATTCAAGGATTTTTTTTAACTTATCTTCTATGCTAGCTATCCTCATTTACATTAGAGCCATTTCTTAATTACACGTTTTTATCTCATTGAATATTTTCTATATCACAATTATTAGTAAACACTGAATAACATTTTAATATCGCTTATATCTGTAATTCCTAAACTTTCTTACTATTAACTACCTATATATCTCGTATAATATATATACTATATTATATATGTTTTATTTTCCAGGGACGAGTCCTGGTGTCCCCGGGGCCGCCTCCCCCGTACTCCCGTAAGGCACCGGCCGGCCCGTACGGCTGTGAGGAGGGAGTGTGTGAGAGCGGCCTTACACGCGGCCTCCGTTAGAACGACGGACAGACGACCCGAAGTAATATATGTTATATATACAGGGTGACTGATGAATTACTATCAATATTTAAGGAGAATACTCGGTACATGATTCTCATTCGAATTATGTAAAAAAAATAGGTACTTAATTTTTGACCAAATTTCCGTATAAATAAATAAAGTGTGGACACGTTACAAGTGTTCCAAGTGTGGACGCGTGCGGCGGCGTGCTGATACAACACCACGCCGCCGCACGCGTGTGTGTGTGTGTGTGTATACCTAATCTGTAGGGTGTTCACACGATGCGTAATTAATTACATAACTTTTGGTTAACTTTACTTAGAAGTTTATTAATATTTATGTTATATTAATTTTTATTTTGTCATATATGATCGTCAAATATCACGTCCTCAAGTATCGATAGTAATTCACCAGTCACCCTGTAGAGTACACTAAATATAATACTAGCTGCGCCCCGCGGTGTTACCCGCGGATTTCCGGGATGTAAAGTAGCCTATGTGCTTTTCCTGGACGTCAGCTTCCTGTATACAAAATTTTATCAAAATCAGTTCAGCCGTTTGAGCGTGAAGAAGTAACAAACATACACACTTACAAACTTTCGCTATTATAATATTAGTAGGATACCGTCGGGGATTGTGCAAAACCGCGTAACTAGCATTGGATAATTTCGCGTATCTACATTGGAAGCAGATTATCAGAAGAAAGTTTAAGCTGAAATATTTTCTAAATTTATCATTAAATATCAATTAAACATTAAATAATTACTAATTTTGAAAAAAATACCTTAAAAGTCGTTAATATAGAAATTTGTACTTTTCTCTGTAAATTTTCTGTGTTAATATATAATTAGCTTAATATAATGATGTGCGTTTATATATTTGAGAATTATTTTGTTATATACTTGTTATTAATTATATATTATTGAATATAATGTACTTAATGAATATTTTCTGTGTAGAGTGCCAAGCGAGCGGTTTTAGCCACCAAGAGCCGACGCCCGCCAGCGCCGGTCACTACACCTAATAAAAGTATGTAAAATATATAATATATATACATATAATTAATACCCACAATTCACTACTATTATACTTAATATGTTTTGTAATAAACATCTGTTTTTGGACGGAGATATACTACTAAATAAATAGATTTTTAGTGGAGCTAAACCAATTTGTGAGCTGAAACAAACTTTACTATAAAACTACATACAAAATAACATAATAAAAAAGAGTTTTTTTATTTTAAACTTCCAAAAACCACATTCAAATTATGTACATTTTTACTATTCAGATGCGAAATATCACACTGTTATTATAATTTTAATATTTATCAACAAAATACGAGATTTCTAACAATTTTAATGTAATATAATTGATATATTGTAATATTTTAAAGATTCAAGACTGAAGAAAGGCATGAAGACAGCCAAGCAGCGTCTAGGAAAGATATTGAAGATACATAAAATGATATATTAAATTATAACTAGACTAGATGTATGTAGACGGACCAATTGTATGTTGTAGGTAGTAACACTGGTAATGGAAAATGTTTAAAGATCGCCCCAATAGATGTCGCTTTTCATAATTTTTAACTATTATTATTTAGATCTGATACGTTTAATTCTAAAAATATTATATTTTAATTCTCATGTACTATATCGCTGGTTCGATTTTATTAATTCTTATGTAACAATAGTTTAATATCTAAAAATGTTTTTTTTAACTACTTAAACTAGTTGGTTGGGTATGTTTAATATCTACTTATGTCGTACAAAAAGTTATAGACGCGTGTTATGTTTCATAAATTTAAACTCACCACCGATGAAAATTGTATATTAATATTTAAGTTTGTTAATTTCTTTAGTGATATAGTTTAAGTAGTCGTAATCGCTTCGTTGATAAGTCATTAATGGTTTTTGTTAATATCATCAAATGTTGTTTTTATTTGTCCGTCTGTTTGTAAATCATATCAAAATTTTTGCGTATGTCATAGGCGAAGTCTATTTTGATACAATGTTGACTATATCATTTAAAAAATATATATAATTTTACATATTTCATGAGCAAAAGTAATTTTTTTTTTGTTTGTGTACATAGTAAACGACAAAATCGCGTATCAAATCTGTATGAGAATTCATTTATTAAGAATATACACTCGTTTTTCGTATCTAAAAATATTGTTTATCAAATTGAAATTTAAGACTAGCGAGTATTCGTTTAAATAAAACTAATGTGTACTTTTGGAATTATTACTCCTTTTTTATTATTTTAACTACATACTCCTGACGTTTTTATCTATCTGCCCGTGATCACGGTTGCTGCAAAGTAACTGAAACTTCGGTAGTATGTAGTTAAAATATTAAATAACGCGAAGAAATCCGATTATATTAGTTTTGTCTAAGAAAACTTAAAATCATATATATTACACAAAAAGCAGGCTTTGATAATTATTAAATGATATAGCAACATATCAAAATAGATTTCCTCATACATATAAACAGGGTGTATCTTTATTGTATAGTTTTAAGTTCACAACTAACATTTATACTCTTGTAAAGAATAAAACATCAAAATTCGTTATTGACAATAGATTAAACGCTTTAATATATACTTCGATACTACGAGGTATCGTTGGTTCGTAAATGTTTGTTTGTATGTTACGAATAACACGTAAAATGAAAAGTTATGAGTGTTAATCTGATAAAATATTGAATCAGATGGCATTGACATGTTATTTTTGAAGTATATTGAATACTCTTATATGGAAACTGAAAAACTATATCCATATATATATATGATAGATCTGTTGGTCTTTAGAATCTATTCTTCTACCTGGCAATTTACTAGCTTTAGCCAGAGTCTGCCTTATATGTTGTGAATAATTTTGGCTAATTGTTTTTACGACCGGCCGCCTGCCTGACATCAACCCTCTTTGAGAATGCATTAATAAGTGATGTCTAAATACTCTTAGAAAGTACATATGATTCGGAAAAATCACATTGGAACTTGCCAGGGCCAGGATCGAACCCGCGCCCTTTAGAATCTGTCATACTAAAAATGGTAATAGAAAATACGATTAATATTATAATAATAAGGTTGAAAATTATATTTTGAATGACTTTTACTTAAACATGCATTTTCTCCAACTAATTTATCATAAATTTTCCATATAAGAGTCTTTTATATACTTCTATATATATCTACACTTACCCTGACTTTATTAACTCACAAATAATTATAATTAGTTTAATTTTAACGTGCTATGAATAGTAAATGTCGCGGGTTAATTTATTTATTATTAAGAAGCTTTGGATGGTTATTATTGGAAAGAAAATATTGTACTGATAACTTGATACATATATATATTATTTAACGATAGTCTAATCGGTTTTTCAGTTAATTTTTCATATAAATAGGTGACGATCCGATTTAATTATCAATTTAACCGATTTAACCGATAAATCCGTTACACAAAGTGATTTAAGTGTAACATTAATTAAAATTTAAGCTTCAAATGTATGTATGTCCCAATAATAAACTGATCTAGTGCCTCTATCCAGTATATAGTAAGTATAGGTGAATAACGCTATATGAAAAATTCTTTTTTATATTATTACTATGTATAAACGATTATCAATAAAGTATTTTTATATATAAGTTTAATAATCTTGTATATAATGTAGTTTTTTTGTGTGTTTTGTGTTGTATATGCGATCACGCACACATATTCACTCAGTTATAGTTTAACACACACACACACAATCAGTAATGATTTTTTTAATGCCGAAGAATTATATTTAATATGGAAATAAAAGGAATTTTCTTCTCTTGATTTATTAATTGTATGGCAATGTTAATGTAAGTGAAAAGATTATGTATAAAGCTCTACCCACTTTATGTATATTGTTGTGACAAAAAAAATTTTTAGACTTACAGCTCTTGTGTTTTATTTATATGAAATTGTTCTTACTTATGCTTTAGTGTTTTCAACCTTTGCATAATGCTATATAATTTGAAATGCATTTTTAAATTATATGAAAATTATTTAAGATATTGTGCAGAATACGACTTAGCAAATGAATTATTAGTATATTGAACAAATGAATAATGAGTGTACTGTATAGTATTAAGCGAAATGAATAATGAGTGCTGAATGAATAATAAATGTACTGTATTAATGGGAGCAAAATGAATAACGTGTGTAATACTATATGTATTGAGCAAAATGAATGAGTGCTCAATAGGACTGAGCAAATTAATAATGTGTGTTGAATGGGACTGAGCAAAATGAATAATGGGTGACTGATTTTTACTGATGAGATGAATAATAGTCTAAGATCCCGATATAAGGCGACCTTCACCGAAATGTTTATTTGATGAAACATATTTTATATTCAATTTAATATGTCAATAAATATATTACACATGGGTTGCCTCATAAATTTTAGTCCAGGATATGATTAATTAACAATTAAAAATAGATTTTTTTTCAAATATTTCACCGGTTTGATTATTAGATAAATTCCACACCAATCGAAAGTACGGAGCCCATAGAATATAAAAACGTTAGGTTGCCTATTCTTTTCCAGTCACAACTCTCGGGTTGCCAGGGATAAACAGGTACATCGATAGTAGCATTTTGCACCGGTCTGATAATTTAATCAAATTTAAATGAAAACAAAGAATATTTAATTACGAACAAGGTAGTATACGGTTGCCTCCGAAGGAGGTCCCAAGGAACCGTCGTGGTTTTAAATATGCATCTAAGTACCATCCGCAGCTTTCAGGTTCAAGTTTGATGCATATTGGATCTGTTGCATTCGGCCACATCGAATTTACGAAAATAGTTCAAGAATTTACAGCTTGTATATATGGAATTAAGAATTAACTAATGTGAATGATGCAAGATATCGTATTTTCATGAAAAATTACCATACTAAAGAAGACAGTGACCAGTTTCTAAAAATAATCAAAGGCTTTGAATGAAACTAATATTTTTCGGATGTACTACGCGCATATTATTTTTATCAAAAACGACATACTCCCGACGTTTCGGTTACTTTACAGTAACAGTGATGGGGGATCATACACCTTTAAGAATAGTTGATATTGTCGAGAGAACCGAAACAGAGAGTGATGACGAAGAAGATGCAGATGTCGAAGATCCCAGTTTTATGTCCGATGACTCAGAAGCTGAATAATTAAAAAAAAAGTATATGTTTTTATAATTTTGAACAATAAACAGGGTTTTTTTTATTTATTTTTGCTTGGGACCTCTCAGTCGCACATTTTCAATCGCAGAAACATTAAACTTTAAAAATTGACAACCCTCATTTAGGACTGATTTTTCGGAGGCAACCGTATACTACCTTGTTCGTAATTAAATATTCTTTGTTTTCATTTAAATTTGATTAAATTATCAGACCGGTGCAAAATGCTACTATCGATGTACCTGTTTATCCCTGGCAACCCGAGAGTTGTGACTGGAAAAGAATAGGCAACCTAACGTTTTTATATTCTATGGGCTCCGTACTTTCGATTGGTGTGGAATTTATCTAATAATCAAACCGGTGAAATATTTGAAAAAAAAAATCTATTTTTAATTGTTAATTAATCATATCCTGGACTAAAATTTATGAGGCAACCCATGTGTAATATATTTATTGACATATTAAATTGAATATAAAATATGTTTCATCAAATAAACATTTCGGTGAAGGTCGCCTTATATCGGGATCCTCTTCTATAAAAATTAGTCTAAGAAAAGTATGTGACATAGACTTAATGGTAAACATTTAAGGGATTTCATTGTTTTTCTTAAATAGGTGACATCTTTTTGTGATATATAAAATATGTATTTGTAAGCAGCAGTGGCAATCCATCCATTGGATTCAATAAAATAGTCAAAACTGAGGTAATTATGAAATAAGATGTGGGTTTAAAAAAATGATAGTGTGAATGAAGCCTTCATAAAAAAAAATTACAGAGCATCTCTCAAGCCATCATTTGGTATACAAAACTTGCGGCTTACTTCTTATTCATTAATGATGTAATTAAAAATAATAACACTGATTATTATTAATCTCTTAAAGATTTCCGATTCTATTACAAGTAAAAACGACCAATAGGAAACATTCCTATAGTGATATTAATTTTATATCTCAATCGCGTCAAAACTTCTGATAAATGAGAAAAAAATATATTATCTATAGTCTTAATTTAGGGCTAAAAAGGAATGAACATTTTAATAATCAATTTTATGATTACAATGTGTAAAGAATGATGTAAAGTCACAATTTAAATAATATAATCAATACATACATAGACTTCCCAAATAATGGTTTTTCTTAGCAGATTTTTTTTTGGTCTGATAGTCATGTCACTAATCGGTTTTAGAATAGAATAGATTATAGTTCTCAGTTAGTTGCCTTGAGATTATCGATTTCGAAAAAATCGGTTTACTAGGCATTTTCAAGTACACGAAAAGAACTTATGAACTTATTTAGGACAATTCTTGAGAAGAACGTTAAAACTCTCCCAGTTTCAATCGATTTGTTTTTATGTAAAAAATGGCAAACGAGCAGACGGCCCACTTGATGGTCAGTAGTGACCGTCACCCTTGAACATCCACAATATAGATGTTGCGGATGCGTTGCCAACCTTCTTGTGGGGGAAAAGGGAGGGGTGGAAATAAGGAAATACAAGGAAAGTTTGGGAACAGGGAAAGGGCAACCGGCTCTCTCACTCATCGGACGAAACGCAGTCATTATTGACTACTTCACGCCGATCTTCTGTGAGAGGGTGGTACTTTCCCGGTCGAGCCAGCCCATATTCGAGCTGTAGTAACTAAACTACAGCTAGGCTCTACCACCTTTTTTGATTTCGCAAACTGTTAAAACAGGGTTGGTCACTGTTGCCTTATTGTTAAGTTTTCTAGCTGTGGTCTATCTTTTTGTCGTATAGCTTAGATTTCTGGCTTTCAGAAAGAACTTGCTTTAAGATTAGCTGTTAACGTCAATTGCGGACATAGCAGGGGTTCTTCATGACTCTGTAAGTCCGAAGGTCAATATCTGCTGCACATAACGTTCTTCTATTACCCAGTGTATTTCTGTGTGTGGATGAAATCGCAGTAACGGAGTCCTACCTCATGCGTACGTTATTAGAACAATTTGCCTGCATCTGTGTTTCTTTATAATTATATTTTGGGAATGTTAAAATGTATATCTAATTTCTAATTTTAGCAATAAAATTTTAACAAACATCTAGTTTCAATTGCATATGTATTTAGTGATTATGTTATTTGTTAAGTATAGCGTGTTTGATTTAAGCTGAGCTTTGCATTTGTGTGAGTGCACACGGATAGTGTAGGTGTGATGTCAATTTGTTGAATGCCACGTTCTTTTCTAGTTTTAAATCGGTTTATTGAGCTTTTATCTTCCTTCCTCACTTTGCCCTTTGTACTGGTAGCAACGTCAAATGTTGAAAACGCAATGTCAAGTGAAGAAAAATTTGTATTGTTTTTTCAAAATTTTTATTACTTAATATTTTTTTCCATAGTATTAACACTTGGCCTTTTACAAGTATTGCTTATTTCATTTTTAATCTAGAATAGATCTAGCACTTATATTATGTATCTATTTAAAATATAATAAAATTTAATTCTAAAAGTTTTTTGTCTAACTCTACTTTCACTTTCACTCACCGCTCACGCAAATGCAAAGCTCAGCTCAAGTCTAACGGACATATTATTATTATCATAGTATTTGATATTTTAAGTTTTTTCATAGAATTCGTGTTTGATTTTTATTATTAAGTGTTGGATGTTTTTTTATTTGTAGACGTTTGTTTGTTTCATGTCATATATGATCCACATATTATACCAATGCTCAATATTTATTTAGTAATAAATGTATGTACGTATGTAGGTAGAAATTGTACTTACATATATGAATGTCGTTTTTAACATTACTCACTAAGCTCAGACAATATGTACAAAAGAACTGGTAATATTCTTAACAAAATAATTCTAGCTTTTTCTTGTCTCGTTTCAATAATATTTATATAAATAAGTCTAGATGATACTGTTGGATGCTTAAAAAGCATTTCAATCATAAATATGCATATCACTGAAATATACTTTTTCCTATTAAAGGCTCAGTAATTAAATTTAGGAACCAGTAACCATTAGACAGGTAATTTTATGTAGAAGTTGGACCAAAGCGAGAGTAAAATTATTTCGTTTAGTCTTATGTAGGCCATTCAACGTAGGACATTCACTGCAAAATTAGTTGCTAATTTCGGCCAACCAAGTCGTTAACCTTGCACTTTCCCCTGCCCCCGTAATGCTATTATAATCATGAATCTTTCAACTAGTCCTCTCTATTGCTTTTCACCTTTGTTTTATTATTACGTTATAAAAGTCTTTGACTGGTAGAAATGCCCTCTACCTAATTATTTTGATTATAAAAGATGTCAAGGTACTAAAACGAAAATAACGCGTATTATTTTGAGCTATTTATAGATAATTTATGTAAATCTACACAAAAATATAATTAAATTATAGAATAAAGAAGAAAAAATTTAAGAAAATTCAAGTTATTACTATAATTAGAAGTACAGAACAATGAGAAATATCAGTTTAATTTCAATGCCTATTTCACAATTAGGCCTTTAGAAGCATTGAAGAACAACTGTTCCTGAAAAAAAAAAAAATGAAGTTTAACTAAAAATTTATCCATAAAAATAGTTTAGTGGCTATCCCAAAGTGATTTTAAAAGTTTTCATTGATATAATAATGAGGAATGGTCCGTTTTATTATATGCAGCGAATAGGCTACCAAATCATATGACCAGCTGTAGCAATTTTTCAACAATACGAAATTACTGTATTAGAAGGATGAAAGTTATTAAAAAAATGGGTTTAATTTTTGATTCAAAAGAAGATCTTTCTTCATGTGCTCTACAAAACATTTTCTTTTATTTTTAAGTGAAAGGTTGCAAACGAGGTAGCTTACTTGATGAGCAGTAGTCACCATGGCTCGTGGGAGTCTGCAACATAAGGGATGTTGCGGATGTGTTGTTCGCCTTGATTTTTGGGGAAAGAGGACAGGGTGGGAAAAGGGAAAGGGCAACCATCTCTTTCCGCGTTTCTGACTTTGGTTGTGGAAGAGGGAGAGGAGATTATGAACAAGGAAAGGGCAACCTTCTCTCTCACTCATCGGACGAAAAGGGGATCTGATTAAAGATAACTTCACGCCGATCTTCTGTGAGAGGGTGGTACTTCCCTGGTCAGCTAGCTCTAGGCTCTAACTTACTTCGGGTAAGATCAAAATAATATAGTTATTACAATAACACAATCAAAAATAGTTTTTATGTTCTGTTATATAATTAGATTGTGTGTAACGAAAAAACAGTTTTATTTATAATCAACGTCTCTTATAGAGGTAATATTTCTAAAACATTTCTATCACAACCTATTATGAGAGTAAAGATGTCAAAAAAAAACTGTATATGTTTTTGTCAGCTTTACTATTTAAAAGGTTATGTCTTACTTTATAAAGGTCTATATTCTGTCCAGACGAGCCGCATTCAGGTCGGAAGATCAAGGGTAAAAGATAATAATTTTCTTGATGCAAGATGTATATGTATGGAAATTTAATATTGATTTTGTATAATTATTTCATTGTAATCAGTATGATAATAAATATATATATTTAGTAGTAATTAAGTTAAAAATTAGCGTTAATTTGATGAAGAACGTTAAACAAAGACATCATTTGTCTTTATAGAATGTACGCGCAGTCCAAATACATCAAACTTGAAAAACTACATAAACTCGTAAAGATATTTATACATTATAACAAGTTAGTACAAGGGTTAAATTAAAAGACTTGAAATAAAAATAAATGAAATATATATTTTTCCACCATAATTAAATACAAGTACAATGGCATTTTTTACCTTAAAAGGCATACTTACACTTTGAACACTTTATTTTTAACAATTACACATACTTATGTATTTACATTTATCATTCGCAACAATTCTTCCGGGTGGATATTATGTTTAAGTGTCCTACAAAATTCAAACATATGATACAGATAATTTATTTACTATATTGTGTACAGTCACAGCCATATCTTATCATAGCACTTCAACTTATATAATATTAATACCTTCTTAAATTTACAATGTATCCAAGTTACTCCATTTTGTCCAAAATTATTTTACTATTAAAAAATCTTAAGATTGGATGAACACAACGAAACGATCCTCACAAATCTATTCAATATATAATAACAATACTTTACACTACAGGACTACTACAGCGTCTATCTGTATTAAGATACCTCATTGATGTTAAAGATTGCGTTGACTTCAATTCCTCTGGGGATAAAGGTTTTCCTCTAAAATCTTCCTCAATTTCTTGCAAAGTCCTATCTTTAGTTTCAGGAAGTAATAGCATTGCCACGATGAGGCAGTAGCCAACAACACCTGCGTATAAAACGTAAGCGCCGTGGATACCAACGGTTTTGAATAAAACTGGTACCGTTTTGACTGTTATGAACAAGTTTGAAGAGAGAAATAAGACGCTCAACCCTCCAGCAAGACTTCTGTATTCTAATGGGAAGAGTTCTCCAGCAATGATAAACGGTAATGGCACAGTTCCTGTTGCAATCGATAACATGTGGATATGTATCAGAGCTATTCCAATAGCCGGATGGTCAAAAGGCAACATATTCTGGCTCTTGAAGTATGTGTAGGCGGCTGTCGCCAAGAAAGCGAACAGATTTATACTAACTGTAGCCAACAGCATAGTTCGCCGTTTGACTTTCTTAATTACATAAACAGCTATGGAGTTAGAAATAATTCTTTGTATGTCCAACGTGATTACCATCAGAGAAATATTAGCACCATCACCTATGACATGAGAAAAGATATCCATCGTATACGCCGCTAGAATATTAGCTCCGGCCCATTGACCTAGAGTATATATGTGAATCATTATGAATATTGGTTTGTAAAATTCTTTCTTCCTAATTGTCACGTTTATGTATGCCAAATTACTTCTTACAGTCTTCGAAAAGGATTGCGAAACATTCGTAAGTTCTTTGGCTTCTCTTATAATTTTGCTTGAATCAATCATTTTTTCTAACTCATCATCCTCTTCATCACCTCGAAGCCACTTAAAAACTTTTCTGCATTCATCGTACCTCCCTTGATCGGCTAACCAACTCGGTGATTCAGGAGAATATATGACTATCAATAAATCAATAAACACTAAAATTGCTATGACCAAGGCCGTCTTTTGCCACGAAAAGTACGAGCCAAGGGAGTGAACAAAAAGAACGCCAGTGGCTATAGTCAAAGATATAACTGTTAGGAATGCTCCGCGGTTCTTTGGACTCGTATACTCTCCTATGAGCACAGGCCCTAGCGAAGCGCTCATACCCATCGCGAGGCCTTGAAGGAATCTTGCGACGAGGAGAATAGTGATGTTATTTGCTATTATGATAAGGAACCAGCCTACTATCATGGGCACTAAGCTTGCCAAGTTTGCAGTACGCCTTCCAAACTTAGCCATTATTGTTGGCACTATGAAGTTACCAACTACCAAAGCGAATCCCAGGATTGCAGCTGTAAAAAAGGTATTATTTAAGTTGATACATATTAAAGAGATTACTTTCAGATCCACCAAAACTCTTCAAACGATAAAGGTTACTTTTATTCATGGAATTTCCCTGAAGGTAATACTTAATAGCTTACGACTTGAGTCCATGATAATAGAACTCACTATGCTAATTGATTTTATAGTAAAATAGCATAAAAAAACTAATTCAGAGAAGAGTTTTTGGTTGAGTACCTGGGTTAAAACAGTGATTTTGTTGGTCGAATGGACATAATAGCATCGTTAACTTTCTTTATATTAATTAAAACTTAGTCTTAACAACAATACAGGTAAATTTTATTTTGTATCTTACCTATCCAAGATCCTGAGGAGTCATCTATTGGTATTATGGACCCTGGCAACCGAAGCTGGGGCAGAAGAATGGCTGCGAACCCCATGACCAAACCATGGGCTGCCATATTTAGACATACTCCTAGAGTCACGAAACACTATAAACAAAAGAGAAATTTTATATACAAATGTATGTCAGTATTCGCAAATATTTCTTTTGATAGATTTTTTAATTCAGTAGGATTTTTTCCATCATAATATTTCTAAGTTTTCTTCATATTTTGCTTTTAATTAATTAACAGCAATACACCTACCGTTTGTAAAATATGCGGACCAGATAACAAAATCTTATTTTGCTCTTAAATCATGATGTGTGTTTACGAATGGAAGAATTAATTGCTTTGGACCGATATAAATGGCAAGTAAATGGTAATGAAAATGTTTTGAATTATAAATAACCAATTACTAAGAGGTTTATTATTGGTTATACTTACATATATCTTTTACATACCCATCTACTAACCTATATCTTTATATATAAAAGAGGTCATGTTAGTTACTATATTTTTAACTCAAAAATTGCTGTCTTTGTTTGGCTAAAAATTATTTGAAAGATAGCTTAGAACATGGGAAAGAACATAGGATACTTTTCATCCATTTGAAAAGAAAAAAAATATGTTGTTCAATTCCAAAATCTTCTTATCTACTGTCTTTAAGGATAAGATTTCGCCCGTTCAGCTACATATTACTAATACTGAAATTAACGCAGACGAAGACGCAGCCAAAAACTAGTCTTTTATATTTACTGTGCATAAAAATGCTTGATCATAATCATCTGTAATTTTTATATGAAAAGATGACATTATCGTTTAGCCTTCAATTCTTTATAGTTACTTGAATCTGATAATTTTTTTTATCGTACGTATTCGATAACAAACATTCAGTCTTTTCGATATCTAATCAATAATCATGAATTTATCAAAGACCGCATAATAATAAAACAATGAAATGCAAAAACATAAAGTGTTGAATTACTGCTGTTCGATATTATTGACTTCTATAAATTACAATTAATATCTTATATAAAATGACTGGTTGTCATAAATTTTGTTGTAATATTGCAACGGTATACTGATAAAAGGAAGAGTATTTTACCTATTGGCATATATGTGATCGAGTTGAATTATTTTGCAATTAGTATACTAGTTATCTAACTAATTTGGATAATTTATACAAATACATATATTAGCGTCACGTGTGCCGTTAAAAAAAAGATGCTTTTAAATATTATTTTTTTAATACACAAAAACATTATATGAAACAACTTTCTTATATTGAAAGTACTTCTTTATTTCTATGTAAATAAATAATAAAAAAATAAACGGCTGCGTAATGAATCAAGTTGGGAAATAGATCGAGATAAAACAGTCAAAATAGAAGTTATACTACATTTAGTCATAGTACAATTTTGGAGTTGTGCCACTACATGTGCCTATTTAAGAAATCGCGAATTTTGTTTTCATAACACATAGTACTATTTAATATTAATGAAGCGTCATTCATACATAACAAATACATTTTATTGAATAGTTTTCATTTAACATCGACCTAGTTAAAAAAATTGAAAGGCAAACGAAATTTATAACCGGTTCCACAAATATTACTATTAACAAAGTAGAAATGTAAAATTTGTTACCTGTTTTTTGAACGGTGTTATCCATGATTCAGACTTTCCCATTTCCGACGAGTTTCACTCAGCTTTCTTTCAATACTAAACACAACATCTCATTGTATCGGACATCGATTTCATAATTTTCCTTATCACATGATTGGCGGAAGGCCAAGTCTTAAAAGTTTATCAGTCCGCGTTCTTTAAGCGCCGGCTAGCTACTGAACTTGGCACTACTATTCTTAAACAATTCACATATATATTATACACACTGAGAATATTAAGCTATTTCAAAACAATGTCATTCTTTTAAATCATTTCAAATGTTTAAAGCATATAATCGCCATTAACACGCCCCTAAAACTACATACATTTTCTTCTATATATAATTTACATACGATATAATATTCACAATATAATTGTCTTTAATTCTTTATAAATATTTATCCAATAATTTTATTTATTAATTTTATATATAATAGAATATATTTATGTATATTTTATAACAAACAACACTCAAGCACAAAACAATATCACACACTGGACATACATATATTCATTTTAAATAGCTATGTATTCCCCAACAATATCTTCTTACCTTGATATGGCCTCTAGTCCGGTAAAATCCACTTTTTACGCTACACTCTTTGAATCAATGGTCTATTAATTGTCACAATATTTTTATTGCTATAAATAATTATTTCATGATTTTATTCTTCCGCATTATTGTTTAAATATGAATCAGTTAGCCCTTATGTATTTGTATTCGTTTTTATTCATTTTTAACATACCCATACAGTATTATTATAACTAATTATTTAGTTAGACTATGTACGAGTATATGTATAATTGAGTTTTAAGCCATTTCATTAGTTAAACATTTTAGTCAAACTGCCTACTTATAATTAAGTGATTATAATTTTTTTGTTATCACGAGAGCAAACATGTGATTTGATAATTTTCTATTCTTTTTTTATATATTTCATTTTATCCTAATGTTGACTCGTATTACACTATATATATTTTTATACATATGTGTGTTTGTTTAAGGTTCTAAGGATTTGTAGTATAGGTAATGTCTAAAGATTACACATTTTCTATATACTTACATAAAATATATTTTATTCAAATACATTTACAGCGTATATAACGATTCTGAATAAGTTTTCTATTATAAATTCACATTTTATTGTACCTATATGTCCTTGGGTATACTGTTTTCCGTCTTCCTTATACAAGTATTTGTTTTAAAATATACCTAGCTTATTAGACCAGTGCCGATAGCTTTTAAAACATAATTATATGATACATAGTAGAATGAAACTCATTTGAAAAGGAGGGGAATATTATAAAAATTAAAGGAAAAATAATTTACGGGTAAAATATGGGTTTTCTTGATTTCCGGCAAAACTAAAAAATAGAGATTTCAACAAATAGAAAACATACCAAATTTTTTTAAAAAGCTGATATTTTGACGGGTGATTTTTCGATTGAAAATGAGGCTGATTTTTCAGTATTTATTCAAAATAAGCTGAAAAAATAAATATTTCTAATCAAATAACTTACAGTGCATTTGGAACATCAAAATTAAAGTTTTCACCAAATTTCGTGTCAAAAAATAATTTTTTGGAAGAGATAAAAATAAAAAACGAAAAACTTGGTTATTCGAATTTTTCACACCAAATTTGAGGCTATGTGAAAAATATGTTAGTACAAAAGTTTTAGATCTTTTTATTACCTACAACTTTGCCTTTTTTTTTTGTAGGACTTTTAGTTTTGCCGGAAATCGAGAAAACCCATTTTTTCTCAATACCCATCCCCATACCCTTCCCGACCTCAGATCGCCCGTAAATTCCCCTCCTTTTCTAATGAGTTTCATTCTACTATAATTTATTTTCACTTTTCATTGTTTTTAAAGGCATCTGCACTGGCCTATTACATGTATTGATCAGGATATATAATTTCGTGTTTTATAAACTTAAGTAAGACTTATACTGGAATAGTACCAACCTCTCACAAATATTCTAAGTAATTATTAAATTATTTTCTATCGCTTTAATATATTATTATCAATATATAAACGTCGTCTAAAGTGTAAGAATAATAAAATAATAGATTTAAAGCCTCCAAATGAAGTCACTGGTGGCGTAGTGGTTAAAAGGCCCGCCTATCGTGTATGAGGGCGCGGGTTCGGTCCTGGCAAGTACCAATGTGATTATTCCGAGTCATTTGTACTTTTTAAGAGTATTTAGACATCACTAACAGACGGTGAAGGAAAACATCGTGAGTAAACCTGGACTGTTAATTTCACAATTACAAGTTTGAAATCACCAACCCGTCTTGAGTCTTGATTAATGCTCAAACCTTCTTCATATGAGAAAGAGGCCTTTGCTCAGCAGTGAGCTCTGATAGGCTGATGAAGAGGGCCTTAACATATAGTTTTATTTAAACATATTCAAGACAAAATAATAATTATCATTAGAGTAAATGACAATTGCCATTAGACATATTTATCTAAGAACATTTCTCTCTTAACAAAATCCAATAATTTCCCATATTACTATACTTCAAAATATTACACATTTGAAAATACAATTTCATATGTCCGTAGCATTTGTCGTTTACCAGCAAATGCTTTATAATGAAAATAATATACATAGAAGGTCACGATTAATTGACCGTAACGAACGTATAGTATTCTAGTAAAATACAAGACATAGTACTTTCAACCTAAGAATAATAAGCTAAATAAAATACTCTATTTTATCTTCAGCTTCTGTATACAATTATATCCATGTATCTACAAAAGTATAGTCTAATAGTTAATGTTTACATATACAACAAACTTAAGGAATTTGTTGCTATATAGATAATTATAATATTCATACAATTTTTACGGCAGAACGAAAATTACTTCAAATACATTACAATAAGTGATTCCTTGAGGGCCAATTACGTACGCGCAACATATGGGAAATTAAATGAGCATCGTCGGGTCCACATCGTATGTATAAAAATACATCAGAAACATACATACATACAGAGTAACGAACAGCTGTCCTCATGAAACAGAATATTGATGATTCAGCACAAGCATGGGAACTATTGCTATCCTAACATCAGGGCAATCGTGTAGTTTTAATATGTTATCCTTATAAGTTTCGTAGTTTTCCTTGAACCTCCAACGGCTGTAAAACGCACCCCGTATAATTGGTTTCAGTTTTTGTATGGGGATAGAAATTTCATAAAATATCCTACATAAAGCAATTGGGGGATTCAAAACATAAATATATCAATATATAAAATCCAGCTTACAATACATTTTACAAACATTCTTTAATAACAATTTAGTTTTTTATGTGCGGAACAACTAACTACCCTATCGTCGTTTATATTATAGTATGTACGAGTATTTAAAACATTGACTAGTGAGTCTGCTTAATTCCGAAGTGAAAACAAACGTATTTTACTGGACTGTAATGAATAAAAATAAACTAAATTAATTTGATTAGAAATACATTGTTGATATTTGAGTAAAATGGTTTTTGAATTAAATAAAATAAGAATTTGAAAGTACTATGAAGTGTATATTGAAAAAGTTTTCCCGGGATTCCATTGAATATAATTATATTAGGATCTTCAGTAACTACGTTATCAGATTTATAAAGAAAAAATATGAAATAAGGAATACTTTTTCATAATTTCAATATGAAATACCCCGCATCCAAAATAAAATAATAACAGAATGGTTAAACGAATAAGGGTTTGTCATGTCATGTCATCAGCCTATCAGAGCCCACTGCTGAGCAAAGGCCTCTTTCTCACATGGAGAAGGTTTGAGCATTAATCACCACGCTTTCTCAAGACGGGTTGGTGATTTCAAACTTATAATTGTGAAACTATAAGTCCAGGTTTCCTCACGATGTTTTCCTTCACCGTATGTCAGTGATGTCTAAATACTCTCAGAAAGTACATATGACTCCGAAAAATCACATTGGTACTTGCCAGGTTTGAACCCGCGCCCTCGGCAACAAGAGGCGGGCCCCTTAACCACTAGGCCACCACTGACTTAATCAGGGTTTACCAATATAAAAAAAAAGAAACGTAATTTCTTCCAGTACCGCTGAAGAATCCAACTTGTTCTGTTACTTTGAAAACCCTAAGAATACAAATTTGATATCAATCATATATTACTAATTATAAATTTATTATTATTTAACTATCTAATAAATATTCCACCATAGGATATTTCATATATAGAGTGTGTTTTGTAGTGTAAAAAGGTTTGTAAATGTGGTAATCCTATAATTTTTCATAAGTGTAAATCTACCATTAGATATGTATAATACCAAGCAAGTTAAAACAGTTAATATTACTTATATACACACCGAATACAAAGTTTTCCCATTTCTCATTCATTAACATAAGTTAATATAGTATTGTGCAAAGATGAATGAATAATATTTTTTTTATCTCATGTGGCAAAGGAACAGACGATCTACTTGATGGAAGGTAGTCATCGTCATCCATGCATATCTGTAATAAAAGAGATGTTGTAGATGCGTTCCCGACCTTGATTGTGGGAGAGGGAGAGGAATAGGGAAAGGACAACCGTCTCTCTCACTCATCGGACGAAACGCAGCCATTGAAGACTACTTCACGCCGATCTTCTGTGACTTATGAGAGGGTGGTACTTCCCCGGTCGAGCCAGCACATGTTCGAGCTGTAGTAACTTGACCACAAATAAGCTCTACCACCTACAACTGTTGGACAGAAGTTAATTAAAGTTTACCATAAGTTCTGATAACATTTTTTCATTATTTTTTTCTCTATTTCTTGAAATAAAAAAATAGCAAAATAAAAATACGCACAATCGTGAAATTGCTTAATGTCTTCAAAACATTTTCATTAAAGTGATATTTGTTTTATTTTACATATCTAGAAAACGTAAGATGCTTGAAATATAAAAGAAATTTAAAGTAATTTACGTATGTTTGTTATAAAGTTAGATATTTTATTAATCTTATCTTCTTATTGAAGCAAATTGGGGCATAAAATTGTAGTAATCAGGAAAGTTTAGTTGTTATTTCATACTGTAAAGCCAACCTTTGATTTTGTGACAATTTTTTTTCATAAAACATTAATTTACACCTTGCACAGTTTTCCTCCTATAAAAACAAAAATACATTTATAATTAAGACTGTAGATAATCATACCTCAAAATTCTAAATCGGGTAAAATTATATTAATTTTCTGTATAATTTAGTTTTTATCATAGATCACAAATAAAATAGCAAAAACGTAAATGCAATGAACGGTTAAATTAATAGAAAAATATATTTTATTAAAATTATTTTTACATAAGTATGTAATAGTCGTAACAGGACCTTTTAAAATAATACACAACACATATAGCACTTATAGAGGTTGCCGATTCGAATCCTGCTCGTGTGAACCAATTTTTTATACTACATATTTTTTATTTAATTTAAATTCCAGTATGAACTCAACATAGCTTTAATGTTTAAAAAAACTTCAACTAATTTGTTTAATAATATTTAAGGTCATTGCACAATATTCTTAAACTCGCTTAAATCCACTAACTAATAATATTTTTGATCCGTATGTAGTTTGTTTATTTTATCGTAAAGACATGAGAAATGTCAGTTTCTTGTCCCGGGTTTATACCGTGAGCTAATTCCAGACTACATATAGCTGACCGTTTTATATCTATAGGTCGCGTATGCCTTACTAAACTCAGTTTTGCGGTGCTTTTCAAAATCAAGTCCCAGGCACCATTGAAGCTCCTCTCCCTGCAAAGCGATTGACCCGGCATCCACATTGTAAATCCACGGAATGCTGAGATGTTTCGACTCTTTACTATATATGTATCTTTATCTTGGAATTCCAATAAAAGCTATGCTTCTATTGAAACTGGTTCAAAATATTTTAATTTTTTTACAACTAATTGTCTGCGAGGACTTTTAATTTAGCATCGTGGAATCTACACTGAAAGTAAATTTTCATAGTGTATTGAGTATTCAGTGAAATTAAAATTTTATGAAAATGATAGAGATATTTTTTGAAGTCTAATCTAAATCTTATTGAAAGTTAATTACCTTGATGGATTTTTGGAGATTGATTTTGGACAAAAATAGTGAAGAACTGATTTTAGTTGAAAAAAATTGGGAGGAACAAAGAGGAAGATGATAGAAAATGAAAGAAATCAAAGTAACAAGGCAAAAAAGGGGGGAATGAATTTGATAGAAAAGAAACAAACGATTTTTCATGTCTCCTTTGCAGCATTATGTAAAGTAAATACTACTGATCAAGATTCAAGATAGGATCTAATGTATCTGTAAATATAATTGTATTTCTTAGGCCTTCGATTATTATGTCCCAGAAGATTATTTTTACCAAATTACTAAAGGGTCTCTAACATGTTTTGATAGTTTTATTTTTATCCATTAATATTAAGTTGAATTTTTTTGTTACATTTTTTAAATGGACGTGCCAAAAACTGTTGCGATTCTTATCATTCTTATAGATCTACAAAAGCTTTTGTTTTTTGGTTTATTGTAGTGGGGCTTAGGGTAGTAGTTCTGGGCCTATCTTGGGGGGTCCAACTTCTCGTTTAGGTTGGGCGAAAGTGATACATAACTTTCCCGGCGTCTAAAAAAGGTCACTAGATTTCTTCTAACATTTTTAATATAAAAATATATGTGCAAATAGATCTATTTATTTTATGAATAGATAAATGTTGAATTTAACACCGAAATGTCAAGTGATAAAGTAGAAAATAAAAAAAAATTGTATCCCCTATCACTAGATATTTACGGTTATATAAAAAAGTGCAAATAGTCATGATGCCAGTTGTTATTGTGGTTAGGATTAAATTATTGCGTGATGATGTACCTATCTTATAATTTCTTATCTAATTTGTTTAACGCGGATGTCTCATAAAAGTGTGGTGTTTATTTAATGACGATAGAGTTTTAAAACTTCAGTTTTATTCTATAAAATTAATGTTTTTTCAGTTCTTTATTAGAATATTCAGAGTATTTAAGAATGAAAAGCTGGAGTAGTAAACGTTGAAGTTGTAAGTCATAACTAAGATAATATTTTTACATCAGACGATAATAACATTTATCCTAAATATTTTTATTTATATAGATTTTTTAACAAAAAGGTCTTTTGTAAATTTCTGTTTTTAAGTCCATTTATTTTCCCGTAGTTAAGTTTTTTTTATCTGTATATTTAGTCGCTATTCGTTCCACAATTAATTTAGTCGTTAAGCTCAACTTCAATAATATTACTCATATCATTATCAATGCGAAATACAGAGGACACACAAGGTATTAGAATTTTATTAAAACTTGGCACATAATTATATTATATATGTTTTCAGTGTCCAGTCTAAAACATTAGTCTTTAAGGTGTTTTTTGACATCGCTTCATCATCATATTTTTTCATTAAGTATCATTATCAAGCTTACCTCGTCTTCAAATGAAGAGAACATTCGATACGATTGAAA
This sequence comes from Danaus chrysippus, assembly GCA_916720795.1. Lineage (NCBI taxonomy): Eukaryota > Metazoa > Arthropoda > Insecta > Lepidoptera > Nymphalidae > Danaus > Danaus chrysippus. Next base: position 1,657,502 of record CAKASE010000065.1, on the reverse strand, counting down.
CTCTTTATGATCTATAGAGACACCATATTTAGAGATTATATATATACAAGAAAAAAATGCATTAAAATGATTTTTTTTACCGAGGTGATTTATTTTGATATTAAATAAAAACTTAAAAATTAATGAGATCTCAGATTTTCTAATGTCAGTGGTAGCATAGTCGTTAAAGGGCCCGCCTCTCGTTATCGAGGGCACGGATTCGATCCTGGCAAGTACCAATGTGATTTTTCCGAGTCATATGTACTTTCTAAGAGTATTTAGGCACCACTGACATACGGTAAAGGAAAACATCGTGAGGAAACCTGGACTTATGAAACTTGAGCAAGCGTGGTGATTAATGATCAAACCTTCTCCATTATAGAAAGAGGCCTTTTTTCAGCAGTGGTCTCTGATAGGCTAAAAAACAGACTTTCACGAGTTCTATTCATTTAAATGAAACTAATATTTTTTAAATATACGACGCGTGCTTTATTTTTGTAAAAAATTACATACTCCCGACGTTTCGGCTACTTTTCAGCGACCGTGATCACGGGCAAACGAGATGTAAAACATGCGCTGTATATCCGAAAAATATCAGTTTCATTTCAACACTTAGAATTTTTGGGTCTTTTTTATTATAAATACATCTTATTAACATTGAAAATCTATTTTAAATTTAATACAACAAAATTAATATCATGCATACATTAATATTCTCCACAGGTTTTTTTAAATACAGTTTTAAATATTTTATCATCAAATATTACTCAATTTCAAGTACTTAGAAGAGTACTTGGATATCAGTTATCATCACTATTTTATGTATTTAGATTGATATGGAACGACTCGCGAAAAAGATACTTGAAGTATTATTGTTATAACTGTTTAATTTATTCTTAAAGACGACGCTATCTCATTTTATTAATTATATAATTTTTACTTATGAAATTCATCCAGTCTCGCAGCCTATCTAGGAAGATATACCTAATACAAAAGGTACACAATGTCTGAAGACGACAAACACAACCTACTTTATTTAAATAGGAACATCGTATCTTAGAGCCAAATAATTTAAATAAACTTTTTACTCTCTGCAATCTTCTGTTAGACGTTTAGTTGTAAAGGAATTGCCAGTGAAGAAAGTGTTAAGACAATGGTTTCTCCTTATTTCAAACAGGTTGGTTAGTGGTTACCTATCTTTTAACTTATTCAAGACGTATAAATACACGAAAAAATCACGATATATATTTTTAAAGTTGATAATAAATAAAATATGACAAATTCTTTACTAAGGCATGGACAGTCATGGGCGTCCTGCTGAATATGTTTGGTCAAGGCATGATGCTGAGTTATCCTTCTGTCTTATTACCAGCACTTTTGTCTCCCAACTCCATCATTAAAACTGAATTTCACGAGGCTTCCTGGCTTGGTATGTAATTTTTTTCTTATCAATATTGATAGACTCTCTAAGTTGTATATGGTTGTAATTTTTTATTGTTTTATCTTTTACAGCATCATGTATAGGCATCGCTTCAATACCAGGCTTTCTATCGTCTTCTTTTCTTATGGAAATGTATGGAAGAAAGAAAGCTCATGTGGCGGTTGTAATACCGGCGCTAATTGGTTGGGTGATAATTTACTTTGCTACAAGTATACCGGTTCTGTTGTGTGGTAGATGTTTATGTGGCATCACTGGGGGAGCAACAATAAGTCTCGGACCTATTGTGATAGGAGAATATACCAGTCCCAAGAATAGGGGAATGTTTCTTAATTTGAAAACTACAGCTGTGTGTTTAGGCAATTCGGTCGTCCATATTTTTGCTCACTTTTTTAACTGGAAAACAATAGCTCTCATAGCTGTTGTTCCTCATATGTTAGCACTACTTATAATCTTAACATGGCCTGAAAGTCCTTCTTGGCTTGCATCCAAGCGACGGTTTGAAGAAAGTCAAAAGTCATTCTATTGGTTGCGAGGGAACGATAGAAGAGCCATTCTAGAAATGGAAGACTTATTTAGAGCACAAAAAGAAAAATTGTCGCAATATCCTGAACATGGGGATAACTCTAACTTAATTATGGACTTCATACGTAAATTTAAAGAAAGAAGTTTTGTGAAACCAGTTTTTATAGTTTGCTTCGCTGGACTGTTACTAGAATCCTGTGGAAGACACATTTTCCCAGCATTCGCTACGCAAATAATTGGAGAAATTACCTCAAATAAATCTCAATCTTTCTACTATACTCTGGGTATAGATATAATCATCACAGCGAGTGCTTTATTCTCATCATTCCTCGTGAAAATCATGAAAAGGAGAACACTTCTTTTGGGCAGTGGTTTTATAGCATTATTTATTTTGTTTTGTGTGTGTTTGTATATGCTACTATCAGCCAAAGGTATTGTTTCGAATGAAAGGACTTGGATTCCTATTTTATTGTTTACTGTGTATTTCATTGTTTCTAATTTAGGATGTACACCGATCCCTTTGGCATTGTTGGGTGAAATATTTCCTCTTGCTCATAGAGGGGCCGGTTCTTGTGTCGCTGGTTTTATCATGTCTATGTATATTATGTTGGCCATGCAAGCCACGCCATATTTATTGATTACTGTGAAAGTCTATGGTACTTTTACAATTTTTGGCATTTTAATGGGAATATCGCTGATCGCTCTATATGTGATACTTCCTGCGACTAAAGACAGAACGTTGCAAGAGATCGAAGACTACTTCCAAACCGGAAAGTTCAGAAAAGAAAACCTTGGAACAGATGAAGTCAATATGAAAATGCTTTCGTCATAGTATTAATATTACATTATATAATTTTAATTACGGGTAAAAGTTTTGAAGGTGAAATATGTATAATGATAAAAGATAATACGTTTATTCCAAATATTCATTCTATGAAATATTACAGTGTAACAACCAAGGTAGTCAGGTAGTCTGGAAGAAATGGCTAATAAGCCATAAGGCCGCCTTTTGTTTCACCATTAGTTAATTAATTTGTATATTTTGTAATTGTTTGTGTTTGTAATTGTGGTGTACAAAAAAGTGTTAAATAAAAAATAAATACAGTGACTAAGGCTAATGCTTTAAGTCCAACGATTTCGTTGTAATAAAAACAAAGTTGAATAGTTTGACAATTTAGTATATGAGAAGTAATTTTCATTAGTTAAAAAGTTTTATTAGGAATTTTATCACAATATTTAATATAAGATTAGAGATAAGTAATTGTAAACTTTAGTATTTTATACATTGTGTAATTTTTCTTTCTCCTTCAGTGTTTTTTATAAAAAACGTCTGAAGTCATATTCGTTGTATATGCAGTCCTTCAATATATAAAGATTTAACTTCAATATATAAAGACTTCATTTAATAAATAGTTTTTGCACTTTATATAATAATACTTTATGTATATACATTGTATTCAGGGTGTCCAGTAAAGAATGGATAATCTTGAAATGTTTTATAGTTGAACTTATGGCCAAAAAATAAATTTTATGTCATAAGTAGTACCTACTCAAGATAAGTTTTTTGTTAAGAAATGTCTCATTTTTCTTACCTTACCTTACTTTCTCAAATTCTATGACCAGAAATGAATGAACTACATCGGTATTTTAGTGTTTTGTTATTATACACTAACTATGAGGATAGATACATAGTACATAATGTGACTAGCTACATCACTTTTTTTTTTAATACAAAAATTAGCTTCATTTGTAAAAATTATCAAAATTTATTTTCTTAACCATTTCTGCCACTGCTTGTACCAAGAACACGTCTACTAGGTATTCTTCCTTCTTCTCTTCTTATTAGGTATAGGTATAGGTATTCTTCTCTTCTTAATAATAATAAATCATAGACTCTTATAAATACACGGTAGTCTGGATGGTGTGCAAGGAAATTAGTATATAAGGAAAATTATTATATAAGGAGAATTAGTATATAAGGAGAATTAGTATATATGGAAAATTAGTATATACGGAGAATTAGTATATAAGGAAAATTAGTATTCAATTACAGGAAGCAATAAGGAATGTATTATATGAACTGTCACTTTACATGGCTGAAATTTTTTAAGTCCTTAACAAAGGCCCATTAAGTAGTTCAAGGACACATTTTGAAATCACACTTGATAAAGTTTTTTGCACTTATCAAAGATTAAATGATTTAATTTTATAAATAATTTAATTGAAAATAAAATTCGACGATTAGAATCTCGTTTTATGCAGAAATAATACATACAGGGCCATATTATCTTTAATTTTACGGTTTTTATAATTATCGCAATAAATCATATCCATCGGCATTTTTTAAAATCTAAATCCTGGCGAATAATCGTTGCAATTGTTTTGAGATTCAATACAACTTATCTCACAATAGACATATATACATACAGTGGCGGCTGGTGGGTTATCGAACTGGTGGTTCACTTTACTAAAATATTGACAAAAACAACAATTGTCATAAAATATGTTTATTTTTTGTACATTAATTCATAACTATATCCAACTCTGATACAAAGTCTATTAATCCACGAAACACTCCAGCATTACTGGACTCAATAGTTTCATCGTGACCTCGCAAAGGTAACTCAAATGCACCACAAAACTTGACACAATCGATAAGACGTGATAAAATGTATCTGTTTTTATCAACTTTTTTATTATACTTTTGGATATTACTTCTATACACAGAATCTAGCTGATTACGAATATCGACTGTGCCTAACACAGACAAACTCATTACATTTTGTACTTAAGTGTACTTGTGAAGAATCATGTTTTTTTTATTTTTTCACTTAAATGCGTCAAATCCTTGATTCCAGTTTCTGTCCAAATCGATTCTCCGCCAAAAATAATGCAAGGAAAACAAAAGAATGAATTAAGACGCTCACATCCACACAACCATTTCTTTCTATTATACATTTCACTTTTAAAACTTCGTATAAATGCTTTATTTTTCGATTTACACTCTTGTTTTAAATTTAAAAAGGGCCGTGGCGGCCCGGCCAATTTTATGTTCACTTTACTTTGAAAAATTTTGTTATTTTCTTTAATATAATCAATATTTATACTCATTTTCAACTAATAAAAAACACAGTACAGAATAAAAGTTCTATTATAGAAACGAAATAAAAACTAAAACGAATTACGGAAATAATTATAAACAATAACGAATTAACGCGTCACGCATACAGTGAAAGTTGAAACAATACCAATAACGATTAACGAAATGTCAATCATAGCACCCATCCTTTCGGCCGGCCCCTTGCCGGCCGGCTCAATACGTCATACATCGGGTGCTCTCGGTAACCTTCGGCCGCTTCGTGCGGCGCTCGAGAACCGACTCGTTACTCGGTACATTTCTATGAACTATCTTTTGTCTCACGCGTCAGGCGTATTGATGCGTGTCTCATACAAGATGTATTAGCAGTCCTCGTGCACTCGCCGGAGCGCACGATATGAGTTTAGTAAAGCGCTCAAACTTTTTGACCATAATTGGAAATTAATTTTTTTATACCTTTTTGTATGTTTAAAAAATAAATATTAAAATGGTAATTTAAAAATTAAGATGACATAATATTTTGTAATTTTTAAATATTTTGAATTGGTGGTTCAGCGCACGGGGGCACTTAAGGTACAGCCGCCACTGTATACATATATACAAATATCTTTATCTTTATATACATAATTCTTCTGTGAGTGTGTATGTCACTGAACTTCTCTCAAACGACTGGACCGATTTTGATGAAAGGAGAAGGAAACTTGTGGGCCCAAAATGTAATGAGTTCAAAATTGATTTAAAAAATTACTTTATTTTTTTTTTGTATAAAATACCAAAAATCTGCATAAATTCTCAATCTACAAGCAGAGAAATATGCAAAAAACTGTTTTTATGATGCAATCGATTAACGGTTAACTAAATAAAAAATGATTATTCGATTATTTAACTATAAATAAAAACTTCACTCCTAGTTTTCAACATATAGTAACTTCATTTAAACTACACCATATATGTCTACAATTCAAGAAAAATAACTTTTAATAACGTGTATTAATATAATAATAATATTAAATCTTATTTTAAAACTTCCTTTTCGATTATCGATTCCATATCGATCGAAATCATTCAGTACATAGTCTATTGCAACATGACATTGACACTTAACATTTACCATGCCAAATGCATTGTTATTAGTTATTAGTTATCTGAGTCTGACTTAATTTGTGTTTTTCGATTCGTTTCGAGTGCTTTCCCGATCATTTTACATTTTCAACGACCACTTCTTTGTTTTTTACGGACTCCGAACCCGCCCTTTTACGACCCTTGCTTTCACATTGGACACCGACGATCGCCTGCACGTTTGACTTGGAATTGTTAATTTGGATTATTTCGCCGGCTCGTGGATTGGATAATACTGAAACGATGGATCGCTGTGTGAATTGTTTGATAGCAACTAGTAACATTGTAGCCCCTGCACTGTTCCTAGACGATATTGTAATTATTATTGAAGAGGAATAAAATGCATATTCCATTAAAATTATTTGTTTTATTTTATGACTTTTATCACATAGTTCACTTCTCCTGTTCCTCGTAAAATTCCATACTTGTTACCGATATTTGTATATCTTTGAGTCTTTCTTGCCTTGTTATAACTTATCAGATATTCTCTTCTAAATAAAACTATTATTTTTCACATACTTTTAAGTGTATTCATCTAACTCTTAAAGATAATGCAATATAACGTCACTTTTACTGAACCTTCAATAACTCAGCTATCTGATTGTCAATTTCTATAGAATTTTCAATGAAGAAACTCTTAATTTTGAACCTTTTAATTAATACCATTTTCATGTTTTTACATTGTGGGCCCAGAATTGTATGCAATACTTTTGGATCTCCTTTGTTGTGTGTGTTCAAGGGGATCTGGGAATTGTTTAGATTCACAATTTTGTCCGCTGGACAATGTTTTTTTAATTAATTTTTAATTTATTCGTAGTTGTTGATACAAACGTTCTTTTTTTGTGACATTAGATTTGACAACTAACTAATATGTCAATCATTCTTTCGCACTTCAAAACACGGAGATTTATGGCTTTAATAGGTAAACTCAAAAAATAGAAATAAAAAAACGTAACAGATATTTCTTGATTATAGGGCAATACGAAGTTCGCCGGATCTTTTAGTGTATATATATATACATATATATATATATATATATATATATATATATATATATATATATATATATATATATATATATATATATATGAATATACATTCATAATACAATGTTTTAATTATGTTTAAAAAACACTTTAGCTACTCATCACACAAAAAATTTAAAAGTAATATGTTCTTGGATGTTTTATATCAATGTACATTCAATGCGCCATACTTCTGAAAATTATCAGGAATTAATGAAAACCAATAGGAAATAGACAATATTTATTTTTATTTAATAATTAACAGATTAAAAATGTCCTTGAATATAATGTTTTCACTAAGAAAACAAAATCTACTAAATTTTAAAATCAATTTAAAATATAATTCATTATGTTTTTGTCATGTTTTTTAGTTAAACCAAAAGAGAAACGAGCAAAAATGATAGTCGACCAAATATTTTTTCCTTAAGGAATGATCGTACCTAATTTTACTAAATAAAATAATTTTGCTTCTACTTAACGAAATCTTCCTTTTCCATTTTTCATTTTAATTAGCAAGATATAATGCAAAACGTAAACAATGTTCCAACACAATAAACATAATCTACTTTATTTAAATAGGACCATCGTATCTTAGAATGAAATTATCCAAGTAATCTTTTTACTGTCTGCAATCTTGAGCTTCAGGTTCAGTTGTAACGGAATTGTGAACGAAGAAAGTATTTAGATAATGGTATCGCCGTATTTGAAACAGGTTGGTTCCTACTTTATAAATTTATTAAAAACACACTTAATTTTTTTAACACATAATTACTGGTCTTAAAATTAAATTTTACATTGCTCTGGAATCATTGTTGAAGTTAAAAAACAGTATTTTTAAAATATATTTTTTATTTTGCTAGATATACAACGGGAAACTCATAAAAAATTCGAGTTAATACATATTTTTTTTTTATTTTATAATGAATAAAGTACAATAAAATATTTCTATAGACATGGACAGTCATGGGGGTCCTACTGAATATGTTTGGTCAAGGCATGGTGCTGAGTTATCCTTCTGTACTCTTGCCAGCGCTTTTGTCTCCCAACTCCATCATTAAAACTGAATTTCATGAGGCTTCATGGGTTGGTAAGTAGTATAATATTTTTAAACTTACATTAATTGTCTTTTGAAAGTAATGAACAACTAGTTGCAGTTATTATCGTATTTTTTTACAGGATCGTGTATTGGCTTCGCGGGGATACCTGGATTTCTGTCGTCTTCTTTTCTAATGGAAATGTATGGAAGAAAGAAAGCTCATGTGGCTGTGTTGATACCTGGGATAGTCGGTTGGCTGATAATTTACTTTGCCACAAGTATACCGGTTCTGCTGTGCGGTAGATGTTTATGTGGATTTGCTGCAGCAGCTACAGTATCTCTCGGAGCTATTGTGATAGGAGAATATACTAGTCCCAAAAATAGAGGAATGTTCCTTAATTTGAAGACAGCAGCTGTGTGTTTAGGCAATTCGGCCGTCCATATTTTTGCTCACTTTTTTAACTGGAAAACAATAGCTCTCATAGCTGTTGTTCCTCATATGTTATCACTGATTATAATCTTTACATGGCCTGAAAGTCCGTCTTGGCTTGCGTCCAAGCGACGATTTGAAGAAAGTCAAAAGTCATTCTATTGGTTGCGAGGGAACGATAAGAGAGCTATCCTAGAAATGGAAGACTTACTTAGAGCACAAAAAGAGAAATTGTCGCAATATCCTGAACACGTGAATAACTCTAACTTAATTATGGACTTTATACGTAAATTTAAAGAAAGAAGTTTTGTGAAACCACTCATTATAGTCTGTTTCGCTGGACTTTTACTGGAATCCTGTGGAAGACACATTTTCCCAGCATTCGCTACGCAAATAATTGGAGAAATTACCTCAGATAAATCTCAATCTTTCTACTATACTTTGGGTATAGATATAATCATCACAGCGAGTGCTTTATTCTCATCATTCCTCGTGAAAATCATGAAAAGGAGAACACTTCTCTTGGGCAGTGGTTTTATAGCACTATTTATTTTGTTTTGTGTGTGTTTGTATATGCTACTATCAGCCAAAGGAATTGTTTCGAATGAAAGGACTTGGATTCCTATTTTATTATTTACTGTGTATTTCATTGTTTCTAATTTAGGATGTACACCGATTCCGTTGGCATTGTTGGGTGAAATATTCCCTCTTGCTCACAGAGGAGCTGGTTCTTGCGTCTCCGGTTTTATTTTGTGCGTTTATCTTATGATAGCCATGCAAGCCACTCCATATCTGTTAGTTACTGTGCAAGTTTACGGCACTTTTGCAGTTTTTGGTACTTTAATGGGGATGTCGCTGATCGGTCTATATGTAACTCTTCCTGAGACCAAAGACAGAACGTTGCAACAGATTGAAGACTACTTCCAAACTGGAAAGTTCAGAAATGAGAACCTTGGAATAGATGAAGTCAATATGAAAATGCTTCAATCATAGAACAATGTATGGGTAAAAGATTTTAAACAGACAACATTACACATAAGTTTCAACTATTAATTCTATGACATATATTTAAATTGTTTTAAGCAGTCCAGTACAAGAAGATTCCTATGGAAATTTAAAAAATAAAAAATTGATTTTTACTAGTTATAATGTTTAAGTAAGAATTGAATCGAATATATTTTACATAACACGTTAATTAGAGATAAGAAGTCGTAAACTATAGTATTGTATACATTGTGTTATAAAAGTATTAACTTTATTACTGTTTTATTATTTAAACCAACTGTATTAGGACTTTAATGTTTTTATATTCAGTTTATTAAAATCACAGATTTAGATATTATGTAATAAGTAGTTTATATACCTACTAAAGACTTAGACTATATAACAGAAAACAAATATATTAACTCACAACAATGTTTGGCAAACATTGTTTGAAAATATTATAAACTTTTATCATGCAGGAAATAACTTGATAAAATTAATTGGAATATCACGAAGACCTATGAACTAGATTCAATAAAATTAAGATTGTGCTATCACCTTATTATTATTTATAACAATATTTCTTTTAGGTCAAGACACAATTTTTTGCGATAGTAGGTGTATTGATTAATATATTTATCACTTTCATAAACAGTATTATCTTTAAATCTAGTTCTAATGATTGCTTGATGATAATAAGTTCTATTCTAAATGAAACCATTTTTTTTTGGAGTCTACTCGTTTTTTTATATTTTACAATCACATAATTACACAAGATAATTATTATTATATCGTCTTTGGTGTCAGCAATAGTATTCTTGTTAACTTTATTTCAATTTGCTTGTATAAGTAGTGCCAAAGTATTTGCTTAGATTGTGTAAATAGGATGAAATATAAGTTGGTTGGTGGTTTTAAATATGGCATCGATCCGTGCAAAGACGTTCACAGTATACTCTGCCAGTTTTATGTAGAATGGAGGAGATACGATCCGGGATAAGCTTAGAAATGTTATAAAATTTAACAGCTTCCACTGAAGTCACAATAAGGAACTTTGTTAGTAGATATAAAACAATTAGATATAGTTAGTAGATATTTACAGTATAAAAATGTATAACTGATGCTATTATTATTTAAGGTTAAAGAATTTATTACAATTTAAAAATATTGATTTTAATATATTTACATATAAATTTACTAATGGGACGGTGAGGGAGTTTGGGTTATCTGAAAAGATAATAATTAATGTGTTACATATACAGATTTTCATTGATAAATTTTGGTCGATGAGAAATAATATTTCAGCATTTTTAATATTTTATGCAGATAGTAAACAGAACAGTTAATAATTATAGTTATAATATTTTTGAGATATAGTGGATTTTTTTCGTAAAATTGTAATATCAGTTTTTAAAATGTATATCGTAAGAAAAATGAAAGTCAGAATTCCAAGAACCACATTTTTGTGAAATGCCATAGTTATAACGCTAATCAAAAAACTATCGTGCTAGCCCCAATCGAAGGGTTTTGAGATATCATGTGCAATACTCTCAGTTATCACCATTGTTCTTTAGACAGCTCTTAAGAAACCAGGATTATCTGCCACCAAGAAGATAATTTTCCTTAAGGTGTGTTAGGGATCCGTTTAATAAACGTTACAAAATTTTACGGTGTATGGAGAAAATTTAAATATATTATAAGGATCTGCACAGCATTATTTCTATACACCGTACAGGTACACCGTACAGGTACACCGTACATGTGCCATGTTAGCAAACTTGTAAAATTAAGAAACTATTCTAGTTATTAAAGGAAAAAGTGAAATAAAATCAAAAGTATAGAAAGCTGGTTCACACGTCTTTAACATATGACTGGAATACTATCCTATCACATCAAGATCAGCATAAGTATTAGTAATTGCTTAATAGAAGTATTTTTCTCTATGGTACCATAGGTAAGCACGTCATATATACAAATTAGCACTGCTTAAGCCCACCCATAAGAACAATTAAAATCCTCTTTGGTTAATTCTTACTTACATACTTTTAATGATACATTACACAATACGAATGTTGACAGACATTTAATATGTCATTTGATTCGTGATATCATAAAATTGGTAACAGTGCCTTTTATGAACATAAAAAAATTTTTTGATCGGTTGCTGCTAACCGCTTCCCAAATTGGCAGTAAGTACAAAGTGGTGCATATTCTCCATACAAATATCATTTACAAAGTTTGTGTTATATGCAAAAAAAATTTGCATGTGTATATGCAAAAACTATGAATGTTTTAGAGTTAGAGAGACGTTTCTTCTTTAACCCTACTTGTTTAAGTCGTCATAGAAACTGTCAAATGAAAAGCGACTATTTAATTTGTTTGTAGGTATACTCTTCGATTTTTTTTTTTGCCATTTTGTTATTGTCTTTCTAAGCGCAATAATTTCTAATAGGTTTTAATTAGCAAATTAATGAATTTATTAACGAATTATGGAAATTTATAACTTTGGACTGTTGGTGACGTGTTTAACGAAATTAATTATTAGTACATTTTCGATTGTTTTAATTTTTCGTTGTCGTTTGTTGTTGTTTGATTGGTGTGATTGGTTTAGATTTAAGTAAAAAATAAACATAATGTTTTAATGAAAAGTATTATGATAGTTATAATTAGCTAGCAGGTTGTGTACACACAAATAAGTAATTTTGTTCATTTCAAATAATAATAATAATAAGAATATCTGGAACGTCTATGGATATTAAGATTTAAATAATTTTCATAAAGCTACTGCAAACCATTACCTATGAGAAAAACGATAAAATGATTGTTTAAATTTTTATGCCAAAAAAATCATAATTACGAAAAACACAGGCCCAAAGTACATAGAAGTCAAGTTAAGTCAGTGGTGGCCTAGTGGTGAAAGGCCCGCCTCTGAAGCACAACATCGTGAGGAAACCTGAATTAATGCATTCTCAAAGAGGGTTGATGTCAGACAGGCGGTCGGTTGTAAAAGCAATTAGGCAAAACTATTTACAATATGAAAGGCAGACCCTGGCTAAAGCTAGGAAATTGCCAGGAAGAAGTTACACGATCAAAGTAGACTCACAGATTTATTTTTAATTGCAATTGAAAAAAAATTATGACTATTCCGTAAGGATCTTGTCATTCAGTAAGACTTTATACAAATTTATTAAAAACTAGCTGTGCCCGCGACTTCATTCGCGTGGAATAGTGACTATGAGCAGCGTTTTTTTTTTAAATATATACTTATTTTTATTTTGGATCATAATCACAGTCATTTTGGGTAGCTAAAAAACCTACTTTACTGTAATGCTTCTCTATATACAATATTAGACGTATGGCCAACGGGGGTGAAAGCGTACAGGCTGCTGGGATTGCTAACACGGGACAGAGCCACATACAATTGACACACCCGGTCGAATATTAAACGCAGTTCTTCAGTTCTTTAATTTGACATAACGTTTTTATTTATGAACCGATTGAGATGAAACAAACACTAAAGCATAACTGGAGCATACCACAATATATTCAGGAAAACCGCTTCTAACTCGAATCAGCCGTTTCTGAGATTAGCGTGAACAGACAAACAGACAAAAAAAAAGTTAATTACATTTTTGGGTTCGACATCGACATAACAGTAACCCCTGCAATTATATATTTTTATTTTCAATGTACAGACAGCACTTTTCTACAATTTTATTATATGTATAGATATATAGAAGCGTTGATTTCGTTACTAAATAGTAAGTGATTTCTTATTGATGTGTAATAAGTAATAATTCTTAACAACCAGCCTCCTTTATATAGGGCACTTTGTATATTATTTAAATTACTTATTTTACCATCAATCATAACATGTCAATACAGCTCATCAAAATGTGAAGACGCTGAAAATTAACAAATTTTTTTCAATCATATACTTATACTATTTATCTTGGTATGCTTTGCTATGCTTGCTAGACCCTGGCTAAAGCTGGGAGAATTGCCAGGAAGAAGAAGATACTGCTTATAACAAAAATCTGAGCGTGGGTCTGGGTGGTATGCGTTTATTTGGGTATTTTTATGTATTTTTATTTCATTATACTTCATCTCCAAGTCCAACAAAATTTAATTTCGTTATATTGTTAATGATGATAGAACAAAAATATACAATTTTTTGCACCCTTTAAGTAGGTTCAAGACATCATGAAAGGCTCACACAATTGTTTTCTGTTTCTGTCATCTTATTTCTCGTAATAACTTACGCTGGTCACATTCTAATGACACGTGAATATTTTCTAGCGTGATACGAGTCGATAATAATTAATAACTGCTTGGTAGACGAGTTCTCATACAGAAGTGACGGACAATAGTATGTACAAATGTATTCAAAATTATTTATAACTCTGAACTTATTTATTTAATTTTTGTTCGTAACACCTATAGATTTTATACTGTTCCTTATCTTTCTGACTAAAAATAATATTTACACAGCAAATAATATATTTTTCGTTTGTTATTATATCATTGGATCCATCTTAGGATATTTATATTTTGTGCGTTAGGAACAAACTTTGCCCGTCTTACCTGTCTAATATTTTAGAAATCAAGAGGTGATTAGAAACAGCCCAAGGACTATAGAATGCACTCTTTCTAAATTTTCCTTCGATAAATAGTATAGTAATTTATTTTAAAAACTCTTTTATATATGTTCTTATAATTTCTGTACTTTTCTTTTTTACTCATAAACTAAAACAGTGAAATTCGTAGTCATAAATAACATGATATTTTAAGTTTACCAATTTTATAAACTTAGTGACGCAAAGAAAAGATTAAAGATGGAATAAAATATATGGATTCCAAAAAAAAAAAATTGCCTGAGTAAATAGCAGTACAAATTTTAAAGTTCATTTCTTAGCCAAAAAGGAATTATTTGTGATCAAAGTTAATACTGAGTGGTCAATTACATGCTTTAGAACCTCCCCTAAATCATATCATATGAGATCCTAGAACAAATAAATTCCAAAGATATGTTATATAAGTAGATATATGTACATATACACAGCTATATACAGACAGATATACACAGTATACAAAAAGTAGAACCCTTGAAACCAAACCATATAATAAGCAAAGTTTTTGCTATACTTACAATTGAAATGAGCAAATATTCAAAATGTAAAAATCGTGCAAATATTTTGGCAGGCGATAAAATAGTTATGTGTAATTATTATATTTGGAATTTATCAAAACTATATAACAAAAAGATAATATGACCCATCTTCGAACAGATTTATTTATGTTTTGTGCTAATTTCATATATTATTATACTTATTCTTTCTGGTCAAATAGAGTTAAGTTCAAAAGTATAAAAAGTCGCCTTTCTACGACATTCTTATTACTTATACCAAATTTTATTTCAATTAGTAGTGCAGTTCAACCTTGGAAAAAAATTATTTCCTTATTTATAACATTCCTATTATTGATTTAAAAGAACAGTTCTCGTTGATTGAATCACTGACTAAAATATAAGTATTTTCGTGTTGAAAATTGTTATCCAAAAACAATAGAACTACAATATAACAATATAACTATTATCAATTTTATGAACATCGCTGGGACACCACCGGTGTATGGGTAAGATAGAATATAATTAGTAACACTTCCCACTCTATTGAACAAACATCTGGCTAAGCGAACCAGAAGTATCCTGATACCACACCAGAAATATGATGATAGGCACCCCTGGCTTAAAACTGGGAATTTGCCAGGTAGAAGAAGAAATATGATGGTATTGCTACCCTAACATCTTGCATTCTTCCTTACAGGTTATAAGTTCAACAAATTCAATTATATATTAGAGTAAATTACTTTGTTTTGTTGGAAAAGCTGTTCGGAGATTGCACTACATAACTAAAGTTAAATTAACATCATATACAAGAAATGATTTCGTTGGAATATGTCGTCTTACAAGATCTATATAATATTGATATAAATTATAATTAATATTGATATAAATTATAATCGGTACTTGCCCGGGCCAGGATCGAACCCTGGCCCGGGCAAGTACCAATGTGATTCTTCGGAGTCATATGTACTTTCTAAGACTATTTAGACATCACTGATTAATGTTGATTCCCAAAAGAGGGTTGATGTCAGGCAGGCGGCCGGTCGTAAAAACAAATAGCCAAAACTGTTCACAACATGTAAGGCAGACCCTGGCTATAGCTGGGAAATTGCCAGGTAGAAGAAGAAGAAGAAGATAAATTATAATTACTTAGTACTAATATAGTTAAAATAAGTAAAACAAAATAAACTATATTCAAATACTTCTAAAAGTAAAAGAATGGTTTTGTCGTGATCTATTTAACCTTATATATAACTGTTAAAACATTTCCGGGTATAGACTTGAAGTTGATTTGAAAGATAAATGCGGTACTGGGACAGACAGAAAAAACTTCTATATTTTAAATAAATAAAAAATAGCTTTTTTGTCAAACTACATTCCTTATTTCATTGCACTGCTCACTTCAGAGTACGCTTGGTCAAATTCAAATGAGAATTGCCAATTTCATTTATGTATCTACGTTGATATCAAGCGTAAATAATTATTGATAGTTAAAACTGTTTACCACATTTATTCTTTTTTAAAATGCCACTCCTTATACGTTACTTTACTATTACCAATATATAACATTATTATAAAGTTTAAAATATTAAAAGAGACGAAATTTCTCATCATTCAATGGATTCACAGTGCGGTTGCCAGGTCCATTGTGTTGCAAGAAGATTTTTAACAGCAGTATCAGTGCCATCTGTCATATTATGATCAACGGATAATCTTCTTCTTCTTCTACCTGGCAATTTCCCAGCTTTAGCCAGGGTCTGCCTTACATATTGTGAATAGTTTTGGCTAATTGTTATTACGACCGGCCACCTGCCTGACATCAACCCTCTTTGGAAATGCATTAATCAGTGATGTCTAAATACTCTTAGAAAGTACATATGACTGGGAAAAATCACATTGGTAGTTGCCAGGATCAAACCCGCGCCCTCATGCATGAGAGGATAATACATATATGCTATATATCTTTGACAATGTTTAATTATTTGTATATTTAATTTCCATCTCTTAAATATCAACCTACAGATTATTATTAAAATTAATTTCAATCATTAATATTGTTTTTATCTTATTGTTTTTTTACAAAGCTTCATATATTAACGCAAAAAATGTACACAAAATGGATGAATAAGTAACTTATCGTGCGTTAAAACGGCCGCGCCTACTGTGTTTCATAAAATGCTTTTTATAACAAAATAATTTTCCCCGTGAATGCTCTAGTTACTTCCCGAACTCAAAACCCGAAAAAAAAAATTTTTCGCTGGTATTAAAAAGAAAGTACATATTATAACAAATGCATTCAATACAATAGTTATTGTTATCGCATTTTTAAACATACCTACTATAAAATATATGGAATTCTAGAAACTAAAAAGAAATTAATAAATGTTATAATGTAACGAGAGTATAGAAAAAATAATGAATAACTAAAAGTAAATTTTTCTAAATCTTTTGTTCAACATTCTCAAGTATAAAATGTTTTAAAACCAAGTAGGTACGTCAAATTCTAATCAACACAATGAAAAAGTACAGTCACATTAATATTTTTTTATCTACAGATTTATTTGAAGAAAAAAATAGGTGTAAAAAGTTTGTATAGTCCGTTAGACTTAAGCTGAGCTTTGCATTTGTGTGAGTGAAAGTAAAAGTATAGATAGACCAAAAACTTTTAGAATTAAATTTTATTATATTTTAAATAGATATATAACATAAGTGCTATAAAATAATCAAAACTTATAAAAACCCAGATGGAAATATTATGAATATTATGGAAAAAATTATTGATTAATAAAAATTTTGAAAAAACTACAAATACTTCGTCACTTGACATTGCGTTTTCAATATTTGATTTTGCTACCAGTACAAAGGGTGAAATGAGGAAGGTGTGGGGCAAAGTAAAAGCAGAATAAACCGGTTAAAAACTAGAAAAGAACGTGGTATTCAAAAAATTGACATCACACCTATACTATCCGTGTACACTCACACAAATGCAAAGCTCAGCTTAAATCAAACGCACTATATCTGTTTTTTTACGGCAGCTATTTTAAGATAAATATATAGTTTATGACTCAAAATTAACCGTCACTTTAGGGAAATTATGGACTTAAAAGAGTCTATATATTTTTTCATTATTGGGCTAAACCCTAATAAATTCAACAAGGATATAACAAAATAATTATCAATGGATTTGGACGTGTCTCATTAAAGAGATCATTGCCTTGTAACCTTTTTGTTACTACTTTATATAAAACGAAACGTGGCTGAATGAACCGCTTCCGTGGATTCGTTTAATATAAAAAAAAAACTAATCGAAACCTCTTTTATATCTGACAAGTAAAGTATCAAGGACTGGTGAAGGGAAATAAAAAGTTACAGACATCTGTCACAATTCATTAGCGAATAATGATTTTGTGTTATTAACCTCAATAATGGTATTATTATCTGAATAACGAGATTTCTTTGGCAATATTAAAGTACTAAGATTAAGTCATCTAGTTTTTACGTGAATACAATCACTTAAAAAGACAATTCTGATTAAAAAACAAAACTTAAGAGGGATATATTATGTGAGTAAAATGTTAAAGTATAGTTTGAATTTATTTAGTATATATATTATTAATAAAATAAGTATACATATTATTAATAAAATTGTATTTAGCAGCCCTAAAATATATCTTGGTGTATTTGACATGGTCATTATTATTGGGTAGTTTTTATGACGAGACTTATGACTTTCGCGAGTATTCATTTAAATGCAACTAATATTGTTCGTATTACTACGCGTATTATATTATTTTAAATACATACTCCCGACGTTTCGGTTACTTTTCAGAACCGTGATCACGAGCAAACAAGATGTATGATAGAGTATGTAGTTTTTTAAAATTAAATCAAATAAATCCGAAAAATATTCATTTCATTTAGTTTTTATGACATTAGTGTGACAATTTTAAAAGGGATCGACAAATATCCATGAAAAAATTTAATCCTAGATATCAAACAAAAAATTGAATGAATATTATTATCAATTAATTCTAGGAACACATTTGACAAAAAAATTAATACTAAATATCGTTCGTTTTAAAAGTAAATTAGCATAAATTATGCATAACATTTATGTCAAATAAATTCAACTACAACATTTAGAAATAAATAAACGGTTTAAAAGATATAATCATAACAAAAAATACAAGAATTACTTTTACATGATAAAGTTGTTTAATTTTCGTAATTCGATAACAGATGTCGCTACTTGTTCTTTAATTTAATTCAACATTATACAATCAGCTATAACCAGTTCAGGCGCGCATTGATTTTATAATCATTTTATAATCGGGTCAAGTTTGAACGTATAAGGGTGTCATAATTTTATATGCGTGTCATACATTACGTGGTTCCAGTACTAATTGCTGTTAGCAAATTAATTATTGTATAGGAGGATAAAATATGTGTCAAATATGATGTTGATAAAAGGAGACTTGTCTTTCAAATTACGTCGTTTTTTGCAGCGAATTTACCAGTTTAATTTTGATGCATATTTTGTCCATGTAATGTAGATATATTTGTTCGTATGTAAAGGTTTAAATATGCAAAAATTCTTGTGAAAAATAAACTAGAATGCATTGATGCTATAAAATAAGATATAATAATTCCCGGACGATCTGTTTTTTATACTTTTCATGTGATTAAAAATGGTTATATGATAAATTACTACTTGTATATGAAAATTATTATTATTTGTCAACCAAGAAAGCTCAGTCTCCATATCAAGGTCTCGAAACCGTTTGGGTACATTCAAAACTAGATCAAATTAGCTTTTTCTCAAGGTGACGCTTACTTTAAGGTTTCACACAGAAATATATTGATATAAGAATGTTCCAGATATATATTACTTTAAAAATGAATACCGATTGGTAAATAGATTAAGACAAACTGGAATATCAATTCTCGTGCGCTTATTAAAAGATTTTCCATTTGTGCCATCGAGTTGTAAATATTTTGGTGGTAAAAATTTATTCTGATTCTTCGGTGTTCAATAATATTCAATTGTAATCAAACGAAAGCATGACTTTAATCAGTAATTTTATACCATTATCATTTATTTTAACCCGGTCTTCAAAGAATTTCTGGTTGATAACAACTTTGTTAAAAAACATTTTTACATTCTGTTGCATTAAAACAGTTCGTAATAAATAAAATCTTGGTAATTCCACCAAAAAGAGATTATTATTTTCTGATGCTCTTCATCTTTCTATATTTGTGCTGAATTCTCACATAATATTGAAGGTTATTGTAAATCTTCAGAAAAAACCCTTTAAAAAAAGTCCTATTATAAATATTCTTGCCTTAAAATGTGACAATTAAATGTTCAGCATCTCGACAAGATGAAGACAAGTTGTTCTACGATTCTATTTAATTAAGCCTTACATTTTAGCATCATGATCTTCCAAAGGTTAAATCCTGAATCCTGGTCATCTTTAATTAAAGAATCTCAAGAATCAAAAGTTTTATCAGTTCAGTCTAGACTTATGCAATCAAATCTAGAAAATAACTGTAATTGTAGCTTAAGATTAACTATAGTTTAAGATAGAATTATGTTTTGCCAACAGTTTCAGTCACAATATAGTGAAAGGACCATTGAAATGCCTTCATCAGGTCCAAAAGCAATTATCTTTATAGATATCGTCATATACTATTCGGAAATCCAAAACCTACTTTAAAATTCTTGAAGTAAACTTTCAAAATATTGTAATATAGAAGTTATTTTTATATGTTTACTAGCTGATCCGGCAAACGTTGTTTTGCCATATAAAAAAATAGGGGTTGGTGACAAAAAAATAATTTTGGGTTGTATGTATTTTTAATACTTCATTATTAATAAATAAAAACAATAAATTTCGTCCGAAAATAAAAAAAAAATATGGGTGAACAACCCTTATGACTTAGGGGTATGAAAAATAGATATTGGCCGATTCTCAGACCTACTCGGTCCCAAAATCGGTCCAGCCGTTTCGGAGAAGTTCCCTGTCTAACACCGCGACACGAGAATTTTATAAATAAGATAATCATTAAAACGGTTATTATTTGCTTTATACTTCATAATGACCTATAAAAATCTAAATTGTATGATAAATGTATAAGCATTTGCTGTGGTTCCTGAAATGATAAATTATTTGCATTTCATATAACAATTTCGAATTATATTGAATAGTAGGTAAGTATATATAATAAAAATTATATCTAATGTAACCTCGTCAAAAACCGGGTGACCTAAATCTCAAATTCAGTCTCAGTTTAAGAACATATTTAGACCTTATCTATATACATATTTTATAAAAAGAAACTACCTAATAATAATTAGGTCTTGAAATAAACTCACATCTCGTCTACCCGTGATCACGGTTGCTGTAAAGTAACCGAAACGTCGGGAGTATGTAGTTTTTGATAAAATAAAAATGGCATAGTATATCCGAAAAATATTAGTTTCATTTAGATGAATACTCGCGAAAAACTTAGATCTCATCAATAAGAAATATTCTAGCTTTTAGATAGTGTTAAAATCATAATAAAAGGTGTAGGAATTCTTAGCATGGCCAATACTGAGTTGACCCGATTTAAACCACGAGTTCTGTTTTGTAATACCTCTCTGTTATACAAATATCTACAAGCCAGTGGCTTTAAAGAAAAATGTGGTATATGAAAAGTGTGTTCGAGGAAATTTTATTTAATAGTTGCTAAGTGCAAAGGAGCCTTGTTTGACATATTTTTAAATATGGCGTGTTCTTAATTTTTATTGGTAAAATGTATGCATAAGATCTGTTTCTTAAAAAACATTAAAATTAAGACAAAAAAGTAATCGTATGCCTGTTGCGCTGTGTAGTTTTATAATTTGTTTCCATTATCCCTATTTTTAATTATGAATTGCATAGTTTGAACTTCGATCCCTGTACTGATTTATTATACTATTTATTTCAAAATCATTTCTCGTATAATGGAAACAATGTCCATATAATACTGACAGGTGTAGGGCATATAAAGATCAGTTTCTTTGAATAATGATTTTTACCAAAATGGATTATTTAGTAAAAATTATTTAATAAAGGTTTTATGTATTAAGCACACTCCCCCTTTCACCTTAAAATTGTATTTGTCCTGTCTTATGAATCACTTTTAGTTTTTAGTTTAATTTTTTCATTCAGTATTTCATTTTTTATTTTATTTTGTAAGTTTACCTTTATTATTTTATTTCTTTTTTATATTTTTATTAAAATTTATTGGTTTTGTTTTTACCGCGGCTCGCGCTGGGAGGAATATTAAGCATGATGTATCTACCTGTAATTGTTTGTCACACCTAGTTTTAAGTTATGTGTATTGTATATTTTAAGTATGTGATGATGTGTACAAATGTTGGTAGATCGAATTAATAAATAAATAATAAATGTATTAAAAAAGAAATGATCAGTATGAAACTCCAATTACTTAGGTGGTCAATAAATCGTACCAAGGGCTAAATATACTATCTGGCCTCTTATAAAAATAGATATTTATATCGAAAATTTTTAGCGATTTCTTTCATTCATTATTCTATTGAAACAGTCAATTGTATGCACACTTAAATAGATGTCTATTCATTACATATATGTTTATTATAAAACGTGTAACTGTAAGTACGACGTTAATGATACTGAGTCATACTCATCGTTTTCTGAAGCCACTTCATCATAACTTCACTTCATCATAACTTCATTTCACGCCAGTCGATTTGCTCGACTGCAGACGAGTCATGAGACGAGCGAAAGTCATGCACTTGCGTAAACTGACCGGGCTCTACTAGTGAAGGGACCTATATATCGATAATATTTTTATATTTAAATTCTATATATAATGAATCTTTTGTCTTTTTATCGATAGTCTGGAAATGTAGTATTTATCTTATTTTTAAACTTAAATAATGGGTACAGTTCAGAACGGGTTGAAAAAAATGTTTTTTGTTCGCCCATATTCTTCTATGCTAAAAATATTCCTGATTCTTGTTGACTTTTGGTTTCGAAAACATCACATCTTAATATATTTGTCATGTACTTTAAGTGGAACACTTAAATATTTATTATTTAACGTTTGATACTCAAATTGAGAGGTAACTTTTAGTTAAGTTAAAATTTAAAATAGTTAAAATAGATTTAATATACAATGGATGCTGTTTGAAGATAACGTAAAATAGTCTTTTTAACGGCTGTTTCGTCATACTGGGAACTCATCCAAGATTTATAATGCGTTTAGAAACGAGATCAAACATTAAATATCGATATAATTCAAAATAAATCTATTATTATATCGATTTTATTTTGAAATACTGTTTCTTATTCACAACAGATTTAATAAATAATTTTTTTAAGTAATTTCAAATTTAAATCGATACACGACAATAATATAGCACTTTCCATTCGATATATGATTTATAATATTACTTATCGTATCTATACTAATATTATAAAGCTGAAGAGTTTGTTTGTTTGTTTGTTTGTTTGTTTGAAAGCGCTAATCTCCGAAACTACTGGTTCGAATTGAATAATTCTTTTTGTGTTGGATAGTCCAGTTATCGAGGAAGGCTGTAGGCTATATAAAATCACGCTACGACCAATAGGAGCAAAGATATAGTGGTAAATGTGTAAAAAACGGGAGAAATTATTTCATCTTTGAAGCCTTCCGTTGCGTGCGCCGTGAAAACGGTTCAAGATACACAAAAAATATGTATTAAAGAATAATAGCTCTTTTAATGATCTAAAAAACAGTCCGCGACAGTATATGTCTATCTTTTAAGATTAACTCACAAAAACCGTTTTTATGGTACCTAATTTGGTCGAAATAATTTGTTAAAGTTGTATCAATATAATAATATTAATCTTTATTCAAATAAACAAATAAATATGTTGTTGGTTAAGAGTACTTCATTGTGAATTTTAAAAAAACATAGGTTTTATCCTGAAAAGTCTACGGGAACTCGACCGTTCCGAAAACCCCGCAAGAACGGGAACTATGTGGGAAGAACCAAAAATCTGCCGGAAGTCACTATTCCACGCGGACGTAGTCGCGGCAAAAGCTAGTTAATATCATAAGGAATTTTTGTAAATATCGATAATTTCCCATCACTATATTGCAATATTCTAGAACTGTCGATTGAAAAGCGAATGGAGTCTTAATTTTACCTTTCTATAACACGACGCATGTACGTGTGTTCCTTCAAGATGGGAAGGTTTGTCGATAATTTTAGCTAGTGATGTGCTTCTATAGTTCTCGATATGGTGAAGGTTTCTAGTGCAATGCTTATTGTATTTACTTGTGTAATAATCGGGAATAAGGCGTAAGTATACTGACACTTATATTTTGGTTTGAGTAAGCAGCAGTATAAATATATATGTAATGATCACAAAATAATATTTATAATACAATCAATATACATACTATTATACAATATAATATTTATATTATATACGAAGAAAAGCTTCGTATGTACTGTGATAACGTTTGGAAACTGTTTAGGAAGATAAAGATCATAGTCTTTTTGCCTCTTAACAATAAAGGAGGTACTATTCATTTTAATAAATATCAATTTTTTCCCCCTATTTTTTGCATATAAAAGTAACAAATTAATCTAAAGATGATACAGATAATGATTATCAAGAAGTTAGATGATAATGATGGCACTGTTTTTTTTTTTGTTACAATACCAAAAGTCGCGTTCAGAACCTTACATATAAAAGAGACGTTTCATTTCTATAACTCTTCTTCTTCTACCTGGCAATTTCCCGGCTTTAGCCAGGGTCTGCCTTACATATTGTGACTAGTTTTGTCTAATGGTTTTTTATGACCGCCGCCTGCCTGACATCAACCCTCTTTTGGGAATGCATTAACCAGTGATGTCTAAATACTCTTAGAAAGTAGATATGACTCGGAAAAATCACCTTGGAACTTGCCAGGATCGAACCTGCGCCCTCGTGCATGAGAGGTGGACCTTTAACTACTAGGCCACCACTGACTTATCAATTTGTTATTATTATATTCGAAAAATGATTGTATGGATACATCCTTGAAACAAGTTCATATAATAAATATAAAAAACTTTGCGTTAATAACATACATGTACGTATATATAAAAAAATGAGTTAAGAATTATCGCCTTTATTAGGCTTTTTACATTTAGATAATATTTATTTTTAATAGCGTGTTTCTTGTTTTATTTATACATAGTTATTTTTTGATTAAAATAAAATAAATCAAACACAAATATTAATATAAAAAAGGGGATAATGAAATGTTGCAACTAGTTATTATTTAATTCATTGTTGCCATATGAAATATATTTTTTTAGTAAAAAATTAATATGTCATAATGGTTGATACAATGGATTTGAATTAATTATATTATTAGTTTTATTTATTATCAATAATATTGTTGCGTAATTTCAATTTACATTATAAGTGAAAAATATGTATGGTTTTGTCTCCAATATTAAAATAAAATTAAATCCAAATGTGATTTTCTTGTGTGACGTTAAAGATGAAGACATTATTAAAAAATATATATAATTTAAATATATTGCATGAAAATCTAGTTCTAAAAATTAAAATTCGTTTAATATTATCCTCATGGGTTCCACTAATAGTGTTGCTAGAATAATATTTGTTATTATAAAATTGTATGTTTTATTCATGTTTAAGGATGCATATATTAAATGAATGTGTGTGTGCATTAAATGTGTGTGCAATGTTTTTTGTGTGCGATATAAGATAAGTCGGTCAAATTAAATATGACGAGTGTCGGATAAAATTGTTATTTAATCTGAAGGTCTCTCAACTGAGCCGGCTGTTACGTAATTAGTAATTAGTACATTGTGATTGGGGTCATTGATTTTTTAAATTATCCTACATTTATATTAAGCAATTGTTGACTTTATTGTTCCAGTTTTTATTTTATATGTAAGTATCAAAAAAATATTTATTTTAAATGTTAATTGTATATGGAGACTTTAATGGACATATTTTATTACATTTTTTATATTTTAATGTTTAATTTTACTAAATAATGAGATTAATATTTTTCGTATAGACCTTTACCATTTTATTATCTGGAATTGAATCTGGGACTTAAAAGCTCACAAATTTTCATGTTGATTTTATAATGTAAGTAAATTATCACCATTTTAGTATATATTAAATATTGTATCACTATTACACTCATGCGCATGCACTAATCTACATATACAAATAATAAGCTTGTGTGCACACTCACACAGACAAAACCGCGTGTCCACACTCACTCGATACGTACCCGCACATACGCAATCTCTTAAATATCTATTAATTGGCTGTGTCTGGGGGCGTGTGGTTTTGACGTAGAGATAAACGCAAGCACGACCTCTAAAGACGTTAATGAAACACGCCGCCATTGAAAACTATATATAATTGTCAGAAAATAGAATTTCCCGATGTTAGCGCCAAAGCTGTTTTTCACATTGGCTGATTAAACAAACTTTCCATTACATAAATTGTGAATATTAAAAAAAAACTAAATGCTATTTTTATGTCAATAAATTGCAACGTAATTGTTCGATTTTTAAATCTCTTCTTTTGCTTGTCTACACAAAGTTTTTTTATATTATTTAGAATGCAGGACATTCAAGTCATGCAATTACTATTAATGCTAGCCATAATTACCATTGATCATTATTTACAAGCTATATACTTGCAGTGAAACAACTTTTTATATAATATGGGTTTTGCTAAATTTAAAACGCATTCCGGTGCCGCGTAATGAAGCGTCTGGGTAGACAGGTTAGTAACCGGTTAGGTCGCTAGATGGCGCTGTAGATAAAAAGTTGCAGTGTCCAGTTTTATAGAAATAGACTTACATGTCCCACTTTTAGCAAGAAACCTATGTACCAGCGTCGTTATATTACTTAACTTAATGTCCTATTCTAAAAGCACTCGATACAACCAGTAACGCAATATATCTTTGTTTTTTTAAGTCATTCCAAGCGATAAATTATTGTGTTTACTTCCTTTTGTGAGTCACACAAATAGCAAGCGATTGTAGGATTTAAAAATCTATGTTAAAAATTCCGATTGCGCAATTATTATAATAAAGAAAATATTGGAACCAGTTGTATAGATTATAAATAATAGACAAAAAGGTTTTTATCTGTTTGTAGGTACTTCAAATATTATTGCATTGAAAACATATATATTATACGATTATAAAAAAAAATCATTACATATATTTTGACTATTTAGTAGACGTAAAAATTTAAACAAACAAGATTGATAAAGTATCCAAATATTCATACTGATTTTTTTTACTAAAATTATAAACAAGAAGTTTTTATTCCCTAAGAATAAAATAAAGATAAGTAACATAATGTACCGCTTGCTAGCATAACCGTCACAAAATATAAAATTTATTTATCTTCCGTCATATGTATGTAAAATAAATTTATTAACCGCTTTGCGTAATATAAATAATAGTTTTTGTAATAACTATGAGAAATAAGTAATAAATCCGTATTACTCATTTTATTATTTAAAAGCTTCAGAATAACTTCAACGATTATTGTTTTTGAGATGTAAAACTATTCATTTAATAAAACTAATATTTTCGTATTACTACGCGTTATTTTGTTTTACTACATATTCTCATCTCGTCTGCCCGTGATCACGGTTGCTGAAAAGTAACCGAAACGTCGGGAGTATGATGTTAAAATAATATAAAGAATAAATAAAACAAACAGGGTGAGCTAAATAAAACCGTTTAAAAATACGCGTACCATACGAAAATATTAGTTTTATTTATTATTGTTCTTCTAAGTTGTATCATTACATTTTATATAACTTTTATTGTAAAGAATTAATACTTTTAAAAATCCAATTTAATATATAAGTGAGATTTACATAAGTCAAGAAGTGTTTTTGACGTGATAACGTCTTTAAAATCGTTTTAGTCGGGTGACATGTTCAGAAACTTGTGTCACACCAAAACCTCACGAGCGCGATCGCAGGTATAACGAGAGAGAGACGGACCGATCTCCCGTCTCATCTCGAGCGCTGCCAGTCATTCTGTGAAACTTGTCACGCGGAATCCTCACGAGCGGAGGCAGGCATAGCGTTCGAGTGAGTGGACCGATCTTCCGTCTCTCTGCCTCTAGCGGCATACAAACGAATGGAGATTTTCTCGTACGGTTAAGTTTTCGTTGAAAACGATAGATGTAATTTAAAATGTGGAAAAATTGTTATCTTCATTAATTCCTTACTTCCCAAAAACTTATATCACCAATAAGACCTTATCACGTAAACATCTCGATCGTAAACCTACTTTACAAACAACCAAAATTTTAATAAAAAAAAAAAAAAATGTTTTCTATATTGTTAATGTAAGAAATTTTGAAAATTATAAAACCTTCAATATAATCCATATTAAAATAATTATTTGTTTATGTATTTTGTCTTTTAAGGATTATTCTTAAGTTTTTTTAAATGTGATAATAAAAATAATTTCATGTGCTTAGTTTCTAACCTATTATGATAAAATGATGAAGTTTTACGGCATTAAATAACAAAATTTAAATATTTTTTAACAGAAAAATAATAAGAGACGATATAGGTTCAATTAATTGATCAGTTAAAAGTAAATTGTTTTAAAAATTGTTTTTCTTAAAAAACATTTCATTATAATTAGATGTTAGTTGTCATACTAATTATAAGTTTGTGTCTTTTAATTATAATCTGTAAAATCCTTTAACCTATAACGCTTATTCGTTTCACCTTCTCATTTTCAAATGCAAACAATTTAGATTAAATGGCATTTGATTCTCAAATGTTTTGGTACAGCAGTAGTTGTATCTCTTTTCACTTCTCTTCTTTGGAAATCTTTTCTTTCTTTGCTTTGATGTTTTATCTTTTATTTCAAAGTATTTAATTTTTTAATCATATGCTTTGTTATAAGCTTTGATTGTGTGTGATTTAAAATGGAAACATAATCTTAGTGGTCAGTGGCACTCAACTATTAACTATAGTTTTAAAGCCATGTTTATAATCACAATAATCACAATATTTACATATTTCCTGTTCTTCTACCTAGAAATTTCTCGGCCTTAGCCAGGGTCTGCCTTACATGTTGTGAAAAGTTTTGGCTAATTGTTTCTTACGACCGGCCGCCTGCCTGACATCAACCCTCCCTGGGGATCCATTAATCAGTGATGTCTAAATACTTTTAGAAAGTACATATGACTTGGAAAAATCACATTGGTACTTGCCCGGGCCAGGATCGAACCCGCGCCCTCATGCACGAGAGGCGGGCTTGTTAACCACTAGGCCACCACTGACTCATCACTCAATATTTACATATTTCTATGAATATAAAAATAAATCGATGTTAATTATAGCGTTTAATTTAAACGTAGTTTTTATTTTTGTAACATGATTCAGCACAATATTCAAACCGCATCAAAACGAGTCTAATTTAAAAGCTATAAGGAAGCGAAAATCGATTTATTAGGACAAAAAAATACAATTAACTTAACAATTGCTATTAAAATTTATATTTTAATATCCATTAAGTTTAGATGTTTCCGTGTAAGTAAAAAAATGTGATTGTTGTACGCATACAAATTGTTTCCACGCCTTTCTTTTTAAAGAAGAGTTTTTTTTTAAATTAAAAATCCTGAAACAGGAGTTATATTTTTTAATATTAATAGTTATTTGTCAAAATTGTGACATGATAAAATTTCTCTTTGTTACTCTTAAACGTATCATTTATTATATACATATTTATATAAGCCTTATATATTTTTGATATTCGCCAATTAATGTAATTTACAATGTGTTGTCTTTTTCCAAGAACTTTTACAGTTGGAAAGGTTATAAATTTTTCTACAAACTTCTATAGAAGATACAGGTCTTGTACAATATACCTGTATATAGTCTAATAAATACATAAAAAAACTATAGATTCTTAATATCATATACGATGGCCATAGAAGGGAAATGCTACTAAAAAAATTATATATTAGGCCATTCAAAAGTAAATATATTAAAGCTACCGTATCTACTATGTAAATTCGTAGAATTGTGCTCCAGCATTCTAATTATACGTTTTTATATAATGCATATATTGACTATCTTTTATGCTCAATTCAAAAACAAGTCTTTCAATAGCCTCTCATGTTAAAGAAATAATTTCATAAAGAAGACTATATGGGATAAGTTGGGATAAACGGTTCTTAGGCTGACCAAATTTGACATAGACAAAGTCCTTGATTCACTTCAAATTGAATTAATACAAAAAAAAGTATTTAGATTAATGCGATTTATCAGTAGTAGTAGTCAGTGTTGGCCTAGTGGTTAAAGGGCCCGCCTCTCGTTGCCGAGGGCGCGGGTGCGATCCTGGCAAGTACTAATGTGATTTTTCGGGGTCATATGTAATTTCTGAGAGTATTTAGACACCACTGACATACGGTGAAGGAAATCATCGTGAGGAAACCTGGACTTATAGTTTCACAATTATAAGTTTGAAATCACCAACCCCTCTTGAGCAAGCGTGGTGATTAATGCTCTAAGCTTTCCCATGTGAAAAGAGGCCTTTGCTCAGCAGTGGGTTCCTATAGGCTGATGATCTAAACATGGCGTCAATTTTACATCTAGAGTCGCCAGATTACTCTCTCCTCTACTTCAATCTATTATTATGTATCATCATTTTAACTGCTTTTTCAAGCATACCATCATTCAGACTCTGAAGGCAGACCCTGGCCATAGCTGGGAAATTGCCAGGTACAAGAAGACCCTCATTCAGACGCTCTCTCCGCAGAAAACCACTCCATCCATCCTCATAATCCTTTCCATGACCTTCATGCTTCTCTCTAATACTACCGTACCAGGCAATACAATAGCCATCAAAAAGGTATTAAGAATCTTCTCTATAAGATTAGATTTATATTTTCTTTACATCAGTATTCTTCTTCTACCTGGCAATTTTCCAGATTTAGCCAGGGTCTGCCTTACATGTTGTGAATAGTTTTGGCTTATTGTTTTTACAACCGGCCGCCTGCCTGACATCAACTCTCATTGGGAATGCATTAATCAGTGATGTCTAAATACTCTTAGAAAGTACATATAACTCGGAAAAATCATATTGCTACTTGCCAGGATCGAACCTGCGCCCTCATGCATGAGAGGCGGGCCTTTTAACTACTAGGCCACCACTGACTTGATGGCATTATTCATTTCTATGAATTCTCCTCGTATTATTACCCTATCGATTCCTATATAATTCCACACTGAATCACTCTTTAAAATCTTCCACGTCTTTCAACTACGTTTTCTTTAAAATATTTCTTACACTATTCCATACAAAAACTTTATATTTTATTCCACGTATCTAATAAAACAAAGTATATATATTTCTAATAATTGAAACTATTCATGATAATTAGGCACGTGACAAACTGATAAGCACCCTGTATAATGTCATGACCTGTACAGTTATTGATAAAATGTACATTAGATGCAAATGTCACACCATATCACAAATATCTAAACCTCTGGAATGACGCCACGCCCTTAGAATTCCCGAAAGTCATTTTTATACCGAGATTAAATTGTTTTGTATAAACTTAATAACATGATGCAAAAGTATTATTACATGACACGAACGTAAGATAATGTATATATAGAATGTTAAATAAAAACATGATTTTCCAAAATAATATTTACATACGTATCTATGTTTATTTAATTTATAGTATCTTTTGTTATATAATTCTATTTGTGGTGTGATGTATTGTGTTGTTTAAGCTTCTGTGCAACGTAATTAATGTGTAAATAGCAACTAAAGAAATTCAATTAACATCTATGCGTATATTATTGAATAGAAGGCTATATAAAAAAATATTCTGATAATATAGTAAATATAATATATTCTTGGAAAAAACAATAAAAAATATTGTGTAAGTATTTCCTGCGCTTGGAAGAAGTAAAACTTCGTAATGTTGGAATGAAAACTGTAAGGGTAGAAATTGGTTTTTAAGGATTTTTAGTGTTTCTTTAATACAAACTTTATTATTATTACTTATAAACCAAAATTGATTGTTCGCATTAGTTCGACCGCCACGCATTCCCTATCACTCTGTCTCTTTAAAATCCCCTCGTCGCGTTAAACGTTTAACGCAACCTTGTTGAAAGTCGCATAAGAAGTTTCACTACAATAAATATTATGAATACATGCCCACAAAAGTCTTATGATGTTTACCATACAGAATGTCGAAAGGCATTGCAAGTCTAGAAGAAATTTAAAAAATAATATCTTGTTTGTCTTACTAAATCATATTCTTGATTGTTGCCGATGCTTTAAAAAAACTCTATGTTTTAACGTTAAAATACATTTAAATTCCCAATTTGTATACTTTTCATTAGTTATAGTATCCCATTCTGACTTAAGTATAGTAATAAATATAATTAAATTGTAAAATTAGTTCTACAAGAGCCCTTATCACTAAAAAGTGATCTTTAGAGACCAAATGTAACGGAAGAACAATTAAATAAAATATAATATTATTTGGAGGAGCAAAAT
Source organism: Danaus chrysippus (assembly GCA_916720795.1). NCBI lineage: Eukaryota > Metazoa > Arthropoda > Insecta > Lepidoptera > Nymphalidae > Danaus > Danaus chrysippus. Next base: position 1,625,134 of record CAKASE010000065.1, on the reverse strand, counting down.
AATATATGTTGAAATATTAATTCACAGAAAGACAATATTTTATAATATGGAGATTGCAGTATATTAATAAGACGATATATAATATATATAATACATATATGTTTATGATTATTAGATAATAAAAAAACATATAAACACTTAATATAACTATTCAATAATAATGTTAATTAATTATAATCCTATAATGTAATTTAAATTTAATGTCAATATATCTTAGATGTTATGAGAATTAATTCAAAGTGGGATATTAAATCCACTAACTATTAACCGGCCTAAAAAAATGAGAGTTATGTTTTGTGTCCTGTATGTCAATCGTATGTGGTATATAGACATAAATATGCCAGGTTCTTTATTATACATTTGTTTTAGTTTATAAGATAAAAATCATATACGTCTTAAATTAACTTTTAATCTTGTTTGAGAGTTATTATATATCGTCATCAGCCTATCAGAGCCCACTGCTGAGCAAGGCCTCTTTCTCACATGGAGAAGGTTTGAGCATTAATCACCACGCTTGCTCAAGACGGGTTGGTGATTTCAAACTTATAATTGTGAAATTATAAAGTCCAGGTTTCCTCACGATGTTTTCCTTCACCGTCTGTCAGTGGTGTCTAAATACTCTGAGAAAGTACATACATATGATTCGGAAAAATCACATTGGTACTTGCCAGGATCTAACCCGCGCCCTCCTGCACGAGAGGCGGGTCTTTAACCACTAGGTCACCACTGACTATATATAAACCATCTATTTCTCTATTCACGTCTTCATAGTTATTCTAAAAATTATGCAAATTCACCCCAAGTGATAAATAATTCAAATGATTATATTGTTTAAATAAAGTTGTCACCTTGGAATCACTGTTTGATGATAGTGGCATTGTTAACACGATTAACAATAGTTGTTAATAAATTCTTATGTTAATTTAATCAATCAAAATGTAAATTGGTTGACAACTATCAATGAATTTAAACTAAATTAGTTGTTTTATAAATTTTAATTTTTCAAAAAAACTCTGGGAATTTGTTTTTGACTTTATATTTCAAACTACCCACGATTACGTTTTAAATGTATTGCTTGTAGTTTGTTGAAGAAATTAATTTTATATATGAAATATTCAAACTTTAAATTTAACAAAACTAACGAATAAAATGTTAGGGAAAAGAACTAAATGGAATCATCATCATCATCAGCCTATCGGAGCCCACTACTGAGCAAAAGGCCTCTTCTCATATTGAGAAGATTTGAGCATTAATCACCACGCTTGCTCTAAACGGGTTGATGGTTTCAAACTTATAATTCTGAAATTATAAGTCCAGGTTTCCTCACGATGTTTTCCTTCACCGTCTGTCAGTGGTGTCTAAATACTCTTAGAAAGTAGATATAAGTCATGTAAATGTGTATATAATTAATACAATAATAGTTGCAATATACGTCCAAAGATGAAGAAGACAGAATGACCTATTCGATAAACCGAAGACATTATTTACTTTCAATGACGACATTATATATGTACTTAATACTTAATATATGTATATTAGGGTTGTTACCAAATGCAAGAACAAGACGAGACTCGTTCGGTCTTGTTCTTGTTCTTGCAGCAAAAGTCTCGCAAGTCTTGCAATTACCCATTAGCCTGTCCCTATTTACGTAGTACTTTTTGAGCTGGAATTATCATAGCCATGGAAAAGACCAACCAAATAAATAAATGTTAATTTAAGCTCAAAATGTACCTTCTCTGTTGCGTTGTTCTAATATCTTAATTCTTAGCAATGTCAAATAAATAGCGTCAGGCTAATAGGTAATTGCAAGACTTGCGAGACTCTTGCTGCAAGAACAGGCCGATTTTGACCAACACTAATATGTATAAAGCAATAATATTCCTTCTATCTTTATATAATCATTAAAATTCTTACTAGAGAATTTAAGATCGGTTCATAATAAGGCCTTGTACTCATGTGAAACTGTGAATCAAAGCTAATAGTAATTAACTTGCAATTATAATAAATATATAGAATATTGTATAGACCTTTATGTGATAAGGTCAGTAAACCTTATTACAAAGTACAGCTTTGTCTCTTGATAGGGACTATTGAATGCGTAAAACTCATGCTTGGTTTTAATAAATATTATTAAGTTTTCTTTTACTTTCACTTAAAAATATCTAAGTTTTTATAGAGTATTTGATAATAGTTCTTCCCAAAAATATGGGATGTTTTATCGAAAAAATTCAAAGATTATTGTGGGCTTATTTTTAGTATGTATGAAAGTATTGTGTTTGATATAATTGTGAATTTATATGACTATCTGATAAGTAAATTAATTAACATTTTACAGAACATGACGAAAACTATGAACAATTAATGTAATAAGAATGAGACTTATTTGTATAAAGATTGTATTAAATTTTAGGTTAATAAAAACAAACTAACCTTACGTAATAAAGAACAGTGTTATTAAAATAAATTGTAATTATATTATAATTCATAATAGTGCAATGAATAAATAATATTTTACAAGGAAATCTATCGCATCATTTCACATAAGAAAAACAAGAACAAACTAACCATATAATTGTAGAAAAATATTAATTTTATTAACATAACAATCGGTTAATAGTGAATCGGATTAAGCTAGAGATTACCTCTAAAAAATGGGTTAAAACAAGTTTTTTTTTAAGGAAAGTGTACTTAAATTTAGAGATCTAAGACTTTAGCGAGTATTCATTTAAATGAAACTTATAGTTTTCGTTTTTAACATTCAATCTGCGATTGATCACGGTTGCTGAAAAGTAACCGAAACGTCGGGAGTATGTAGTTAAAATAATTAAATAACTAAAATATTTATTATACTTTGATTTGCTTTCAGCATTTTTTATAACAACATAAATCTTTAAAAATTTCAAATGTCTAACTATGTATAATGGTTCTTAAGATAAAAACGGCTGATAAAAGGAGAGACAGATGAATAGTTGTCTTAACCATAGTGACCCGTTTAAGCCTTTGGATACGGTATAAGAATTAATAAAAATGTAGCAGACGAAGCATATAGTAGAGCAAAATATATATAGTAGTATTCTACCAAATTTATTATATACTAACTAATTATCTTCGATCATACAAGACTTCATAATATATATGTACAAACATACGATATATATCACAAAATTTATTTGTGTAAAAATAATAACAAAATTATAATACGACGCGTGCTAAGTAGATAAGATTAATACAAATTTATTCATTTATTTCATCATCTGTACTGTAATAACTTCATTTCTTTTGTTTGTTTTCAGGGTCACTTATTGTGACCCCATTCGCAATCACATCTCAATATGTAAATATATTTTATCACTACCCCCTGTGACTGTTTTAATTGATATATGATTCACACTCGGATTCGCCTGTTGTTTTAAGTTTGTGTATTATATATATAAATGATTGTAATAGCTTATTTAGTGGTGGCCTAGTGGTTAAAGGCCCGCCTCTCATGCATAAGGGCGCGGATTCGATCCTGGAAAGTACCAATGTGATTTTTTCGAGTTAAATGTACTTTCTAAGAGTATTTAGACAGTACTGGCAAACGGTGAAGGAAAACATTGTATGGAAATCTGAACTGATAATTTCACAATTATTATAAGGTTGAAATCACCAACCCGTCTTGAGCAAGCGTGGTGATTAATGCATTCCCAAAGACAGTTGATGTCAGGCAGGCGGCCGGTCGTAAAAACAATTAGCCAAAACTATATACAACATGTCAGGCAGACCCTGGCTAGAGCTGGGAAATTGCCAGGGAGAAGAAGAAGAAGATTGTAATGGCTTATTTTAAATGATATAAAAATCTATTGAATGTGAATTAAACTAATTTAGTTATATTTTTATCTCGTCTCCTCGAGATTATTATTGTTGTAAAGAAAGTAAAGCGTCGGGATCATGATATGAAATAATAAATAACGCGTAGCATACAAAAACTTTCATTAAAAAATGTAGACGTGAAATAATAGATATCATTATTGATTAATTATTATAGAATGTCTGCTAGACTAATGGATTGTAAGTGATGCTATCGGTCTAAAAATTAAGTTCTTATTTGTTTTATACAGGGTGACTGGTGAATTACTATCGATACTTGAGGACGTGATATTTGACGATCATATATGACAAAATAAAAATTAATATAACATAAATATTAATAAACTTCTAAGTAAAGTTAATCAAAAGTTATGTAATTAATTACGCATCGTGTGAACACCCTACAGATTAGGTATGCACACACACACACACACACACAAGCGTGCGGCGGCGAGGTGTTGTATCAGCACGCCGTCGCACGCATCCACACTTGGAACACTTGGAACGTGTCCACACTTTATTTATTTATACGGAAATTTGGTCAAAAATTAAGTACCTATTTTTTTTACATAATTCGAATGAGAATCATGTACCGAGTATTCTCCTTAAATATTGATAGTAATTCACCAGTCACCCTGTATAATAATTAGCCAGTACAGACACAAGTGTCTTTGCAATGTCTTTCGTGTATAAGAAACGTAATTTGGTGTCAGAAAATACCAGTCCCTAAAAGATAATTTTTTATATACCTTTTCCAAAAACGGTTTTAAATTTTATGAGAATATGTTTCCCAAGAATAGAATAGTTTTAATATTACCATAATATAAAAGTGTATTAAGACGAAGACTTAAAAACTCATTGTGTTTATATTTGTCTTGTATTTAAAATATACATCATAAAAATCATTGACAAAATCAGAATTTTCAAATAATTTGTAATATTATATGTATATCCTATTAGAATTTTTAATCAATTACAATCTCAATCTCACATTGGTGTGAAAATATTTATATGGAACTAAATTTTTTTTGACATACAGCGTTTTTTTTTATTTTATATCTACATTTCATCTCGTCTGTCCGTGACCACGGTTGCTAGAAAGAACCGAAGATAGAAGACCTACATTTTAATTATGAAATTTTACTTTAAGGTCGCACTTCACATGTTGCGTATTCGCGTAGCGTATTCGCCGCATTTGTCCAAATATTTGTACGTAGTCCAAATAGCGCAAATACGACATCCACACTTGGCATGCCAACAATATTTCTTTACGCGTTTTCGCTTATTTGTGTATGTGTTTTATTTGTGCAAATATGTCAAATGAAGACAAATAAATCCTCCACACATGGTCTTATTTGGCCAAACACAACAAATAAACTCCAAGTGAAGTGCCTCCTTAACAAAATAGACGTCATGAAAGACTAAATTGAATATTATTTTATCCCGAATTCTACGTATTGTGACGTCATTACATAACAGGTCAGGCATTGACTGACATTCGGTCACTGATAATATACAGAAAATTAGGGAGGCGTACGACACTATCGATAATTTGTTAAACAATTGATAGAAAATTTAAATCATCGATATTGAAATCGTATTGAAAACATCGATACTGATAGTTTGTTATCGATACTCAATATTCAATCGATTTGCATGTTACGTACGAATACATAACCTTGATATTGTTACGTTGTTTATAATGATAGAAGGCATTTTATTCATATCCTTACACTTCATACTATTATCTAATTGAATGCAAGATAGTTATTTTGTTTGAATAAAACATTTCCTTGTATTGATACCAAGAATTTTTGCCATTATCATTGATTTGTTTTGTTCTGGTTTAATGGAAAGAAAAAACAACGCCACGCTTATATCCTAAGAATGGATAGATAATTCGGTTTAACTTTCTAAAAAACACTAATTACCATTGGCTAAAGTCATGTTTTAATATAATCATTTCAAAGTTAAAATCAAGAAGAAATCTTCCATTTTGTCTGAGCTTCTGCAGAATTTGAAATATTTATGGAGACATCAAATCCCTGATGATAAAATAAGAAACAAATAACCTTTGCTTTCACCTTAGCTGTTAATCGTTATCATATGATCGTAAAGTGACATTGGAATCACAATAACTGCTCCTCATATCTATGTAGAACAACGACATTGATTAATAAAATGTTTTATAATAGATAAATATTAAACAATGGAAATTACTTGCTAATACGTAATCATCATTTATATTTATATATAGAAAACATACAAAAATATTAGTTTTCTATTCCATGTAAATTCTATTCTCAGACTTAAAATACTTTTCGTGATCAAGCTTAAGTATCGGAAAATTTCCTTTAACGCTATTTTTAAACATCGCAAACTTGTGTAATAGTTTATTTTAATAAACGAGCCTTGATGTAATCTTATTAAACAATAGTGATGCGGGTGAGGTTGTTTCATCGATATATAATAAAATCGACAATACCTACATCACTATTTGGTTGCTTGCAACATACATAGCGTCTTTGTACTCAGTTAACTTCTGAACGCGGCGTAACGCGTACGCAGTGACAAATAAAATATTGTCGCGACATTTGCGAGTGTCGTATATTTGTTTTGTTTCGAAGTTCTTTAAAAGAAGGTAATTTAATTTAGATATTTCCTTAAGATAATTAATTATAATTATTTATATTATCATCTTTAATATATAATTCTTTAGTAATTAATGATGCACGTAATTTTTACCGCGTATTTGTTAAGCGCGGGATTGTTCTAGAGTAGACGCAAAAGCTTTACGAACGCATCAGTTTCAATTGACGGCGTCGTAAAGAAAATACAATTATTATAAAATACATATGTATAACTTAACTTTTATTAACATATATATAAACAATAAAATTTTAATATATTTAAGCATAAATATATTTAATTTCTTTATAAAGAGGAAGTACATAATATAAATTACAAAGATATATTATGTATTATTAATAATTATATTGCATACTAAATGAAATTTAATTCACGTTAAAAAGCTGTTTTATAATCAATAAAACTTTTATAAAGTTACTTCTTAATATATCAGTAATAAAAAATATAATATTAAAGTCTTCTTGTTAATTTTTTTATCAAATATAGGTATATATAGTTTTTTCTCCTTAAAGATCATTTAGTAGTTGCCATAGCAACCATCTCGTAGGACAACATTTTTCATAAAACAGTTCTAAAAATAAACAAGGAACGCATTCAACATCGATCTTGTCGCTAGTTATTTTATACTGGCGAAGGAATCAAATAACATTATAAAAAACGTAGAATATTGGCTGAAAGATTAATATATTGTACTTCAAAAATACGTTAAAAATTTCAATAATTTACATTAAAATAATCTATTTGATTTCTACTTTTTTCAAATTTATTTAACTTAAAATATTAATAAAATACTTATTTTTTACTTATATGTATAATGAAAATTCTAAAAAGTAATGTATGATTTAAAAAAAAAATAAAAATAGAAATGAATGGATGAATGAATTGATGCATTAAATATTGAATCTATAAAATTCATTTGTATTAAAATATGAATGTTATAATTAATTAAAAATGTTTATATATTAATCTGTGACAAAAAATGGAGTCAAAACAGATTGTAACAACATTTTAATTAAGAAATATCTTCCTACAAATGTTTAATTACTTTGACTCTGACAGACGTCAAATATGTATTTATGAAGAATGTTCTATTCCTCAAAGACAATATATAAGTTATAGATTTTTATTAAACCTTACAATTATATTATAATTATAACGAAATCCTTTTTATCTTGTGTATTAATAAGTATAATATATTGAAAGTTGAGAGAAATTTATCGAAGTTGCCAGTATGTGTATCTTTATATCCATTTTTTGACTAAAAATTACAAGGATGTAGTCCTTATAAAAAGTTTTGGATTATTTATTTCAAACGGGTAATATTACAACTAGTTTTCCATTCTTCAACTTATCACACAAACAATGAACAATGGCTTGTAACTGCGTATAAGGCAGTGACAATAATTTTTCCTATCAATTATATATAAAAAACAAAATGTCATACTTAGTCAATGTATGGAGCGTCGTGCACTCGCCGAAGCGCACGAGATATTAGTTTAGTAAAGCGTTCAAACTTTTTGACCATAATTAGAAATTTAATTTTTTATAGGTTTTTATATACTTAAAAATAAATATAAAAATGGTAATTTAAAAATAAAGATGAAGTAATATTTTGTAATTTGTAAATCTTTTGAATTGGTCGTTCAGCGCACGAGTGCACTTAATGTACAGCCGCCACTGCCTGTGGTACTAATATTCTTTGAATTATTAAATGTCGCGTTTCCTTTCAACATGGTAAAGAAACGTTTAATTGTTAAATTATTTTATATCATTCAATTTATCTTCTTATTAATGAATGAGTAATGATATCAATAATTTTGTCAATATTCATGCAGAATTTTTATGAATTAATAAGAACAATTACGTCATAAAACGCAAATTATAAAAGCAAATAAACATGATCGGGATTTTCCAATTGTGATATTTCATTGTAGGAAAACAGATAGAATAACAAAAAACAAAGTGAGATCTATTTATAAGTATTTAGCTACAAAGGACTGCTATTTAGTTGACTGCGTGTTAATTCAATTATGACATATAACGATAAAAATATATATTTGTAATTGAAATAACACCAGTTAATAGTTAAAGCAGATGAAAATATAATCACTTTATAAATTAATAGCAAACTTGATGACGCTCTCAATTTGTTTTGCATCTGTTTTTACTTGATTAGTCTGTGACAAGTTTTTGTTTTTAGTTGCATCATGTTATACATATATAAACATAATATTATTGTTATAAATTTATTATTATAACTATCTTTATTAATTTTATTTTAGGATGTATATATATGTAGTACTTCAATCAGAAGGCAATCTGTGTCAAACACTTCAATTGAAATTATCTTAACAAGTAATTGTTTCAAGGTGAACAATTATTGTATATGATTAATGAAATATTAATATATGTGCAAATTATTAATTAGTTATTTTTAAGGTTACATAACCAACTAAAAAAAACATTTTGCGTTGGTACCTACACCGGTCTTGTTTAAATTATAAACTTAAAATTAGCATTTCTCAAATTAAGACGTTTCCAATGATTTTAAAAGAGGAGCATAATCTGGCAATTCAAAGCCCTTACAAAATATTTTCATACAAAACTTCAAATACACTTATGTATATGATTTGTCAGTAGACGTTTATAAATGAAAGTACGTACTTAGATGTTCAACTAAGGCCGTGTACCTGTAATGAAATTTAAATATACTACTCGTCTCCACGTTTTTACCTGTAAGACCTAACATTAGATCGTTTTTTTATATCAATGATAAAGTAATAACTACCCTACATTTTTTAGTTTTTTTTATTTCTCTTACTATTTTCGTTCCAAAAGGAAACAGGGATAAAGCTTTTAAGCAAGGATCAAACATATATTTTATATGTACTCTAACAAAAACCTCAATATTTTACTGGTTGATTGTTTTAATTATATCTGTTTTGGGATAGTGACAGTGACAGTTTATATATATATATAGAGTATATATAAATAAAGTATTTGTCTAAATATGAAAATAATAAGAAAATAAAGAATTACAAAAATATATAATGAAAGAAAAATTCAGAATGTCAAGCTGGACTTGCTATTTCTCTTTACTTTTTTGAGCTAAAATGCATTTTATAAACACATTTTTTTTTCATGATTTAGCAAGATATCTTAATGTTTTACACGATAAAAAATCTTCAAGATTAAATGTTTTACAGTTCAATGTAGGACTGTGGTCCACTCTCCTGTGACATCCTGGTCGATAAACGGTATGAGAAATATGTCTTTTAACCGGCTTAGCAAAGGATGTTATACTTAATAGGCTCCGTTGACCATAATTCCATATTATATCCTAGTTCTCTATTGGGATTCTATCTAGTTCCCTATTGAAGATTTGGATTTTACTCAGAGATTTCCATAGTATAGAAAATTTTATGTAAGATGGGTAATAACATAAACAAGTATGAGTTATAAGACTTGTATTATATTTGATATCAAATCTTAAAACTAACAGATAAATGAAAGAAACGTAAAGCTTATTCTACATTTATGGTTTCTTTTCATGTCTCTTTCTTAAAAGTAAAAGAAACCAAATCGGAACTGTTTATGAGTATGGGCGTAATTTATAACATTTTTATACAAAAGTCATAGATTTTAAGATACTTTAAAACAATTTTTTATCCACATTATTTGTGGATGTGGATACAAAAAAAAAATGTCATTGATTCATCTACTTCACAATTTTGATCTCTACCAAGTAATAACGATCTTTTGATCTGAACTATAGACTATATAAAATATATATGTATGTATATGTATTATATATATATATATTAAATTTTTCCTTCAACTTCTTAAGCTCAGGCGAAATGTATTCAGTTAAAATAACAAATACGTTAATCAACATCTATCGTTTGTCACGTGCATTTATAATTAAAATGCCTATGTTCTGCTACAATGTTACATAAGTATAGTACCTAGATTAAAATTATTGAGAGATAATATTATATTTGTAGTATATATTATTTTTATATAGAAGATACAGCTTCTTTGTTTGATGGAGCAATCATAACCATTAGTTCAATTAAAAGGACAATCAACACGTGATCTTGTTATAATGAGAAACACAACACTGAAGATTTGTATACAATAAAATAACAGATTTTCCCTACTTGTATATATTTTTTATATTATTTTTAATAAATTCTGTCTGTCTATCTGTTTGTTTAGGCTCATATTGGAAACAGTTGTTCCAATTTTGATGATGTAGGAAGTAGTTTTAACTGTTTTTATTTCAGAAATTTTATTTACTTTTAACGTAATTATAAAACGAATATTCCACACGGACGAAGTCGATGGCTGAGCTAGTTTTTATAAATCGTTTTCTCAACATCTTTCCTACACTAATAAAGCAATCAGAAAGCTATATACATACTCCAAAAAGTTTGATCTGTTATTAAAAACTAGTCAAGATATTACTGTTATTCTAGAATCTTTATCTATAGACTTCTATCACTTCATTTTATGACTACATTTACATCAAGGTTTTTCTATAAATTCGTGGTGTTTTTTTTTTTGGTAGAAGTATAAAAAACAAAAATTCAATCGTCCATCCAATTGTTTTTAACTATAATTAAAACAAGATCTTTTTTAAAAAATTCTGTAAGCACTTCGTAGAGATTATAGCGTATTACTTGATTTTGTATCAAATTTCTTTAAAATTATTTCTTTTTTAAACATTTTATTGAAATAATTGAAAGTCAGTGGCCTAGTGGTTAAAGGGCTCGCCTCTTGTTGCCGAGGACGCGGGTTCGATCTTGGCAAGTACCAATGTGATTTTTCTGAATCATATGTACTTTCTAAGAGTATTTAGGCACCACTGAGAGACGGTGAAGGAAAACATCGTGAGGAAACCTGAAATTATAATTTCACAATTATAAGTTTGAAATCACCAATCCGTCTTGAGCAAATCTTGGTGATTAATGCCTAAACCTTCTCCATGTGAGAAATAGCCCTTGCTCAGCATTGGGCTCTAATAGGCTGATGACGAATTGAAAATTAAATTCAATATATATTTAGCTATCAATAAAACTTTAACGTTCATTCATCAAAAGTTATTCGAGTATGACCGGTTTTTTAACCGTGACAAATAATTATAGGAACTTAAGAGTCACGTAGAACCATTTATTTATATATAAACACTTAAAAAACGTCACTTTTTTACCTCTTAATCTGAAACTACCTATTAAGTTTAATTTCCTATCAAGATTTTGTTATAAAGTATGTATTTTTATTAGTTGTTGCTTTACTATATTTTTGCGTTTTAGTTATTCCATATCTGTAAAGAAAAAATATCGGTTAATTGTTAATTTACATTATTACTTGTTATTCTATATGAAATTTAAAATTATTTGATTATTTAGATGAACCTTTTAAGTTTATAAAGAAATATAGATATAAACATTTATATTGTAATAATCTTGTAGTACAAATTAATTTCGTTTTCATCGTGATCGTGGTTGATGCTAAGTAAGCAAAACGTCAGTAACGAAACTACATACTGTAGTTAAAATAATAAAATACTCGTTGTCATCCGAAAATATAGTACATAGTTTGATTCAAAACAAATTTATTGTGTATAAATTTATATTAGGTATAAAAATTATACTTACACATGTTTTGTAAATTGTTGATCATAAGAATATGCTTATTATGTGTAAAAATATTAATTGACGATTCAAATTTATCATATGCAATAAATGCTTTGACTATATTAACCTATATAGTAAAAAAGTATTTTATCTTAAAAAATATATCTCATATATGTTTCTGTTTTAGAAAACATGGGTGATGAGCTGACTGAAAATGGAGAAGTAGGCCTGAATGAAAAACAAGCTACAGATCCCGACGAAGACAAACAAACAAACGTAGAGAAAATAGATATAGACAAAAATAAAGATATAGATATAGATAAAGATAGTAAAGATAAAATGAATTACACAGAAACTATCCGGCAGAGAGACAACGAATCAAATTATATACAAAATATAAAAAATTCAAAACTATCTTTAGGAGACTACTCAAAGGACGAGACACTACTGACTGATTCAAAAACCGTAGTCAGATTTTCTCCAGTATGGAAACAGGTAATATTAGTATATTAGTAATGTAAATACAAAGGGCATTTCAGCACGATACATACATTAGGTGACCAATCGCAATTAACGAAGATCATCAATCATTTAGTTAAATATTGGTCAAGGTTAATTTTAAACTGTTGGGACATAACTTCGCGTTTTTAATTACAATGAAGATGAAAGAAAAATGTATTTTGAGACAATATCTCTATGTAAATTTAATGATAGTTTGATTATCTACGAAGTATTAGTATTTTATAAATATTTGAATAAATCACGAACAATTGGTATTGTAAAGAGCAAAGTTTTCTTTCATTCCGAGCATCTATTGAAAGGATTTAATTACATAATTATAATGATGTTAATTACAATTTTAATAATATCTTAGATTTTCGCGTGAAATATTTTTTTGTGGTTACTACGCCTTTTTTATTATTTTATGACGAAAAAAATCATCTCGTCTGCTCAAGATCAAGGTTGCTGTAAAAGAGCCGAAACATCAGGATTATGTAGACATAAAATAATAAGAAACTAAGTTTTCTGGATACTGTTGTATTCAATTAAGTTTGATTGATTATAAAATAAAACAAATATTTAACGCTTTCTCTACTTAAAATACTCACATAGACAATATCCTTTGCAAAATAAGACCTAATTCTAATAAGATATTTGTTACCAATATTTTGCGGATATACTACGCGACTTTATTTTGATAAAAACTAGATACCTACATCTCGTCTGCCCGTGATCATGGTTGATGTAAAGTAACCGAAAAGTCGGGAGTATGTAGTTTTTATCAAAAATAAAGTCGCGTAATATATCCGCAAAATATTAATTTCATTTAAAATCCCAGATTTCATGAAGATATTTGTTATCTGAATTATAATTTGGAGTTGATTATTGAAGTGAACTGTTTACGAAGAATTTTTGAAGATTTTAAGTAATAGAATAATTTGATTCTCATTAATCTCTTCTATCACAGACTTTAGCATCTATGGCGGCTATCTTGATGACATTCTCCGCTGGGCTCACGTCAGGCTACTCCGCAATACTCCTGCCTCAACTAAAAGATACCAATAGCAGCATACCGTGTGATGAAAGTACAGCCTCCTGGATTGGTAAGTAGTATAAAACAGAATAATTAACGACAGAAGTTTGTAAAGTCAACGTCCACATAAATAGAATAAGTGGGAGCGAGAGGTATAACGGCTAAATCTCTCTACAACCAACTAAAAGACTTGGGTCTGTCCAGAAATAATATCAATTAATTGTTGGAACTTTCTTTGAAGGTAGCTCTAGTAGGTTATTTTCAAATTTCCTTAGGCAGAGAGAGGAGCTATGACAGTGGAGGTAAGCGTTTAACGTACTTTAGATAGGGGCCCCTTAAACCTACACCTGGGTCGCAAGTCCCAGTCACTGTTGAAGCTCCTCTCACTACAACGATGGACCCGGCACCCGCACGGTGAAAACAATGAATGATAAGAAGTTTCGTCTCTACAGAGACATATGAAATATAATTAAGAGTACTATATATTTATAAAACAAAAGACATGCATTTCTTACCGCTACATATAGTTATAATTGCTTATAAACCAGACTAATCTTGACTGAGTAAACTGTCCCAATTTCTGTTATAATCTAAATGTGTTAAAAATATTCTTATCATAAATTAATTACAATATTTGATAAAATTATTTAATCTTCAGTAAAAAAATATATTTAAAAACAAAAGCATATAATATATTAGCAGTCTAAAAACTTTGTTAAATAGTACTTTATTTGCATCCCTTTAATTACGAATCTATTATCTATACTGAGTTTAAACAAACTAAATAAACGACAATGCAGTGTCAATGTACTCGTAACTGGGCTATCAGCGACATTCAACACACATTAATTTACAATACACTACAAATCTCTTAAAACAATATGTCTTTATAACCGTTATTTTTAGGATTTCCGACCTACATACACTTTATTTGCACCAAAAATCTCAAAAGAAACAAACGCAGTAGAAAACGTGTATTTTTTTATATGTAAGCTGTATTATTGATAAATATAGTACAAATTTTGATTCATCAAGTAATGTCAAAGAAAAATTTATTTTAGATTAAATAAGATTGATTGTGTTGGAAGTGTCTGAAGATCAAAATTATCTGTTTGGAAATAGATAAAGACATAGTTTGAAACTGGAGAGTTTTTTGTACGTAGGACAATCATACAATATACATATATATATATATATATATATATATATATATATATATATATATATATATATATATATATATTTGTTATCGTTAATTAACACATGAATGCAATATATAACTTGTTATCAAACAGCCATATTGAAATGAACATATAACAAATTGTATGAAAAATTGTAAACTGAGTACAAAAAAATATTAAGTTTTACCAATAATGGGACATTTATTTGAAGTAAACATTACCTAATTATTTACAAACCTATTTGAGAGAAGGAAATGTTTTAATTAATTATAGGTACATATAAATACAAAGATAAGATGCATTTATTCTCATTGTACTCACTTCTAAGATCAAGGACTTGGTAAACACGTGACAACATTTCTCCTAGCGATAATTGTTTTAACCTTAGCGTGAGTTAATATCATCAAACTATCCACTGACTGATTCTTTGTTTCACATTCAATATTAATCACATGAAAAATTCATAGATACAAACAGGTTTCCAATCTGTATATAGATGGGTCCTATGTATAAGGGCTAATGTAGTAATTTTGCTTTAAACAATTCATTATACATACTGTATTTTCCAATCTTCTACTTGGCAATTTCCCAGCTTTTAGCCAGGGTCTGCCTTACATGTTGTGAATAGTTTTGGCTTATTGTTTTGACGTCCGGTCGCCTGCCTGACATCAACCCTCTTTGGGAATAATAACTGTACAATATCCATTTTAAAAAATGCGTATTTGTTAGTGGAATGACTTAGTATTTATTGCAGTAAAAAGGCATATGTAATACACTTTTTAACGTATAAGGACTTATTACATATTTAAAAAACTAGTAGGTTTTCAAAATAATTATCAAGCTTAAATGACGTACATGTATGTTATAGTTGCTATGCAAAGTTTCAAAAGCATCAGTTGTATGTACAAGATACATTGAAATCAAACTTAAAACGCTTCTACTGAACAATTGTCATTTTGCACATTGGCCATTATATAAAGGAGCCGTCGATATCGGAATATCGCGTTTCAATTGCTTCAACAAATAAGCTTTGTACTTTCAAGTCTTTGAGCCAATCATTTTATTTATTTGACCATCTCAGTTGGACGAAGTTGCCATTCCTAAGGTTTGATTACGAAACTCCCATTCAAAGTTGCTTAACTTGCCAGTATAGAAACATTGTCAGGATAATAAGGAAATTAAAATCGTATAATTGTTTGTATATTGATGAATAAAAAACTATACACGCGCCGTTCGTAAGTAACGATGAAAACTCGTATAAAAGGCTAATATTGCTTCTAGATGTAAATCAATAATCCTACCACTATCGAGTTTCTTTCATAAAGTCTATTTATATTATCCAGATAAATTAAAACATACAATATTACAAATCAATTATTATTGAATAATATTAATTTTGATATAGCAACCAATTATATATCCTCGGAACTATGAAATAAAAAAAAAATACTGTTATTACTGTAAGTCTATTTAGACTTATAGTGCTATTGAAATCATAACTATTTATGCCTTATTTAAAATTAAGTTTTAAAATATTTATATATAACATCAAATATATGTATTTTATTCTTATTTCGTACGTTAATAAACATAATTTTAGGCATCAATTTTTAAACCTACATATCTCTATTTACTATAAATATATTACTCAGTTACGAACAAAATAGTAAAAACTTCCCTTTTGTTTTTTTTACAAAAACTGGTTAACAAACAACATTCTTCTTTCGATTTCATTCATGTCTCGATAATTTAAACAGACGGGACGAACAACGGATTAAATGTCGAAATGTCATTTTGACATTTAATCTGTCATATCTTACGTATTTGCCTATTAAAAAAAACTAATTTGTTATAGGTGTCTGTTATTTTAGTTTATATTTTGAGAAACTTAATATTTATTGCATACAATTTTTACATATGATTAAATGTGTTTTTGTAATAATACATATTTCTCACAAATTTCGTCTAGACCAACTATCGTAGGTCTATGAATTAAAAATATATTTTTATTAAATGTTGTGTTTAGGTTGACTGTTAATAATAAAATATAAACTAATAATTATATGAAAACTAAATATAATAAATTAAGTTGTATTTCTCATTCTTTTAAATTATGGTGAAATTTATATTTGAAGGACATGAAGCCGATTGAGTAAGAAATAACCAACGTGTTCAAAATACAAAAAAAGCCGTAAATAAATGAAAGTTGACCTTAAACGAAAGCTGTTTAAAATAACTTCAAAAGGCTCTTAATCTCTTCCGAGAATTCATTGTCGGAATAATATTTGTTTTGTCAAGACGAACTCGAAGTTTAAGATCGTTTTGAAATCATTGCACACAATTGAATAGTATACAAAATCGATAGTTTGATCATAAGCCACAGACTAAATAAATATTGTAATTTACAACATCTATAATTTGTATACAAGCCACAGAATACATAAATATTGTAATGTACAACATCTGTAGTATGAATACAAGCCACAGATAAAATAAATAAATATTGATTGCATTTCGCAGACGACTGTAAAAGCATTGTTATATTGCATTCTCAATTTGATACTTCTTTGTCTGGTATATTGCATTTCTCAAAACAGGTTTCAATAAATGTCAAAGGTTGTCTTTCGTTTTATGAATGATTCAAGTGTAATAATTATATTTGATAGCATTCCTTTTCCCTTTATTTAATGCAACAGATTTCGAGTAACATTCTTTGTAGAAGACACCATTGTGTCTTGATAAAATTTGGCACAAAATACGTAATTTTATTAATGGGTAACTAAGATGTATGTTTTTTAATTGAATTATTTAGATAGTTATTTTTATTAAATGTTTTAATCAGAATTCTGTGGATTTGAATTCTACATGTAGCAGCAGAAAAAGAGCAAACATTGAAACAAACGGAACTGTTATCAATTGCGTAATTAGCAATCACATGTTTGGCATCAATGACGATGTTCTTACACTGAAATGTAAATATATGTACATATCTCTTTGAAATTCACATGCTAATGTTTTCATGATTTAATATAATAATAATTTCATTTATTTCTCATTAAATGTCAAATTTTATATGTAACTTTTTAAGATATTTTTTTTTTATAAATTATTTACCGATTTATATTCTCGCCTTATGTTATATAGTCGATATATTTTAAAATTTTAATTTTAGGACCAAAAATATTAAAACACTCGTGGCGTTGCAATCACGAACGCACGTACACTAATACAATTTTTTATAAATAAACTAAATTTGCTATAAATAAATGTTTTTGATAAACTGATACTAGAACGAGTAATTTAAACGTTATAAATTATTTAAAAAAAAGAGCCCAATTAGACGCAAGTTTCTTTTTAGAATGGGCCATTATCACTTATTTTTAATAGCAAATCTACCTCTGTATATGTACAGAGATAATAATTTAAAAAACAAACATTCGCAGTAGTTTCAATATACGGACAATGCCTATCATTTACTTGCTAAAATAAAAAGTAGTATGTATATTAAAGATTGTCGATTAAATGACTGTTGTACCAAATATTAAATAATATTGTTATCAAGGAAAGAAAATTTAATAAATATATTTTCACAGCGGCGATGGCGGCGTTACCAATGGCACCTGGTTGTCTGATCGGTGGTTGGCTCATGGAAAAGTTTGGAAGACGAAACGCTCACTACATGGTCTGCGCTCCCTTCCTCCTTGGCTGGATCCTCATAGCCTGCGCCAACAACCTCGCCCTCATACTCTTGGGAAGATTCTTCACAGGTCTTTGCGTTGGTCTCATTGGACCACTTGGACCCGTCTTCATCAGTGAAACCACAAGCCCACAGTATAGAGGAATTTTCCTTGCGGGAATATCATTAGCCATCGCCGTGGGTATTTTTGTAGCACATCTCATAGGAACGTATATACATTGGCAGTGGACGGCTGTGATTTGCTGCCTCTTCCCCATCATGTCAGTGGTTCTATTAAGCCTGATCCCCGAGAGCCCTACCTGGTTAATAGCTAAAGGACAACTTGAAGACGGCGTGAAATCTTTCCATTGGTTACGAGGTTATGATGAAGAAGCAAAGAACGAACTGAAAGGAATCATAGAAAAACAAAAAGCTCAAGATTCTGAACCGGTGCCGACGTGGCGAGAGAAGATTAACAGCCTGAAATCACCGACGCTGTTAAAACCTTTGTTTATAATGATAATATTCTTTGTAACTTGCCAATTCTCTGGTGTTAACGCGGTAGCCTTTTATTCTATTGAAATAATTGAAAGAGCCGTAGGTACAGGCATCGATCATTACATGGCTATGTTAGGAATAGATTCTCTGAGAACATTTATGTCTGTTGTTGCGTGCGTCATTTGTAAGAAATTTGGAAGACGCCCATTGTGCATGATAAGTGGAATCTTTACAGCTCTATCTATGGTTGCATTATCCATGTTTCTGTACTGGGCTGATGGAAAACAAACTAATCTATCTTGGATTCCTCTTTCTTGTCTGATGTTATACATATGTGCCATTTCTATAGGCCTCGTGCCTTTGCCATGGATGATGTGTGGAGAACTGTTCCCAACACGAGTTAGGGGTTTGGGATCAGGTATTAGTTCAGCAACAACATTTGTCTCATTCTTTATAGTAGTTAAGACTGCGCCAGGTATGATGTCCAATTTAGGAGAAGTCTTCACATTTCTGATCTATGGTATCGTAGCGCTTGTAGGGACGGGAATACTTTATTTCGTTTTACCAGAAACGAAAGGCAAGAGTCTTCAGGAAATAGAAGATAAATTTAAAAGTAATAAAATAAGCATAGCATAATTAAAATAGTTTATCTAGGTATAGTCATAAATAGATAGTTCTAAAAATTCCATAAAATGTACTTGCTTAAAGCGTAATTTATTTGTTATCTGTGATATTGTAAATATAAAAAAAATACATTTACAAATGTGTTTAATTGTGTTTTTTTTCTTTTGTGTCCAAAATAAAAAACA
Organism: Danaus chrysippus; assembly: GCA_916720795.1. Lineage (NCBI taxonomy): Eukaryota > Metazoa > Arthropoda > Insecta > Lepidoptera > Nymphalidae > Danaus > Danaus chrysippus. The sequence goes on along the minus strand of CAKASE010000065.1, from coordinate 1,605,299 downwards.
AAATAACCAGAATATATTTAATAGATTAATAACAAATTAAAATTAAAGTTACATAATATTAATGGCTTAAATGGAAATAGGAAGAGATATACATATTGAAATTTTATATTGGTCTTTCATTAATCTTTATTAAATATAGAAATCAGTCAAGTTATAACATCTTGTTGATAGGAATATTATCATTGAAACATTAATAAATTACATGAAAAATAAGACAAGAAAACTGGCATATATATATTTAGAAAAAAGTCGTTCGTCAGTATTAGTTTAACTTAGTAATTATTATGGCAACGAATGAATCACGTTGGATACTTGATTTTGGGCCCATGATAGCAAAAAGGCTTCCAAATCTTGAAATCTTGGGAACTGTTTCATTTAATTCACTTGGATCGTGGCTTTACAAGTCTTGAAGCCGGTGGAGCAAACTTGGTGAATCCCTGCTGATCAAAAACTGGCAACAAGTCACGGACCCTGGCAGATACAGTGCCACCAGTAACCCTGGAAAGATAGCCCCTGTGAAGAAGATATTGTTAAAATTAGGGTGCAAACTACTGTGACACAATCTACAGCGTGTTCTACATTCGTGCTTCTACATATTATAGTTTATATTTCTAACTAGTCATGTTTAAAAGTGAAGCTATAATGAGGAAAACTGAAAAGATGGGTTAATTGGATAATAAAACTCGTATAAGATATAAATCTAAATATTGATATGGTAACAAATCTTTTGATCCCATAAATTGTAAAATACTATGCAAATCATAATATATGATCATAAACCCATTAATTGTGAGTGAGTGAGTCTATTTTTTTCTTACAAAGTTGACAACGATCATTGCTATGTTAAAATTTGAAGGCGTACAATTACACTGAATCACTAAACGAGATTTAGAACTTTGGTAATTACCTATCATAATGTATTTTATGGTTATTATTCTACATTGGTTTATCAATTTTTCTTATATCAACAATAATCATAATCTTTAGTGTAATGTGTATTTAAAAAATGTATGCATCAGTGCATCTATATATAGCATTGCATGTCTATACGTCATAATGTAGATAGTCATACCTGCTAGGCTTCACGAGTTTAGCTGCCTGCGCCGGTGTCGCCAACTCAGTCGGGAAATATGTTGCTCCGTAGAAGTCCAGACCGTTTTGAAGAAGGATGTTAGCTTCTTCTATATTGGCGAGCGTGATCCTCATCACACTAGAAGCTTCTTTCGGTACCATACTGCTCACCAATTCTCCATCGATACTGGTTATGGCACGACTTGGAGTTTTCTCCAAAGGTTTTGGGGTTGATGTACCTGCAGTATCAATAATAGTTATTTATCCTTATCCTTTTTCCTTAATGTAGTACAATATAATGTTTTTTTAGGAATTAGCTTGTATTTTTTAAAATCAATTATATCCTTTTGACTTACTAACCACCCTTTGATCAATGTAGTTACAAGTTTGTGGGGTTGCCACCTTTGCCCTCGTCTTTAGCTTTGACTTTATTTGTATTACTTTATAGTAAAATGGTAAATTAGATTTTCAAATAAGGATTTAAGGATATAATAAGGATTTTCAATTTTCAGATAAGGATTCATTACTTTTACTTGTTCACTGTTTTATTTTTGATTTGACATTATAATGCTATTATAATTTTTTTCTTTTTTGAAGTATCTAATAAGCACTACTTTAGTAAATAAATTTCTCTTCAGTTCTATCCAAATGTAGTTTTTTCAATCGTATATTACCTCTAATTATGACGGCAAAAATAAATAAGATCAAGCTAATATTCTCATAACCTGTAAAGCAATCTTACCAGTGTTACCTTCGCGTGGTGATCCAGTGAAATGCAGACGCACCACCTCCACGACGGATGTAAACTTGAACAGGGCATGACGAACATCTTCTTCAGGCACCTCGTCGGGTATATCATACACGTAAATCGTGAAAGTCTTCTGAGGACGGCAGGGTATAGCTATCTGGAAGACAGAAAAATATGAAGTGCTTAAGCCATTATTAACATGAATTACATTTAATATAGGGCCATCTCATTTAATCCAATCGTAAATTTTTTTGATGATGGATTTTGATAACAAATGGGTATTTAAAGCAGATAAGCAAGATGAAGGGCAGAGAAAACTTACCTTTCTATAAAATCTGGATCCTGTAACTTTATGGAAGCCTTTCTTGAACACCATCTGGTAGTCGTCGACGCTGGAGAATTTGAATAAGATACCTGTAGCGGTTTTTGTGAGAGAAAAGCAACCTTTGAATTCCATTTTCTCGCATATAGCGGACGCCTTCTCCATGCTAAGGCCATGAGAGGGCGTGAGGAGGAAGGCTCCTTTGGTGAGGAAGTGCTCGGAATCCGATATATCAGATTCACTATCTCCGCCCTTCATCAACGTATGGATCTGCTCTTTCCACATGTATGGGTCTGACATCTGAAGATATGATGTAAATTTTTCTATTAAAGAAATATAAGCAAAATTATAATTTAGTTTTATAAGATTAAGGTAAAGGAAAACGAGTACATCTATGATTTATCGTTCTAAAAAGTGGTACTCAAAACACTTTTAAATCGTGTGGAAGTGTTTAGTTCACTGATAGATTAAATTTATTTAAGAATCATTTAGGACAAATAACGATTGCACATATATATGTTTGCAAACGCAAAGGTTTATTCTTAAAATAAATATATTTAATATATTTACTAAATAAATATAGAAAGTAATATTATTAAATGATAATTAAAACTAACTAAATGACAATTTAGCTTGCAGACATTTTTTTTATTAGTATTTAGTCAATATATAATAATTCAAGGAACTTTAAATAAAATACTGTATTAAAAAAATACTAACGAAAATATAATTGAAATTACTTCGTCTTCTTTTATAAATAGTATTTTGAGATAATCTCTTACTGCCGAAAGTTTCAGCAGTTACAAAAAACTGATTCTATGTAACTAAATTTAATACAATATATATAATAATTACTTAAAAATATAGGCTGTAATTATAAAATATTTTAAGATTATGTATTTTTTTTTAAATATTATTTATTAGCTAGTAAGAAAGAACAGTTCTACATTTTATAAATAAAGTTTGAAGTCAGGAATATAACATTAATACAATCTGTTGTTGACATGTAACAAGTCAATCAAACGTTTGAAAGCAAAGCTACGGTAACAAAACAATGGTTAATAAATATATGAAGACAGTAATGGCTCGTTTCGGTTCAAAGAGCACGCGTGATCCCTTGCCTTTAGGCTTTAATTGAAGTATTGTTTTAACTTCCGTTAAAAATATCAATAAATTCTAGATTAACTGACAGAACCATGCTTAGATATATCCATCCATCTATCCATCCGTTTTCTGTGGGATACTATAAAAAATCTGCAATGAATCACGCTACAGGTTGGGCTTAGTAACTGTCTCAAATCCTTAAATTAATTTATATAGATAAAGACATTTTATTATAGGTATCTATGGTTTTATAGAATTTGTTACATTTCTCAAGTGCAAACAGCCATAATATTTTTTAAAACTCTACAATTATGTTTCAAAATAGCAAATAAAATATTAAATATGACTATCATATTAATTGGTTTATCTACAATATTCAAAAAACTCTCGTGTGGTCATAAATTTTGCTACCAATTCTTGAACATATTTCAAATGATCAGCGATATAAACTTATAAAATCCATTTGAATTAAATGAATAAAATTATTTGGTAATACATGATAATGATGCTACAATTAACTACAAATTATGGTAGTGTTTTCATAAAAACACCAAAGTTTATACACCCATAAGGATTGAAATGCAATAAAAAGTGTAAAACTACAAATTGAGTTATCCTTGAAGTAAACCAAATTGGTAAATGATAGCCTAATTACTACAGTGGGTGGACAAGACGAACTCTTTCCGATTTCCCACAGACTTTGGTACCATATATGGTGACACAAATTGGTCCTTTTAAACAATTCGCTTATAACGTTCGTAATTAATTGACACTGGCTATTTGAGATACAATAAAATTGGACAAAGTAGACTGGATACTGAAGGACTGAGCGCTTTTGCTCCCAAAAATATACATATAAAAAAGGCGCTACCTTTATATGACTGAACACTCTCTGCTTTAAAATCAGAATAACATTAAGGAACCCAAACCTAAGTTCTAGTATTCAGAAACAAAATTGAGAAACTTTACAAGAAATAGTACCTACTTAGAACATAAATAAATTAAGAGAAAAGGTTTAAAATAATGGATAATTGAAAACGAACAAAACGTTTCTGCGTGTTAACATAAAAAAAAACTATCACGGTGTTTTAATATCGTAATGAACTTCGTGTTATAATTTACTTTAAATTATTTCAGTTGTATCGACATACGAAATTATAAACTTTTTAGTGCATTTTTACAGCATAGTTATACTAATTATGTTCAATTCAAAAACGCATCAAATAATATATGTAAATATATAGTAACAAAAATACAAAAATAAATAGACGCTATTTTCCGGAATAACCAATTTTTCGGTTGAAACGAAAAGTTGAATAAAACCACTAATTTAAATAATATTTGAATAGTATTTCCTTTTCTACCTTTAAAATTAACTAACAAATACATATTGTATTTTTACACTTTACTATTAAAAGGTTTTAAGTACCGAGTAACTTAAAAAACTCAAAATTTTTAGTGTTATATCTCGTATAAGCCTCATTTTGGGCGCCAATATTGAGAATTAACGCGGTATAACTTTACGTTCGTAACTAGCAATGAAATGAGATAAAGGAAACCTTAAAAGGATGTAGTTGAGCCTATGAACAAATATAAGTATATACGTGGAATTAATTTGATTAAAAAGACTACTACTTATGATCCTATAAAACACTTACCGAACCGCGTGGTTTATCGGATTTCTTAGAGTCTTCCTGCCTATGTTCTGTGTCAGAGGCGCCTTCCGCTAAGGACATCTTGCGTCTGAGGTGCGCGTGCGCAGCCCGCCTGTATACCCGCACTGCCGCGATCGAGCGTGAAGACGCTCCTTAAGAACAAACCGTGTATGGAGGGGCTCATTGTTTGATAATTTTATAGATGACTTTAATTTCATTAAGCTCAATTGACATGTTTTTTTGTCGTCTATTTATTTCCATATAGTGTTTTTGTATTTTTTTCTATGAAAATGAATGAATTGGATAAAAAAAAATATATATCCTTAAAGTTATGTGTAATTTCTTCATGTTATCGTGAAATTTAAGTATTTTTACTGGTATAACTTTTACTTCAAGCATGTGTCTCGTGAAATTTCGTTAAATTATTAAAGGATGTGAAGTATCAATGATTATAAAAAAATTGCCAATGAAAATTATTATGATATTTTAAACAACTCAACAGTTTTGACATTTTTTATTACATTAACCAAAGTCATCTTCTGTATCTACATACTATTATTAACATGTACTTTATAACATATTGTTCCTTTAAAATTATATAGGTATATGTATAAGAATTCGTTTTTTTATATCTTCTTGATTTTTGTGTCATATAACCAATATTGAAAAATTGAAATATAGCAATATGTAAGTACTCTAGCATAAAATTTTTCAGCAAATAACTATTTGCTGCCCAAATTTTTAGTATTCTTAACCCACAAACTTACACCCGTGTGGATTTGAATGCTAGAAATTAAACTTTGCATATATCTATTGAATAGATTTACAGAGGTTTTAAAACTTCTATCCTAATCAAAATGATAAACAAACATCATGTACAAAGGTTACACGATGTTTGTGAAGTATTTAGGGACTAAAAATATTCTTTTAAATACCTATAGTACAAAATTTTATATTTAAAGTAAAATATCTATTAAGAAATACTGTTGTGCGAACTTTACTCTTATTTTTGATAGCCACACTGTAAATTGAGTAAAAAATCTTATTTAAACATCAGCCGACCCATCAAACTGTGTGGTCCATGATCTGAGCAAAAAGTTGAAATAATATACGTGTTGAATAAAAAAGTATAATGAAAGAAAGAAATAGATTCGCAGTATGATGAAAATTCTAATCTCGTCAGTGTGACCAACAAATATTGGACGACTACAATAGAATTTTCTTCCCGTTAGGGTTTTTGGTTGATTAGGCTAATATACTAGAGAAGGCTACTCACACTCACAAACACACACACACATACCAAAGCTTCATCCTTCTGTGCTAGCTGAACCCTTATTGAATGAAAGATAAGTATGTCAATTATGATACGTCACTTTCATATTCTGTAAGAAAATAATTGAAACATTCTATATAATATAAATTTTTATTAGATATATCTATTAACATCGAAGAAATGTGTTTACTTTGAAAATACTTATATTGTAATCATTCCTGACCTTAACAAATAATACATCTAACACACTTGTTAATTTAAGCAATACTTTACATTATAGAAAAAACTAAATCTAAGAAAATAAGAAATTTTAATAACTCCTTAACTTTTTATTTTAATAGCGAAGGTAAATAGACCAATAACCCAAAACCCTAAAGATAACAAATATTTATTTGTAAAACCATAAAACATTAATTACTTAATTATCAAGATAAATATGTATTTAAAAATGTATAAAATTGTCCAGCTCTTGCTTTTGATACAAAATCCCTTCTGAACTTTGTATAATATGCATTTATAAATTATATTCCATATTTTTCTATGTATAAAAAGGTTAAGCGGCCCCTTAAACCTACACCTGGGTCGCAAGTCCCAGTTACTGTTGAAGCTTCTCTCCCTGCAACGATGAACCCGGCACCACATGGAATGATAAGAAGTTGTCGAAACTCATTGAACATTAAATATCTAATGCCTTAATACAAATAGCAAGCTGATAAAATATCGGGAGATAAAAAAATGTAGTGATAATCTCCTTAGTTAAATCATCTGGTATCGTGACACTCTCAAGGTGTAGGTGATGTGAATTCACGTAACACCTATCATGAACTATTTGCCACGATGTATATTTCGCCATTTATAAAACAGGTAAGTTTTTAATACTATTATTTTATAATTACATTAATTATACATTACAATTTTCATTTATATCTATTACTTACAATTGCCTGAAAAACTACTCTTTGATAAATTTTCCTAATTTTTTTTCCATATTAATTAAGTACTATGCATTCATTCATTTAGTCGAAAGACGTCCACTGTAGGACATAGGCGTCCCCCGAGGATTAAACACTATAATAAATTCCAATTATGTGTATGTTATTAAAATATTTAATAAAAAGCTTTCTATTATGTGGAATTTTAAACTATTGCTTTTATCTAAGAAATACCGTGTTATATAAATATCACATTTATGGTAATTAAAGCCTTAATCTGTGTAAAACTTCGAAGGAATTATTACAATTAGTTTTATTTTCAATGACCAAATTTAGTTACTGAAAGTTTGAGCTTACAGGATATTTATTGGTTGTTGTCCAAAGGTGAAGAATAAATAATTTTAACACAGTATACTAAAAACACTATTTGTTCTTATATAACAATACATAACTTCATATAATAAATACATAATTCCTAGGTGTTAAAGGTAACCGAAATGTCGAGAGTTTGTAGTTTTAAAAATAATAAAGTACGCGTTGTAATCCGAATAATATTAGTTTCATTTAAATGAATATACGCGAAAGTCTTAGATCTTGTTCACTGACATAATATCCAAATAATATCTGTACAGTATAAGATGTTTAAATATTGATGAATAAATTAAAATACAGATTTTCCCTTTATATATATATTCAAAATATGCATATAATTTAACATTTGTTATTAAAATAAAAACGCAGTTTCATGTCTGTTACTATTATTTTGTACTGAAGTGTTCGGTATATGTATTAAATATCCCTTTAAGTGTACAATATAATACTTCTTTCAATACTTCCTATTTTATTGAAAGGTTAAGTCTGTTATCCGTTACTGTATCTTAAATTAAAAAAAAATAAAGAAAGAAAAACCTATGCTTATTAATCTCAAATAAACATATAAAGTTGACCTCAATATTTTTATGTAACAAAATATGTTTTTCAGTGTTTCGTGACAGTGACTGTGGGTATCAATACGATCACATACGGGTGTGCGCTTGGATTCCCAGCTATACTTCTGCCACAACTTAAATCTCCAAATTCTGCACTAGAAATCACTAAAAAAGCTGAATCATGGATTGGTTCGTTAAAAACTTATTTTTATTTATTATTAACAGCAAACAAAGTAATCTAACATCACGTTTTCTGTTACAGCGGCAATACTTGCTCTGAGTTTGTTGTCAGGAAATTTTGTATCTCCTTTTATCATGGACAGACTTGGTCGAAAAACAGCTCACTTTACAGTATCTGTAATATTTTTGTGCGGATGGTACATCACTCTCCTTGCTTCGAATGTTGAAGTGAGTATAGTCTTATATGAACTTATAAGTTATCGAGTAACTGTACTGTTAAAAAACAAACAATGGGTGGTACAGCCTACTTGTGGTCAAGTAATGATAGCTTGAACTTGGTTTGACTCAATTGGAGAAGTACCAACCTCTCTCAGAAGATTGGTGTGAAGTAGTCTTTCTTTGGATGTCTATGGGCGACGGTGACTACTACCCACCAAGTAAGCCGTCGGCTCGTATGAATGGTCATATAAAAAAGCATATTTTTTTTTGCAGGTACTTATTATCGGGAGACTATTTCTGGGCATAGCTGGAGGTATTTTAAGTACATTAAGATCAATTCTCGTGGGGGAATATACCAGTCCTCGAAATAGAGGAGCTTTTCTGTCAACACTGTCCCTTACTCAGGCCTTTGGTATAATGTTGGTACACCTCATGGGTTCTCTCTTTTCATGGCAACAAACAGCTCTGATGTGTGTTTTCTTTCCTTTCATAAGCCTCATAATGATAATATATACTCCTGAATCGCCAAGTTGGCTTATAGCAAAAGGCCGCTATGATGAAAGTAGACAAGTCTTCAGATGGCTCAGAGGAAACGATGAAGATAATGAACTTGAGAGCATGATATTGGCAAGGATGGCCTTCGAACAAGCCAAAATAAAGGAATATAAAAGTGGCAACTGCTTTCGACGATGGTTTCAAACAATCAAGAAGAAAGAGTTTTATAAACCTATACTCATTCTTATCCACAGTAATACTATTTTGCATTTCTCTGGGGGAACAACTATTGCCTCGTATTCTACGGTAATTTTAGGTCATTTAATGGGACCAAAAGCTAATGTACATTTTTGGATGGTATTCCTTGACGTGCAAAGAGTAATTTCTAATTCAATTTTCGTTTACATTATAAACAGAACCAAAAGAAGAACAATGATATTTTCAACTGGTGCTTTATCTGTGTTAAGCCACGTCGCTATAGCTATCTTCGTATATTTCAAAACATCAGGATGGAATTACGACTCTATTTGGCTTCCAGCGTTGCTCATAAATATTCAATTCTTCGCAGTAGCTGTAGGAACTGTTCCTCTCCCACAAGTCATAGGAGGAGAAGTTCTGCCATTAGAATATAGAAGTATTGGTGGCACGATAAGCTTAGCGACAGGAGGGAGCATAATGTTCTTAGTTCTTAAGACGTTTCCAGAATTAATAGATAATTGTGGTTTACACGGTACTTATGTAGTGTATACAATTATTATTTTTATTAATTTGCTGTTAATCGGAATATTTTTACCTGAAACAAAAGGAAAAACTTTACAACAAATTGAAGACGAATTTAGAGGTAGACCTTTGAGATTGGAAGAAATTGAAGCAAGACAGTCGTTGCATTCCAATCCTGTGGAAAATTATAAAAGAAAAATGTCTGAGAGTAACACGATAATAGAAACGTATAACTGAATGTGACAATAATACAAAACAAGACGGAAACAATTTACATGTTAGATAAATAAGATTTTTGTACCTAGATTACAGCATGTAAACTGTCGTAGATTGTCAGATCTACATATATGTATTTTTTTAACTATTTGTTTGTGTTGTCCTAATACTCGAATAAATGACATTTAATACTTTTTATAATTTTCAATTCTATGCAATAGAAAAATATGTATGTATTTTTCTTATATTCAATGTATGGTCCTATTGCTTTTACTATCTTCTAATGATTTTACAGTATGTAAATATTATCGCTAGAAAATCCTTTAACACTTTAGGCCTCCCATGTATACGAGTGAAAGACAAGTCACTGATAAATTGATAAAAACAATTTTTAATATCTCTTAATATAATCGGTGCCAAAATATCCGTCAAACAATTTTACTTTGAAGAAGAAGGTCATAATTAGTATTATCTATTTAAATTTGATTATTCTTAGAGCAAACCAGATTTACGACTTAAGTAACAACAAATAAAGAATTAACACTTCTCTAAATGTTCATCATGTGATTACAGATAATTTTCTATTCTTGTTCAACTAGAAACGAACGATTTTTCATAAATGTTATCCTCCTTAACACACATGCTGGTAAACTTTAGAGCTCCATCTGAGCTAAGCCGTTTGTTAAAAAAATTATATGCGATTCCAGTGTGTGTTTACACCAACAATTTACTAAAGTAAATCCTATTTAATCACCGAAAAGGGCAGAGAATATGCAGTTTCCTAAACCTCCAATTTATTTCAAAATCTTGATACCTGCGTAGGAAAGTAAAGATAAGACTTATCTCACACGTGTCCAGATAAGAAATCTCTTTATTCTAAGTCATCACAATTTTGACGACTAGTCTTCTATCAACATGGGTACGGTATTCCGTATACATCAGTGATAAGACCTATTTTAAATAAGATGAAAAATTCCCACTTTATTATTAATGGGTATGTAGCCTTTCAGAGTAAACGCATTATCGCAGAAATCTGCAACGAAAGGATGGAGACTAAATGTCCGTCTAGTTGTTCCTTAATACATGAGATTCCTGCGCACGCTGTCCAAAATGGGACTCACTCCAAAATTCAATACAACTATTTAGATTCGTCCCCTATATTGCTTCATCAGACAACATGTCCCGACTCGACTAATCAGATGAGAGGAAGTAACTATGTCAAATATTATAGTAAAAATAAGTATTTAGACAAACCTATTTATTCGAAAGAACATAAAACTCAAAAGCACGTAGTAATGAAAACCTACACAATAGACATTGACAATGTGTACAACATTTATTGTTAAGCTAAGTTCTAATATACCCTATAGGATGATTTATTTAGATACAGAGACTTTCATTCATATCATGGTTCCTGTTTTTATTATAAATTCATTCAAGGTAAAGCCCAATGTTTTTTCAAAAGATGTCCTTTGTATATATTTCAAAACCACATGGTTACTAGTAATGTCAATAATGTTCCTGACTCACAAGTATTGCTGATAATATTGGCTTATTAATCGCTAATAACGTTGCTTTCTTGTTATGTAAAAAAAAAATATAAAAAATACAGTAATGTATTTAACCTAGACACTATAAACGTGCAAACTGGAAAAAAAAACTTGCAGGAAATTAGAGAACGACAAGAAACAGGTTGTTATTATTAATCATAAATATTTAAGCATAAAATTTACTTTAAAAAAACACTTTTTCATCAGTCAGAATTTTAGATAAATAAAATTAAGATTCCTTTATTTAATCCTTAAAAATACATAATTACTAATAAAAAGACACAAAATTTTGTTAATCTTTTATTAAATAATCTAATTAAAATTACAGTTTACAATCAGAAGCACTCGGGTGTGATCGAGTTTCTTTACAATGTGCGATAAACAAGTCTATATTAGACGCAGACTGACTGAGTGACTATCAGTGACCTAAGTATACAGTCCACACTACGTAACAATACTCGAAATCTACATACATTAGAAAAATTTTAACTAGATTCACATTTCATTAAAAAAATATTTACAAAAAGACCGACGTATCGACAGAAAAATAAATCATTCCACAGCATTCAACGACCGTTTATATATATATGAAACGAACATCCCATTGTGTATACATCGCTTTATTTATTAATTCTAAAAATTTTAACGTATCGGATACAAGTTTCATATAATGACAGACGGCTGGACATCTCTCGTTGAGTTCGTATCAATTCCACACTCATTTACACTCGGGTTCTTTACAACTATACTTACAACAGCTAACCGTATTCCACAACGTATAAAAATAATATATTACGGGTAGAAAAGTCATTATAACCACGAGCTTCAAACTCACGTATTGGGACGATGACGAGGGGACAGTAAATATATATATACACATATATATGAAAATAAAATACATAGCAAATATATTAATTAAAAAAAATGGTTAACGGAGGAATTCAAAATAATGTACATCTTTCCAGAACATGATTTCGCTTTTCATTCTTTCTATATCACTTTACATTCAAAACAAATGGACACTAAACACCGATATAACAATTAATCAAATACATTACAGACTTTCATTTAAAACCGTTCAAATGTTACAGTTAGACGTTATATACAGGATGCTCCGTATACCACATAGTACAGACAATAGACATCACAAAAACAACGGTAACTTCTACCAAACGAAACTCATCAAATAGTTTTAACTGGAAGCTTGTTATGAACGCACAACATGTATAATATGAATCGTAATTTATGAGCAGAAAAAACATCGACCTGTATATAATATTTTGCATTGATATTTCCGTTAGAGTAGTATATCGGTTGTAGTTTGTTCGTTAACCGACTACTGACTACCTATTATAAGTCAGTTACTTCCTATTCTCAGCACACGAGCCACACACGTAGTCATCATCTTCCCTCAAAGCTCCTCGACTAAGTCCTACACAGTGCATGTGGAACCATTGGTCGCAACCGCCGTCGCATTGAACCCAGTCCACCTCCTTGCCTGAATGAATAATATATTTTATATTATAGATTATAGATAATCCTTTATTAAGTGAACACTAAAATCTATATATAGAAATGTTATTATCAGATCAAAATAATTCGTATTTAAATTTGTATGCATACACATAATCGATTTCCAATCACATAGTATTAACAAAAATATTGATTTCTAACATAATATAAACGAGTCTAATCATAACAAACATCAATATATCCAAACAGACACTTAATAAAAATTTATGCCTCATATAAGCAAAAATATAATTAAGAGACTACCTCATAATATCAGATATAGGCATACACTTAATAAAAATATAAAAATGCTTCATACAAGTACATATAATATAAGAGACTGACTTATAATATCAGATATAGGCATAGCAATAATTAGTATGTAATATGTATGTATATAACTGACCTGTGGGCCGCAGACAGTCAGCGGCTGCGCAGTCCTCCTCATCATCAGCTGAGGAGCGTGAGGAGGAGGACGATCGAGGGGAGCGGGGCGCGCGGGGCGAGCGAGGGGTGCGGGGCGAGCGGGGGGCGCGCGGTCTAGGAGGGGGGCGCGCCGGCAGGGGGCGCTTACGACGCTCCTGGCGGGCTAGGTAGTGCTTACGCATCATTAGCCCGGAGCCGGACGACATTCCCTACATATGGAAAAACATGATTTAATTATTGTTAAACATACATACGACAGAATATTTTAATGAAACTAATATTTTTTTATGTACTTCGCGACTTTATTCCTGATAAACTATATAGTCCCGACGTTTCGGCTACTTTTCAGCAACCGTGATATCACAGGCAAACGAGATGTGAATGTCTGTCATAGCTTATATTACAAGTTACATATTTGGTATGATTAATGCGATTTGATTGAAGTTTCCATTGTTATTGTAACATGGAGTGTACGAGTTAGAAATACAATGGATTAGAAAAAAATACAAATATAACATAATAATTATTAATTACAATTATGAACACACAAAAATACAATGTATATAAAAATACTAAATACTATATCATAATTTTACGAAATAATATCACAGTCGTTTTAAGACGAAAGCAAACATAGATATGGTAACGGATATTTAATATAATATATAGTGGATTTTAATATATAAGTCTAAGTAACAATATAATAATTCACCTGTTTCCGATTTAAGTAGTTGGTAGTTGTGGCTGAGCCGCGTTTCATAGTCGTCTTTGTGGTGTTTGTTCCTGGAAATATGATTTGGAATGTTACTACTGATAAAGAACTCCAAAATGTTAACGATGTTTTCAAATGGAACCACGATTCATAACCAACTTTATTCATACATTACATTTCTTATTTATGCTTAATATATCATAAACACAAATATCTCTTTCTCTGTATGTATGATTATTTCCTTTCTCATAAAATCTTTTTGATGAAAATTTTCAATATATATAAATTTTGATTTTCATAGAAACATTTTCAACCCTCACAAGCATCAGGTCGCTAATTGATATTCAATATCTATCCATTACATTTTGCACTCATTCATCTATCTCACAACACAATATAAAAGACATTTCATACAAAGACAGGCATATAACATTAATACATATGTATGTATGTGTGTGTATGTATATATGTGTGTATGTGTGTGTATGTATATATGTGTGTGTGTGTGTGTATGTACCATGTAGTACTCTCGTCCTCTTAAGCGGGTGATGATGTCGTGCAGGTCTCTGTGCCCTCTTCCTTCTACCCGCGTCTAACACTCGCGCCGCCCGCCGACCCTCGGCCGCTCGAGCGGCCCACACAGCAGCCCATACTAGACGCTGTTCTTCGAGACGAACCTGAACAATACATAGTTGAATATTGACAAATTATATAGAATAATGAATTTTAAAGTCTGTGTTTCTGATTTAATTTACACGATGATAAGCTTTCTCGATTTAAGGTACACGGTTGGTAAAAAGTAATCGACGCGTTTGATATAATGTTCATAGTATACAATATGCAAATGATGTCAGAAAAGACAATGTTATTTAAGTATGTACCACAGGATTGAAGACAAAAATTTAATTTACCTGAACATGAAGACCAACGTTTAAATAAAATTAATCTTTTCGTATACTACGCGATTTTATTATTTTACACTACATACTCCAGACGTTTTGGTTACTTTGCAGCGATCGTGATCATGAAGACGAGATGTGAATGTCTGTCAGTTGTTCTTGTAGCGTAGTAATACGAAAATATTAGTTTCATTTACATAAATACTGAAGACTGAAGTCTTACATCTCATTATTTTTTCGCTAGTCTTATTTATTTAAGTGGAACTAATATTTTCCGAATGTAATCGCGTAGTACATCCGAAAAACATTCGTTTCATTTAAACATTATTCTATTCTTGTGTTTAGAACTTATCTATTACATTTCATATAGATTATATTTTATAATGTTTTTATTATATTACCTCTAACAGGTCACCTTCCATCATGAGATCTTCGAGTCTCTGCAGCATGGCGGGTGAGACTCTAGCTGTACTTGTTCTAGGTGTCGCACTGTACGCGTGCTCCACACTAGCTGACGACCTGCTGATGAAATAAATATACATAAAACAATAGAAAAAATATCAAATTTATCAAATATTTTTCAATATATTACAAAATTGAGTCAATACTAAAAAAATAAAGTTCCATAGGCCACCAATGCTTAAAAATTAACATAGAAAACATTAACTTTACTGTGACACATGATTATCTATAAAACAAATACAAAACTTAAAAAAAAGTTAAAGATAACAAATATCCTACTAATATTATAATTGCGAAAGTTTGTGAGTGTGTGTGTATGTTTGTTACTTCTTCACGCTCAAACGGCTGAACCGATTTTATTAAAATTTTGTAAACAGGAAGCTGACGTCCAGGAATAACATATAGGCTACTTTACATCCCGGAAATCCGCGGGTAACACCGCGGGGCGCACCTAGTTCAAAATAATAACCTACAAGTTAATCCTCATAGCCATAATAACATAATATATACAGTCAATCAGTCAAGTTACATCACATATATTATGTATCTGTTTAATATTCTTCACAGTACCTGTGCGCGTCTCCCCTCCCCTGCCGTTCTCCCCTCTCCCCCCTCTCCACGCGTGTAGTCGGTAGTGAGGCCAGTAACGCCCTAGCTGCGTCCTGCCAGGCCATGGCTCGCTCGGTCACACACTGTAGCGCTTCACCTTCAGCTAGACGTACGGGCAGCTTTTGTAGCCAAACCTATGTGAAATAGAATTATATGAAATTAAGCAATAATCACTCGATTTCATTTGATACTTAGTGATGTTTTAGTTTGAAATGGTAATATATAATATGTATTTTTTTTGATAATGTATGTATATAATATGTTGCTTTTTACTGAAGAAAATATGTTAAAGCTTTCCAATAATGTAGCTTACACATCAAAGTGTATGCAAGCTGTCTATTTACTAATTCTGTGTAGTTTGAACGGAAATATAAAATTTATATGTAATATAAAGTTAACCGACTTAGATGATAGATGTCGCTGACTTCAAAATTTCTATAATACACATTTAAATACAATTTTTATGTGTAAAAAACTAGTACATTATGTTTTGAATAATACAAAGTATACATACCAATAAAGCCAATATCCGATGTAATCTAGGTCGTTTTGTTCGTGCGCAGTCAGGGCAGAGGAACTTCGGTTCAGGCGCCGGCGAGGGCTGGGGCTCCGCCTCGGGCTCCGGTGATGACTCAGATTCCTCCGAGCGACTCGACAACACACAGGCCGCTGTGAGAATAATATAATATCAATATCTTGTCATCAGCCTATCAGAAGCCCACTGCTGAGCAAAGGCCTCTTTCTCACATGGAGAAGGTTTGAGCATTAATCACTACGCTTGCTCAAGACGGGTTGGTGATTTCAAAATTATAATTGTGAAAATATAAGTCCAGGTTTCCTCACGATGTTTTCCTTCACCTTATGTCAGTAATAATAATATCAATAATAATATAAATATCTACATATTATTATTATTTTTTCATCTGTGTGTGGAATTCCTAATACAGCACATGCTGAGTGATTCTCCTTTTTGTGACTTCATACTGCTGTGTAGGCAGCATATTGTTTTGATTTATTTATACCTTCTATTCTGTTATCTTCATTAGATATTCTTTAATTGTATTGTTATTTTATGTTTTTGTTTTTTATTTCTGTTTATGTTAGTGCTGTCTCACAAAGATATTCACAAATAAAACATATCTTTCTTTCTTTCTTACATACGTTCTATGGGATTTAGTGGTCTATCGAGAAATTGTCAATTGAGTTTTCCTGATTGTTTTAGATTATATGGATTTTTAATTTTGTTAATTGTAATCATTGAGTAAACTGGACATAAAAATTCAACAATTATAATGTATAACATATATTAGAGTAGTTTATTTGTATGGGTAGAGACAGTACAAAGTTATATAGTTCTATACCCATCATGGTGACTCCTAGATATATTACAAATAATTTTCTCAATTTCTATTTGAGGTACATTTAGCAATTCCGTAAAATATATAAAATTATAAGCCTTGTGTTTTTTTCACATGTATAAACATTAATATATCAAAGATATCAGTTTATATATATTACTAGTCTTTGTCCCGCGACTTCGTCCGCGTTAGTTTGATCAAGAATAATATATGTAGGTATAGCTGACCAGGCGAACTCTATTCCGTCTTACAGGCCATAAATAATCAGGTTTTTCCTGTTTCAATCAAACAGAATGATTGACATATTAGTTAGTTGTCAAATCTAATGTCAAAAAAAACGTTTGTATGGGAAATAGAAAAGGGCTGTTTTAGGAATTTCCCGGCAAATATTCAAATTTTTCTCACCTTTTATACCTTCCCTGAACCTCCACGAACATTTCAAGACTAAGATAAGATAAATCCGTTCAGCTGTTCTCGAGTTTTAGCGAGACTAAGGAACAGCAATCCATTTTTATATATATAGAAGATAAGAAACAATATATTGTGTTTCTTACCATGGAACCAGTCTTTGCAGAGCTCACACTGCGTCATCACTCCATACTGTCTCTTCTGACACACACAGAAAGTAACGCCGGGAGCCGGCGTTCGAACCTCCTTCCGCATATTTTTAGCTCTGCCATTAGAAAATATTCAATTAATTATACATATATATAACATACATGGACTTTATTTGCATTAATATTTTTGTAATGAATATAATTATACAGGGTGACTGGTGAATTACTATCAATATTTAAAGAGAATACTCGGTACATGATTCTCATTCGAATTATGTAAAAAAATAGGCACTTAATTTTTGACAAAATTTCCGTATAAATAAATAAAGTGTTGACACGTTCCAAGTGTTCCAAGTGTGGACGCGTGCGGCGGCGTGCTGATACAACACCACGCGCCGCACGCCTATGTGTGTGTGTGTGTGTATACCTAATCTGTAGGGTGTTCACACGATGCGTAATTAATTACATAACTTTTGGTTAACTTTACTTAGAAGTTTATTATTATTTATGTTATATTAATTTTTATTTTGTCATATATGATCGTCAAATATCACGTCCTCAAATATCGATAGTAATTCACCAGTCACCCTGTATATGTAGGAAATTATTATATTGTTTACATACACATGTTGGTATTTCTTTATGCTATATCAATATAACACAAAGTTTATAGCAATTTTGTAAAAAATGTTTGGTATTTCTTACCAAATTGCCCACACAGTCATACCGTGATCCTGAAATTGAACAGGTCAGTGGAAAGTGTATGATGTGCTCGCTAGAAGTAGGCACAGAATTATATGTATATAAACTTATGTTATAAAATATCATTATAGGTTTTTTTTATGACAAAGGTGGCATACGAGCAGACATCCTACCTGATGTAGGTAGTTCCGTCGCCCATGGACATCCGCAACATAGGTAATGAAGTTGCGTTGCAACCCTTGATTGAGGAAAAAGGAGAGGAAAGGGTGGGAAAAGGGAAGGGCAACCTTCTCTCTCACTCATCGGAAGAAATGCAGCTATTTTAGTCTACTTCACGCCGATCTTCTGTGAGAGTGGTAATTCCCCGGTCGAGCCAGCCCATGTACGAGCTGCAGTATTTGGCCACAGCTAGGCTCTACAGAATTGCAAAGTCTTAGTTCTTTGATTATTTTCAAATATAGTAAGGTGAAATTTCCATGTACTTAAGTAAAGTAGAAGGTTAAAAATATAGCTTCATACTTTAAATGTGTATGTTATTTTGATTAACCAACCTTTGACGATATCATGTAAATATCATCATCAACAGCCTATCGGTGCCCACGCTCACTCAATGCGAATTGGTGATTTCAAACTTATAATTTGAAATTATAAGTCATCAATGTTTTCCTTTACCATATGTCAGTGGTGTCTAACTAATCTTAGACAATACATATCTTCTTCTACCCAGCAATTTCCCAGCCTTAGCCAGGGTCTGCCTTACATGTTGTGAATAGTTTTTGGCTAATTGTTTTTACTACCGGCCGCCTGCCTGACATCAACCCTCTTTGGGAATGCATTAATCAGTGATGTCTAAATACTCTTAGAAAGTACATATGACTCGAAAAAATCACATTGGTACTTGTCAGGGCCAGGGTCGAACCCGCGCCCTCATACACGAAGGCGGGACTTTAACTTCTAGGTCACCACGACCTATATTATATATAATATTTCCTACAGACCTGAGTTCCTTGATAGCAGCCAGTTCCCTTTGTTCCGCCTGCTTGAAGGCCGCCACTATTTCTGTAGGAGTAGCTTCCTCACTAAAGTGTTGTAACAATCCTTCAGAGTCCCCTTTCTTCCGACGAGGCGCGCACTCCGAACGAGGAGACAACGCCTCCAATAAAGAATAAGGCCAGTTCTGGAACATATTGATTATAAATATAGATATTATGTTTATTAGACAAGTATTTAGATAGATTAAAAATATATTCAAAACGTCATTTAATATTTTATTTTATATTATGAATTAAGAATCTGATATATTTTTAATTAATTTCGTATGATCAAGGAATAAACTCCCATGATTTTAATATACATATTCTATAAAGTTTACTATCAGGTACGGATAAAATTAATCTCCATATAAATTACCAATATGAGTTAATAAAACAGTTTAATATATTTTTGACCTAACACTTCAAAGATTTAATATCTAATTAACTAATCACAAGTCTATGAGGCTTTATATTTTCGACTACATATTTAAATATTTAATATTCTTAGTAATAAATTGAACTAATTGTATATGTCGGTACCTTCTTAAGGAACATATCAGCGGCTCCTCTCTGCCAGTCCCTGGCTGACAGTAGCGCTGCTGCCAAATGTCTCTTCTCGAGCAGAGCCACAGGTATCTGTGCTCCACGCTTGCACAGAGCTTCAACACTGTGCATGTATGGATATAATTCCTTTGATTGCATTTCCTCCACCTGGAATTAAACAATATTATTTAAAGGTAATTTTAACCTTCACCACATTATTATATATAATTATATATACAGTTAGGAACTCCTTGGACAAGAAACCAAATAGAAGCAGTGAACAAAAGAAACGTTGACACACTTTCTGATGGTCCGTCGTCGAGGCGACATCGCTCAAGGGTTTTGACTGTTAATATTGTGTTATTAATTAGTTTAAGGCTACTTTAAGGATATTACTCTGTAAGTACTTTAATTGTTGTTTAACTGGAGTTAGCAGTTCATCATTTTATTCCTTAGTTTACCGTTTATATTTGTTCATTTTAATTAATATCACATAGTTAAATTGTCAAATGTCATACTGTTATTTTATCTTTAAAAAGTCGAACGAAGTTTGACTTTAACTTAATACATAAATGCATTATTAAATCTTTATGAACATTTCCAAATTATTGAATGATGATATATTATTTATATGATAGATATATACCTTGGCAAGCCAGTCTTTGGCGTGTGCAGCGGCTGTAGCCAACGCATGTCTAGAGGGCAGCGCTGCTTCCACTTCATCAGCAGCTGCTAACAACTCTTCTAAATCAGCTAGCGTAGTGCGTGAATCATCATCGCGTTCCCGGTTTGTGTCCAATATAGCTCGGGCTTTCTGTTCCCAATCTTCAACTTGTACTAAAACAATAATTATATGAGATTTAATAACGTTACAAGCTATTGATAGCTAAATAACTGTCACATACATTTGATAATGAAGTTTGTGTAATCTATACTCCTAAGATTGAAATATATGTTTGTAATTTAAAATAACACATACATATGCACGTAAACACTGTATGTACGCTAAAAAATGAGTAATTTAGGCTACTTATATATTGGAATATTCTATATATAATGTTCGATACTAACATTTCAATTTATAAAGCCCAGCCCGTTCCGTTTCAACTTTCCTATGCGGTAATACCGTCTCTGCTTCAGCCAGCAGTTTGTCAATGATCTCTGGTGTGAGTGAGGCGGAGTCCTCGCGATGTGTACGAACAGACAATATGAACTTTTCTTGCTGAAGACGAGCCTGAAGCGCTGATAGCTGTGGCAGAACTATACAGAGACGGGAGCCGAGGTCGACGACCTATGGAGAAACATTAATATTAATAGATATAAATCTATAACAAAGACACAAGTTATAAATTGAAGAGAAATATAAATGACACTTTAACTATGCATTATAGAACATATCTGTGAAATTAAAAATAGATTTACGTGTTTCTAGTGTACCAGGATTAATTAACGAGGCCTTTCAAAGTAACATGGAGTAGTTGACACTTTCATCTCGACTGTGCTTGGATTAATATAACACGTTAGTAATTCAAAAACATATAAATGCTTAGAAGCCAATTAACATTGATTACTAAAATTTTATCTGCTCCATTATAGTTCTCAGTTAATTTAGACTAATAAGTTTATGATAACTTATCCTCCACAAATATTAACATAACGTGATTTTACAGAAACATTCATATATAAATATTGATCCAGACTGTGTAATGTCTGTCCCTCAAGGTCGTTCATACCTCTTCTAATTCCCTGACAGAGGCAGCGTCACAGTCGTCCAAATCTCTCCCCAGCAGTGTGATGGCTCTGTCCTCAAACTCAGCTGTCTGACGAAGCACTTCTTTAACAGCGGACCCTGGAGCGATAAACACATTTAGTAACTTCTTTAATTATTTTACCTATCACATCAAAAAATCTATATTTGTTATAAAAGCTTAAAATAGAGTTATATTTAACGTTTCCCATAATAGACAAAAAATACCTGAAAAATGTCTTTGATTTATTATACATATACATGTGGTATGAATAACAACACTATAATATAGTATCCATGAATATGTTTATATCAAATTACTCTTCCATAATGTTTATAAGTGAACTTAATGTCTATTTAATATAAGACATGTTTAACCCAGACTGCATATGATAATTGTTTTTCCTTACAAACGTTTTAGGTGTATGCGTATAAACGTGTGTGTGTATGTATGTGTGTGTGTATGTATGTGTGTGTTACCTTCTGGCAGCACACACGCCAGTCCGTCTATCTCAGCAGCGAACAGCGTCAGTTCGTGTATGGTGAGGCGGTACTTGGGGTCGTGATGCCTGGTCCTTGTCCTCATCTTATTCAGATCCAACTGTTGAATCACAGACGCACATTTCTCAGCGTCCTCTATCGCAGTTTCCAATGCACGCACCAGTTCCGTCTTGTGCATCTGTAGTAATTATTATTTTATTGTTAATTCTTTTAGTTTCTATTATATACCATACCATCAACTTTGAAGAAGATAAAGGTTAAATATTATTTACTTTTTAGTTTCTACCAAATGCATATATAATATTCAAATTTCTATTTAAGTATAACATATTATAATTTATAATAGATGATGACATAAGAGCGGTACGCCAGAAAATTGAGAAATCGATGACGGTAGATAATAAGACCAACTGACAGACATTCACATCTCGTCTGCCCGTGATCACGTGAAACGTCGGGAGTATGTACTTAAAATATTAAAATACGCGTAGTATAATCCAAATAATATTAGTTTAATTTTGATGACGTCATTCCATCTGTTGAAACTGTCATATTATTATATGTTAGAGCTAACCTTCAGATCGTGAGCCCTCTTCAGATGCCCCCTCAGTCCGTCAAGGTCACATGTTTTGGGCGTGTCCGGATCTAAAGCATTCTGCACGGCCTCCGCCCACTCGCGGAACTGTTCCGATTTACGCTTTAACTTCTCAAGCATAGCCGGGAGCTCGTCTAGTGTGTAGCGATATCTAAACAGTGAAAAAAAATTGTAATATTGCAATAAATACAATAACTAGGTATGCTAGTCTTATAAAAGTACAAGACGTGTTGTCAACTGATAAAAAAAATTGTTATAATTACATAATATTCAATGTTTATGAAGACAATTAAAACGAGACATGCCTAGTCTTAGAGACAAGAACAAAATTCAATGCAATTATGTTTTAAGAAAATGCTTTAGTTTCTATAGTGAGCAGTGATATGCTCTCCTTATACGCACTCCACACGTTAAACTATTAAACCTATATTCTTATTTACGTACTTTACTTCACATTTCACTCAAAACGAGTATTCATGAATAAATATATTTATGAATTTGGTAAAAGTGCCATCTATTGAAAGTAATTACAAACTTTATGGGCCGCTCACTACAAGCGCCACCTTATTTGCGTAAGCAGTACTAACTACTACTCAATGCGTATTCTAAATACACATTTCAAAATCGTGTTTGTGGTTTGAAATACCCTGTTTCTTACAATCCGATTCCGTTTATTGGAAAAGGTCTATTTACTTTTCTGGTATACTATTTAATTATGTATTATTATTTTTATTTTATGATAACTTTTTGAACTCCAGTAAATAAATTGTAATTATTCAATTTACTCATTATAGATGTATATTACTAAGGTATTGGATGATGTATGTTTATATAAATTAAGTCTTACCATACATTCTACCTATGTAACCTCAAATCTCTGTTTATGCCCTCATCAAGAGAACATTTGTTACTTTTATACTCCAAGGTCAATGAACTCTAATATGAATTACAATCCAAAAATCACAAACCTCATATACATCAAACAGTATATAGTAACAATACTAAGTTACTTATTAATAACCGTACCTTAGTTTGTGTTCCGCCGGCGAACAACTGCACAGTTGATCGTAGTGCCGCAGACATGCGATTTGTGTAGTACAGGCGCATGTAACGCACGACAGGAAACACGTCGTCTTACACTCGTGACATTGACGCTCATCATCTGGGAGGAGTTCGAATGCCTCACGCTCAGCCTCCGTTACACCCTGATTGATAACACATACATATATCATATTACAGATATTTATATATGCCTGTGGACTTCAGAACTAGATATTAAGATATAAATATCCAATTCTATGCTATAAACAACATTTAAATATTCAATTTCTCCCCAACCTCCCCATATAACATACCCAGTCAAGTAATCCCTTCCTTAACTTCCTCTCGTCATGTAACATAGTCCTCATGTCTCTGTACGCGGCCAGGGCCACGGTCAGACTGAGTGAATCCGCCTCCAGCGCCATCTTACAGACGAGCTCGTCGTGAGAGAACACGCAATACCGCCGTAGAGTGGAGTAGTGGGTGATGCACTCGCGACCCATTTTTAGCTGAAGTATTTATTATAAGTAATAATTCATATAGATTGCAATAGATAGTTATTTGTATAGAAAACTGCTAATTAGCAAAAGAATTGTATGAAGAATTTAGATACAAAACAAAAATGTGCCCTAACTATAAACCACTTTTAAATAATTTCTCAATGCAATGTATTATAAAAATAATACCAGGAAATAGAATATAAACGATTATGTACACACCCAATCGGCTGGTGTGAAGTTGACAGCCTCGGCAAAGTTATATCCTTGATTGAAACCGGCGTGGTAGGCGCGGGGAAAGGTTATAACAAACTCTCCAGCATGTTGATCAGTCCTATAAAACAAAATACATTAGAACTCCTTAGTTTGGGAACTCCTTTATATGATCAGTGTGACTACTATTTATTAAACATTTAATTTTTCTTTGGGTTTCGTTATACAATTGATTTATTTACTTCCAGTTTATCTGAACATCGCTTCAAGTAATATATGATAATATAAATAAACTAGTATCATAGTAGATTTGTTATATCAGAATTCCTTTTGTATACAGGGTGACTGGTGAATTACTATCAATATTTAAGGAGAATACTCGGTACATGATTCTCATTCGAATTATGTAAAAAAAATAGGCACTTAATTTTTGACAAAATTTCCGTAATAATAAGTAAAGTGTTGACACGTTCCAAATGTTCAAGTGTGGACGCGTGCGGCGACGTGCTGATACAACACTACGTCACGACACGCGTATGTGTGAGTGGCAGTGTATACCTAATCTGTAGGGTGTTCACACGATGCGTAATTAATTACACAACTTTTGGTTAACTTTACTTAGAAGTTTATTAATATTTATGTTATATTAATTTTTATTTTGTCATATATGATCGTCAAATATCACGTCCTCAAATATCGATAGTAATTCACCAGTCACCCTGTATATATTTATTGCTTCTATACAGTAATACCCCGCTTAACGCGACCCCGTTTTGCGCGGTTTCACTATAACGCGATTTTCAAAAATTTATTCAGGTTGGGACACTGCAGAGTATAGACAATAATGATGACCGTGTCTTGAACGTGTGTGAAACGATTAAAAACAGTGTTTGGTGTTATGAACGTATTTTACAAGAACGTAAACAAAACGCTACCCAAAAGACAATACATGTATTTGTTCGTAAAAAATAGGAGTACCTATGTATGTATTGTATAGTGTTCTTAGAATTAAAGTGATTGATTAAAATGATTTTTATATTTGTGTATTAAATTTTGACTGTGTTTAATCATAAACCTCGATATACGCGATATTTAGTTAACGCGATTTTCTTCGGAACGTATCCCTCGCGTAAAGCGGGGTATTACTGTGCTAGCTTTTGCCGCGACTTCGTCCGCGTGGAATAGTGACTTCCGGCAGATTTTTGGTTCTTCCCACATAGTTCCCGTTCTTGCGGGGTTTTCGGAATGGTCGAGTTCCCGTAGAATTTTCAGGATAAAACCTGTTTTTTTTTTATTCACAATGAAGTACTCTTTACCAACAACATATTTATTTGTTTATTTGAATAAAGATTAATATTATTATGTTGATAAACTTAAACAAATTATTTCGACCAAATTAGGTACCATCAAAACGGTTTTTGTGAGTTAATCTTAAAAGATAGACATATACTGTGGCGGACTGTTTTTCAGATCATTAAAAGAGCTATTATTCTTTGATACATATTTTTTGTGTATCTTGAACCGTTTTCACGGCGCACGCAACGGAAGGCTTCAAAGATGAAATAATTTCTCCCGTTTTTTACACATTTACCACTATATCTTTGCTCCTATTGGTCGTAGCGTGATGTTATATAGCCTACAGCCTTCCTCGATAACTGGACTATCCAACACAAAAAGAATTATTCAATTCGAACCAGTAGTTTCGGAGATTAGCGCTTTCAAACAAACAAACTCTTCAGCTTTATAATATTAGTATAGATTAAAATTTTAAGGATAATTTAATTCTTAACTACAGTACTTGTACTATATTTATTATGTACCTGTAGACTGGTACTCCAGCTTTCATGAGCACGTTAGGGTTCATGATGGTGACCAGCTGATGCAGCAAGTCCGGCTGTAGCTGGAACAGCTCGGGCGCCTCGGCCTTCATAGCAGCTTCAAACTGTTCCGCTTTGGAACTTGGTACGCCGTACCTGAGGAAATAATATATATATGACAAATACATACACACACACACACACACACACACACATATATATGTACATACAAACGAAAATATACAGTACCCTCAGTAGATAATAAATAATCTATCCACTAGTGCCTTTGTTCTAAAGGATTCAGATGAGTATAAGACTACATGCGGTGAAATAATAAATGATAAATGTTGAG
Organism: Danaus chrysippus; assembly: GCA_916720795.1. Classification (NCBI taxonomy): domain Eukaryota; kingdom Metazoa; phylum Arthropoda; class Insecta; order Lepidoptera; family Nymphalidae; genus Danaus; species Danaus chrysippus. Next base: position 1,578,308 of record CAKASE010000065.1, on the reverse strand, counting down.
AGAAATTCAGACAACCATATAGGAAACAAGTCTTTAAATTGATTAACAAATTAGTATCAGAATTTTATATATGTTTTTGATTTCAAACTATTCTAGTTATAAAATAGAATAACACATCAACAATGCCATTGATACACAGTTGTAACACGTTATTATAAAATCTATTTATGTTTAATTCAACTGGCGTTTACATTTGATTTACATTTAAAATGACTTTGTAAATATTACTTACAATAAATAGAAACCGGTTTAAAATACATTAATATTGAGAAAGATTTCTATTTAATTAATTTTATGAGAATAAGAAATCTTATTTAAGACACAATTACTAGGACGTCATTCACTATAGTATTTTATAATACTCTTAGCTTAATCACTTACAATGTTGTTTAATCAGATTTAGAAGCCTTATAACTTTCATCACCAATCAGTACTTACCAAGTTATTTATTTTTAGATATTCTATAAATGACCATGCTTCAAAATAAGGATTCAAATAGAGAATATATTATGGTAATACAATGTATGGAGAGTATATAATTCCTTGAAGTGAGTAGGATTTGAACTTGCTACCTTTAGAATATCATGTCCCAAAGTTACTTTACCAATTAAGCTGGCGTGTATTGTAAACAGTCAGCCTATATAGAACGGTCACATAGGGACATTAAGTTTTCTTAAGAAAATGCTTATCAATATTTTTTTTTTAATCTTCGAACTACAGAAGCTTTTTAAATGTTACATAATAATAAATCTAAACAATAATGTTTTTATCATTCGGCAGTATTCAATATGACTAGACTTTTTAAACTTATCATGTATGTATTGTTTGTGTTAAGTAGCAAACTGAATGAAATCAACTAAAATAATAAATTAATCTACCTACATTATACTTGACATCATATTATTATATATATTCAACAGTATAACTAATACATAACACATACCATGTCTTTGGTTCTCCCCAGTGTAAGTAATTGATGGAATAACTCCAATGGTCTTCATTGTGCCAGCAGAATGTGGCAAAACACATGCCCACATATAGCCAAGGTACCTGAATAATAAATCAATATTAAAATATATTATTATGATAATATGAATTAACGACTTTAAAGGTAATTTTTTCACAATTAGTAATTATTTAGTGTTTAATTTATTACTAATAGTGAAAAATTACCTCAAAAATCGTTGAGTTAGAAAATATTTCAGCTCAAACTTTCTTCTGATAATTTGCTTCCAATGTAGATACGCGGAATTATCCAATGGTGGTTATGCGAAATTGCACTATCTACGACGATATTACATGTTTATAAATTAAAATACATCATCATTAAAATACTATTTGTAGTATAAACTACATTGCAAACTTTAAATTAACTATATTTAAGGTACAAAATAAGTAATTAGTGATATTACTTTACCTTCATCCCGGATATGTCTGCATTTATATGTCCAAGTACAGATCCCTCTAACACTGGCAAGTTGTTGAGATTCCATGAGGATTCAGCATATTGCTGTTCCCCGGGATACAGATGGGCACTGGATTTTGTTGGAAAACCTAGTACAGAAATGTATAATTTTCCTATAAATAAATTTTGCATCTTTGTTACTACTCTATGGATATTTATTATTAATTATATCACTATTTAGTATAAAAATTTTCATTTATACTATTGAATCATCCATTGTAATTGATATTGATGAATGATATTCTATTGTTATAATTTCTCATATTCTTTTATGTATGTGGTTCATTGTTAATATTGTTTAAAACTTTGTAACGATTTTTATTCTTTTTGTGGTAACAACCAGAAAATTTCACAGTAGACAAACCATAAAGAATCCTACTTAATGTAATAAATTATATATGTATAAAAATTCTACATTTGACTTCAACTTTTTATTTTGCTATATAGATTTAATGACGAATCTGAAGCAAATACTATTAAAGAGGTCCTTCTATATACTGATGTTAAAAAAAATATGTGAACTATGGAATAATAACATTTACTCCAATTAATGAACTGCCATATCATTGTTATTACTCATTATTCTTTGCATTTTTTACATATTTAGATTATATGGAAGAAAGTTTGAATGTTTCTTGTTTTTTTAGATAATACACAGACAAGTTTATAATTTATAGGAATTAAGAAATACCTGAACCATGGTCCATTGAATGCAAATCCGCTCCATATTCAACAGTTACGTCTTCATCTATAGATGACACGACGCGCCAGAATTCTCGCTCCACCGTCGACGTGGGCACCATCTATGTTTAAGCCAATACACATTAATAAATATTCCTCATATATATTTATTAATATTATCTTTATACACTTACATGTACCGGCATATTGAAGTAATCCGATTTGAATTGATCAGCCATTTCTCCGAACTGCTGTAATGTATATTCACGGCTAGCTTGCTCAAAGCCGAAAGCCTCAGTCGGTTTTGATACCTGTATATATAAATTTGTTTTCATATAATCGATTTTTACATCTACTAGTCCAAAGAAAAATTGTACATGTGCTTAATTATTATATATGTGTGGTCCTCAGTAGTAAAAATTAGGAATATGTGCAAACTAATGTATAATTTACGTTAAATTTAATGTAAATGTTAGATAAATGTTTCGTTTTTGTCATACCTCTTCAGCCAAACACACGGGGCACCTCCAGTCTCCCTTGGGCACGTCGGCTAGCGGTGGAACCAAACAGAATGTGTGGTAGGAATCATCACAGCCATCACACAACAGCATCTGTTCCTCGATGTCTCCACGCCCGCATATATGACACATGTACTTCGCGAGCTATAGATTAGATTACTAGTTATTATCCGAGTCTTTACCCGCTGTGACTTAGACATCGAAAAAATTACATAAGCACAGGTGTTAAAACTATTATTAATTATAGCGACATCTATTATGAATGTCATGTGACTTCATACAAAATACAAGTTATATCGTGTTAAATTGAGAACTATTCGGCATTCCATATAAATTCTATGCAATGTCTTCTCCTGATGTCCAAGACATATTACTGTAAGTATCATCAAATTCTGTTAAGCAATTTTTGCGAGAGAGCAGCAACCATACTTACATTTATACGAAGTCGCGTATTCATTAATTTTCTATGACAGTATAGAATGGGTAAGAATTGGTAGATCTAACTTAATGGCGTATGGAAGCCATAGTATAGCAATGATTGCTTTGTATTATAAACAAAATAACGTTCATACTGTTTGTAAGCTAACTCTTGTAATGTATTGTGTCTATTGGTTCAATTTAGATTTACTCTTAAGCAACAAAAGCATTATTATCAGTAATACCAAACAATATAATAATATAGTTCGTTGCTGTACATAATTACTTAGCAATTGAATATCTGTAATCTTTGTCTCAGGAATAGCTATTACCTAATATAAGTATTTTAATTAGTTTAATATTTATTCTTATGAGTGTGTGCAAAATTATTTGTCCTATTTAAATATGCATACTAATTTGCGACCACAACTTTGTCCGCCTGGACTAAAGAATTGGTTTTAGAGTGAAATAATTATCAACTTATTTCTTTTTTCTATTTCGTTCCGACGTAAGCTATCCTACATCCTTTTCCTTCTTCTAGACTATCCCTCTTAAAATTTTAAGCCAAATCCGCACAGCCGTTCCCGAGTTATAAACTGTGTAACCAACAAAATTTGTTGGAAAGTTCCGTCAAACTCAACAATTTCCACGTTAAGGTACAATAGATTCCATATATAACATATATAATATGTAAAACATTTCAGGTCTTAAATATTACCTATTTTTAACAATATAAAACAAAGCTAAGTCACTATAGCCGAAAACGGCTGGGTAGACATATACAGGGTGACTGGTGAATTACTATCAATATTTAAGGAGAATACTCGGTACATGATTCTCATTCGAATTATGTAAAAAAAATAGGTACTTAATTTTTGACCAAATTTCCGTATAAATAAATAAAGTGTGGACACGTTCCAAGTGTTCCAAGTGTGGACGCGTGCGGCGGCGTGCTGATACAACACCACGCCGCCGCACGCGTGTGTGTGTGTGTATACCTAATCTGTAGGGTGTTCACACGATGCGTAATTAATTACATAACTTTTGGTTAACTTTACTTAGAAATTTATTAATATTTATGTTATATTAATTTTTATTTTGTCATATATGATCGTCAAATATCACGTCCTCAAGTATCGATAGTAATTCACCAGTCACCCTGTATATAAAATATTTAGGCAGACCCTGGCTAAAGCTGGGAAATTGCCAGGAAGAAGAAGAAGAAGAGATTCCATATATAACATATATTTGTTTGTATGTGTGTTTGTCTGTTTCTTACCGGGTCGTCGGGATGTAACGGGGGAGGCGCGGGCGTAACGGACACCGTCATATTACTGAAGCGGTGTTCCCTCAGTCGCTTGGAGCGGACGGCGCGGGCTCGGGCTCCACAGCTACCCGCCTGGGACATCCATTTGTTCTCACGCGGACCTGGGGAATAAACAACTGTATAACGACTTATTATATCTAAATCATAATAGAATTGATGTAAATTCGTATGCTTCTATTAATGTATAAAAACTTATTGTATATAGTCTGTGAGCTGTTGTGGTAATTAGATATTTAATTATATAATTATATTTCAAATCAATATTGTTTCATTAGCTCTGCAATAAACAGAAACATTATTAAAGCTGTAGATTCCGAATACTTTCACACATGTGTTCAACTAGAAATACAAGATAACTTTTATATTTAAGTCTAATAGGCAATCATTTCTCTAAAAATAACAAAACAAATATGAAGTTTTTCTTTTTCTTAACAGTTTGAACTAATTTATTTCATTTAACTCCAAAAAACTGATGCACTCATCAAAAAATTTAATCAACATTCATAGCTACTTATAATAAATTATTTTACATATACATTTATATATGTATAGTATTCATATGTTTTTAAATATTGCCATACATTAAGTTAACATCATTAAATTCTATTTCCTTCTGACTTATAATCTCATATGTATAGCTATGGGTATATATGACCATTTAATTATGTTCTTTATTGAATTCTATACACCCTGTAAAACTAATGATCTCATATATATATATGTTTTATACTAACTCCTCCTTGTTTCTCCCGGTTCTTCCTTGATGGGAGTTTTCTTCACGTCTCCCAATGGCAGAGCCCCCTCCGTGTGGCTGCCCTCTGCCGGCTCGGGCTCCGAGCTCTTGAACCGCCGGGCGGGGGGCGGAGTCGCCGCCGGGGGCTTGCTTGACCTGCGACCCTTCTCTGGTGTTTGTTCGCCTTTTACTTCTATCTTCTGTTGAGAAAATTTCATGTACATATAACTATACTTTATAACATATATTCAATTAAAACAATTATTTCTGTTAATAAATTGAATTAAAAAAAAATCTTTTTCATGTTTATTTGTACAACAATATCGGAGTTTGTGCTATTTTCGAAAAAAAAATGCATTCTTCTAACATGAGACGTTACATATATGAAATTTCACGTCGTAATAATATTTAATGTTGTCATAAGTGTATACTAACGGTTTCTTTGCTATCATTTCCGTTGCCAACAGCGCCACTGCTCTTGAAAACATCGTACGGGTAGAGGATCCTCTCGTAGTGATTCTTGAGAATCGAACCTATACCTTTACCCTGTGGATGACCCATGCGTCGTGCGATCTTCGACCATTTCCTCTCCGCTGAACATACTTCGAAACCACCTGTACATATAAAAACATTAATATATACATATACAAACATTTTAATACTATTGACATAACATTTTCTTTGTAGTGATGATATGAAAATTTCAATATAGAAAGTCCATATAATCGCGTTGTAATGTATGCTCGAGTGTATGAATTCACACTGATAATTAAAAGTACCACTTACCAGCTTCTTTCACAATTTTATGTAGTGCATACAAATCTAATGGTTTCCTTTCCACCGTTGGTATCTTCAATATAGAGCCTTGAAGCTCCCAGAACTTGATTATCTGATCCAGGAAATTTAACTTCACTCTTGTGATTGCCTAGAAATTAACAATAATAAATGAAACTATCCAAAATATTAGTAATGTAATAAATTCCATATTAATGATATATTTATAAATTAATTAATACAAAATTCAAAATAACTTTCCAATATTAATTAATAAACTGTATATAAATAAAAAGAAATCAATAATTCCTATAACTAAACTAAAAATATACAATTACCTCTAACTCATTTAACCGTTGAATCCGAGGGGTAAATCTCAGTCGGTCTACATCCACAGCAAACGGAGGTTGCCAGTGCTAAAATAAAAAAAACATTGATAATTACTATTATTACAATAGCAACACATGTTTTAATTTTTTCAGCCATATTCAATAGATCTGAAATAAATACATACAAAGAATAAAGGATATTGAACCTAACAATTTATTATTTACATCTAATAAGACAGGAAACTAGGGCATTGATTTAAACTGGGTCTATGCACTGAATAAATTGTAAAATCAATAATCATTTCATATTCCAACCTGGCAACACCAGTTACTGAAAATGTTATAATGTTATGTAATTTATTTAACAGCTAAATTAAAGTAATTATATAATCTTTATCACAAGTGACAATTAGTATATACCTTGACAAAGGCTTTATATTACATGATAAACAAATAATAACCCTTTATATTGTCTGACAATTCTTATACATTTCAATATAGTTGACTACAAAAATATTCAGGTATAACTTGAAGTAAATGGTGAGTAATGTAATGTTACTCATTATTTTATCCTTATGACAATATATTCTAAGTAAAATATATTTGACACTTTTTACAGTGAACAATATTATATATTTAGGCAGGCCCTGGCTAAAGCTGGGAAATTACCAGGAAGAAGAAAAAGAATATTATACATATATTGTCATAGTTGTTTAGTATGGAAATTATATAATTAATTATAACTATAATTATTTTTCACTTAAAGATTTTTTTGATATGACACACAGACAGAGACAGTTGTGATTCTCAGTTTATTTAAAGAAGCCTATAAAATAGGTACTGCACATACATTGAACTAATTAAATTTCATCTCCATACAGACATTTTTCATTTGTCAAACAATTAGGTTCACAAAATATTTGTTCAAAAAACTTGAAAATATAAAATGGATTAAAATACTGCTATTATCAAGTAGTTACAAGCTAATAGGTAGGTATATATAGCTGACTTAAGCATAACACAACTTTAATTTAACCTTATAAAAACATAGTTGTAACAAATTAAGTGGCATTAACAAATCAAGACTATTAAGGCTTGATTAAAACCTAGTTAAGCTACTTTGTCAACACAATATTATTTCTTATAATGTGTTACCAAAAATAAAATTTCTTAGATCAAAGTAGCATAAATTACTCTGTTTTATAAAACCTATCTTCTAGTGGGTTTTGTCAAAACCAGTCCAGCACTTAAAAATTTCTGGAAAATAATTTTGGTGTAAGTACAGTGCATACTTCATATGCATTTATTCTAATACTAGCTTTTGCCCTCGACTTCGTCCACGTGGAACAGTGACTTCCTTCAAAAAAGTAAAGATAGCTGTGCCCGCGGTGGAAGCTTTAAAAATTGAGTAACTTCTCCCGTTTTCCCAATATTTCCCTTCACTGCTTTGCTTCTATTGATTGTAGCGTAATGAAAAGTATACTATAACCTGCCCAAGAGTATGAAGAATAATTGCACTAAATTCTGTGCTAATTCTGACAAAAATTTTACTGATTACATTTTGGTATCAGTAGCGATCCATAACCACCCCCTGATAGTTATTTTTTAAATATATTTTATGTATAGAATTGACCTCTCTACAGATTTATTATAAGTATAGATTACATACATATACTAACAATTTTCTTTGTTTATATAGATAATATCTTTCTTGCTGTTTCATAATCTTCAATTAAGGAAATTCATTATTAAATTATAATTTACGTATACATGACATATATTGTGACTTTACACATGAAAACATATTAAATAAAATGTCTATCGGTTAAAACTACAATATGTTCTTAGTTCCTTGTAATTGGATATATATAGCTTTTGACGGCTTAGTTCAGTTTGATACCACTATTTCTGTTATATATATACATATGTCTTATTTTAATATAAAAACATTCATAATTGTGTTTCACACAGAAGAAAAAACCATGAATGTAATTGTTTTTACCTATTATCATAACACATAACATAATGTTTACAAATTTTAAATATATATCAAATTGTAATGTAAAAAAATAAATATTAATAGTGTTTATAAGAAATATTTGAAGATAACAATAGTATTGAGAAATATAAAAATATAAATTTATTTTTTTGTTTCATACATTTTCATATCTTAGTTTGAACATAGTTTTCTATTCTTAGACAACCGCTGACATCTACACAGACAATTTTGAAATTTTGGGGTTTTCACTAACTTCTATTATTAAATGTGGTAATGGGTTTTTCAGTATTTCTTTCAGACTTATTATTACATATAATATACACAAATATAATCCACAATTTTTTATCCATACCATATATTACTCCAATGTATATAATAAAATATATAGAAAGACTAAAACAATTAATATTATGCTACTACTTCCTAGCAATTGTCAAGTTACAGCGGTTTTACCAGAAATATTAACAGAGTAAGTTACATGAGTATAACATTTTCTAATTTAATAAACTCGTCAAAAACACGGAACTGTATTTCTTCTATATATACATATATGTGATGGATATTTATCTTATTACATAACTCAATAAACAATTTGCTTTTATTCTACAAACAACACATTATGAACACTAATTAACATGGTTTTGTTATACACATTTTGAACATATCCACTTATAACACTTATTGTATTTACACACAGTTGTAATCTCAATGACACGCACATGTATATAATTATTTAACCCAAAATTGTTCTATATTTCTCTATATTCCCAAAAAAATCATTGTCCTTTTTAACAAGCACCACAATTCAAGTCTCCCTTATTAATTGTGTTAGTTAATTAATTACTTCACTTATATATTCTTCAACTAAATTAACGGATTTGACACTTTTTTTAACATATTATATTAACTTTTCATACATTTACATACTTATTCCAGACCATTATATAACAATAAGAAGCATTCTTTCATATTATTTTATATGAGTTTAAAATTTAAAAAATTATTAACACTGAAACATAGATCTTACTAAATGAAATCTTTTGAATGTGATGTGTTTCTTCTATCTTCAGGTATAAGTATATATTTATAATAAAAAAAAGATATATGCTATTGAAATTTTAAATTCATGAATAATCTATTCTTTAAATATCTCAATGGTTTAATCTTAGATAGGCTCGCTATTTTTAAAGTACCTTTTTCTTAATAATAATCTATTTTATAAATCCCATAAGTATAAAACCACCATATTGAGTACTAGCTTTATTCTCTTTTATAAAACATGTTAATAATATTTATAACAATTTTATATTCTTAATTAATTCATTAACAAATACTAGTTATGACAACTTTTGTGATACATTGTATAATGTACAATCTCTTTCTACATGTTCATACATTTTGTTTTCTTATTATAACAACATTGTAAGCAGTTATGCTCTAGTGCTGTGCTTAATAAGAATCCATATTTGTTAAAATTAACCTCATTAACTTCTATACCATACATCTACCAGGATAAAGCACATTTGATTGTGTATAATAATTAAATGACTATAAAATTTATATATATTTATGCTGTATAATGATTGAAAATTATTTGTCTCAGTCTAATGAATTGATTAAAATTATGCTTGTTGCTATTTGTTTTGAGCACATTGTTGAAAATTTTCATAAAACGTGGATATTTCTAGATAAATATGGTATAATGTGACATGAAAATAGCAATAGTTCTTTTTTTATCTAAACTATCGTAGGCAGAGGGCACGTTACAAAATGGCAACCAGCCTATTCCAACAATATGCGAAATGCATTCGACGTTAATCGTATGCGCTTTTTAGTTCAATGTGCAGTATTAAGTAACAAAAACACGTAATAAATAACATGATAATGTCGAAAAAACATTAAGACAAAGCCTCGATTCGTCATAAAAGTAACTACTGTTGCATCATAAGGCACTGCAACAATTTATATTTAGGGGTTAGTGCCACAAATCGATGTAAATTATAAAAAGAAAGATCGTCGTATAGAACAAAACAGGAAGCCACATCGATCTGTGACAAAGAAAATAACTTACCGCGGGGGGTTTTATTTTGCATATCCCTGACTTCTCAGCAATGGGCCTGATTTTGCTGATATACGCCAGAGGATCGAGGAACTCTTCAGGAGTTGGCTCGAAGACAGGGGCCTCGGGGGGTACGGTGAATGTAAAATTATCAGGTTTCATGGGGGACGCCGAGTCCCCCATACTAACTTCGACATTAGCTTCGTCACATTTTCCCATTTTTGAGAAAATCCTATGCAGTTCACACAAATTCAACTAAAACTAACACTTTAACATCATCTAAGGTTAAGGAATGAAAAGAGCACGTCCACAAAGAAAAAGTAGGATAAAAATTTGCCTTTCCATAAGGAATCTCAAAAAGATAATAATTGAAATTATCACCAACAAATAACAGAGTTCACTTGCACGTCCGCCATGCGAAATTGAACTTTCGAAACTCCAGTGTTACTAGATTAAAAAAATATTTTACAATTACGACATTTTTTAATTGTGCATTTATCAAGTTTCTAACTAAAATTTAAATGTACTCCTTAAACATTTAGATATATATAATAACAAGATGATATTGTGGTTTTATAAACAAATCTGATTTAAGTTTACTTTAAGGAATTAATTTATCTTACAATTTTATTTTCTGTAATATGCTAGCCACATGTCTGATAATTATTTTTAATACATTGAAAGATATTTAAAGGATTAAATTTAAAGAACCTCATGTAGATTTCTTTTGTGAAAACTTGTAGCTTTACCCCTCAGCTCAAAATAAAGGACACATCATCAATTGTCAATTTCAATTATACTTGTCAATTAAATAAAAGAATCTAAAGATATTTTTCTAAAAAATTAAATAATTAGGTCACCCCTAACGAAATGTTTCTACTTATATACTTGTTCTTCCAATAAAATATGAAAGCACCAATTTGCAACACAACTTGAGGTTAAATATTTATATATTGTAATATTATTAGTATTGGAATAAAAAAAATCAAGAAAAATTATTCAATAAATGACATAATTACTATTTAATATCAATCCAGATTAATTAAGTGAAAGTAGCCCAGCTCGGTGTAGCCATAGTACTTAAATCGGAGTTGTCAAAACGGACTCTGTAAACGCGCAGACTCGAATGCAATCGATGATCATATCCGTCATCCTCCGCCATTTGCGAAAGAAAGGCCGATCGCTGCTCTGCAGCGCAAGTGTCATCGGGTCTACTATGTCGAGTGTCTAAAAATTGTTATTATTTTCAGAGGAACAGTTCACTCAGTGCTATCAATAAAACAGTTAAAATGATTGTGAGATTTTTGAGCATTTTGTGCGTTGGAGTTTTAGTAGCTTCGGCACACAACGGCGAGGGAAACAACGACAATGAAGGTAATATTTATATGTTTATTCTTTATTTTGTTTCAAAAAAAAAATATTTACATAAAACTCATATTAAAATAGTATACGACAAATTTATTAACATATTAACTAATATATAAACACCGAGTATGTTAGAAATAAACAAAGAAATCCTGATGATTTTTTTATTTTTAAGTTGGTATCTGTTTATACTTGGAAGGCGTACCGGGCTATTTTCCCAACTTTCGAAAGTGTCTCCACAGGCATATATATATAACATAATAAGCGGTGCGATTGTAAACTGGTCGTGTAGGTGTTAGGAACCGGCCCGACCACTTCTTGATGCACGCGTCGCTCTGACCTGTGGGCGTGCGCTTAAAGTTTCGCAGTTGATTCACCATTGGGATATTCTTTATATTAAATTTTTCTTAAAAACTCGAGATTTTTTTATCAAATACAGCTTCTATCTATCAAATACACATCCTTATTTCTTATCCGTTAGTAATATTTTAGTTTTACTGATCGTACTAAAGAATTAAGATTTTTAATTCTTAATCAATTGCATAGAGGAGGAATACAAAATTGAACAAAATTATTTCCTTTAATAAAGTAACAGCTACAGTGTTAGTAATATTAATCAATGTACTACGACATCGGTCGTTCTTATCGGATTCCATTGTTCATGACTTAAATGTAACTCAAATCTTGTTAATTTTCATATAAATTAATATTTTTTTAAAGCAACATTTCTTTTACTCTATCTGTATTTATGCTTCCCACATAATTTCAACCATTTGAACATTTAATGGAGATTCAATTATGAAGTATATGTTAAAATTAGCATCGGTGTTTTGATTCATGAATTGTATGAACTCTGAGTTTTTTAAGAATTGTTTATAAGTAGTCATATCAAAATACTACTAATTCAATAGTTTTCAAAATTAAGATCTTAAGAACATTTGTTTTCTTTGAAAGTCTATAAATATTCTGCCTAGGTATTGAAGTCAATAACCTAACCTTGAGTAAAAAAATACACCTTTTATTTTAAAACATATTAATCAAAAGGTATCTATTAAAATGTATATCGGATTATTTTTAATATCAATTAAAACATGCTTGCATTTATAAAGCAAAATTAATGTAATATTTTAAGGGTTTGTTGGTGCTATTTTTTATTCTTATCAGTGTATTTATTTTTGATAATTTAAAACACTCCTTAAATTTTTCTTATAACATTATCCACCTGTCCGTTAGTCATAAAATTTGTGCAGTTCTGGAGTTAAGCCAGAACAAATAATACAAATACAAACATATTTATTCCATTTAATATCTTTTTCCGCGATTTCGATAAAGTGGTATTCGGAATTGGGTTTATGACGAAATTAATAAAGGTATTTAAAAATACGACATGGCAACATTACGTTAACAAAGAAACTGAATGGTTCAAAAGGACTTGTATCCAGAGCTGTAAAAATCATTTATAAAAAAAAACCAACTCTATGTGGTATAAATATAAGCTTATATGAAATTTACATGTGCCATAATTTATTAATATATAAAGTTAATTTTTTCAATTCAATGAGTAGTTATAAAATGAAGTAATTTCAAAGTAAAAATGTATGAACACTTCAATTCTCTGCGGCTTGTCTTAAGGGAAACTATGACGTAATTGTTTAAACTGATGTCATACAACATGTGACAAGTATTGAATGACACATTTATATAGTTTTTTATACAAAACAAGTTTGAACGATGGATGTTTACTTGTCAATGAACAAGTTATTCGGTCTAGGAATACTGTGACGCCACATTATAGATATCTGTAGATATAAAAATGAATTGCTGTTCGTTAGTCACACTAAAACTCGAGAACGGCTGAACGGATTTATCTCATCTTAGTCTTGAAATGTTCGTGGAGGTTCAGGGAAGGTTTAATAGCTGAAAAAAATTGATTCATTTCCGGGAAAACCCTAAAAAGAGCCCTTTTTCTATTTCCCATACAAAAGTTTTTATGACATTAGCTATACATATATTACTAATGACGAAATTAATAAAATTAGTCGCGGGCAAAAACTAGTATTTAATATATTTTTCATAAAATTTCGTCCGTTGACTACACTCCTATGCTTAAATATTTTATCTTATAGAAAAATCTATTCAAATATATTATATTTCACGTGATAGTAGCTATATGTAGAAACCTTTTAATATCATATGTATGTATGTATGTATGCTTTCATTGAAACGCGTATACGTAATGAATTTTAATGTACCGTTTTGCAGAATAATCCAGTATTCTAGGTAAACTTTATACAATTATTATTTTATATGATGTTTCTATTCAATTCTATTCTATTTAATACTATGATCGCCTCATTGTTAACTCTGACAACATCCTTTGATTCAATATGGAAGGATGCGAGTGTTTGAAATTAATTTATATTATTAATGTTTAGTCATACGTATGTAGAAATAGAATTGAAGTTATACATACTATAAAAGAATTATGATATATGATATATACTAGTTTTTGCCGGTGAGTTTGTCTGCTCGATCTTTTTCATTGTACTTAGTACATACTAGAAATAAAATTTCAAAAAGTACATATTTAAAATTGTGCATTTACATTGAAACCAAGGTTTCTAAGTGTAAAGTTTTTCATTCATAATATTTTAATGCATGATTATGAATCTTATCAATTTAGGTTTATGAATTGATAAACTTAAAAGGCTCTGTAGTTCGTTGTAGGCTTATGGTAACTACAGAAATAAATTGTTTGGCTAACTAAATGACGTCATCCTAAATCCGATACAGTGTAGCATTTTGTTATTGCTAACTCCAATAATATAGGTGTCAAATTCACGAGATTTTTTTGTGTCGTGATGAATTTGAATGGCAGCTTTGTTTGAAATAAAACTCTTTTCATTTTATTCCTTTATTATCAAACGATTCTCGGCTTAACAAAAGCATTAACTGCTGGAATGAATGACGAAATGTTTTTTTAATATATATTTTTTTCTGCATTTGATAAACATGCAAATATCTTTTTATGTATATTTATTGTAAGTCGTAACAATGAATGAATAATCGTAGAAAAAACTGGTAAAGAATAAAAAGAACCCTGTATATTAATAAATAGGATTTTATGTGTGTTTGTTCGTTAATTTCTCGTAAACGATTTTTAACATTTTTTTACCACCAAAGGTAAAATCTTACATAATGTTCAGTGACGGCAATACCTTCTATATGTATGAAACTAAGCATAAATGCTAGAAAATCTAATATGATAGAAAAAATACCTTAGTAATTTTTATTTTAAAACGCTTAAGCGCTTCAATCGATTTTGTACTATTTAGGACGTATAGTGATTATCGCTTGATGTTTGAATGCAAATTTATTATATATATATTATATATGTATATACCCGGTTTATTAAATCATATTGTATCCATAACAATTGTATAATAAAAATATTATATGGCAGCATATATTATATGAATTTAAATATCGCATGATATGAATTTTTGATGTCCTATTTGCGATTCTTGACTTCCCTTATGCGGTTAGTTGAAATTTGGCAATGGTGACGTCATTGAAGTATTGGTTAGGACTTGGTACATGTTTCTAGTAAGTTCTTCAAGTATAGCTAATTAATTTAAGCTGCATTTATTTATTTATTAGGAAACCTATAGCTTATATTACAATACTTAAACAGTTTCCACTGTTATTTTAACATGGAGTTTGTAAGGAATACTTTATATTAAAGAAAATAAAATATAACAAAAAAAAAAACAGATTTTTTAAAGATAGTAATCACATGTTAAGAGAAATAAATAAAAATAAATTGTACCTACAATAATATTATAATAATTACTCCATAATCTTATCGTACTTATGCCATTTTAATTTACTTTTTTAAAACTACAAATAATATTAAGAATAGTAGTAAGTATATCAAAAAAAGATAAGTAGGTCTTGCAAAAGAAATGGAACTATTCATTCCTTCTTAAAACTCATTTTTTTTTCAAAAGTAATTAAGGATAATTTAATAATTATGAATATTGATAGTTTTTATTTATAATTTTTTTCATTCAACCTATAAAGAAATTAACTATTGAAATAAAATATTATGTATTATTAAAGGGTTTACATTATAGAAGTTTAATTATTTAATAGATGAATCACAAGTGTAATGTAATGTGATTAGAATTAATTTTAATTAATTAATTGAATACATAGTAAATAAATCTTCAAGGATATTTAAAAGTAGGACGTATATTGTACTTGGTATCGTACTATCATAATCTGTTACATATATAATAAAACATATAAAGATATATAATAAATCAAGCAATGTTAAATATTAACATTATTATAGAAACTTCAAACATTTTAATTATTTCGTAATATTTCATTATACAAATGCTAGGAAGTCAGAAATATCTTGGAAGATTGCAGCTGATTTAAGCTTTAGTTAAAATACTGTGAAATTCCTCTAGCTATATAAAGGTTTTAGTATTTACATAATATATGTAAATATACAAAGAAGACTAACACAAACATAGCCTATGTAATAATGAACTTTATTTGTTACTAGCTTTCCGCCCGTAGCTTCGCCCGTGTGGAATTCGGTTTTATCGCGTTTCTAAGAGAACCTTTCAAAAGTCTGGGATAAAAACTATCCTATGTTCTTTCTCGACGTCAGCTTTATCTCTGTACTAAATTTCATTAAAATCAGTTCAGTGGTTTAGGCGTGAAAGCGTAACAGACAGACAGAGTTACTTTCGCATTTATAATATTAGTAGGGAAACTGTGAAATTCGTCTAGCTACATAAAGGTTTTAGTATTTACATAATGTAATGTAGCTTTATGTAATAATGGACTTTATTCTATATATAATAAGAGTGTTTTCCGTTTGGTATTTAATAATATTTTTTATACCGGTTAGGGTTAAAAAAGAATTACTTAAAGAAGTCTATACCTTCCTTTAGAATCAGTTCGGAATCATTTGTCACAATCGGGGTTCAAACCCTGAATGTCTGGCAATAATAGCCGTCGCTTCGCCACTCTACCTTTTGACATTAGTAGGGATATTAATGTAAGTTCCAATAAGAGAAAATACGATGTTTTTTCATAGTAACATACATGCCTTTCTATTCAATATTTTTAACATAAATAAATAGTTTTTTTTATTGGCGTCGATACTTTGAATAAATATGTATATTATATTTTGTATAGAGAACCTTTAAAAGCAAACACTTATGTTCTCTAATTCTATTTAGTGACAAGTTATTATTTCATCAGACATGTTCATAATTTAGGATGACGAATGATAATAATAAAATTGTAGGAACTTACTCTTATTATAGCATAAAACGAAATGTATGTGAAAATAAAAAACATGAACTCCTATGGAGGTCTCAAGTAAACGGCGTAATTCCTTTACTTACTTAACTAAAAGCATCAAATGTATTAGAATGTGTGCAATCTCTTAAGCACTTAGATAAATCTTGGCATACCAACAATAACATGTAATAGAAATGCCGTTTTAGTGAAATGATTATTTAAAGGCATTATATAAGAAATATATGTAGGTATATGCATGTTTTATTTCCAGCAGTTTTACATAGATTTTTCTCCAGTTTTGCTATTTTATCAACCCTCTCTAAAATCGATTCAGAATCTATAAAACTGTTCCAAAGAATATAAAAAATACTTCATATTATATATATGTAATAAGAAACAGAGAATAGTTTTTCAAACTGTTATATTTTTAAAACACATTAAACTTTATAATAAAAAAAAATTGTGCATGTGAAAAAACTAGTAAGACGCATACATGATTGTTTTCTTATAAATTTTCTCTATTCACAGAGGAGATGATTTATGGTATGACTAATTTCGTAAAAAAATTAATTTACTGAATAATTTATTAAAACAGATATTTAAATTAATTGCTTTATACGTATCTATAAACTTCTTGATATTACACGAAAATACGTATTTTTCTTTACATTAACACCGGCTACTACTACATATTAACGGGCGTAAAAATCCAAGTATCTGAACCTAATTATAATCCGTATTAAATCTGTTAAGATAATTAATTTAAAAAATCGCGTTGATAAAATATTTATATATTTATAAACAGGGAGACCGTAACTTTCATATAAATTCATTTATCTTGCGAGGGAAATATGAATAAATTCATTTCCACGCATCCATTTTCATAAACTTTAGCATTTATAATATAAGCGTACATTGTTGCTATGCAAAAAGAAATATTTGTTTTATGAATTTTTATTGCACAACGTCATATGATGAAAGCTTTGTTCGTAATATTGTAAACATTTTCTCGTCAGCTATTTAATAATGATATTGTTGTTTTTGTTTTTTATTCTCCGTTATCAAATATGCATGGATAATTATGTATTAAATATATTTTATCTATACAATGCTATCTATTTTTGTATACAAACGAAGTATGAAGGGTATATTGGTGATTTTTTTCAAATCTGATAATAAAGATTTGGTTGGCAAGCAATTCTACCACGGCGTATTTAAAAGAGTTATTCATATTATTTAAAATGATAAGAAGCGGTTACAGTACTTAGGGTCCATACTCAATCTTTGGGCAAGGGTTCTGATCACGAAGCTTCAACAAAAACATTTTTGCTCCTACCAAAAAGGAGATGATTAAAGAAGTACATAGAACCTGGCCTGGTCTTACAGTCTTCTATATATCAAACTTGTCAAGTCTTTATGGTCTCTTTTAATCTCTATACATTTAACCTCGACTAAGGCACACAAAAAATTCCACAAACACTTATAAACTAGTTATCTTCTAGATAACCTAAAACCAATGGTATTCTGTCGTATCTTTTAGGTTATCTGAAAGGTAACCTAATAAGTACAGACAGACAAGACCTAGACGTTATAAATGTATTGTTAGTTATTTTATATTGTAACCCAATTCCGTGGTTCTCATGACAGGTACCTGAATGAAGTACTTTTTATTAAATGCTTGTTACATTCGAAGAAATGTTTTAGCCTCATATATTTTAGCTCGTTTTTCCCTTGCATGCACATATACACATGCATATCCCTTTTTCAATCGTTTGTACCGTTTAATTCCACAATGTGGAATAGTTTTTGGATAGTAGACTCTAAAATGCTACAGTTCAGCATAAATTGAACAAGACGACTTCAAAGAAGCGGGGAGGTTCTGAATTAAGTTATATAATAGTTTCTTTTTGTACTCCCTGAACCAATTTTATTGTTTTATGTATAGACACGCTTTCCCACTGGTGTTTCAAAAGAAGTTGAAATTTGATAACGAAAAATAAACTATCTTCTTTGTATAAGGTTGAGTCACTAAGTCTAATTAATTTCAAAATATTTTATTTAATCATTTTTATATGTCAAAGACTTTAAGTCCGTTAACGAGACACTAAAATCTACTCTCATGCGTGGGTCAGATGTAATTTAATACATGTCACGCGGCGTCAGACGATTGTTAGTGTATCTGAATGCGGAAGATGGTATAATGGATGAAGCGTTTTAGTTTGTATTGAGGCAATGTTCTAGAAGTATACGTTAACGAGACGTGAAATTAATGAAAACAATTTTGATAATTTTTCACAATATTTTGCATTCATGGGTAGGTTAGGCTTTAAATTTTGGATCAAATTAATTGCTATACTCGTTAATTATGACATATATATGGAGTTTAGAACAAAATTAGTAGATTTTTTTTAAATCAGAGAATGAATGAATGAATTAATAATTCCCTTTTATTCGAAACCCACAAATCGTGACAGGCGTCCATTGTGTGTTCCACCTTGACTTTTGACATCTGGATTTTGATATTATAATGAAAAAATAATTTAATATTATTTAATAAGAATGTATAGTAAAATTGTACACTGGAGTACCAAAAAACCTAAACATACGAGTATCATTAACCTCGTTGGATGATAACGTTCATTGCTATGACATTACATATTATGATCTTTGTTTATACACACTACTAAATGGTCTTCAACTGTATAGAAGCGCACATACAAGAATCATTAGACGGGTATCATTCACGTTTCTGTAACTTGTAAGTCCAAAAAAAGGTGTAAGAACATCTGTCAGTTGTACTGTTTTTAGTATGATATATGGATATAACTGAAACTGGTCACATTTAGATTCACGATGCAAAATTCTCTTACGCCACCAGAAATCATTTATTATATTGTATACATATCCTCGGAGGAATTTGTTTTGTTTTTTTTTTATGATGCCACTGTCAGGTTTTTGGTTACCATCTGTTTCCACCGAACATGATGTTTATGTAAGCTGTGTTCGTTCAAGGTTGAATACTTCCTGTTAGTTATTTATGGTACTCAAAATTGATGTCACAAATTAAATTTTGTTACTCGTATATGGTATAAAATACTTCTTAATTGAAGGCGTCTATTAATATAGTGCAGTCATCAACCACGACCACTCTGTCAAGAGTGAACGACTGTGGAGAAGGAGGATTAATATATTTTAAACTAGCTTTTCGCCCGCAGCTTCGCCCGCGTGGAGTTCGGTTATATCGCGTTTCCAAGAGAA
This sequence comes from Danaus chrysippus, assembly GCA_916720795.1. Classification (NCBI taxonomy): domain Eukaryota; kingdom Metazoa; phylum Arthropoda; class Insecta; order Lepidoptera; family Nymphalidae; genus Danaus; species Danaus chrysippus. Next base: position 1,558,058 of record CAKASE010000065.1, on the reverse strand, counting down.
CCTTTCAAAAGTCTGGGATAAAAACTATCCTATGTTCTTTCTCAAGGTCTACTCTATATCTGTACCAAATTTCATTAAAATCAGTTCAGTGGTTTAGGCGTGAAAGCGTAACAGACAGACAGAGTTACTTTCGCATTTATAGTATTAGTAGGGATTATATTTAGGAGTTGAAACGTTTTCATTTCAGTTTATATATAATTTTACAAAGAATCCATTTTACGTATCCCCGTAGTAAGATCAGTGAACGTAATGCTTTGAGTTTGTCCTCCTTGGCTTAGAGCCATCACAGAAATATGTCATTCAGAGATCGTTATCGATATTATGCAAAATGTTTTGTAACATTGTGTATATTACTATATACCAACAAAATATATCCTTGAAAATTGGTTTTAGCTTCAAACTACCTTCGATTTATCATTAAAACTGACCCAATTCTCTGATACGTAATTTACTGCAATTTAATAGGAACTCGATTAAGTTACAGCACTAAAAATATTTTCATGATAATACTTTTTCGATATATTCATTTTGAATATAAACGTATGTCGGAGCAGCGTTTTAATATTTAACGTGCTCTTGAACTGTTGACTTCGGAGAAGAATTTGTTTATTTCTCGAGTCAATATACGTACACGTTTTTCGCAAAAAGTGTCTATTCAAATATGTATTTGCTATGGAAAAGTCGATTTAGCTATGGAATTATATTGATAGTATACATTATTTGTAAAGAAAGAGTAGAAAAAATATATAACTTCTTGGTAGTAATGGGAATAGAAAATAAATGTTACATTCAGTTAATAATGTAAAACTTGTACCAGCTATAAGCTCAACTAAACCTGCAGTTCATAGAAGAGTTAATCTATACAAAGCGGTTTATTGATTCCTTTCTGGGTCGATGTGACCCACTTTAGTTACTGTTGATTTGAGGCTATTGTCCGTCTTGAGTTGTACGGAAACCTTCGCCACTAGTTTGCTTACATTACACACATACTCTGATGTAAATATTTATATATTAGTATATACTTATTATATAAGTATATACCGACAGTCTATACTCTATAATAATGTCAAATCGTGTTATGTATGTATAGTTATATGTTGATATTGATGATTGTCATATCTTCACGCGAAAAGTAATGAAACGATTTTTTTGGGATAAAAGAATCCATATATCGGGGAAGGAATAATTATTTTATAATAATAAATTTATATATCAGAGGAAGTTTGAAAGTAGAAAGAAGCAATAGGTTAGGTTGGTATAAATATGTTAAGAATGAGATGAAAATTACATTAAAAAGAAAGTAGAGAGACACAAGTGTAGGGAAAGATAAGTGTGGTGGATTGTCTAAGAAGTGATTTCATTATGATACAAGGGCTTAGAGATATTCAAGATAAGTACATACTACAATAAGTAAATAGAAACGAGGCAAGTTAATAAATAAAAATATTGTGTATAACAGTTAAACTTGCAAGCAATTAAGATTATAAGTTGTATTACAATAATCTAATAAAATAATACAATAATTTTTGTACATTAATTTGGATTAACAATAAACATCCTGAAGAGATTTTTATTCAATAAAATGTTAATTCTTCTATTCCATCCCATTTTATTTTTGTTCTTCTCATTAAAGTTCTTTTTGTTACTAATTGAGAATGCTCACAGACATCTAATTAGAAGATTATTTAAAACTGCACGCCACTGTTCTTTGAATATCTCTCGAACCTCATTTAATGCATTCCCTTTTTTTTTGCCTTTTATTTCTTTGATGTGATTTGTATAAATGTGTTTTAAAGTAATGAAATAATTCTTCATGCATAGTAAAAATCCTTTAAACACTTTTGATTGTGAATAAGATAAAATATATTTATTCTTTAAGTTTAAAAACTTATTAGATTTAATGAGGTAAAGAGTTTTGCGAGTATTCATTTTGCGAGTATTCATTTAAATGTAATTATGATGAAGCAGAATTTTGAAGGGTTTTTGTACTAGAAACTTAGAAGTTTCCTCCTTGTATTATAATTGTAGTTATTGTAATTTGTTATGTCCGAGTTATGGACATATGCCAAGACAAGCTTGCGACCTTTAATAGTTGTCTGGAGAAGCCATTTATAGCGTCACAGTACACAACACAGCTATGGTTAGTTTCCATTTATGGACTTAATACAGCATCTAGATTTAGAATTCCGGGCTTCAAAGCATATATGCTTGACATTTATTTTTCGTCTATACAATTCTGTAAAGCTGATTTTTAGAATCATTTCTACTGGATATTTTCTGTGAAATCCTGTAAGGAAATACTTTACGTAAGACGAATGTATTCACGATTCGAATGTTTTTAAAGAGAAAATTGCTATGTCAACTCCAAAGGAGTACCGAAGCAATTTCAATTCTTTATGGTGAACAGAGTCACGTTGCCAAAATATCGTGTAATATAAATTCAGTAGAGGATAACCAGGCGTCCCTTGCTGTTTATATGCAGTTCAGATACCAGCCATTAATCTTGTTTGTCGCCAAAAACTTTGGGTTTTCTTTTCCACAAACGCTAGTCTCACGTCTTTGTGTGACGATAAATTTCTCCTTAAAATCTAGTGATATCCGTTATAAGGGAGCCAATGAAAATAAATTTCATGAGACCCAATAAGAAATGAACAAGCCATGGCGAGCAACGCTTGTGTGGAAACTTTTTCATTTGACAACTTTGATTGGTTCTGGAATTGGAATTTTGAATGCCTCCGGAATATAAATAGTCATCAGCTCTTCAGGAGAACATGTCAAGATGTTTTTTTGCATAGCTTCGTTTAATTGGATTTCAATGCAAATTAGATTTTTGTTACATTAAGTCTGTAATTTAAACGCTTAATCTATCGAGAGTATCATCTTTTGTTTGAGTATTCACTTTCACTAACTATACCTAACAGTAGTTATTTAGTTAGTCAAATAGTCAAGTACCATTATGAAACTAAATCTGTTGTAACTTTATCTATTTTATTCTAACAAGATTGACTTACAAACACTTTGATCACGTTTGCTGAAAAGTAATTAAGACGTCGGGAACATGTAGATATAAAATAATAAAAAAAATTATAATACAAAACATTTCTTTATGTAAATGGTTACACAAAAAAATACCATAGGTAACTATAGTTCTACTTGTATTATAAAATCTTTATTTATAATAATTAAGCTCCATTATCAAATAAATATATACCCCTATTTATCTTTTGATTGCTGTCATAGCTTTTAGCCCTTTAGCTGAAGCAAATAAATGGTATACTAAATACAATCCTTACAAGTTGAAGTATAAATTGAAGTGTATACATCACAAACTGTTAGTTTAGGACTACCACTGAACTGAACATTATCAATTTACTAATAGACTTCTGGAGCGTTCTGAGCTAAGACCTTTTCAAACAAGTTCAATTAAATTAATTTTCAAATTACTTTCGTATTTTAATCTTCATTTGTAGTTTTTTATTTATAAGTTATTAATATATTAATTTCATGTAATTTTTTATTAGCATATATATCCATAAATGATATATTTCCTACAAAGGTTTTAAATTAATTCTTAATCAATTCCATTAACACTGACATTGTTCAAGTAATCTACAGTTTAAGTATTCTTTTAGAATTCTTTTAAACTAACATCTTCTTGTGTTCCTGTTTTTTTTCTTTCTTCCTTTTATGAAAGTTCTTTTTTCCTATAAAATGCTTCACTTCGCAGTCTTTTAAAGCACTTCTTGCGAGTCTAGTTTTAAACTAGAGCTCCTTGTGGTGAAATTTTCATACGTTTCCTTCGATTTTTAAATTAAAACAAAAGTATAAGAAGAGGAGCGTTTCCAAGTTTAACTTAGTGTTTTTTCTTGAAGAATTGTACTAAAATATATGATCAATAGTATCATTGTAGTAATTTATGATCAAGCTTCCTTTCTAGGCCTTGCATAACGTAATGAAACCAAGATACGTATATATTTGTATGCGTATTGCCACATATGATAAATCTTCTTAAGTATTAACTAAATAAGCAACATAGACACCTACGAAGAGCGTAGTCTGTGTTACGACACAGAGTAATAAAGATTAAATTTAATCGTATACATATAGAGGGATTCTGACATACATACACACACACACATATAAAGAGAGTGAATTCTTCTTTTGTTATTCCGCTTGCCATGAAGTCACCTTTAATACTTTTCTTTTTTCTGTAATATTCTCTAGTTCAATAACTTTTGTGGTGTATACAAGAAAGAATATTACATTCTACTTATATAATAAACTAGTTATTATCAGCGACATCTTCCTCTTATATATGGAAATCGATTCAAATAGAAATGTATATTGTTTTTAACTATATGATAATTAATTGTCAGCGATATCTATAGCTTGTTACGTGGCTTTATACATAATACAAAAGTTATGCCTTGATTCTGAGGTTACTCAAATGTGTCGGAAAAGATGAACATACATACACACATACATATACATACATAATCATACACAGACATGTATAGATTCAAATAAACTTTTGCATTATATTATAAGGATTCTTTGCAAAGCTGTGATCATCTCCTAAATCAATATGGTTGTATGTGTTGAATAATTTAACATCGAAAACGTTATTGGTTGTGTGCAAACAGACAAAAGCTTGAATAAACACAGTACAGACGCCTCTTACCTGCTGTTCTTGGAATAGGTGTACCGTTGTATCTCAGTATCTGTACGCTTCAACATAAATTCTATACTGATATTAAACTATCAGTTAAATAACCTTTACATTAATTGTTTTATATATTGTTCTTTATAAAAATGTTCACAATTCTAAACTTATTAAATGAACAGCAAAAAATGTCTGCATGGCAACACGGTATAGCGTATTTTTTTGTTTAAAAGAACAGTCTAGACGTTCTGGTTTTGTTTTCTTTATTTTGGGAGTTAAATATCCTGTTTTTTAATGCCCCTACAAAAGATCTGAGTTAAGACCAGTCTGACAATGTTTTTGTTACCTGGGTTGAGGTAACAAAGAAGAATTGACTCAGAAATAGCATGATTTATACTGGCATAAAAATGTATTGATTCAAAAATACATAGAGATTTCTTATAGGCTATGTTGGTTGCTATTTATCTTAGTATTATTTGTTTGAGATGATGCAAGCAAGCTTTCTTCTTAATAGATAGGTGAAGTTCATAACTGTATCGAATTAATCAATTTGTAATTTGAGATACTGATAGATTGAGTGAAGGATGACATGGCTAAGAAAGGGGTAACCGATTAGATGAAGACTGATAGGCGAGACTGGAAGTAAAGAACATGTTGTGCCGACCCTACATAAAGTAGAACCAGGGTGGGAAAAAAAAGCGATTACGATAAAAAAAAAATTTGGAATGCTGGAAAATAATATAAATCAAAATGAACTCATATTCAATGAAACGTTTGTAATGATGAGATAAAATTAACTCCTGAATAATTAATATTAACCTCTATATTGGTGGAGCGCTATCGATAATAAAATAAACTTTGATAAGGTACCATAATTAAATTTATTGGTATAATCTGATGAGAATTTACATTCGTTTCAATGATCTTCATATTAATGTAATAATCTAATGGAAATCTTTATAAATGGAATTGTTGTTTTAATTTATTTTATTTGTCATTTTATACACGATTGCGTAAGATTGCCCACAAGGTGTTTGGTTACAAAATGTGGTTAAGTTGCCGTGACTGCTATTTATGTATTATTACAGTTACGAACTAACCAGACAGATGAATATTTAATTTTTAAAGTTTATTTCGATGTAACAATGAGATATTGTTCCATAAATAGAATAAAATTTTGTTGTTATTAATTTAGTATCATAGTTACATTATAATATTGCTTTAATTACTAGTTTTAATGTTTTAGGAAGTATTATTGAATAATTTTGTTACTGTTCCGTCGTTTTATAGGTTGTACGTAAAATTACTTTGAATATCCCATGTTTATTAAGTCATGTATACAAAAAGATAGTATGTTTCAGTTAGCAACTTTTTCCAGGAAAGGCAATATTTAGTTTATTAACTCTTCTTCCTACGAATGGAAAAACGAGAAAAGACCGCAAAAGCGTATTGGAACTATGTTTTTTAATTTTAATGTCTTCATCTTGTTACATATATTGCTGTTCCTCTTTTATTGTCTAGAGTAGATATAAAATGTTACTCTTTATGAAAGAAAAAAGTAAGTGGATATACATAAGTACTTTTTTGTATTTATAATGTAAAATAAATTACTGATAATCTGCGGGAAATATTTCTAATATATATGTTTATAATTCAAAAATTTCAACCAGCCATAATGAACCAAACCTTTACAGCCTAAACTTTGTTATAACGTTTCCACTATTCATAATCTTGTGAATATTCAAGCAGAGAGGTCTTTTAGCTCACAAACGAGACCAAGATGGCTGCCGTCGATAAATCACGCTTCCCGCCTTTTTTTTTCGTCGCCTTTTACCAGCGTCTGATTTCACAGTGTCTATTTTCGTTAAGTACAAATTTGATGACAAATTGATTGTCATTTATCGCGGTTTTATGATTGATATCAACCGCCCAGTGATGGATATTAAACTGACATTTCCGTTTGGATGCGTATTTTACTTGTAACATTGTGCTTATTAATTTATGAAAATATTTTGTTTGACATGATACTGTGGAAAGTAAGGTGTCGTAATTCTTTACGAAATGTAGGTATGTAACTTCGAGAAATGGTCTTAATGATATCAAATTATTATAGTTTCTTTACTAAATCTTTGATATATATATATAAGTAAGATAAGCTCGCAACAAAATAAAGTTTAAAATGTAACAGGTAATGTGGTTTAAGAGAAACAATAAGAAATTTTATAACATAGTATGAAAAAGTATACATTGTGAAAAACTTGCTCCGTTTCTGTTTGTGTTTAGTTACATTTGTACTGTACAGCTTGTTTATTGTTCGGTTCAAAGTTTGTTGAAGCTTCCATTGTCCCCTTTACTAAATAATGTTTTGTTGTTCATAGGTAAATTAAATTCTCTAGATGTTTTACATTGGTATAACTTTATAATTAAATGCTATACAAATTGTTTTGGAATATATTATAGATGTATATATATTTTTCAAATTATCTTCGATATCAAAATGTAAGGCTTCAAACCTATTTCGATCTGAATGTAAAATATACAAGTTCTTTTATTATTCGTATCGAAAAGGTCTAAATAATTTTATATCGAATACAGTATTTTTCAATATTATACAAAAATATACATGCTGTAAATAGAAAGTATATCAATTTAATATTCTATTTAAATGTTCAAGCTATTTGTAATGAAATTATTTTCTAACATTCATATTTATTGACGTAAAAACTTTATTAATTTTTTATTCATCATTTGTTATATTTTATTGTAATACGGAGAGATTTGATAAAGTTAGAGTATTTTATTTCTGATCAACATGTATATTCGTATTATTATATAGAGTTTTATTATTATTTATGTATATGTAATACAAATATGAGTCGAATAAAATGCTCAAAAAGGAGTCGTATGCAGAGCTTTACAACATTTACAAAGAAATTCGAATAATATGTTTGGGTTTTATAATTTAAAAACATTTTTTAACACCTTTATTATAGCCATTATATAAAAATATTATTATTGAAATTGCTACCTTATATCTTATGTAAAAAACTAAATGAAAGTGCCAGCTAGACGTTTCTATTTGGTATTGCAACTCAAATATCATTGGAACTCTGATCATATTACAATTTGCTTAGTCCAGAACGTTCGGTGCAAAATTCAACGTGATAGTGTTCATTATGAGGCGATGTGAGTCTTGATTTAAAATTAAATTGGATTTTGATTTCATTCAATCTAAACTTTATAGAAGCAGTCGAACATATTATTATACATTAACACACACACATATATATACAGGGTGACTGGTGAATTACTATCAATATTTAAGTGTGTGTGTGTGTGTATACCTAATCTGTAGGGTGTTCACACGATGCGTAATTAATTACATAACTTTTGGTTAACTTTACTTAGATGTTTATTAATATTTATGTTATATTAATTTTTATTTTGTCATATATGATCGTCAAATATCACGTCCTCAAGTATCGATAGTAAGTCACCAGTCACCCTGTATATGCTTGTAAACATATTTAATTTAATGAATTAATCTTGATTTTACATATACGATCAGATATTAAAATAACGTTGTGTAAGCCACGGTCGTTTGGTGATGAATTGGGAATGTATAATGTGAATAATATATATTAAAAACAGTTTTTGTGATGAATCTGTAACTAAATTCCAAGGGTATCAATTAGATACCGTTTCAAACTATATCAGTTTCTATCTTGGACTTGTTTAAATTTACAAAACTTGTAGTGTTCAATGCTATCGAATGACACTTCTTTGCAAATTTAAGAAACTACTGCTGTAGTTTTTAATCCTGGGACTTTAAAAATATCACTTAATTTAATTTTTCTTGTTCTGTTTATAAATCCGCAGTTTCGACGACACCGTCTAATGATAGACTATAATTCAAAATGAATTAGTATACCAGCATTTGATTTGAATTTCGTTAAACGAATCCATTGTTTTTCTATCAAACACCAACAAAAGAAGCGGTAAATGATTTATTATTTCAATGGATCATCGTTATTCATAACTGACATTGAATTAAATATTCATTGTCAATAAATTAGCTTGATGTTGAAATAAATCATAAGATATGCAGTTTTTTTAATTATTTACCTACCTTTACTGGCTTAAAGTTGCTAATTTCTTAGAAACTACTATATGTAAAACGTATACGTCAAAATTTGTCCTATTTAAAAAAAAGTCTAAAGAAACATAAAAAAAAGGTCCAAAGTCCAAATGGGATTATCCAAGGAATTTGCATACAATTTAATTGTTTCGTAAGTTAAAATTTTAAGAAGATTGTTCCTGAAAATGGCAAAATAACTCAATTTTATACTAATTTGATTTGGGGGCCGGTTGTCAAAAACACGGTCCAGTTTCGTTCCGTTCGTTTATTATTTTATAATGAGAATTGACGGGAACACCTCTCATGGAATATTCTTAAATTTTATTTTTGGTAGATTTAATTTTTTTTCAATTTGATCATACAATTCAATAATATTGGATAGAGTATTTATAATTCTCTCTGAAAAGGCTGTTATGATGTATTCTTAAAGTATTCTTATGGTTTAAGTAAATACGGAGAGTAAAGTAGTATTATTTTTCTAATCAAACCCTTGTTGGCACCGTACCTGACGTGAAAGCATGTCAGTATAAACACTTTAGCTGCCATGGATGGAACTCGATCGATAGTGCATCTCCGGTGTCAGCGTTTCCAATTTGTTCCGTAAAATAAACCTTAAAACTAAAATGTTGAAATCTTTCAGGAGTGAATTTTAATCACATTTTATAAAAGCAACAACGTTAAAGTAATTAATAGTGAAAGGATTTATTATTAAATACTGTTTGTTTGACGTAGTTTTGGAATGAGACATTCAAAAGGAATTAATTTTCAGATTCAGTTATATTTCTATGGCATTTGAGATGACAGTACCAAAAATTCGTCTCTTAAATAAATAATTACAGCTGATTTTATATATTTCAAATGTTTGATGAAATTTAATCTTTGAAACATAATAAATAGTTTATGATGTAACTATACTAATTAAATGATTACATAAAATTCCTATATAAATTTGGATATTTCAAGAACTGAAAATATAAATATTCTATTTGTTTAGACTTTGTAATTCTAAATTTCTAAGAAAATAATATTTTGATTTTTCCGTTTCATAACACAATGAATCAGACACTATTTATTTCTAATACAATACATATTTCCTTAAATATTTTTACATTTCAATCACAACACTATTAAAATTAATCAACTATATGAGTAGTGATTAGTCGTATTAATTAAGCCTTATCTTACCTGATTACCATTTACTAGAAACGTGTGTATAGAGGATGTTAAGTAAATAAAATTATTGGAATTGTATGATGTATAAAATTAAGTGAAGAAAACAATAATTATATTACGAAACTGGTTAATGGGACAGTAAGTCAAGGCTATCTTGATGACTTGATCTCAGCGTTCATTCCTTACTTGTGGCGAAAGTTGAAGTTTATTATATGATTCTTTAATTTTAAGAAAGGTTTTATTAAATTTTATTGTCAGTAATACTTTATAGGAAAGTTGAATACATCACATTGATAATTTTCCTGTATACAGTATTATATAAAGATTGCTATTTTATATATTATATATATTCAATACTTACCCATACAACATTCCTGCTTATAAATGAGTCTGCGAAGGTACACGACTCGCTAGCCCAGTTAGTAACGCCCTACCTTTATCGTCTTTACGTTTAATTGGTTCTGAGTTCAACTTTTTCTGGGAACAAACTGAATAACTTCCTTAAAAAAAATGCTCATTAACATTTTATTCAACAAATATATGGAATAAACGTTTATTTAATTATTATTATTTTTTTGTTTCAGGTACTATATAAGTTTCAATCATCGTGTTCTTTGTTTTATAAGGAAAGGTGAAATGTCTTTTATAATATGGATCAGAAACTATAAAGATTCCAGGTGCTCTTAAACACCTGCTTAGGATTCTTCCGTCTATTTCTGTCCTGTACAACGACCTCGCATATATGTTTTGCAAACTCTTTTGCGGAGACCAAATCAATATTAAATTGAACTTTTTAATTAAAATACTTTGACTACAGACAGTCATTTTTTTATGTGGTTGTTCAGCAAGAATTTAAACCTATAGAGGTTTCGTATGTGCAATTTAACAGTGAAGCCTTTTTTAACATACATTTTACTGTGAGAACAGAAAACATTTTCAACTTATCTGCCCAATAACTAGACAATATAATTTGTCAAAACCTTAACTCTCGGACGCCGACAAGCTGACAATATCACTTGATTAATTACAACACGTCTGTAAAGTCTTTGTTTTTGTTCTTACTTAAATGATCAGCCTCAGATCTTTTAGATTCAGGTCGTGTCGATATATGATGAATGAATTCTTTACTTGCGATATTTTTTTGTTTAAAATTTTTTTTACTAAGAGATATGGCATACTTATCTTAATGATGTTTCCTTCCATGTTATAATTGGACAGGTTTTGTGGATATTTAATATATTTTGTATTAAAATTATGAATATTTATTTAATTAGATTTCTGTTGAGTAATAATATATGAAAATATTTTCATTAATGTTATTCGTATAGACTTTTATAGAAGTGAGTTTTTATGAATATTATGTGAGTAACATTATGATGCTAGAGAATTCTTGATCAACTCACCTCAGTTAGCTTCATTTTTAATGAAAATGCAAAAGCTAGAGTGTAAAGTTTGTCAGCTTTTTAGATATTCTTCAAGTGCATTTGCTTGGAGTAATAAAAATCAGCGACGTAAATGCATTTTCATTTTATTAAAACTGCTATTTAAATAAATATTCAAATGAGTCATCAATCTCGGATAAAATATTCTATGCTATACATTATATTTTTATTGATACCTGTAAAACTTCTTAAGGCATATCGATTGAAAACTAACTCCTTGCAGCACTTTGCAGTGATTGATCGCATGTTCCCGTCGCCACCAAATAACACTGAAACATTTAAATGACGTTAATCCTAAAAGCTGAAAGTTTCAATATCGCTTACAGAATTACTAGGATTAGGTCCGCTTACCGTCAAGCGCGCAATAGCTTAAGCCTCGCTCACACTTCACTTGCGGTTCAAACGGCTTTATAATAATCGGTTTAAGTTTCCAGTTATATTAGCATTTGTTTATTTAAATTAACTATAACGGAACTCACTAAGCAAACCCGACACTAGCTTAATCGAGTAACAGAATCAATGTAGACCAAGACCCTTCATAATTGCAATAAATGGTTTATTCACTTTATAATCACTTATTATACATGTTTTTGTAATTCATATCGTTAATTACTACGGACTCAATACAAAGCGTGTTATGAATCTTCAATGGGATTTAATTAGAAAATTGTCCAGGCAATTATTCGCTCGATTGGTCATGAAAATGAATCACGGGGCGTTGGGAAACGATGCTATAACTGGCTTATAATTTTTTGGGACTAAAATTCTATAGAAAAATATAAAATATAAGTAAAGTATTCAGCTGTTTGAATAAATATGAATTTTGTGTTCATCAATCAATTATACAGTGATTGGGTAACATTGTACAATTGTTGATGACAACACAAATACATTAACGTGTCAGACGTTGAAACTATAAATTATTATTAATGAGGATGATTGAACTAAATTATTTACTGAGAAAACCGAAACATAAACCTGTGAAGCTTTGTTTATATTATATAATATAAAATAATGGTTGTATTCTAGGAAACGTCTAAAATAGAAGTATACAAGAGCAAGTATTGTTTAAAAAACTCATGAGAATTGTGAAAATGATAATGAAAAAGACCTTTATTTTCTCAGGAAAAATAAAATGGTTTCAATTCAATGAAACCCCATCATAATATCGAACTGTACGTAATTTATTTACATATAGAGTAAAGGTGGAACGAAATTCCCACATCGCAATTTTTTTAGGCGCATTCGGTAATGATGCCAGATGCTACTTTTATAAGATCTGATACGCCTTCGACTTTTCAAACTCAGATAACTTGGCAAGTTACCAATGGAAGGCTTTGATAAGGCAAATAAATGTAAAGGATTTCAACTCGGGGTACAATATCTGATTTCAGAAACGCTTTAACATATCGTGACCTAAAAACGTACCTTGAGGGACACCTTGCCACTGTGATTTATGTTCTTGGAACCTTTGTATGATTTCAATGTAATTTAGTTGCTGTTCTCTCGGGCTTATATAGAATATATGACAATATGGAGACGTACAGTTTACTCGCAATAGCAATCTTATTGTTCTATTCAAATCTTATGACGTGTAAGATGAATACATCAGAGGCCTGAGTCATGTTTGTTATTGTAGCGATCTAACAAATTTGCTTCACTTCTTAGACTTGATAATGAATCAACAGACTAAAGTTACTAATATTTTAATAAAATATTTCGTAACAATGATTTATTACCTGAAGTACTATTTCTATTTTGTTGCTCAACCTTTTTAATGTTAAGAGTTTATGTTTAATTGGGCATAAATTTACAGTTTACGACTCCCAAGATTTGTATCTTGAGAAGAGAAAACCTTTTCAACTGAACATGCTTTACGATTGGATACAGTTTACGGTAAAGTTTTGGCGCTTCTGTAATTGAATTTGTACAAAACATTTTTGCATGCCCTCGTTAATTTAACTGTTCCATTGATTAATTAATTTGTATTTGTTGACAAAATATTTACTTGTTTTCGTGTAATTTACGCTGACATTAAACAAAATTAACAGTCTAAAATTACTATTTCATCGTTGTTTATTGCAAAAATATTGTATAAGTATGCTAGAAGTGAAATATTAATTTATGGAATTAGATGAGCATCATAAAAACTTTCTTTAGAATATTATAGTATCTCAAATATTTTTATATATCTTATGAACTCAGCTTCCTGGAATTAATTAAACGTCTTGTTAGTTATGATACGTTTTTTAAAGCGTTTTCTACTCCATGGAATTTCATATTCCATTATACTCTACCATCATATATCATGAAATATTCGTTATCCTACGTCTGCGTGCTCAGAAAGAGAGTCAAGTCTTTGTCCTGTTGATGAAAATAAAAGGCTTCTGGAATTTATTGTCTCTCCTTGTACAATTAAACAATTTTAGTGTATACCGGAGCATTTAGAGAGCTTCCAACAGCTAAGGGAAAATTATTTGGACCTTTTGTTATTTCATTTAGTGTAATGAGTTTTTTTTTTCTACTTTCCTCTAATCTGTATTTTGTCTCAGCAATCTTTTAATTGGATTCTTTTTTAAGTTAAAACTGACATACTATTTTTTGTAACAAACTCATGTAATATAAATCCATGATAGATTGTGTCTCTGTAATTTAATACGTCTGTTTTAATTAAGTGGACTGACCATGAGAATCAGTAGGTAGCATTTGCATAAATATATTCTAGAATACAAAAAAATCTATAAGTTAAATAGGTATGTATGTATATAACTAGAAAACTGATGATAAGTATAGTAGGATAAAACTTTTCAGGATTTCTAGGCTAATTAATACCATCTCAAAAACATCTTCTACGGGACCTTATTACGATATTTAAGAGATTCCATTTGAAATAAATTTAAAGTATTATAAAACTATTTAAATAAACGATTTATATGTAGCTTTTAGTTTGTCATTCGTAAGACGACAAAACCTTTGTTATGTGGATATATATCTGTGAATTTATAACGAGGTATATTTCTTCTATCAGAAACGAGTATTCATCCGTGAGTAATTTGATATCGATCGTGATAATAACATGTAAATTGCCGGTTCAAACTGTCCATTAGTTGAAGCCAAGTTACATCGCACGAACGTGAGCAAAGGCGAAACGTAGACGGACAAAACTAATATTTGTTGAAGCCAAACATCCCTCGCAAATCGAAGTATCAAGAGACTTGGGACCGAGTTTGTCGAGTTCCGCTCCTATAATTACTATGAAACTTGATATAAAATAAACAATTTAGATTTACTCCTACATTTACGAGTATAAACAACGCTAACTATATATGAAAGAGATTTCAATAAAAAATACTTTTAATACACATAACATTTTCATATAAATTTATGTATTATATATAATATAAAGCTGAGTTTGTTAGAATGACTTAATAAGTAAGTGAATTGAATATCGATACAAAATGTATTATGGTCCCGAATATATCATACATCCCAATTGATTCAAGGCACGTATTACAGTCAGGATGCGGCCGGGCTTGTGATGCGACCACATACCCAACGTCCATGTACATCAAACATATTAGATATTTTATATTCATCATTGGAAATGTTACATTATTTTATATATAATGTTTTTGAACTAAGACCACACTCATTGAAATAATATGGTTGAAAATTTAAAGAGAATATGGTAGGCGTAGTAAATAGATTGTTTTAATTAAGTCAAGACAAACTAGAAATGGTCATAAATTTTTGTATAGAATTTATCCATAGATGAAGCTGAAGGATTTTTGTTGTTTTTATTTCTTAATAGCATGATTTGTTCTCTTAAAATGTAAGGAAAATTAGATGCTTATATTTTTAAGCTGAATATGATTATTCTTATAATACAATCGTACATCTTGATGAGTATTGATAAGACTGACAATCAATAACGATGAAAATAAGAGGCCATATGAGAGTTTATATAAGAGCTGCATTGAATATCAAATTGGTTTTGTCTGATATGCTATCGTGGTGGTATTTTGGCTAGCTCTTATCACGTATGCATCGCCGTGATAAGGTGAATGACCGATAACATCATGTTGCCGTATATTTTAATTAGATATAAAATGTTTGAAACAGAGGTTTTCTAGTAAAGGAATGGCGAATTTAATAGTATCATTTCTTAGGAAGGTGTGTGATTGAGTATAGATTGCGTTGAACGTTTATTGAAAAACACAATGAAATATTACTTGGATATGTTTTATTATAAAGGATGTTCATTGTTAAAACGTTTATCCAACAGTATTTTATCCTGAAGGGACCTTGGAAACTAATTGACACTGCCATAAACGATTCGCTCTGTCAATTTGTCCCAGAGTGTCGAATGTATACAAAATAGTTATTAAAATAACAAATGAATTTAAATAAGCAGCCATTGAAATTAAAGTAAGCGTTGCATAATAATTTTTGTTGCTAATTGCAACTCACGAGCCCTTTCTCGCGACGGTGAAAAGCCGTACTCGGAGCTTTTTAAAAGTCCTTTACATAATACCTTTTGTTTACGTTTTGAACAGTTCCTCAGTACTTCTATTGTGTTTCATGATTACGCATTTTTTTTTCCATCTCAGAACGGAAAAACTCATCAGAAATTAAAAGAAAAATATATAAATGTTTTTTTCAGCATGTTGCTATTAAAATTTATCAATTAATAATTGCATTTATAAATGTATAAACATATTGAGAATTCGATTTCAAGCATCATTAAAATAATTGCTTGTAATGAACAAATCAAATTATATTTCAAAATAGATCACTTACAAATAATTTAATCTAATTAGAAGTAATATTCAATAACTCTTTGAATTAATAAATTGGTTTGTCTATTATGTTCAAAGCGAAGCCGCTTCAGAGAGCTCTTTACTTCGAAGGCCACACTTGACCCCCATCTGATTTAAGTGCTGGCTCTATAAACAAGATCTATCTACTACATAGACTTGGTTAAATTCATCTAATTTAATGAATCTGCCATGTTCCTGATTGTGAGGAAAAAATATTTAAAAAATACTCTTTCCTTGATATAGCAATGGAGCAAGAACTATGTACATTGTCCTGTTTCGTCACTAATTTAAATATAATTGATGTTTTTAAAAATATTTAGTTGTTCTAATAATGACGATTGTATCTTCATTTACATAAAACAGTATTTCTGGAAATATATAATGACATTAATATACTTCTGACTAAACATATATTCGGTGTATTTTCTGAAGTATTCCGAAAGTTTTGTTAATAATCTTAAGTACTGAGTGCATTGTATCCAACGGTATTAAAGGTTAGAGAGCAAATTACTATTGAACCACGAAGTCGTTTAACCGGTTACAAGAATAGTTCATATTTAGATGGTTTATTTTACATATATACCATATTTTTTGTATCAAATTCATTTCTTATTTTGTTATACATATTCGAATGATGTTTTATCGATGTTATTTGTGGATTTATGTGGAATAAAGCGATATGTATCGATTATACGCCCCGTCGGCTTTAACTTGTATTAACAGGAATTTTCCGCTGGACTGACATCAAATCTGTCGAAGCTTCGAGATGTATTCCGCTTTAAAGCGTTATTATAATAACTATTATATACATTGATCGAATTATATTATTGTATCATGTTTATGTAATATAATAACCAGTGATGGATGATTATATTGACAATAAGCCTTTGTACGGATAATTAATATCATAATATAGATACTGAGAAATAATATAAAATATCTTTTGTATTGAGAACAGTAAGTTGAAGTTTGTAACGAAAATTTAATGCTTTTTGAAATAATAGAAATGATGTAATTTTAAATAATTGTTAATTTTAACCAAAAAGAAACAAGTTGCTATACACTAATCTAGATTGTATATATATGTATATACACACACACACAAAAGAAAGTTGTGTTAGTTACACTATTTATAACTCAAGAACTGCTGTACAGATATGGTTGAAAATTAAGGAGCATGATAACTTAAAACCAGGATACGGACATAGGATATTTAAGTCTGTTCGATCGAGAAAAATACTTACTAAAATCCAATATCTGGTTATTTATGCACTCTAGAGCGGAACAGCGGTCAGCTATACATTTATATACAGCTTCGCCCGCGTGGAGTTCGGTTATATCGCGTTTCCAAGAAAACCTTTCAAAAGTCTGGGTTAAAAACTATCCTATGTTCTTTCACAAGGTCAACTCCATCTCTGTACCAGATTTCATTAAAATCAGTTCAGTGGTTTAGGAGTGAAAGCGTAACAGACAGACAGAGTTACTTTCGCATTTATTATATTAGTAGAGATTCCGAAATTAACTTGGACGAAGTCGCGGGCAAAGACTAGTATAATGATAATTTGAACTGATGAATATTTGTCTTCAATGATGTCATTACATCTAACGTTACAGTAATATGTGCGTGATGGGAAACATGAATATTAATGAGACAGATGTTTAGCAATCAACGCAAATAACATTATTACCTATTATAATATGTCTTGATATAGATACTTATATTTCTTTGAGTTTTTGATTAAAATCTTTCAAGATCTAAACAGATTTTGAAATTGGTTACGTATTTACAATCTAGTAATCGAAATACTAACGGAATGTGTACAATGAGATCTAAGACTTGCAAGTTTTATTCATTTAAATGAAACTAATATTTTTCGGATATACAAAGCGTGATTTATTTTTGTAAACAACTACATACATATATACTCCTGATGTTTCGGCTACTTTTCAGCAACCGTGATCATTAAGACGAGATGTGAATATCTTTCATTTGGTCATGTTTTTTAATGGTATGTGTATAAGTTTGGCTTGTGTTAAGTAAGTTCTAATTAGAATAAAAGTAGCGATAAAATTATAGCTGCTTGATTGTTTGTGAATATTTCAATACAAATAAAAAATGTATATCAGTAATACAAACAATTTTCTCTTCAAAAGATCACGGATGTAACAATCTCTCAATTTCTGTAATACTTCCTCTTTGTCCAAACACTCGATAAATCTCAAGATATACATATTTTAACGTTGAATATTTTATCTCATAAGTTTTCATGAAATCACTGAATATTTTCTTAAACGTTATAAATATTGGTTCGCTGAATTATATATATTTTTCGTTCTTTATATAAATTTTGTTATTTATTAGATAGAATTCGATATATATATATATATATATATATATATATATATATATATATATATATATATCAGTGATGGTCTGTTTTCTATTCAACTCTATCGAACATACATACATAACATGACACGAATTATATTAGAATTTTATAAAGAAGAAACAACATTATTTTGTTATTGATCAAAAAACTGCATCGAGCCATTTTTTAGCTCTATTTATAAAATAGAAGTTATTTTGTGAATTTCGTCCGGTTCTGTGTTTGCAGAGGCCGCTGTCAATATCGTATGTTTTAATTTCCCTGGCGGCCCATAGCTGCTTATGGCCAATCACAGCCAAAATATTTTGTTCGTATTAGTCTACGTTCAAACTGCCTTATTTTCCGTATAACGCATCGATCTCGGGAGTATAAAAGTTTTTCTATGTTATATTTTACGCTTTTCGATAAATTCATATTCGTCTTTCCCTTTTGATAACTGGAAAATGGAAATCTCTCATTTTATTAAGTGACAAGTTGTATAAAATAGGGTAAATATTCAAACAATGGGCATAGTTTTTTTTATATATAACAATACAGTTCACATATTCACATTATAAAACCGAGAAAGAGGAAAATGAAAAATGTATTGTGATAAAAAAGACGTCCCAGGAGACGGAAAATAACTAAAATAGAGTATTTTTCATAAACATTCTTTTGTTTTGACTTAAGAAAATTATGATGATTATATTTAAAAATATCTCGGAATGAAAAACTAGGTCATGTATGTTGAAATGAAACATAGAAAGAATAATTTAAATAATACTTTAAAAAACATTCACATTTATATACATTATGTATGTACTCAATGCTTAAAAGCAAAATGTTCGTCTTGAGAGGAAAACTCCTTACATTGGTTTAGCAAACTTTCTGTTATTTTTTTCTCCTTCAGCATTTTGTTGGAACAAATATCGACATTTGATTGATGCCTTATGAATATTCGATTACCTGCAACTTTTCTTTTGTAAGTCTTCATTTTCGTATTACCTCCACGTTACTCAAACAATTTCCCTAATCTCCTTTTGGATATTAAATATTGAAATGATATGATTACAATCCTAATTTTGTTTTTAGATTTGGATCAAAATAACTTGGTCGTGTAAATTGTTTTGTATGGGATGGTTTAGAAATGTACAGAGTCGGACCGGTGTCACGTTGACCTAATTAAGTTTAAATATATTATGGGCCAGCATTAAATAAATTACGTATTTTAAACAAAAACATCCGAGATTTGAAACATAAAACATTACCAAGTCGACCGTTATAGGGGTCAAGCTAAAAAGCTGACATCTGTCAACCCTTCTCTCCAAACGATTATTTGGCATACCTTGGGCTATAATCTATTTGGATGCTATAGATAGCTTTGATGTTCTCTGGGCACTTTAGTTGTTTACTTGTTTGTCCCTAACGGTTAAGACTATTGACAAAGTTATTTTAGTATAGATGTTTTGAAATGAAGGTAAGGTGACTGAAAAAAAGATGATTTTTACTTATGCTTTTTGTTGTGGCTTATATCTGTGTTATTATTATTATTAAATTCCTATTTTTTCCTCTTTGATACGATCCGTATCTTTTACTCTCAGATTTTAATGGTTAAGTCTTAGGATCAGAAATTCTCAAAAAAATTGATTTCTTCTCATATTTATTTATTGCTTATGTACATGTTATGTTGCTTATATGAATGTTTTCCAAACATACATTTACAGAACAAAAGTCTTGCTATTCAATGTGAGTGTCCTTGATGGTCGTATAAAATGTAAGGGTGATATTCGTGGAAGGGAACTGTTGTCAGCTCGGTTCAAGGTCTCATTACTTAAGGTCGCATTCGCCGGCCCCATTAGTATGAAGCCCTTGACAACTACTCAGTTTTAATGTTACTTATGGGTGCATTTTTTTTATCTTGAACTGAATAAATGTTGCTATTTCTCACTATATGTTATATGGAAATGTTTTAATGATGTTAAATCTATCGGCTTAGTAAAATACGCTCTGCTTGATTTTCTGTTTGTTATCAAAAGGTTTTAGTTTTGTATGGCTTAAAAAATATCGTACTATTCAGTTGTTAAGGGTGTTAATATTTGAAAAAGATTTCGTATTGGAGGCCGGATTGAAATATTGTTTTTAAATGAAAAAATATATAGAAGAATATTTTGTTACTATTCCAATTTTCCTTTTTTTTTTAGTATTGACAGACAAAAAAACAAATTCATTATTTTATATTCATCTTTTTGTGTTATTATTGAATAAACTTTTATGCGGACTGTACCTTCAAAATTGTATCCAAACTGAAAGTCCGACCGCTAGCATTGCAAGTTTCCTCGTAATACATCACGTCCAACGTATAAACGTCCAAGTTCTCGTGTTTTATGAACAAACTTTTCTTCAAACCATTCACTTAATGTCAAATGAAAGTTTATAGACGTCTTGCGTAGTAAACTAGACGTACGACCTGAAATACGTAACTATCGCTCTGTTAAATATGTCTTGGAAACTACATAGATTTATGTTTGAAGCTTTCAAGTGAAACTACATATGTTTATGTATTAACAATAATTCGTATGCAAGGACCTAAATGTTTGATTTGATTGCAGTTGCAAATCAAATTTTCTTTCCATTTACACAACTATGTTAGCATTTTATGTAGCAAACAAAGCTGTTATTTCGCTTTAACTAATTATTTAGTAAATTCCAACAGCTTAGTTTATTTCATCAATATAATTTTAAAGTTTTAGCAACACATAAGAAGCTTACGAGTAAATATCATATTAAAATGTATACAGATAACAATTCGTTTTTTAAATGAAACTAATATGATGATAATGATTATACTAAGTTTATTTTATTATTTTAAAAACTACATACTACCGACGTTTCGGATACTTTTCAGAAACCGTCATCAAGGGTAGACTATTATAATAGCGAGTATTAACTCGCTAAAGTATTAGATCTTGATAACGTTTTCTGTTTGTTGTAGTAACTATAATAATAATTCCGTAATACATCCGCGTGCCACGAATTAAAAATGATTTTTTATCAGCCATAAAAACCACCTGGTGTCTGGAAACCCTTTTAATTACAATGGCGATGGGTTAAACGCTAGACGCATCCCGTTGATAGATGACTGTAACCATTTATCTCGGATATCCACTGAGCTATCATCTGTCTTCGTTCGTGTTTGTCGAGTTTAACACAACATCCTTTGAACCTTTCAGAAGCTTTTAAACTTGGTTGTTATATCGCCTATATTCTATAGCTATGATATTTTAGTGTATTTATTAAAGTATTTCTTTTTTGATCGTCGTAATAAACTTCGATTAATCAACTGGTCTGTAACATTTATGTGATAATCGACAAGAAATGTTTGTTTTTTTGATTCATTGTTAAAGTAGCAGTAATTTTTATAATAAAGTTATAAAGTAAACATTTTAATTAATTCTATTTTATTTCACAGGTAAGTCAGATACAAGCAATGCAGAGTCAGTAAGAAGAGCAGGTTTTTATCTGAGTATGCAGAGGTATTATATAAACCGTACAAGTTATAATAAGGAATAATTGTATCTAAAAAGTTTTTTTTATTTTATAATATATTTTGACTTAAAATACAGCTTCTTGCGGTATGAAAAGCCAAAAGTCACTAATTCACCTATGTAAATGAATAGTACTCTGTAGGATAAAAATGATTATTGGGTGATTTTATTCAAATATTAATTATATGATTAATTCTATCGTACTAAATGAACGGTAAACCTCATATATTAGTCGTTATTATAACCGCCTTGAACGTAATTCTAATACAATATTATGCTCGTAAAATATTTTACAGGCGTAACTACCTTCACCCATATTAAAAGCACGTAGTGGTTTTTGTTACATCATGCACAGAGTCTGAGTCATGGGGTTCAAAATATAATGGCATTTTTTATTATATATGAAACAATCGTTGCTGGGTCAAGATTAAAAGGCGTTCTTCTTCTACCTGGCAATTTTCCCAGCTATAGCCAGGGTCTGCCTTTACATGTTAAAAGGCGTCATTCACGTCATTTTGATGTTGCCAATATTGTGTTTCTACCTCGCGTATTATAATATGAAATGTAAAAACGGGCATTGGTTTCGGTTGGCTATCTTAAATTATAAAATGATTACACAAATTTATCACGCAAGGACGCCATTACAAATGATTTATATTAATCATATTTTTTTGTTTACGTTTTTCTTCAAACATCGCATATTTCGTGAGCCATTTAATATTGGTGAGATATTTTAAAATAAATTATCGTTTAATTTTATGTATAATATAATCCCAATATTCTAAAATGTCCGCAGTATTCAATGCATAATAATTACATCGTAAACTGACGTCAGAACAAGGCGAGCCGATTTCGACATCCCTTACACTGCTGCCATTATTACTATTTATATACAAACAAATATTAGGCAATGTTATTTTCTTATATATAAGAATATCGTCTCAGGGTGTTAGATAGAAAACTTCTCCAAAACGGCTCGACCGATTTTGATGAAATTTTGTTAGCATATTGAGTAGGTCTGAGAATCGGTCAACATCTATTTTTCATACCCCTAAGTCTTAAAGGTTGTTCACCATTAATTATTATTTTTTATTTTCGGACGAATTTTTTAATTTTTTTTCTTTTATCATGAAGCATTAAAATACATATAACCCAAAATTTTTACTTTTTATCACTGACCCCTATTTTTTATATGTCAAATAACATTTGCCGGGTCAGCTAGTATACATAATTGATATAACATGCAACATTGTTAGCATACAAAAATTAAGTTAGTTCAACAACGTCTTCATACAACAATGACGGTGGAACTATGAAATAATGCAAGTTAAATTTGGCTGGTTTTAGAGAAAATTTTAACGCTTTGGTAAATATAATATGCTGAACTTTTACCCTACATAAATGAGTGGTACGTGCCAAGTTGCACTTGCCGCTGATTATGTTAACATGCTGGTAAATGAACTTACGGTGTACGGAGCAGCGACCTCTGTTGTATGCTATAATAATGTATAGTTTAATATTTAACTCGATTATAACTTGTAACATAACAATTGTATCATCACCTAAAAAAAATATTAGCAAAATTCTTCAACTGAAAATTCATCTGCTTCGTTAATAGTTTTCATTCAGGCGTATTCGTTTCATAAAAAAAAATTGTTTTGAATGGCATTTTTAAAAAATTCTCGGACGATTTTTATTATAAATATTTTAAAACATTTTCGCTTCGTCTCTCCTAAATTTTTTTTTTCATCGTTAACGCGGACGGCTTTCAGATTTTGTTTTTATTGGTCTTTTTTGTTACTTTCGTAAGAATAGAGATTTTTTTCATTGTCATAACCCGTTTGTGGAATTTTTTAATGAGAGCTAGTGAAAATAAACGTTCTAAACTCCCTTTATTTTTAATTTGTCCGTAATTCAGAGGAATTGTAGTGTAATTTTTACAATGTACTTTAACATTCTGTCGGTTTTAGGATTATCTAAATATGTTATGATTCTTGTACAGTTTATTTCTCATTGTCCTTATAATACTTTACAAGATAATATTAAAATTTCTGATTTAATCAGTGCTTCAAGAATACTGCATAAATTTGAAGTCTACCAGAGAGAAAGTAGAAAATATTGCGCTTCTACCTATATTACTTAATCATTCAAGCCACGACAACAAAGACTTAACTTGGTCGTCACTGCCTACCGTTTATATCCTCTTTTCACAAACATAACAAGATATTTTATTTCTGTAATATATTTGTCTAATTTTAATTTTGTGGACATACTAAAGCTTCCAATTTCTTTCCATGAATATTGACTTATTCCTCTAAATCATATTGTATGTCTTGGAGAACTAAGCAGAAGTAAGATGTATGATTTTTCCCACAATGTGCATGACCACTTCCTTCTTCGAATTTCAATGTAATTCTCTCCTCATTCCACTGCCAATAAAATTTTTTTTTCTGCACAAGCTCATTAAACATTCAACAACCCAAATGCTGACCGTCGCATGAAAATGTATGTTAAAGAATCCTTTTTTTAAGTATACATATGTATGTATAATATCTTTCTGTTCCTTTTCTTTGCAATACCAGACTATTACAACTGTTTATACCATCTTATTAAAAAATATTTTATTCAATATTCACTTTCATATGCTATTTGTTCATTATTATCTTATAATGGTTTTTTGTATATTTTATTTTAATAATATCAACATATTCTAGCTTACATAATATCTTATCTTCAGGTAAAGAATAGAACAATAACGTTAATTTATAATCCAATTGGAATAAAAAAAACATAAAAGTTTTGGTTCTTTATTATTGTTTTAAAGAGGTTCATCAGTTAAATACACATAGCATTGCAAATTAAAATTGATAATATTCGTTTTTTACAGCGGAAAATAAAATTTCGAGCATATTGAGGTAGAATAGATTGATTTAATTTTTTAATGTATTGATTAAATTCTATATTTATAGGAAGGAGGTCATTTGCTGTCCGCTTCCGTATCCGTTGCCATAGCGACTGCCACCGTTGCCGTATCGGTTGAAACGGTTTCCAGATTGCAGTCCTGTGTCATACATTTGACCTCCACCGATATTGTGGTTGTCAGTGTTCTCCGCTTGAGTTATCTGCACAAAAAAGATTTCGACTTAGATTCTATGGTCCAAGGAAATATTTTAAAGTTATTATTTTTACTAACCGATGTGAGGCTGTTGTGATGCTGTCCAATGTCGTGGTAGTTCCCCATTCCACCCTGGTGCATCCCCTGGTTCGCCAAGCCACTGGCACCAGAATTGTAATCGCTGGCGCCATAACCGTTACCGCGGGAGTATCCCGAACCGCTTGTTCCTAAACCTAATCCTCCATAACCCAGCCCGCTGCCTACGCCTAAACCGCCATCTAGACCAAGCATTTCGTCTCCATAACCCAAACCTGTCCCTAAACCTCCCAGACCCAACCGACCCAACATCCGTTGAGCATTAGCTTCATGAGCTACTAAGCATGCTAGAACGGAAAGCACCTGAAAAATATTATTAATTTTTACAAAAAAGAATAATAACACATTTCCTTAAATACAATATGAGGACTAAGAAGCCTTTAGATAGATTCTAAGATTGAGCAAAAGTATTATTTTTTATATGTACATAATTTTCAAAGGACGTAAAATGTGTAGAGCGTATGGTATTTTTTTTGTACTCACAAACCACTTCATGTTGTTGGACGGATTCTTTGTTATTCGTGGTTATTCCTCTTGAAGCACTGCTTATTGAATGATTTTATTATTGAAATCCTTACCTTATATACCATATAAACTATATGCTATTATAAATGTATTAATAAATGATCTTAATCGTTTTATGGAGAGAGGTGATTAGTAATGTTGCGTTATAAAAATGTACGTGGAATTTACTAATTTGTCTTCTCATTAGTAAATGTATTAAGATTTTAACTCTATTTATAGGTTAATAGACCTTAATTTCCAATGTCCCTAAATGTTATCTATGACGTTACAGCCTACTATTACTTTAATTGTTTTTTAAATAGCGTATTTTTTGAACTCCTTGTTTGATTCAATATCATCATATTTTAACATTGACGTAGAATGATACCTTTCTGATTCGTGGTATTAAAAAAAACTGGGATTTTTAATATTTACTTACAAAGCTAGGAATTTCATCACTGTACCCGTAGATAAAGTATTTTTTTGCTAATTCTCAATTAGGTGTATTTGTGTATATGGTTAACAGTAAAATTTTAGATCGGCAAAAGTAATTTGTTGACACCATGTTTTAAAAATAAGTTCAATATAAAATGTACGATTTTGTGATTTCTCCACACAGTACATACTAAGAATAATAAAAAGAAAAATTGTTAGAAACCAAAATTATACTAATGAATACTTTACGTTATAGCAAGATGCCGATTTTATTTCGATTTAAATTTGATATAATAGTAATTTTCTTTTTGTTATTTACTAGTATCTTCTTCTTCCTGGTAATTTCCCAGCTTAAGCCAGGGTCTGCCTGTTATTTTATTTACTAGTATATCTAAATTAAAATATGATAAAACCAAACTTAGAAAATCGTTACATTTGTCAGTTATCCTTTAGACAAAACGATTAAAAGTCTTATGGCTATTTTTTATTCCACATCGTCTGGTCGTTAATGGCATGGCAAGCGGTCACCCTAACCCTTTGTCCCTGTGATGCTGTCAAAGACAATAGAACTTACAGCTACAGTCCAGTCGAAAATAAAAAAGGTTTTGGATCCCTGCACCCTTTGAACACCTAAAAACCTATATTCTTTAAGTACTGTTGTCTCAGAAAAACCTCAAACTTAGTTTATTTCATAATGCAGGCGGTCACGGGAAGAAGCTCCTCTAAAATAATTCCTCGAAAGACTTGCCATAATACAAGCGAAAGAACACGTGTAGGGGAAGTGAAATCTCTTTAAATTTTATGGTTCTACACAACATGAAACCACAGGGTCGATGAAAATTCTCATCCGTCGTTTTTGAAAGTAGTAAAACATCCAAGTATTATGCGGGTGCATCAGCCTAGTGATAAAAGCACTACTCCAGGTAGGATTAGAATTGCCTTTCATACTGCATAAATGCTTACCCTGGGTTAAAGTTCTTCTAGTTAAATTAAGCGAACCTCATTCTGGAAGAATGCGTGGCTGCGTAAATTTATTCTGGTATTGAACTCGTGAAATGCAATGCTCTGAAACTGTTTGAACACAGAAAAAGAATAGATTTGTGACTTCCAGCCAAAAAACTTTCATCTTTAGCCAGACCATTGTCAAACACCTTTTTAGCATATTGAGTTAATTTCTTTAAAATTAAGTAATGACCAATATATAAGACCGAAACAAGCCCCACTTTATGATCAGCAGTCGAAGCTATTTTGTATCCTTTTTTCTTATTATATTAAGGCTATTATTATAATTATGAATTCTGATTATATTTCATCAATTAACTGTCAACATAAGAAACCGATGACAACCATGTATTACACAACGTAGTAACCACAATGTAGATATAAGCCCTGTTTTCAAATAGTATTGATAATCTTCTAGTTCAAAGTCCATAATATTGCCGGAAAAGATTTATATAGACGAACATATATTAATACAGTTAATAAAAAGTGTTATTGTCAAATAAATTTTTGAAACCTTACGTCTACCAATCTAACTATCAATAATTACTTAAAAAATAAATGGAAAACAAATAAATATCATTAAATTTATATAAACACCCCTATCCGATATATGATATTTCACATCGATGTAATATTTAATTACCGAAAGCCTATATCTCTTAAGATGAAATATTTACAGAAGTAAAATTAGTAGTAGCTACATAGGTTGACCGCGTAAGTGAGACCTAGCCTTTGTGGTACCAAATCGAAAGGGTATGTCATCTAGGACATTGAAGGACAATAACATATAACGTAAAGAAAAAGTTAAGAAAAGATATTGGATCTGAATTCAGTTTAATATTAGCACAATATACCTTTGAACAAAAGCCTAGCAGACGTGAGTGGACAATCGAAAAAGTCGGGGTTTAGAATTGTAAAACACGGGAAGGTATTAATAGAAAATGTAAAAATATTGTCTCCTGTATAAAACTAAATTCGCATAAAAAGATTGGAAGTTAGTGATTTCACTAAGGGTATGATAGAGAAAAGTTAATCATTTAGAAATTATATATAAAAACTACCAACTCTAAAACTACACTAGGTATACTTGTAGCAGAAAATATTATAGACTTTTTTAAAGTATATTTAGACTTATTTTGTACTAGCTTTCCGCCCGCGAGTTCGGTTATATCGCGTTTCCAAGAGAACTTTTCAAAAGTCTGGGATAAAAATTATCCTATGTTCTTTCTCAAGATCAACTCTATCCCTGCATCAAATTTCATTAAAATCAGTTCAGACTTCACTGGTTTCGGCGTGAAAGCCTAACAGACATACAGACAGAGTTACTTTCGCATTTATATTATATAGTAGGGATGATCTAAGATCTAAATTTTAAAAATGTCAATCCAAACGTATGCAATCCTTTTCCTTATATCATGGTGAAGGTAGATACTCTCTGAAAGTCGTAACAATGAGTCTCACAAAGTTTCAAGATATTGACAATCGAAAGAAAGACGTGGCCTGCTATCCCTTGTAGTACAAGGACCACATTTGATCAGCAATACGTTGTGGATATCAAACTGGAATTGTAGTCGGAGCACTTTTAATATTCTAATCGGAATGTCAAACTGTCACAATATAAAGCTCTATCAACTGATGATAAACTTGAATCTTCCAGGTTCATGTAATAGCAAACGGGCCCTTTTAATCTTATTCATTTTCAAAGCTCCAAGTTTTGAAATAGGTGTACACATTTATTGTATGTGTTTGGATCAGTTCAGAGTTCGAAAAAAAATTGGGTTTTACGTGACAAGAAGAAAAAGTAAATTTAAGCTTTATATCCTTATTTATTTATTACTATTAATTAAATCATTTATATAAATATATTAAATGAACGAGTTCATTTGCTGTCCGCTTCCGAATCCGTGTCCATATCGGCTGCCACCGTTCGCGAACTGGTTAAAGCCTGTTCCAGACAGGGCGCCTGTGTCGAACACTTGGCCTCCGCCGATGTTGTGGTTGTCTGTATTCTCAGCTTGGGTGATCTGTAAATAAGATGAACAGTTGTTAAACATAATCCTAGTCTGTGAATTCATTGAGACAAGAGAATAGTATTCTATAGTTTAAACTTACGGAACTGAGGCTGCTGTGATGCTGGCCTATATCATGGTAGTTCCCCATTCCTCCGGTGTGCATGTTCTGGTTCGCTAAACCGCCGGCACCGGAATTGAATTGGCTGCCTCCATAACCGCCGCCTTGTGAATATCCCAACCCGCTTGTTCCTATTCCGCCCAGTCCGCCCAGTCCACCCATACCCAACCCGAGTCCTTGCATTCCCATTCCGAGCATACCGTTCCCATAACCACTTCCCAGACCAGCCATTCCCAGTCCGTTGAGTCCTAAGTAGGGTTGAGGCTTAGCTTCAAGTGCGGCAACACAGGCGAGGACGGTTATCACCTGAAATAATTATTCGGAACCTATTATAGTTTTCGTTTTTAATTGCACAGAAAAAAGAAATAAAGTTAATTGAACATGATAGATTTTTTATGAACATACAACAACCCTCAAATACTTACAATACACTTCATGTTGTTAATATGGTTCTCAGGTGGTAGTGGTATGTTCAAGGACTGATATTACAATGATGTGACAACGATAAACAGTAGTTTAAATATTGAATTAAAATAAGACCAATTATAAATGTATTAACGAATTATTACTTCACTTTTAGCATTTAAAAAAATACTTAGAATTACTAAAACGTCTGCTCATTAGAAAAAACCGAAGGGTTTTTCCATACTTTTTGGAAGACCAACTTCCACAATTGCCTAATTACGGTTAATCTTGCGGTAAAGATAGGTTTTTAACTACTTTCCCTTGAGTGATCTATATGTAAGCGCACTTTTTTTTGCAAGTATAATACATAATTTTACCACAACAATGTATGTATAAAGATTATAAAGTACGTGTCTTTTGAAAAGATTTTATTAGGGACGTAATCGTGACTGATTTTTAGTGTTATTACTAGAAACAAGAACACATTCACGTATCGAAAATTACGGATACGTACATACATATCGTGAATACCTTATTTTTAATCTAGTAGGTATCTGATCTAACTTTTTGAGTTACGTTTAGTGTCATGCAATTGCTTTTGGTCATTTTGAAGGGGTTTCATTTTTATTTATAAAAATGTGTTGATAATAATCTAACATTTAATGTAGACAAATGAATACCTAATACGGAATATAAATGAGTCCCTACATAAAAATAACAACCTGTATATTACCACAAACTGTGTGCCAAAGTATTGTTTTTTTTTTAAGAAACATTTCACCTAAATTAAGTTGGTGTGTGTTATTAAAATTGTATTGAAGCATCTCAAGTTTCTCAATTAAACAACCCTATATGAAAATAGTATATTTCACATTGGGGTACATAATATTTAAGTTAAGTACTATTTGAATCCATGGACAAAGCTTCCGATAATGACAGTAATTCTAATATTTGCAGTGATAGCTTCGATGATAATAAGAGTTACGAAATATAAGATAATTTTTGTCAATTTTTAGTTTGCTTAAATGTTTAATCAATATGTAACAGACCATTAAATACTGGAATGAAAGCTAATAAAATTTTCAAACAATACTTTCAAAATCATTAATAGATTCAATTGTAAGTGAAAGGTCATGATATTTATATACTTTTTACGACGAAACAATAACATTAGCAAGCACTTTTGAAATGATACATCATTAAAGTACATTGCTCTTTTCTTTACATAAAAAACACGACTTCATCTTTATCAATTTTATTTGACGTTAATAAATATAACAATTTTCAAATGCACAAACAAAACAACAATGCAAATGTAAAACGTTGTTTATTACGAACTCAATCAACATCAACCCTCTTTTGCTAATCAACATTAATCAGTGATGTCTAAATACTATTAGAAAGTACATATGACTTCGGCAAAATCACATTGGTACTTGCCAGGGCCAGGATCGAACACGCGCCCTCATGCATGAGAGGCGGGCCTTTTAAACACTAGGCCACCACTGACTTATACTGAATACACGTTTGAACTTATAAATTTATCGAAATCATACCTGTGTACAAAAAATTAATAAAAAATAATTTAATTAAAAATAATGTCGCCCAAATTTTGATAGGCAAAATTCGGTTTTAAATAAATTACCGATGAACGCACCAGTCCTGCAGAGGGATCTTAAACTATACGGGCAGTCAAATATAACATTCAGAAGGCTCAAATAGTACTCTGTAGTAGAACGCAGTTAGCTTTCTGATCCTCGTACATTGTGGAGGTTTAATTGCATTTAAAGACGGAGGACTTTTGACTTTCAAAATAAAAAGTGTTTTCAGCTAATAAATAACTTAAATATTCTAGGATCTTTTTACAGTGAAGGGGCCCTTTTCATCTATTTAGTTTTCAAAGCTCCATGTTTTATACAAATAGGTTTTCACTGTACACATATAGTGTATGTGTTTGGATGAGTTCAAGATTGAAAATAATAGGTTTTATGTATGAAGTAGAAGAAAAAGTAAATTAACTTCTTATATCCTTATTTATTTGTTACAATTAATTAAGCCACATATATACACATATTAGATGAACGAGTTCATTTGCTGTCCGCTTCCGAATCCGTGTCCATATCGGCTGCCACCGTTCGCGAACTGGTTAAAGCCTGTTCCAGACAGGGCGCCTGTGTCGAACACTTGGCCTCCGCCGATGTTGTGGTTGTCTGTATTCTCAGCTTGGGTGATCTGTAAATAAGATGAACAGTTGTTTAACATAATCCTAGTCTGAGAATTCATTGAGACAAGAGAATAGTATTCTATAGTTTAAACTTACGGAACTGAGGCTGCTGTGATGCTGGCCTATATCATGGTAGTTCCCCATTCCTCCGGTGTGCATGTTCTGGTTCGCTAAACCGCCGGCACCGGAATTGAATTGGCTGCCTCCATAACCGCCGCCTTGTGAATATCCCAACCCGCTTGTTCCTATTCCGCCCAGTCCGCCCAGTCCACCCATACCCAACCCGAGTCCTTGCATTCCCATTCCGAGCATACCGTTCCCATAACCACTTCCCAAACCAGCCATTCCCAGTCCGTTGAGTCCTAAGTAGGGTTGCGGCTTAGCTTCAAGAGCCGCAACACAGGCGAGGACGGTTACCACCTGAAATAATGCAGTACTTATTAGAGTTTTCGTTTATTAACGCATGAAGAAGAAATTAGGCTATTTGTTCTTGATTGTTTTTTATGATCAATCTTTAAATACTTACAATACTCTTCATGTTTTTAATATGGTTCTCAAGTGGTAGTTGTATGTTCAAAGACTGTTATTACAATGATCTGACCACGATAAACAGTAGTTTATATATTGAATTAAAATAAGACCAATTATAAATGTATTAACGAATTATAAGAACTCTAGCATTAAAACTGTATAATTAGAATCATGAAAATTTCTGCTCATTAGAAAAAACCAAAGGGTTTTTCCATACTTTTTGGAGGACCAATTTCCACGATTGTGTAATTAATAATTATTATTATAGTTAATTATATGAAAGAATAATTTTTTCACTAAATTTACGAGAGGTAGTTGGCATGTAAGTGCACTTTTATTTGCATGAATATTATTTTATCGCAGAAAGGTTTTATTAAATAGGTGTCTTTCAAAACAATTAATTCAAGAACGTTGTCGTGACCGATTTATTGAACTCTTACTCCCATTTAAAAGGTATTTATATATCGAAAATGTTGGACACCTTCAAAACTAGAGTACCTTACAATAAACGTGGTGGAGATCTTTAAAAAAATATTGATACTGCCAGGCAATAATTTTTATTCGTGTGGAAGTGTTTTTATTTCTATTGTTAAGAATATATTTGTAACTAGCCTTCCACCCGCAGCTTCGTCCGCTTGGAGTTCGGTTATATCGCGTTTCCAAGAGAACCTTTCAAAATTCTGGGATAAAAACTATCCTATGTTCTTTCTCAAGGTCAACTTTATCTCTGTACCAAATTTCATGAAAATCAGTTCAGTGGTTCAGGCATGAAAACGTAACAGACAGACAGATACACTGAGTTACTTTCGCACTTATAATATTAGTAGGGATATGTTACAAAAAAAAAACAAATATTTGACCTAATAATAATCCCTTTAAACGCTTTATAGGTACATGAGTCACTGCCTAAAAGAAATCTTCTATGTCACCCGAAACTGTGTCACAGACATTAAAGTTCGCTTCGCAACTAATACTGTTGCAAATTAGTCCTGATTATTTTATACGAAACATTAAAGCTAAAATTTAATGGGTGTGTTTGTGTTATCGAAATTGTATTGATTTCTCATTTTAGACAATCAAATAACCCTATCCGGAGGTACCATATTTCATATCAAGGTAATATTTAATTACCTAGAGCTTAAATCTATACAATGTAGTATTACCATTTCACATATTAATATGTCATATTAGTAGCTACATAGATTGACCGCGTAACTGAGACCTTGCCTGTGTGGTACCAGATCGCAGGGGTTAGTAAGACCGTCAAGGAGATTGAAGGATAATAATATATAATGTGTAGGAAAATTAAGAAAAGAATTTGGGTACGAATTAGAATGTTAGCAAAATATACCTTTGAACAAAAGTATCGCACACTCGACTGGACTATCGGAAAAGTCACTGTTAAGAGTTGTAAAGCACGGGAGAGTATTAATAGAACATGAAAAAGAACAGATTCGTATGAAAAGATTCTGAGTAGATGGTTTTAGTAAAGGCATGATAACATAAATTGTTGCTTCATTTGACGCAAGATTAAATATTACCAACTCTGAAACTGTAACTTTACTCTTAAAGATGAAAATATTATAGACTAGAGTGTGTCATAAAATATTTAGGCTTAATGTTGCAAGAACTGGGAATTAAATTTAATATATCCCAAACTAAACGAATGCAATTCTTTTCGGGCAGTCAAATACATATAACATTCAGAAGGCTAAAATAGTACCTTGTAGTAGAATGCACTATTTTTTTTATTGATCCTCGTACGTCGTGGAGATCACATACCTAAGATATGAAGACGGAAAATTTTAGACATTCATATCATAATGTCGAACTTTCAAAATAAAAAGTGTTTCCAGCTTATCATAAACTTAAATCTTCTAGGATCATTTCATAGGGAAGGGGTCCTTTTAATCATATTAATTTCCAAAGCTCCATGTTTTGTAATAGTCTACACTGTACATACGTACTGTATGTGTTCAGAGATCGAAAAGAAATTGGGTTTTATGTATGGCATAAAAGAAAAATAAATTTAAGTTTTATATCCTTATTTATTTATTATAATTAATTAAGTCACATATATACACATATTAGATGAACGAGTTCATTTGCTGTCCGCTTCCGAATCCGTTTCCATATCGGCTGCCACCGTTCGCGAACTGGTTAAAGCCTGTTCCAGACAGGGCGCCTGTGTCGAACACTTGGCCTCCGCCGATGTTGTGGTTGTCTGTATTCTCAGCTTGGGTGATCTGTAAATAAGATGAACAGTTGTTTAACATAATCCTAGTCTGTGAATTCATCGAGACAAAAGAATAGTATTCTATAGTTTATACTTACGGAACTGAGGCTGCTGTGATGCTGGCCTATATCATGGAAGTTTCCCATGCCTCCGGTGTGCATGTTCTGGTTCGCTAAACCTCCGACACCGGAATTGAATTGGCTGCCTCCATAACCGCCGCCTTGTGAATATCCCAACCCGCTTGTTCCTATTCCGCCCAGTCCACCCATACCCAATCCGAGTCCACCCATTCCCATTCCGAGCATACCGTTCCCATAACCACTTCCCAGACCAGCCATTCCCAGTCCGTTGAGTCCTAAGTAGGGTTGAGGCTTAGCTTCGAGTACCACAACACAGGCGAGGACGGTTATCAACTGAAATAATTATTCAGAACCTAATATAGCTTTCGTTTTTAATTGCACAGAAAAAAGAAATAAAGTTAATTGAACATGATTGTTTTTTATGAACATGCAACAACCCTCAAATACTTACAATACACTTCATGTTGTTAATATGGTTCTCAGGTGGTAGTGGTATGTTCAAGGACTGATATTAAAATGATGTGACAACGATAAACAGTAGTTTATATATTGAATTAAAATAAAAGCAATTATAAATATATTAACGAATTAGTACTCCACTTTTAGCATTAAAAAAAAATACTTAGAATTACTAAAACGTCTGCTCATTAGAAAAACCAAAGGGTTTTTCCATACTTTTTGGAAGTACAATTTCCACAGTTGCCTAACGACGTTTAATCGTGCGGTAAAGATAGGTTTTTAACTACTTTCCTTTGAGTGATCTATATGTAAGTGCACTTTTTTTTGCAAGTATTATAATTTTATCACAACAAGGGATAAAGATTATAAATTACTTGCCTTTTGAAACGATTTTATTAGGGACGTCATCGTGACCTATTGTAAGAGTTATTACTACAAACAAGAAGACATTCACGTATCGAAAATTAAGAATACGTACATACATATCGTGAATACCTTATTTTTAACCTAGTAGGTATCTTTTCTGTTTAGGGTCTTGCAATTGCTTTTGGTCCTTTGGAAGGGGGTTCATTTTTATTGAGAAAAATGTGTTGATAATAGTCTAACCTTTAATGTAGACAATCGAATATTTAATACGAAATATAAACGAGTCCCTACATACAAGATAACGATTGTTATATCACCACAAACTGTGTCACAAATTGTTGTTATTTTTTTTTATATGACATAATTAACCTAAATTAAGTTGGTGTATGTTTGTGTGTTATTAAAATTGTATTGAAGCATCTCAATTTTCTCAATTAAACAACCCTGTATGAAAATACTTCACATTAGGGTAATAGTTAAGTTAAGAGTGTACTACATATTTTAATCCATGAACAAAGCGTTCGATAGCTCCGATGATTCAAATTTTTAAATAAGAGTTACGAAATATAAGATAATTTTTGTCAATTTTGAATTTGCATAAATGTTTTATCAATATGCAACAGACCATTAAATACTGAAATGAAAGCTAATAAAATTTTCAAACAATACTTTAAAAATCATTAACAGATTCAATTGTAAGTGAAAGGTCTAATATTTATATATACTTTTTACGACGAAACAATAACATTAGCAAGCACTTTTGAAATGATACATCATTAAAGAACATTGCTCTTTTCTTTACATAAAAAACACGACTTCATCTTTATCAATTTTATTTGACGTTAATTAATATAACAATTTTTAAATGCACAAACAAAACAACAATGCAAATGTAAAACGTTGTTTATTACGAACTCGATCAACATCCCTCTTTTGCTAATCAACATTAATCAGTGATGTCTAAATACTATTAGAAAGTATATATGACTTAAGAAAAATCACATTGGTACTTGCCAGGGCCAGGATCGAACCCGCGCCCTAATACATGAGAGGCGGGCCTTTTAACCACTAGGCCACCACTGACTTATACTGAATACACGTTTGAACGTATAAATTTAACGAAATCATACCTGTGTACAAAAAATTAATAAAAAATTATTTAATTAAAAATAATGGCGCCCAAATTTTGATAGTAAAAATTCGGTTTTAAATAAATCACCGATGAACGCACCAATCCTGCAGAGGGATCTTAGACTATACGGGCAGTCAAATATAACATGCTGAAGGCTTAAATAGTACTCTGTAGTAGAACGCAGTTAGTTTTTTGATCCTCGTACGTTGTGGAGGTTTTATTGCATTTAAAGACGGAGGACTTTTGACTTTCAAAATAAAAAGTGTTTTCAGCTAATAAATAACTTAAATATTCTAGGATATTTTTATAGTGAAGGGGCCCTTTTCATCTTTTTAGTTTTCAAAGCTCCATGTTTTATAATAGGTTTTCACTGTACACATATAGTGTATGTGTTTGGATGAGTTCAAGATTGAAAATCATAGGTTTTATGTATGAAGTAGAAAAAAAGTAAATTAACTTTTTATATCCTTATTTATTTGTTACAATTAATTAAGTCACATATATATATATATATTAGATGAACGAGTTCATTTGCTGTCCGCTTCCGAATCCGTTTCCATATCGGCTGCCACCGTTCCCGAACTGGTTAAAGCCTGTTCCAGACAGGGCGCCTGTGTCGAACACTTGGCCTCCGCCGATGTTGTGGTTGTCTGTATTCTCAGCTTGGGTGATCTGTAAATAAGATGAACAGTTGTTTAACATAATCCTAGTCTGAGAATTCATTGAGACAAGAGAATAGTATTCTATAGTTTATACTTACGGAACTGAGGCTGCTGTGATGCTGGCCTATATCATGGTAGTTCCCCATTCCTCCGGTGTGCATGTTCTGGTTCGCTAAACCGCCGGCACCGGAATTGAATTGGCTGCCTCCATAACCGCCGCCTTGTGAATATCCCAACCCGCTTGTTCCTATTCCGCCCAGTCCACCCATACCCAATCCGAGTCCACCCATACCCATTCCGAGCATACCGTTCCCATAACCACTTCCCAGACCAGCCATTCCCAGTCCGTTGAGTCCTAAGTAGGGTTGCGGCTTAGCTTCAAGTGCCGCAACACAGGCGAGGAAAGTTATCACCTGAAATAATGCAGTACTTATTAGAGTTTTCGTTTATTTACGCATGAAGAAGAAATTGAGTTAATTGAACATGATAGTTTTTCATATCAATCTTTAAATACTCACAATACACTTCATGTTGTTAATATGGTTCTCAGGTGGTAGTGGTATGTTCAAGGACTGATGTTACAATGATGTGACAACGATAAACAGTAGTTTATATATTGAATTAAAATTAAAGCAATTATAAATGTATTAACGAATTATAAGAACACTAGCATTAAAAATATATAATTAGAATTATGAAAATTTCTGCTCATTAGAAAAACCAAAGGGTTTTTCCATACTTTTTGGAGGACCAATTTCCACGGTTGTGTAATTAATTATTATAGTTAATTACATATATGAAAGAATTATTTTTTCACTAAATTTACGAAGTTGTCATGTAAGTACACCCTTATTTACATTAATATTATTTTATCGCAGAAAAGTTTTTATTAAATAGGTGACTTTCAAAACAATTATTTCAAGAACGTTGTCGTGACCGATTTATTGAACTCTTACTACCATTTAGAAGGTATTTATATATTGAAAATGTTGGACACCTTCAAAACTAGAGTACCTTACAATAAACCTGGTGGATATCTTTAAAAAAATATTGATATTGCCAGGCAATCATTTTTATTCGTGTGGAAGTGTTTTTATTTCTATTGTTAAGAATATATTTGTAACTAGCTTTCCACCCGCAGCTTCGCCCGCGTGGTGTTCGGTTATATCGCGTTTTCAAGAGAACCTTTTAAAAGTCTGGGATAAAAACTAGCCTATGTTCTTTCTCAAGGTCAACTCAATCTCGGTACCAAATTTCATTAAAATCAGTTCAGTGGTTTAGGCATGAAAACGTAACAGACAGACAGACAGACAGAGTCAATTTATAATATTAGTAGGGATATGTTAAAAAAAAAAAACAAATATTTGATCTAATAATAATCCCTTTAAACAGAATATATGTAGGTGCATGAGTCACTGCCTAAAAGAAATCTTCTAGGTCACCCTATACTGTGTCACAGACATTGAAGTTCGCTTCGCGACCAATACTGTTGCGAATTAGTCCTGATTATTTTATACGAAACATTAAAGCTAAAATTTAATGGGTGAGTTTGTGTTATGAATAATTGTATTGAAGGTTTTCATTTTACGCAATCAAACAACCCTATCCAAAGGTACCATATTTCATATCAAGGCAATTAATTTCCTAAAGTTTAAATCTATACAATGTAGTCTTACTATTTCACATATTAATAAGTCATGTTATTAGCTACATAGATTGACCGCGTAACTGAGACCTTGCCTGTGTAGTACCAGATCGCAGGGGTACGTAATACCATCAAGCAGATTAAAGGATAATAATATATAATGTGTAGGAAAATTTAAGAAAAGAAATTGGGTCCGAATTAGAATGTTAGCAAAATATACCTTTGAACAAAAGCATAGTAGACTCGACTGGACTATCGGAAAAGTCACTGTCAAGAGTTGTAAAGCACGGAGAGTATTGATAGGACATGTAAAAATATTGTCTCACCTATAAAGAACATTTGCAGGAAAAGCTTCTAGGTGAATGGTTTAAGTAAAGGCATGATAGCATAAATTGTTGTTTCATTTGACGCAAGATTTAACTTTACTTTTAAAGATGAAAATATTATAGACTAGACTGTGTCAGAAACTATTTAGGCTTAATGTTGCATGAACTTGGAATTAAATTTAATATATCCCAAACTAAACGAATGCAATTCTTTACGGGCAGTCAAATATAACATCCTGAAGGCTCAAATAGTACCTTGTAGTAGAATGCACTATTTTTTTTGATCCTCGTACGTCATAATAATAATAATAATAAACCTTTTATTTCCAATCTACATTTCTTTAAACATTGACTTTTGAATATATATTACATATTAGCTTGCTTTCCATCGATCGGCACTCCTTTACGGGTAAAGGCCTCCTCCAGCGTCTTCCAGACCTCTCTATCCATAGCCTTTTCCATCCATTCCCTTCCCGCTACTCCTTCTATATCTTCTATCCACCTCTTTCGAGGGCGACCTCTTTTCCTTTTTCCTCTTGGTCCCTTCCATATAATTATCTCTTTGGTCCATCTTTAGTCCGTGTATCTCGCTATATGTCCTGCCCTCGTACGTCATGGATATCACATAAGATTGGAAGAAAGAAAATTTTAGACATTCATATCGTAAAGTCGAACTTTCGAAATAAAAAGTGTTTCCAGCTAATCATAAACTTAAATCTTCTAGGATCATTTCATAGGGAAGGGGTCCTTTTAATCTTATTAATTTCCAAAGCTCCATGTTTTGTAATAGTCTACACTGTACGTACGTACTGTATGTGTTCAGAGATCGAAAAGAAATTGGGTTTTAAGTATGGCATAAAAGAAAAATCAATTTAAGTTTTATATCCTTATTTATTTGTTACAATTAATTAAGTCACATATATACATATATCAGATGAACGAGTTCATTTGCTGTCCGCTTCCGAATCCGTGTCCATATCGGCTGCCACCGTTCGCGAACTGGTTAAAGCCTGTTCCAGACAGGGCGCCTGTGTCGAACACTTGGCCTCCGCCGATGTTGTGGTTGTCTGTATTCTCAGCTTGGGTGATCTGTAAACAAGATGAACAGTTGTTTAACATAATCCTAGTCTTTGAATTCATTGAGGAAAGAGAATAGTATTCTATAGTTTATACTTACGGAACTGAGGCTGCTGTGATGCTGGCCTATATCATGGTAGTTCCCCATTCCTCCGGTGTGCATGTTCTGGTTCGCTAAACCGCCGGCACCGGAATTGAATTGGCTGCCTCCATAACCGCCGCCTTGTGAATATCCCAACCCGCTTGTTCCTATTCCGCCCAGTCCGCCCAATCCACCCATACCCAATCCGAGTCCACCCATACCCATTCCGAGCATACCGTTCCCATAACCACTTCCCAGACCAGCCATTCCCAGTCCGTTGAGTCCTAAGTAGGGTTGCGGCTTAGCTTCAAGTGCCGCAATACAGGCGAGGACGGTTATCACCTGAAATAATGCAGTACTTATTAGAGTTTACGTTTATTTACGCATGAAGAAGAAATTGAGTTAATTGATCATGATAGTTTATTACGATCAATCTTTAAATACTTACAATACACTTCATGTTGTTAATATGGTTCTCAGGTGGTAGTGGTATGTTCAAGGACTGATATTACAATGATGTGACAACGATAAACAGTAGTTTATATATTGAATTAAAATTAAAGCAATTATAAATGTATTAACAAATTGTAAGAACACTAGCATTAAAAATATATAATTAGATTTATGAAAATTTCTGCTCATTAGAAAAAACCAAAGGGTTTTTCCATACTTTTTGGAAGACCAATTTCCACGCTTGCCTAATAAAGGTTAATCGTACGGTAAGGATAGGTTTTAACCATCTTTCGCCGAAGTGATTCACAATTAAGGGCACTTTTGTTTGCAAGAAATATTATTTTATTGCAGTAAACTAGGTGTTTTGAAACTATTATTTCAAGATAGTGCTCTGACCGATTGTTAGAATTTTTAATACCAACAAGATGATTTTCCTTTCCTTCAGAGTCCCACTCTTCCAACCTGTTTATATTTTTCTATCTTTAATAAGTTACTGTTCGTGCCATGAAAGCGCTCTTAGTCGTTTTAAACGGTTTTTATTTTTAAGCATATGTTACTATTTATGTTGTCGTGTATGTTCCTCTATAAACAAACACATAAAACCTATAAAATTAAATATATACGGGTGGTTTTTTCAAAGAAAAAT
This sequence comes from Danaus chrysippus, assembly GCA_916720795.1. Lineage (NCBI taxonomy): Eukaryota > Metazoa > Arthropoda > Insecta > Lepidoptera > Nymphalidae > Danaus > Danaus chrysippus. Next base: position 1,516,305 of record CAKASE010000065.1, on the reverse strand, counting down.
TCTATGTCATCCCAAATTGTGTCACTGATATTAATGTCCGCTTCTCTCCCAACAATGTCTCAAATTCTTCTTATATTTTTAATACGAAAATATGAATGCTAAAATCATTGGCTGTGTGTGTGCTTTTGAAATTGTGTTAAATATTCTCATGTTATTCAATTTAACACCCCTATCTTAAAATACTATAAAAGACACTAAGGTACTTTTTAATGACCTAGAGTATACATCTCTAATTACCATTGGACATATTAATATGACTGCATTAGTAGCTAGATTTGATTAAAGTCGTTGTTATGGAGTAAAATAATTAATTTATTTAGTCTTATAAGTAAGCTTTCTTTTCTATATTTTTTTTAATAATATTTTGCAAACCATTATATACATTAAAAATCATCAAAGTTATCTCGTGTTCAATGATGTGATTTTGGGACAAGACTACAATTCAACGCCACATTACTCGAAAGTTTTTTTTATAAGTGTATAAGTATTATATATTTTTTAAATTCTTATAATCTCCTTATAACGGTTCTTAAATAATATTTTATATAATTAATAAATAAATTACAATTAACCAACATAGTTTAAGATTGTATAATTTTCGGGTACCTTTTTTGTAACGAGACCTAACTTTGAACCGCTGTATAGCGCTGTCGTGATATTTATTGTATTACGATCTTTATACATTAGTTTATACAGAGAAAAAAAAATGCGTCTACTTGCGCCTATTTGATACGGTACCAAAAGATATTTACATATATTTATTTTAATTTTTTTGATAAATTAATAAACATAATTTTCAATGACGGAGACGGAAATGTTTTAATAGGACATGTAAAAACATTGTCGCCCAAAAGACAGATTGTCAGGAAAAGATTCTAAGTTGATGTAGTTTTACTGAAAGTGTGATAAAACAAAATGTTACTTACTCTGTTTGACGTAAAATCTAAAAACTACCAAATCAGAAACTATAACTTCTGTCCTTAAGAAATATAATATTACTTAGCTTTCCGCCTGCAGCTTCGCCCGCGTGGAGTTCGGTTATATCGGGTTTCTAAAGAACCTATCAAAACTGTGGGATAAAAACTATCCTATGTTCTTTCTCAAGGTCAACTCTATCTCTGTTATACTAAATTTCATTAAAATCAGTTCAGTGGTTTAGACGTGAAAGCTTAACAGACAGACAGAGTTATTTTCGCATTTATAGTATTAGTAGGGATTGACTGTGTCAGAGAATATTTAAACTTATTGTTTCGTGATCTCGGATTTTAATTTCAAATTTGACAATCTACAAAAATACAATCCTTATCGGACAACCAAATATAAGATCGTGAAGGTAGAGGTACCAAATACTCTGAAACAGTATCCTACAGAAGAACAATTAATCTCACAAAGTTTCAAAATGTTGACATTCGAAAGAGAACGTGGCCTGCTATCCTTTATAGTTATGGGCCACATTCGTTCATCGTCCGTCGTGGAGGTCAAATTAGAAGTGTAGACGGATAACTTTTGACATTCAAATCGAAATTTCAAACTAACGCAATACAAAGCTTTTTCAGCGGATGTTAAACTTAAATGTTCTACGATCATATATAGTAAACTCCATGTTTTGTAATTGGTCTACATTGTACACACGTACTGAAAGTGTTTAAATGTATTAAAAAATCGAAAAGTAATTGGGTTTTATGTATGACAGAAAAAAAAGTAAATCAAATTTTATATCCTTATTTATTTGTTACAATTAATTAAGTCACATATATACATATATCAGATGAACGAGTTCATTTGCTGTCCGCTTCCGAATCCGTTTCCATATCGGCTGCCACCGTTCGCGAACTGGTTAAAGCCTGTTCCAGACAGGGCGCCTGTGTCGAACACTTGGCCTCCGCCGATGTTGTGGTTGTCTGTATTCTCAGCTTGGGTGATCTGTTAATAAGATGAACAGTTGTTTAACATAATCCTAGTCTGGGAATTCATTGAGACAAAAGAATAGTATTCTATAGTTTAAACTTACGGAACTGAGGCTGCTGTGATGCTGGCCTATATCATGGTAGTTCCCCATTCCTCCGGTGTGCATGTTCTGGTTCGCTAAACCGCCGGCACCGGAATTGAATTGGCTGCCTCCATAACCGCCGCCTTGTGAATATCCCAACCCGCTTGTTCCTATTCCGCCCAGTCCGCCCAGTCCACCCATACCCAACCCGAGTCCACCCATACCCATTCCGAGCATACCGTTCCCATAACCACTTCCCAGACCAGCCATTCCCAGTCCGTTGAGTCCTAAGTAGGGTTGCGGCTTAGCTTCAAGTACCGCAACACAGGCGAGGACGGTTATCACCTGAAATAATGCAGTACTTATTAGAGTTTACGTTTATTTACGCATGAAGAAGAAATTGAGTTAATTGATCATGATAGTTTATTACGATCAATCTTTAAATACTTACAATACACTTCATGTTGTTAATATGGTTCTCAGGTAGTAGTGGTATGTTCAAGGACTGATATTACAATGATGTGACAACGATAAACAGTAGTTTATATATTGAATAAAAATTAAAGCATTTATAAATGTATTAACGAATTATAAGAAATGTATGTAGCATTTAAAAAAGATAATTGGAATTATTGCAACGTCTGCTCATTAGAAAAAACCAAAGGGTTTTTCCATAATTTTTGGAAGGCTAATTTCCACGGGTGTATTATTATAGTTAATAATTATTAGGAAGAAATAGTTTTTAAGTTACTGTCCCTGAGGTAGTTGATATATAAGTGCACTTTTCTTTTAAAAAACTTATTATTTTATCTGAGAAAGATTTTATAAAGTTGCCTTTCGAAATAATTATTTCAAGTATGTAATCATGATCATTTTTTAGAATTATTATTACCAACAAGAAGACTTTCATATATCGAAAATTGTGAATACTTGTATATCGAGAATACCTCACTCAATGCGATGGAGATCTTTTGTAGCCTTTCGGAAACTCCTCGCAATTACTAAAAATCTCCGTTCATTAGTAAAAACTTGCAACTAGATTTATGTCACTGATTTATTAATTGATTTGTTACGACATCCTTAAATAAAAGTTTTTTGTGTCAAGATGGGTCGCAGACCTTTCCTACGTTTTATTCACAAAATTATACACATAAAATCATTTTGCGTGCTTTCATATTATAATTATGATATTGTATTGTTGAAAATTTTTTATAAAGTTAATTAGGCTCTATATTAAGAAGATAGGTTAGTGTTAAAAAAATGGGATAAAATTCATATATTATTTATAAATATAATTTTATATATGAACCTTAGATCCACTCGTATACTCTCAATGCAATATATTATTAATTTAAATTATGTTATTAAAACAAAAAAACTAATTTTATTGTTGATAGTACAGTAAATGGTGATGCGAAAGTCAAAGGGATGTGGTTATTCTTTTATAAAGGGCTACATTTATATAGTGCTTAGGAAAAGTTTAAGACTTATTAAAAGAGGGATATGTTATGTATAATACTGTTCAAGAGATTTAATGTTTAACCCACGACGCGAAAAAAGGTGTTATCATTTTGTCTGTTTGTTTGTTCGTTTTTATACTTGTTGCATGTGTAAGGTATTACTATACAGGGTGACTGGTGAATTACTATCAATATTTAAGGAGCATACTCGGTACATGATTCTCATTCGAATTATGTAAAAAAAATAGGCACTTAATTTTTGACAAAATTTCCGTATAAATAAGTAAAGTGTTGACACGTTCCAAGTGTTCAAGTGTGGACGCGTGCGGCGACGTGTTGATACAACACCACGTCACGACATGCGTATGTGTGAGTGTCAGTGTATACCTAATCTGTAGGGTGTTCATACGATGCGTAATTAATTACATAACTTTTGGTTAACTTTACTTAGAAGTTTATTAATATTTATGTTATATTAGTTTTTATTTTGTCATATATGATCGTCAAATATCACGTCCTCAAATATCGATAGTAATTCACCAGTCACCCTGTATAAAATGCCTGACTTAAATGAAATTACATGTGCAAGGGTTTTTTGTTATTGAATATTTAGTTTATATTTAAATACTCATTTAATTACCGTTCATGAGTTTAAACAGATTATATCAAAATATTTTACCTTGCACTCGAAGTATAAGCGATTAATTTCTCAATTGTATATTTGGAAATTGAAGTCAAATATTCTTGTAAAATTTTCTACACGTCCTCTTGAAAAGAGGGACAACTGATCTCATATCTGTTAAGCTTTTCTCGCAACAGTTCAATTTAATTGAGATGAGAGATGAAGAAGACCCAAACCAATTCATTTATAAATCTTCCTGATTCTTACTTTCTAATAAATCTGTATAATTTTAAACTGGACCTCATTTTTATTTAGTAATCGTTTGTGCATCTCTTCATGTTTCCTTCTATTCGTACCGAATCTCTAGTTCTATGGTCAAAGAAGCATACCGAGACTCATATTATATCAGCAGTAACCCGCTCTAGCTTTTCTTAATTGTCACACATATTGTGTTGTCTATTTGAGTATCTTTAATGTAAAGATACTCAAAACTGTTAAGTTTACGTTGTTTATTCCAATAGAGAGGGCCATTAACTAAAAGGTTTATGAGGGTAATCATATCTTAGTTATAACCTATCTAGTCAGCCAGGAGTGTATACAAGGCAGTAGATATCGAATATTTTAGAGGATACTCTTTAGCGAGTGCGAGCAATTACTCTATCCCCTTGTTCAGATGTACGTTGAGTTTCCATGATCTTGCATCAGTGTTTATTTCTGATTGTAATTTGGGTGTCTTTAAGCCAAGAGCACAAAAAACACCTCTCAGATGTATTTGATACAAAAAGAAATACAAATAAATTCAAAAGGAAAGTTCCACCTTTCAATTAAAATAAAAACAGGACGAAGAAGCTTGAATCCATTTTATTTTATATAAATACATTAACAGGCTTAATTCTCATGAACAACAAATAGTATATATAGAAATAAAATCATTAATTAAAAGAAATACATATTAAATTCAATAAAAATATAATTTTTTGCTGTTTCATTCTATGTGATCTTTATGAAAGAAAAATGTATGAAATAACTGCTATAAAATTAAATGATATTATTGATTCTTAGTTTTTAAATTTGAACTGAAGTATTAAATAAGCGAGATTTAATTTAAACAAGTTATTTCCTGAACGCTTCCGCATCCGTTGCTGAGTTGATTGAGGCCGTTGCTCAATTGATTAGGGCCGTTGCTAAAGTGATTGAGATTGTCGCCAACTTGGTTGAGACCGGTGCTGACTTGATTGGGGCCGTTGCTGAACTGATTGAGACCGTTGCCTACTTGGTTGAGACCGGTGTTGAATTGATTTTGGCAGTTGTTTAATTGATTGGGCCCGTTGCTGAACTGATTGAGACCGTTGCTTACTTGGTTGAGACCGGTGTTGAATTGATTTTGGCAGTTGTTTAATTGATTAGGGCCGTTGCTAAACTGATTGAGACCGTTACTGACTTGGTTGAGACCGGTGTTGAATTGATTTGGGCCGTTGCTCAATTTATTGGGTCTGTTGCTGAAGTGATTGAGACCGTTGCCAATTTGGTTGAAACTGGTGCCGACTTGGTTGAGACCGTTGCCGAATTGGTTGAAACCAGTAGCGGATTGGGCTCCAGTGTTAAAGAATTCACTGCCGCCGACGTCATGATTTTCTATGTTCTCAGCGTGATTAATCTAAAAGAGAATAATTTTAAAGATTATATTTTTATTACAAGATCGCTTTATCCATTTTATTATATTTTTTTTACTTACCGAGGTAAGGCTGTTTTGTTGTTGACCAACATTATGAAAGTTTGTACCCCCGGTGCTGTAGGAAACCTGACTGCCTAAACCACTGTTTCCAAAACTGTATAAGTTATTGCCAAAGCCGCCACTTTGAGCAAGTCCAGGACATAATCCTAGGATAATCAATCCCATTGGCCTGACGACTGGCCGGGCTTGGAAACTGCCACCACATCCATATGGAATATATGGACTATATACTCCCGTTCCAACACCAACGTTTCCGAGACTAATAACGCTGTTTCCGTAGCCACTTCTTAAGCCTCTTATTCCAAATTTTCTAAAACCAAAGAAGGGCTTCGCGTCCAGCACTGCAGCTAAAGCGAGGATGGTCAAAGTCTAAAAAGAAAATAGATTTTAGAATTACTAACTTATGTTTTTGACTGCTGTTAATCCTGAGAGTTAGAAGGGGTTATTTTAATGACTCAATGTCCACTTTAGTACTGAGAATGTCCTATACGTGCAAAAAATTACATTATAATAGCATGTTGCAGCTATACGTTTTGCTTTTGTAAATTTTAATTCATAAATGACAACTATAATGATATTTAAAAATAAACACTAGGACGAACAAATTGTTTATGAACTACCAAGTATTTTATTTAATAGAATGTTTATTAAATATACTCACAATGGTCTTCATTTTGAACATCAAGTTGTCGATGTTGTTGATTCATAAGGTATTTCGATGTAATAATTATATCACCATCATTCCCCTTATATAATACGTCTAATTAAAGCCAGACAAATACTATTTAATAACATTTAATTAATTCGCAGTATACAGGTGATTTGTTAATACTTTGCTCTTTAGCAATTGTTTTGTAATTGTCATATTACTCAATTAGTTAAACTGTAGATAATAAAACGATTTTTTCAGACGTGGTAATCTACATATACTTATTAAATTATTATGAGATGCCTAAAAGTATTGAGATTTACTCGTATTAAAATATTCGCATAATTTAAAGCAATATCCGAAAACCACAATAATCGAATAAGGTATATATTTTGTCTCTTTCCAACCTTCTTTCTAAAGCCATAATAGTGAGTATTTTCGTTAATATTAAATAAAATAAGTGAATTAATCATTCAGGTAAAGAGTTTGGATTTCATGGATGCATGATGTATTACATGATTGTTACGCTATCATGGTTTAAGAATAATACATTACGCTCTAGAAATTTAATCGTTTTTCTAATATTAAAGTCTTAAACTTATTTTTGTTGTGATAGAACTCAAAACTTAAAAAAGGAAGCTTCAGTTTGTCACAAACTTATTTCCTTTTGATTTTGTTTAATACCAGTATTTCTTCATATCCATATTAAAGTAAAATTTACTTAACTAGGTCAAGGAGACACAGAAAAATGTTTATAAGACATAGTTTTTGAATAGTGCGAAGGTTAAATTTATCATCAGATATATTAAAACCTACAGAACTTCTTCTTCTTCTACCTGGTAATTTTCCCAGCTTTAGCCAGGGTCTGCCTTACATGCTGTAAATAGTTTTTGCTAATTGTTTAAGCGACCGACCGCCTGCCTGACATCAACCCTCTTTGGGAATGCATTAGTCAGTGATGTCTTAATACTCTTAGAAAGTACATATGACTCTGAAAAATCACTTTGATACCAGGATCGAACCCACGCCCTCGTGCATGAGAGGCGGGCCTTTTAACTACTAGGCCACCACTGACTTTAAAACTAAAACCTACAGAACTATCGTCTTATAATTTTAATTAAATGGTTCTACTCCTCCTATTAAAGTTATAAAGGCGATTTGATGTTAAAATTTAGTCCAATAGCTATTAGGTATTGTAACTTTTGCGTTTGACACATTTGAAATATACTATGAATAGGACAAATTTTTGTTTAAAACTCTCAAATAACGAACTTTGACAGTTTAAAATTAATATTTGTAAACTTTTAATTGGATTGTAACTATCAATTCTGTTTGTATATTATTAAACAATGGCCGATTTTGCTGATAATTAAGAAAAACTTTCTGTTGAAATTGTAATTATTTTTAACATTTTTTTGTAGTCTACGTCACTTTTGCTGTACAAATTTAATAGTATTAAAAAGGGCTTCTTTTTTAGTAGGTATATGTTTTGGGAAATTAAAGTAAAAATATTACCTTATCTTTCTTTTCCATATATTTAAATAAATACAATCTCAATAAATATTTTTTAAATTATCACGAACAGGTATTTTAGAGGAATGACGTCATTTGCCGTCCGCTTCGTCCGATATACATATACTAAGTATACATCCGTCCAATCTATACCTATTCGTTAATATTTTTAATACGTACAATGGAATTCCTTACTATTTAGTGCGTTCGATAAAGTTACCATAGATAGAATGACGTCACATGAACGAAATTTGTCATTTATTCTTAATGAAGTAAAAAGCAATTAGCGGGGATTTTAATTCATTTTAATTAAGTCACGGATATAGATAATTTTATTACTTGATTGATAAAGAATTACGTAGGTATTATTAAATTATTTTACCATTAGTTAGGTTCTTTTTCTGAAATGATTCTTAATGTATTTTATAATGTTTTGAGGAATATTTTTATATTTATATATCTCATTGAAGTATATATTCATATAATTGTTCCTACCCCTTTAATATTACAAACATGTACGATTTTTTAAATTGTTTTTTAACATAACTTTCTTTAGGAAGATTATGTTTATTAATCACGATAAAAATTATAACTAGGATATAAATCAATTAATTTTTTTTAACTTATGTATCTTAAATACTTCTTACATATTTTCCGATAAAAATGCTAGCGTTTCTATTAATTATTATTATAAGAATTAAATTAACAAATTCGTTCTCATCCGGAAAATTAATTTGTTTTTATATGTATCAATATCTTTTTTATTTTCAACTGTAAACCTTTAAAATAATAGTTTTCTATTAATATTGATAAATAAAGTTATATTTTTAGCTTCAATTTATATCGTAAATGTGTTAAAGAATTTAATTTGATTTGAATTCAATGAATATTAGTACGTGTTAAATAATATTCAGGTTTTCGGTGAACGATTCAATTCGTGCGAAACCAACCGACGGACAATGGCCCTTCAAATGCGCCTGGAATTTATTATATTTGCGCAAAACCTACATACATACATATATATTGGAATAGGCTGTGCAATTCCGATGGAAAAAATGTTTTGTACGCTTGAATTCTCTTCAATTCTTTCTATATTTATTATTTCTATAGTATTAAATTATTTTCATTTTTTGTTTTAAACGAAAAATACATATTTTTAATTAGAAATCAATAATATTTTAAGTTATAAATAACGGATGATAAATTGAATCTTATATTAATATCTATGGTTACTAAAATAAACAAGCAAATATATATGCAAATTGACAAAAATTACTAGAATTTGTAGGTCAACATTTTTAGGTCGTTCTTGCATAATATTATGGAAGGTGTAAGTATTTTTAGAAAGATGTATTTATAATGAGATATCTTAATCTTTGTAAGCCAGGCTTTAAGTCTGTTAATCAGTTTGAAAGCCGCCTTAATCCGGATTTATATAAGGAACTGAAATTTTAAATTCACTCTGCAGTACCTTGTCAGAATCGCATCGCCCTCGTTAGAAATCTGGCGCGACAATTTCTTAATGAATTCGATTAACAAAATTTGATTAACAATAATTATATTTTTGGATTTATAAAGGGTGTATAAAAAGAACAGAATGTTTTATTGTATTTATTTAATTAGTTATTATATACTCTACTGTTTAATATCAGAGATATCACTTAGCCGTTATTAGAATTGACTATGTGTTAAACATTAAATCCAATATTCGATCCCCTTCCATATCCCACTCCAGTGCCTGAACCGGAACCGTAACCATAGTCCCTGCCAGGTCCGTAGCCATTGCCAGAACCATAACCTCTTCCGTAACCTAAGCCTGTGCCGGATCCGTAGCCAAGCCCTGAACCAGAACCATAGCCCAGCCCTGAGCCAGAACCGTAGCCTAGCCCTGAACCAGAACCATAGCCTAGCCCTGAGCCAGAACCATAGCCTAGCCCTGAGCCAGAACCATAGCCTAGCCCTGAGCCGGAACCATAGCCTAGCCCTGAACCAGATCCATATCCAGAACCAGAACCGTAGCCCAATCCACTACCGGGTCCGTAACCCGGTCGTGTGTAGGGATTGTATGCTTGCACATTTATATAAGCCAAACAAAGCACAACAAATAACGCCTGAAACAAAAAGAAATGTTACCATTTATCCGTATAGAGATATCCCAAATGAATAGTACGAATACCGATCACAAAATAATACAATTTGTTAAAAATTTCTCACAAAAAAGAATTGATAAAATTCAAATAAAAATTTTATATGTATCACTTACAATATATTTCATGTTGATAATGTCAAGTTTAATTAATGAATGATAAATTTCATAACTTTTTTCTCTTAAATAGATTTGTTAATTAACATTTTTTTTACTCGTTTATTTAATTCTTAATGTCATTTCGTGACGTAGTCGACTTCGCTGATATAATTTTTAGAAGATTCAACCAAGGAAGAAGCCTCATTTTCTGGCCGTATTTAAAAATATATGAAGAAACTAAAAACTCTTCTTAACAAATAAAATAAATAAAAAGTAGTACATACAATTTTTATATTATTTTATTATATTCTAAGAAAGTGATAAAAGAAATTTATAATTTGGATTAATTAATAATGGTTTAAGACTAGTAAAATTAAATCTTTTGTACTATAACTTAAAGCATTGATTCAGTTTTATACTTCCATGTTTTATTATTTACATAATAATTAGAAAAATGACAGTTGCATAACCATCAACTTGCTGTAACTTTGTTAAGTGGGCCAGTAACCAAAGAATAGAATAGAATATAGAATGACGCATTTTCCGTGTATAAATTATAAAATATTCAGAAAGTAGTTCGGGGAGTCAGTGTAATGTAGTCCTAAAAAATTTTACGACGGCATGACAAGTTCAATATCTTATAGAATTTTCCATCAATCAAATTAGCTGCCGTGTTTTCCCTAATGGTATTTTTATTTATTAAACTATTAAGCGTTGATTAATATTTAAACAATTTCTTGCTAACTCTTCGTCAGTCCAACGTTAGACACGAGAACTTCATCATGAAAACTATTGTGAGTATAAATAGATAATAAGAATTTAAATTATATGGAACTAAAATATACGATTTAAAATGAAATACAGAAAATTATAAATATAATAAAGTTAATTTTTTTATCAATTTAAAAAAAAAATGATTTTAAAAATATGTAATGTTTTTATTTGATCAAAATGTTTAATATAAATACTTTTTAGGTAATCTTTGTCTTCCTCTTCATGGCGTGTGTCAATGCTAAACCATATATGGGATACGGCATAGGGAGTGGTGTGGGTATGGGCTATGGAAGCGGTTTAGGCTATGGAGGCGGTTTGGGCTATGGCAGCGGGATGGGATACGGCAGCGGAATGGGATACGGTAGCGGATTGGGATACGGCAGCGGGCTAGGTTACGGTATCGGGTCCGGAATAGGATACGGCGATGGATTCCTTTCAAATATGTGGATATAATACCGTTTAATATATTACGAAATTATAATTTACCAATGTTCATTATTTTAATTAATAAAATAATGTATAAAGTCTACAATTACATATGTATATTTTATTATCAAATACAATGTTATTCCACTGCTCCCAATATAGTTAAAACTGTAAAGAAAATCCCAAATAAGCATTAACAGATATTTAACAACAATAAACATAACTATCAAGGTTTTCCTTAGAAATGACCAAAGCAATAGTATTTAAATTAAATATTTTAATGTTTTGTACTGTCACAAAAATATTTCCTTTTTTCATTACTAAATTGCTACAAACATTTCAAAAAATATTCAACAAAAATAGTTCTATTGCAAAATAAAGAATTTATTTTTTCTATTTTAAATGTATATATTTTTATTATATGATAACATATGTCACTTAAAAGTATTTTTAATATTTCTTTCTATGAGATGTACATAGCTAAACTAGAATGAAATTACGAAATACTAATAATAATGACAATTTTCATATCACGGTTACAATATACTATTGTAAAGAGAGTCATATTTGAGTAGTTAAATAAAGAAAATTGGAAATATATAATAAAACTAGGTGCTATCCGCGAGTCTCTCCGCTTGAATATCAGAGAGAAATCTATCAAGTGTTTAAAAACAATAAATTTAGTAACATATTGCAGCCTATTGATTTTGAATCGCCTATATACATATATGTATATACTGCAGCGCCATTGGCTAGGCTAATTTGTGAATTAAAACTATTTGGGATCATTCAAATCGGTCCAGCCATAAAGAAGAAGTTCAGTGAATTACAATGTCCAGTATAAAAAAAAATTATTAACTTGAGCAGGATAATAATATTTTTATATCAAGTTCTACTTGCTTTACCAGTACATGGGTCAATATTACTATTATGTTAAAATAAACAAAATTATACTTTTTGGACTACTATCTAATTTGTAGCACAACAACTCTAAAAATGAGGATATTTAAAACAATGCCAAAAGTATGTAAAAAGTATGTTTATTAAAAAAATTATAGACGGAATCTTAGATATTTCCCTAGTACTTATGTCCCTAGTACTTTTTTAAATTAACTTGGTGTTTGTTTACTTTATATAACTTCTACCTCATATTTTGGACGTTGTCGCTAGCAGAATATTTTTTTGATAATACTATTATATTAATATATTCTCATTAAGGGAAATTAGGTATTGCAGGAAATTATTTTCCCAAACAAAGTCTAGTTGATTATTACATTTTTTTTTATTACGAAACAAGTTTTATTGTTTAGATGGCTGTTTGTACTTGTTGTGCAGCATTTGCTACGTCCTGAGCATAATTGCTGGCACCGTTTCCGTATTTGTTGAATTCACCAGATTTATGTGCGCCTTGATCGTAGGCCTGGTGACCACCGACGTCGTGCTCGTCACTGTTCTCAGCTTTTTCAACCTAATCAATCAAGTGTGAAAAAATTTATTTTAAAATTGTTCCCTTTGCACTTAAAATCAAACGAATTAAATAAAACAAAAATTTCATGAATAACATACCTTTGTGACGCTGCTGTGGTGGTGTCCTCGGTCGTGGAATTCCTTTTCCCCTTTGTTGCGGTATCCTTGACTGTCAGCACCACTAGCGCCTCTGTTGTACTGATTTGCCCCGGAGCTTGACGCTCTTTCAGAATTTCTGGCGGCTTCTTGACCTCCTCCTAGACCAACCATTCCTAAGCCAGTGCTGCCAATTCTTCTACCGATGCCATTAGCAATATTTGCACCCTGTCCTATTGCTCTGGCACCCGCTCCAAATGCCCCTGCACCAGCTTCAATGGCCCCTGTTCCCAATGATAACGCTCCGGCTCCGAGATCTGCTGCAGCTTCCATACCTAAGTCAGCTGCATTACCAAGAGATGACCCTATCCGTGACCCCACGTCGGTTCCGACTCTCGCAAGTTCTCCCAAACCTTCTAAACCGAATAACGGTTGACCCCTTATTACGACTGCTAAACAAGCGACCACTAGGAGCTGGAAAAAAATGAATGTAATGGTTAAAATTTTGACGAAAGTAGAGTACATATTAAAAGAAAATAAATAAAAATAATGCTTACAATGCACTTCATGTTGGCTAATTGTTTTGTCTTTGGAGCGATTGTAACAGTACAACAACTGAATCTGGAATAATTCACTATATCCAAATCGACGCTTATATAGTCAGGTGTTATAACACAAATGTATTACAATATTAGTTAATTTGCTGTTCTAATGAGATACACAATTATTGCTAATTAAGTAATTGTAGTCCTTAATATACTTACACTAAGGGAGTCATGGTAATTATTAATTATTAATCCAGTATATTACGTGTTTTAAATTTTTCTAGATACCATTAAATTCATCTATCTACATAAGTATATTTGAAGATTGAAAAGGATTGTATAAATTCATTCATGTATTTTTAATTTAAAAAATCTGGAGAAATTGTATCGAAACTTGATAATAATTTAAGACATCTTTATAACAATCTTCATTAAAAACTTTTAAATACATTTTGCATACTAGAAATACTCTTAGTTATTTGAGACTTGTCTGTCAGTTGGTCAAATAGCTCGCATAACGTCATTGTTCTTTATGAAGATCGAATAATCTGAGGTAACCTCATGGAAATGTTCAAAATCATGGACTGTTTGATAATAATCCAATGTCGACCTAAAGAATGAATTATAATACTGACTCTGGTGGGAATAATGTGTTTGAAATGAAGTGTCTACAAGTTTTTATTAAATATCTTTAGTTAGGAATTTACTAATCCCCTTAAAATTTCTGGTATTGTTACAATTTCGACTACTTTGATTGATCCAAATAAGGTGGATGCGTAGTGATCTGCTAAAAAGATAACGTTAACATAGATTTCTATATACATAGCTTAATTTCATACAGACAGTCTAAGATACGCCGCCTAAATTAAGGTTTCCATGCACTTACATGTGGTGCTAGAAGCTTGTTCAACTTGTAGGTCATTTGAAAACTATTATAGAAAACAAAATGATTAAATAAAGCAGTCTACAATTATTATGACCATTTTTACATGAACTGCTGTAAGTAGTTTCAAATATACAAGCTTTTCACATATTTTTGTTGGTGACCTCTTCATGATTTTCTTTGTCCCAATACTATGATCGAGTACTTATGAGTGAATAGAAAATGTGTTCTTAGAAATCACATTATTGAAAAGCGTTTTCTTTATTATTTAAAATTATTTTTAACAAATTTGTCAGAGCCAAAATTTTTGTTAGTTTCTTTTGTTGATTCTGTTATGAATATACATATCAAAGTTATTTTTAAGACCGGTACTGTTGTTTTTGAAATAAACTTTCGAGACAATATTTTAGTATGTTATATATGTACTGTTATTCGAGAAGTAACTACTCATAAATGTTGCAATTTTGAATAATTTTCTAGGGGGATCCAACATTTTTATGAAATAAGTGATATGTCTAATAAGCCTGCAAAGATTGGACAATATTTTTCAAAGATTCCCTTGATAAACAAAAATACATTGAAACGTTTTAAATTCAACTGGTCACCTGACATAAAAATGTATGAAAAAAAGAGAAAAGAAGATATATTGTGGTCGTAAACTTTGTTTAGCTGTTGTAAAAGAATATTTGGGTTTAAACATTTATTTTAGTCCTTATAGACTAAAGGATTACAAAAAGAACATATTATGTCCATTATAATAGCAATGATCGAGAGAAAAAACATTTTTTAAGCTTAATTTTAAATATTTGAAAGGATTTAAAATTGGTACAAGTTTGAAATCACCAACCCGTCTTGAGCAAGCGTGGTGATTAATGCTCAAACCTTCTCCATGTGAGAAAGAGGCCTTTGCTCAGCAGTGGGCTCTGATAGGCTGATGATGATGATGATGAAAATGGGTGTTATCATGAAGTAAACTATTATTTAACTGTGATTTCTCAAATTCAATTCTTTTAATTTCATATTTATTTATCGTATTATGTGATTTTGTTGCATCATTAATTTGTGTATTATTATCTTTTTGTATATATTATTTAATGAATATGCAGATTGTAAATTCGGCATAATAATATTAAGTTCCATCATAGACCCCAGCACACCCATTTAAAAGGGTAATATTCTTAACATGTAGTTAAATTATGACGATGGCAAGAAAATACTGGCCTTAATAATATATATCCTGTGTTATTTTTTTAGATAAAATTTGTATTAGTATTTGGCAAATTTTGTTACACTGATGTCAAAACCATCCATATTTTCTTTTCACTTTGCCAAAAATGGTCTTATACTTGAATTCTTACTGTAGCAATTATGTATCCAGTAGAAAATTTTTGAGTTAATATTTCAAATTATAATACACAGATAATGCAAAACAATTTATTAAAAATCAAATGTTATTATTTAAATGCCTGTTTCCACTGCCCGTTGAGCAGCGTTTGCCACGTCATTAGCGGCCTTGCTAGCACCGCTTTCATATTTATTGGATTCACCAGATTTATGTGCACCCTCGTCGTAAGCCTGGTGACCACCAACATCGTGATCCTCACTGCTCACAGCCTGTTCAACCTTTATTAAAATATTCCAATTTAAATTTTCTCTTATTTTACACACACTTATAACTGAATTCTATATATAAGATTTTTAAACCATATGATTTATGTCAATAACGTACCTTGTTTACGCTGCTGTGGTGATGTCCGCGGTCGTGGAATTCCTTTTCACCTTTGTTTCGGTATCCTTGACTGTCAGCACCACTAGCGCCTCTGTTGTACTGATTTGCCCCGGAGCTTGACGCTCTTTCAGAATTTCTGGCGGCTTGTTGACCTCCTCCTAGACCAACCATTCCTAAGCCAGTGCTGCCAATTCTTCTACCGATGCCATTAGCTATATTCGCACCCTGTCCTATTGCTCTTGCACCCGCTCCAAATGCCCCTGCACCAGCTTCAATGGCCCCTGTTCCCAATGATAACGCTCCGGCTCCGAGATCTGCTGCAGCTTCCATACCTAAGTCAGCTGCATTACCAAGAGAAGACCCTATCCGTGACCCCACGTCGGTTCCGACTCTTGCAAGTTCTCCCAAACCTTCTAAACCGAATAACGGTTGACTCCTAACTACGACTGCTAAACAAGCTACCGCCAAGATCTAGAAAAAAATAATGTAATTGTTAACATTTGTATAAAAATAAAGTATATCTGATAAGAAAATATATAAATGAAATACTTACAATGGACTTCATGGTGGAAAATTGTTCGGTCTATAGATTTGTTATAACGGTCCGACGATAGGACCTGGAATGATTTGATACAACCAAACCTACGCTTATATAGTCCGATTTTATGAGACAAATGTATTTCTATATTAGTTAAGTTAATGTTCTAATGAGCTTCTCAATTATTGCTAATTAAGGCAATGTTGTACCTGTAATGTAAGTATTGTCTTGTCTTACATGTACTGTTAGAGGATCGTTAGTGTTTCTAACTTTGACATAAACAACAAAATAAATAAAATAATTGGTAACCTGGTAAAGAATAAACGGAATACAAATTATTAGAAAGAAAAGTTTCGTATGTTTGTTGGAATAGGCATCATTTAAATTAGTCTTCATGTGCTACGATGACACTATGGTGCTTATGTTTCTATATAGTGAGTTAGTTAGAAAATACAATTTTGTCGACAGATTCTTTCGACTCCTTTGTAAAATATATTATGAATACTTCTATATACTACTCACGATCTTCTTATCTTTTTAATAATTGTATAAGATAGAAAATAATGCTTAAGGCTTTACCGTTATTCATTGTTCAAAACACTGAGCAGTTATTAATTTTTGAGCACTTTTTAAGGACTTTTGGTATGCCACTAAATATTTAGAGATAAATGTTCTCTTTATGTTGACCTTCTTAATTATCTACCATCGAATGACAGTAATTTGTACTATCTGATGATCGATTTTACGGATATCTTGGACAAAGAAAGATTAGAGACATTTTTATTGATACTTAGATTTATTTAATTCAACCGCCCAAATGGTGGTATGTAAGGAGTTGTTTTTTGAGTGATATTGTATTTACTTTTCAATAACAATATAGTATTTTGAATAAAATCAATTTTTTTCTCTGTCTGCTTTATGGTTACTATTATATGATGGGTGATGATAATTAGAAATCCTTGGAGGTTATTTAGAATATATGTTAATTCCAGTATACAATGTAAAAAACGAAATTTTGCATGACATATGTAGTGTACTTTAAGTGATATCTGATCTTCTAGTATTCTAATATCAAAATTGACTTGTTTCTTTCTTATTATTTTTTAAATTACTACGTGTTAATGCTTAATATTTTATAAGGTTCTTTAGTAACTTAACAAAATTTTCAGTTCGTTATGATGGTACAATTTGTAAGCGGATTTATTTAATGCTTACTTATAATATTATACATGGGAAAATAACTTTTTTGCCCTTTTCAGCCAAAACTAATGGGTATGGGGTGTAAATAGAACTTATGACATATTTAGTTTTAACCCGAAGTATGAGTACTTTTTAATTCGTAGACAGAAAAAGGGGGTGAAGGGCTGTAAGAAATGGTCATTATTATTAAAAGTAGAAGCTTGGAAATTTTCACGCTGTTATTAAATAAAACCATAATCGATATAAATAAATTTGAAATTCAAGGCTTGTTATTTTTTATTCCCTTAGATATGTAAAATAAAAATAGACGATTCGCGATAAAGTTCTTTTTAAAATAAGTATTATTTTTCTGACTGTTAAAAAACATTAAAGGTCTTGTTTATATACTTATATACATCTTATATACTATAAACAGAGTCGAAAATTTAAAAAGAAATCTACAATAAGCACTACAAGTTAGGTAAGCAAATATAATTACTCAAGTTTGCTTACTCGAACAGAACTTATAAAGTTAAAATAGATGGCAATGAAACTAGTAATATTTGACATACAACACAATAAGGCATACTCCGTACTTCCCTTCAATAGGCGAATTTATTGCTAGGATAAGCCACTATAATTCTGTTGCGTATAAATTCCCATGACATAGATGATCAACGCCTATTGCCGATTAACATATCTACTACTAACTTAATGGTTAAGTAAACAGGAAAAGTATATTTTTTTGTTAAGGTTTATCCAAAAAACATATGAATATTGCAAAACAATTTATTACAAAACTATATTTTTGGTTTAGATAGCACTCTCCACTTCCTGTTGTGCAGCTCTTGCCACGTCATTAGCGGCCTTGCTAGCACCGCTTCCATATTTATTGAATTCACCAGATTTCTGTGCACCCTCGTCGTAAGCCTGGTGACCACCAACATCGTGATCATCGCTGCTCTCAGCCTGTTCAACCTGTATCAAATAAAACAATTTAAATTTTCTCTTATTTTACAAATTCATATAAGTTTTAAACTACACTATAATTTTTTGAACTACACTAATCTTCATACTTATTGTAGACCATATAATTTATGTCAATAACATACCTTGCTTACGCTGCTGTGGTGGTGTCCTCGGTCGTGGAATTCCTTTTCCCCTTTGTTTCGGTATCCTTGACTGTCAGCACCACTAGCGCCTCTGTTGTACTGATTTGCTCCGGAGCTTGACGCTCTTTCAGAATTTCTGGCGGCTTGTTGACCTCCTCCTAGACCAACCATTCCTAAGCCAGTGCTGCCAATTCTTCTACCGATGCCATTAGCAATATTCGCACCCTGTCCTATTGCTCTTGCACCCGCTCCAAATGCCCCTGCACCAGCTTCAATGGCCCCTGTTCCCAAAGATAGGGCTCCAGCTCCGAGATCTGCTGCAGCTTCCATACCTAAGTCAGCTGCATTACCAAGAGAAGACCCTATCCGTGACCCCACGTCGGTTCCGACTCTTGCAAGGTCCCCCAAACCTTCTAAACCGAATAACGGTTGAGTCCTTACTACGACTGCTAAACAAGCTACCGCCAAGATCTAAAAAAAAATAATGTAATTGTTAACATTTGTATAAAAATAAAGTGTATCTGAAAAGAAAAAATATAAATGAAATACTTACAATGGACTTCATGGTGGAAAATTGTTCGGTCTATAGATTTGTTATAACGGTCCGATGATAGGACCTGGAATGATTTGATACAACCAAACCTACGCTTATATAGTCCGATTTTATGAGACAAATGTATTTCATTATTAGTTAAGTTAATGTTCTAATGAGCTTCTCAATTATTACTAATTAAGGCAATGTTGTACCTGTAATGTAAGTATTGTCTTGTCTTATATGTAATGTTAGGGGATCGTTAGCGTTTCTAACTTTGACATAAACAACAAAATAAATAAAATAATTGGTTACCTGGTAAAGAATAAACGGAATACAAATTATTAAGAAAGGCGAGTTTCGTATGATTATTGTAATAGGCATCATTTAAATTAGTCTCCATGTACCTTGATGACACGGTGGTTCTCATATTTCTATATAGTTAGTTGAAAATACAATTTTGTCCACAGATTCTTTAAACTCATTTGTAAAATATGAATACTTCTATATACTACTCACGATCTTCCTATTTTTTAATTATTGTATAAGATAGAAAATAATGCTTAAGGTTGTACCGTTATTAATTCTTCAAAACACTGAGCAGTTATTAATTTTTGAGCACTTTTTAAGGACTTTTGGTAGGCCACTAAATAATTTGAGATAAACGTTCTCTTTATGTTGAGCTTCTTAATTATCTACCATCGAATGACAGTAATTTGTACTATCTGATGATCGATTTTACAGATATCTTGGACAAAGAAAGATTAGAGACATTTTTATTGATACTTAGATTTATTTAATTCAACCGCCCAAATGGTGGTATATAAGGAGTTGTTTTTTGAGTGATATTGTATTTACTTCTACATAACAATATAGTATTTTTAAGGAAATCAATTTTTTTCTCTGTCTGTCTTATGGTTACTATTATTTGATGACTGATGATAATAAGAAATCCTTAGAGGATAATTTGAATATATGTATATTTTTAAACAACTTTATCCTTAATTCCAATATACAATGTAAAAAACGAAACTTTGCATGACATATGTAGTGTACTTGAAGTGATATCTGATCTTCTGGTTTTCTAATATCAAAATTGACTTGTTTCTTTCTCATTATTTTTTAAATTACTACGTGTTAATGCCTAAATATTTTATAAGGTTCTTTAGTTACTTAACAAAATTTTCAGTTCGTTATGATGGTACAATTTGTAAGCGGATTTATTTAATGCTTACTTATAATATTATAAATGGGAAAATAACTTTTTTGCCCTTTTCAGCCAAAACTAATGGGTCAATGTAAATGGAACTTATGACATTAAGTTTTAACCAGAGGTATGACTAATTTTTAATTCGTAGAAAGAAAAAGAGGGTGAAGGACTGTAAGACATGATCGTTGTTATTAAAAGTAGATGCTTGAAACTTTTCACACTGTTATTAAATAAAACAATAATCGATATAAATAAATTTGAAATTCAATGCTTGTAATTTTTTATTCCCTTAGATATGTAAAATAAAAATAGGCCTTTTTGAGATAAAGTTCTTTTAAAATAGGTATTATTTTTCTGACTGTAAAAAACATTAAAGGTCTTGTTTATATACTTATGTACATCTTATATACTATAAACAGAGTCGAAAATTTAAAAAGAAATCTACAATAAGCACTACAAGTTAGGTAAGCAAATATAATTACTCAAGTTTGCTTACTCGAACAGAACTTATAAAGTTAAAATAGATGGCAATGAAACTATAGTAATATTTGACATACAACACAATAACGCATACTCTGTATTTCCCTTCAATAGGCAAATTTATTGCTAGGATAAGCCACTATAATTCTATTGCTTATAAATTCCCATGACATAGATGATCAACGCCTTTTGCCGATTAACATATGTACTACTAACTTAATGGTTAAGTAAGCAGGAAAAGTAAATTTTTTTTGTTAAGGTTTATCCAAAAAACATATGAATATTGCAAAACAATTTATTATAAAACAAGATTTTTGGTTTAGATAGCACTCTCCACTTCTTGTTGTGCAGCTCTTGCCACGTCATTAGCGGCCTTGCTTGCACCGCTTCCATATTTATTGAATTCACCAGATTTCTGTGAACCCTCGTCGTAAGCCTGGTGACCACCAACATCGTGGTCATCACTGCTCACAGCTTGTTCAACCTGTATCAAAGTACTCCAATTTAAATATTCTCTTACTTTACATACACTTATAACTAAATTCTTTATTATTTAAAACCACACTCGAACTGATTATTATAGTCCATAGTAATTTATGTCAATAACATACCTTGTTTACGCTGCTGTGGTGGTGTCCCCGGTCATGGAATTCCTTGTCACCTTTGTTTCGGTATCCTTGACTGTCAGCACCACTAGCTCCTCTGTTGTACTGATTTGCACCGGAGCTTGACGCTCTTTCAGAATTTCTGGCGGCTTCTTGACCTCCTCCTAGACCAACCATTCCTAAGCCAGTGCTGCCAATTCTTCTACCGATGCCATTAGCTATATTCGCGCCCTGTCCTATTGCTCTTGCACCCGCTCCAAATGCCCCCGCACCAGCTTCAATGGCCCCTGTTCCCAATGATAGCGCTCCGGCTCCGAGATCTGCTGCAGCTTCCATACCTAAGTCAGCTGCATTACCAAGAGATGACCCTATCCGTGACCCCACGTCGGTTCCGACTCTCGCAAGTTCTCCCAAACCTTCTAAACCGAATAACGGCTGACTCCTAACTACGACTGCTAAACAAGCGACCGCCAAAAGCTGGAAAAAATAAATGTTATTGTTAACATTTGTATAAAGATAAATTACATCTGGTAAGGAAGTATGTAAATGAAATACTTACAATGGACTTCATGGTAACAAATATTACTATTCCTTATGGCGTATGAAAATATGTAGTTCAAAGACTGAACTTCGAATGATATAATAGACCCAAACAGTGTTTTATATAGTCCAATGATATAGGACAAATGTATTTCAATATTAGTTAATTGAAGGTTCAAATGAGTTGCTCAATTATAACTAATTTAATAAAATAAGTCCCTAAATATATTTCATAATAAAATATCTGTTGTTGTTAATTAATGAAGCTTATTATCTAATGTGTCAAGACAACAAAACAATTTTTTTTCAATACACTTGGAGTAAAAATATCTTAAACTCACTTTTTTCATATCAACTTCGACTAAAATATGTTTTTATTTACAAAATATTTATAAAAAACGTTTGAGCTATTCTTATGAATATTATCAATTATTAATCAATCAATCAATCAATTATCAATAATTCAAATTGGATGTATTTTGTCATAATTTTGCTTAGGTCATAGGTAAGGTCAGCCGCGGCAGGAAGTCTTTAAAAAGATTCCCCTCGTAAAAAAAAAAAGGTCATAGGTAATGAGACCCTGTAATATAATATAATCTAAATGCTTATTAAACATGTTAGGAAGCTATTAAAAGAATGTTTTTGATCGAATACCTATTTCGAATATTTCTGTATCTATAATGACTGTAACAGTGGATTCAACTTTTAATACTTTGCTAATAATTTCTACTTCTGTGTTTAATATATTTTGAAAAAGTGACTGAATAAACAATACACCTTTTATGATGCTAGGTTAAAAATCATTGTTATAAAATTATAAAAAAGATTTAACGCTGCTATTGCGAACGGGATAAAAGTGAGAAAATTAAAAAACTTTCGCTTTAGATTATCTAAAAGACTAGCTAACCAACACTTTTGCTCATATTCTCCTGATCCTGGTTACAGTAGTATCGAAATATATTGTTCGAAGCAAAATGTGAAATAATAAAACGATTTATATAGATAATAACATCCAAAGTTGTATAAATTTTCTATTCGTCAAAGCCTTAGAAATTATTTTGGTCAAAGGCATCTCCTCAAGATGCTTAGTATTTTTTTCCATTATTCTGATCTAGGACCTCAAAACTATATTCTACTTTCAAACTTTGACTATTCCGGATCACTTTTGTATTTTGTCCTAGTATACGATTCCTTAGAATTTATTCTCTTGCTTTTTATTCATATGTAATCGTTTTTTAGATATTTTCTTGAAGTGACATATATAACAGTATATTGTTGGGAATAATTAGTAAACAACATGTTTGAATAAATTTTATTTATTAAGAAACTTATAAATGTTTTACACTCGCTGTGCTGCATTATAGATATGTTTTGAATAGTCGCGTGCACCTCTGTCTTGACTATGATAGCCATTACTCTTCAAAGCTCCTGTTTCATATTTCCGACTGTCGTCAATGTCTTGTTCATCACTGGATGAAGAACTTTCGATCTGTTCACAAAATTTCAATTTGTTATTTTCCTTATAGAATTATATATTACTTAGATTGTGTAAATAATTACCGACCTTGGTAATCTTAGTGTGATGACGTCGATGTTTGTGGTAGTGTTGCTGATGACGTCTGTAAGATTCACTTCTCTCAGTACTGCTAACGCCAGCGTCATATTCATTTGAACCGGAGTCAGTTTCATGATAATTATTTGCGTCACCTTTTGAACCAAAACTATATAATCTTGATCCATCGTTGCCTCTATTATAGGCTATATTTGGACCATGATTAAGTTCTCCTACGCCTACACCAGCGTCTATTGCTCCGTTTCCAATATCAGCAACAGCATCAATACTATGCCCTAACGCGGATCCAATTCTTGACCCTAATTCGGCTCCCAACCTACCAAGACCGAAGAGCAGTTGAGACTCAACTATGACAGCGAAACCAGCAACAGTCAGGAACTAAAAAATGAAACCATAATGAGGATAAGATTATGGATAATTAAAAAGATTTATCACTCACAATGTACTTCATGATGCGTCCGGACAGTTTTTCTAAGAAGAGTTAAAACAACAAAACGTCTCTCATTAGAATAGTTCGATAAAAACAAATTAACGCTTATATAGTGATAAAAAATAAATAGACATATCCATTAATCGCTGCCAACTAAAATAATTAAGTTATATTTATCTGTGCCAATAGAATGTAATTAGTTTTATAACCTTATATCCCAAATTAAATAATATACGTTTAGGATAATTCGCTGATAGGTATATTTTGATGAAATTATTTTATATTGATTTAGAGTTTTAATTAATTAACGATATGATTATGATATTATTATAATAATACATGATATAATAGTATAGAATGGCATATAGGAAGATTAGGTGAGATAATTAATGATTTACATCAAATTCTTTATTAACAAAAAATTAAAGGAATTCTTTAATATAAAACAATATTATTACAAAAATATGCTCGTCATTGAATCACCGGTATGACGTTATCAGTAATAATAATCACCGTATCCTAAGCCCAGATTGTTGTATCCTAAACCCATATGGTTATATCCGTAGCCCAGACGTGGTATGCCATAGCCATATCTTCTATAGCCAAGCCCCAAACCGAGCCCGCTGCCGATTCCGAGTCTACTACCAATGCCGTATAAGCCTCCGTATAAGCCATACGGCTGGGCATCTAAGTTAGCGACGCATAGTACGAGAGCGAAGAAAACCTAGGGATTTTAATAAAATATATTTAAGAATTCTATATAATATATAAAAATATATTTTTTTAATTCTAAGATTCCTACTTACAATAATCTTCATATTGGAAGCGTTTTACGTTTGGTATAAAATAAAAAAATGATCAATCTTGGTTTATATTCCGTTTTTTATCTCAATAATTAATTGCGTATTAATAGTTTTAAGACTTAATTAGTGATGGAAGAATTTGAAATGTCCTTATTGAATATTTGACGATTAATAAATTCTTAGAATTTAATTTCGTAATAGGTTTCGAAGGGTACGTTTTGTTTTATATATACATAACTAATATTATAAATGCGAAAATAACTCTGTCTGTCTGTCTGTCTGTCTGTCCGTCTGCTACGCTTTCACGCCTAAACCACTGAACTGATTTTAATGAAATTCGGTACAGAGATAGAGTTGACCTTGAGAAAGAACATAGGATAGTTTTTATCCCAGACTTTTGAAAGGTTCTCTTGGAAACGCGATATAACCGAACTCCACGCGGCGAAGCTGCGGGCGGAAAGCTAGTACATATATATATGTATCTTTGTTATGAGGTTCTATAAAATTTAAGCCCATTTCTATGTTTCTATGTTTTAGGGCATTTAAGCTGTTTCAGTAGTAAATGTTATGTACAAGTTTTATATAACTGAATTATATATCGATGGATATGACAGACGTTGTTCTGTCATGTCAAAGATGTCATTTCTACCGGCGAGCTAAATAAGGCTTGTCATACATTTTTAATGCTGACCACGGTTTAATAATGATGAAGCTCTTGATTTGGATGGATACAAGTTATTAATGTAAAATAATTTTACTTTATGTTACAATTGTATGAATTTTGAATACGATGTGGATGTGCCATCTATCTGAACATTTGATAGACGCGTGTCAAACAATATACAGTTAATTCAAACGTGTACAATTAAAATTGTGCAAAAGAAGAAAACTAAAGGCCTATATTCCATTCGACAAACTTCGTGTTTTTTCATAGAGTACTCAAGATAATTCGTCCGCCAAATAAAAACGTTGTTTGACATAATATTGAACGTTTCCAATGCGAATAAGCCATAGCATTAAAAAAAAGTTCATATTAAAAACAGTTCATTGGGCTTAAGTTTCTGTGTAATTTTTTTGTTGTTGTTTTTTTAAAGAAAGAATTTCGTACGAGAAAATATTTCATAAAATGTGAATAATATAATATGTATAATAAACATTTGATCAAATGTGACCAAATAAATAACTACAAAACTATCTGTGTTAGTTTGGCTATGAAATCTCGTGGTAAACTAACAGATATCTGTTGAACTGGAATGTAGAATTAGTATTGTTGACAATAAACAGAGCAGCAACTATTGTTATTTGATTAGTTATATACATGAAGAAATACAAACGTTTCTATGTATATTTTTGTAATGTCATACTCTTTTTTATCACGAAAAGGGATATTTCGAATTCCGTTTTTTAAATACTTTATTCTCTGCTTTTATGCATCGGTCGCGGAGAATGCTGAATAAAATTTGAGGACATTTTTTGTATTCTACCAAATATTTCGTTACGTCATAATAATTAAATATTTTGTGATATATTAAAATGAAATTTGATAGAAACTATTTTATACTGCATTTATAAAATTTTGTGGTTTTTTTATCGTATTCTAAATATAACAGACGATGAAAGATAGAGGTACCTTTGTATATATTGCTATCCCAATAAGATTAGTAGGTAGTGTAATTGTTTAACAAATCGACACATAAAAATATACATATATGTATATAATATTAACATTATCTTCGAAACTTTATAGATTTGATTTTTTTTATACAGGGTGACTGGTGAATTACTATCGATACTTGAGGACGTGATATTTGACGATCATATATGACAAAATAAAAATTAATATAACATAAATATTAATAAACTTCTAAGTAAAGTTAACCAAAAGTTATGTAATTAATTACGCATCGTTGTGAACACCCTACAGATTAGGTATACACTCACACACACATACGCGTGCGGCGGCGTAGTGTTGTATCAGCACGCCGCCGCACGCGTCCACACTTGGAACACTTGGAACGTGTCAATACTTTATTTATTTATACGGAAATTTTGTCAAAAATTAAGTGCCTATTTTTTTTTACATAATTCGAATGAGAATCATGTACTGAGTATTCTCCTTAAATATTGATAGTAATTCACCAGTCACCCTGTATACGAGTAAAATGTTCTACAAAATTACCGATTAAATAGTTCAATTTTCCAGTAGTATCACTGAATTTAATTCAGACGATGCAAGTTTCATATAATTTAAATAACCATATATATGATATTAGCATATCTTTTATGTGTTTTTTAATTTAAAAATGATTTCGTGATCAAAAGGTTCCCTTCCTGGGCGTTAATTACAGTCCCCATGAACTCGGCAGAGAACATCACAAAATGAAGAGAAGTTTTGACGAAATTGCGCTCAAAAATTTTATATTCGTTTTTCTTATATTGCGTTGAGTATTCGTCAAACGAATCTCTATTCTGCTCCTCTGTGTTTAAGTGTATTTTGCTTTGGACTAAATGAATTGAATGTGAGGACGGATTAATAATGGTTTATTTCTGTTTGTTAAATAAAATGGGATGCTTAAACGAAAGTAACGAAGATTTAGGGCACATTAATGTAATTATTGTAGTGATGTAAGTATAATGTGAAACGGATTTCTTTGAGATTATCCGAATTGAATCCCAGTTATATAAATGTTTGTGGTCATGTATGTATCTATGGATGTTTGTTGCTCTTTCACCCCAAAAATGCTCGATGGGTTTTGATGAAACTTTACATTTATGTAATTTAGACATAATAATAAGCCATAGGGTATAATTCATCCTGGTATTACTTGTAGTTAACTCAGGAATTAGCCACGTGACACATACTAAGGATGTCGTTTAACACGCTCTATACATTCCTAACTGAGGGTAGTTTCGAAGTCTAACAGGACAAAGCCACGGGCAAAAACTAGTTTAATATTTTTAATGATCGTTTTCACATATATTCTATAAAAATTCCTGTAATAGTATCTTTTTTTATAATTAATTATTATAGTATTCTTCACCAATAGTTACTCGTAATGATGAAGCCTAAATAAATTGCAGTAATACATTGTAATGCTAGTTTCTTCGGTCATATAATTACTTACCCACACGGACCACAGACGGATAGCCAATCTCAAGTAATTGTTGTGTAAGTCGCAGTAGTATTAAGTAAATGTTGAGAGTTTTCCTCTTAGTCAGTATGACAGCAGAATAGAAACTGGACCACATTTCGCTTCTATTGTGATTACTAAAGCAAATGTAGAAGAAGCTTAAATTACTCGTTTTAAGTAAAATAGAATTCCATCGTATTATAGTTTAAATTATGCATTTTTTATCGAGTTATATTTAGGTTCAACATATATATGTATGTATGTAAAATAAAACTAATATAATCGGATTTACTACGCGTTTTTTATTATTGAAAATGTATATATTATATACATATATGTATCTTCTTATTACTGTCACGACTATGTACAAAGTAAATTGTCTAAGTTTAAAAATCCAATAGCAGAGTAGTTTTGTTGGGAGTCGTTATTAAATCCACTTTGTTTTAAAGTAACTTTGTCACATTTATAAAGGGTTATTTTCTTGAAAGGTTTTATATATGAGAAGAATAAATATTTAATTTATGATAAAAAGAATTATTGTATATAGATTCAAATATATGGTTAGGTTAAAATAGGTTTTTTATGATGGCAATTTCATTGTGACTTGTTAATTTTTTGTTAATAATTTATTATTATTTTTTGTTTCAGGTATGTTAAATTACAAAAAAAGGATACGGGTGAGGTTATCAGTATTTTTTACTCCCAGTTATTGTCCCGTAAGTTGAGACACAATTTGGTTCGTCATAAAGTAAGTCTCATTTTTCAAAACAAATTAAAACTGGCACAAGGAAAGTAAAAATTGTACGTACATTTCTCAAACATCGTATTTGTAAACTAAGTAATATTAAAGTTAAAAGTCCCGAGGTAATTTCTTGAAAAATAAACCCAAGAAGTAATAACAGTAAGTTTCGAGGTTCTATCGAGGTATAGAGAACTAGATACTTGGACCAAAGAAGTTGTGTAGGAATTAGTCAAGCTGCATGGAATGAATCCTTTGCTGATGAAACAGCTTTTAGATGCTATTCTAGACTTTTTTATTATTCAATTAATCAAAATAATATTTATATATATATAATTATTTGAATGGCTGAACGTTCGTTGATTCGAGTTTAAAATTTAATATGGTACAAAATGTTGATATTTTTTATTTTACTTTATGAATATTTCCAATTATAAAGTGATGGTAAAATTGCGATCCATTTATGAGTAACAAGTTGCAATTAAATTTTACTGTAAAAATAAACTGTTCGTTTTTAAAGCGTTGTATTTTCGTAAAAATTTTACGTACGGTACGGTACGTACTTATGTTTATGACGAGCAAAGTCGCGGGCGGAGCATACATTAGCTGAAACCATTAAAACCACATTAAAAGCTATTAATATAATGTAATTAATATTGTTATTTAATGTCATCGATAATGGACGTGTTACCAAATGCCACAAGTTATTATCAATTACACGTTTTATTTTGTTTTGTATCATAATTTAATAGTTATATGTATATTAGTATTACTTTCTCACTATTTCTGTTTCAAATATATAAAACAAGTCTCTCAAATGGTCTGCGTTTCAGAGATTATTGCGAACGAAAGAATGAAAAACAAAATCTTTTTATATATATTTTTTTATAATGTTTTAGTATAAACATTAAATTTTTGGGTTTACTATAACATAATACATAATCATACATATACATATATACAGTACTTTATATAGGGCTTAATGCCCAAACTACCCTCAGAGGA
Organism: Danaus chrysippus; assembly: GCA_916720795.1. Taxonomy (NCBI): domain Eukaryota; kingdom Metazoa; phylum Arthropoda; class Insecta; order Lepidoptera; family Nymphalidae; genus Danaus; species Danaus chrysippus. Next base: position 1,486,295 of record CAKASE010000065.1, on the reverse strand, counting down.
AAGAACATAAATACATATATTATATATTTGTATGTATAATAGATTACATATAGTTCTTAAACATCATAGTATCATAACATAATAGGTATATTTTAGTGTATAGTTCCTTTCTAGAGCATGTCATCTTCAGTCTAGTTACCATCATCTCTTATCAAATAGTTTCCGTTGTTATCAGCACCCCTTATCTCATACGTACATACTCACACGACGTACTCTATATAAAGCTTACACATTTTCTTTGAACCTTGATATAAAATCATCTTTTGTTATGAATATTGTTATATAACATTGTCATTATTATAAATAAAAAATTTGTTTGTTGTGATGTTTAAGAGATTTAAATGAAGATAATTATTAAGAAGAAATATATGACATTAGTATAAGCTATGAAATATGTGTATCAGAATAAATATATAATATATTATATATGTATTGACAATATAAATGCAGTGTAATGTATGACTATTATAAAGTAATAATTCCATTAATTATGATATATACATATAGTATAAAAGAAAAACTATTGATCTTCAATCATCTTGCATTCTGCATCTATTATTTTTATATGTATATATTTGCCATATAGATTCACTAAATCCGTAAAATTGATTCGTCAAATCTAATAAGGCAGTAATTCTATGATAATAACTATAATTTTACATTAAACGAACACTTTTCAATAACTCCTTAAGAAAGGAAGTAAGTTAAGAAACTATAATAATACTTTTCAATATCACTTTCACACTGTATCTAATATATTTTTTATACATAACAATGTACATTTTCTTTATATTTATAATATACTGTACATTGTTCTACCCGTCAAAGGTCGAGTCAATAATAAACGGTAATCAATACGAAAGCGGTAATTTTGAATCATATTTTAATTAATGCTCTAAATATAGATGTTGCGAGTCGAATTATATATTTGTTCTTATGGTGTAATTAATATTGGCCCCTGCACGTGTCACTGAATGAGTACAATAATGAGAGTCGGGGCTTCCGACTTAATTAATATTTCATTTTGTCATACACTACACAGAAGATTAAAGTTTGTGATATACAATTGTTTGAGTAATTGGTTCATTTCTGACGTTCTTGCTTCATGTTCGAAGAAAACAGTAGTTGTGTTGTAAATTGAAAATTAAAAAAAGACTTGTCAAATCTCGTCTGCCCATGATCACGGTTCCTGTAAATTATTTAGCTTATTACAAAAATAAGGTCGCGTAGTATATGCGAAAAATATTAGTGTCATTTAAATTAAAGAGCAAAGTATGATTAATAATAATTGTTCATATCTATTCCATATGACGTTGTGTTTGTATTTAGTAATTAGTATTATTTTTAAGCAATTAATATTATTTTTTGGAAATTAAAATTGTATATCGAATTAATTCTAGTCTAGTTGTATTCTTGTCTCTTTCTGTTATTGTTTTTTTACTGTAACATTTGAATTATTTTTAAGTGGAAACTTTATTGGTTTTTGATCTACAAATAATTATTTAATTTTATGTAACAATTCACTGTATGTTTCCCAAATATAAATAAAAAAATAGTATTCTAAACTATGCTTACAATAATGCACCTTGAATTTATAAAATAAATTGTATACCAGAAACCTCGTCCATTGAATGAAAAACAAAATAAAGGGGATACGGTAAAAGTTTAAACAAAAAGATCGTATCAACATACTCGTTTAAACATCTCGCTCCAATCTAGTGTATCCGACGTTCGATGGAGTTGCTCTGCTATTCTCAGCAGGCGCAGTCGATAAAATCCGATTCAGTGTTTACTAAAAGAAGCACACTTGTAGCTTTATTATATACTAGCTGACCCGGCAAACTTTGTTTTGCCATATAAAAAGTAGAGGTTGATGATAAAAAAAAGTAAAAAAATGTGTTGTATGTGTTTTTAATAAAAAAAATCGGTCGAAAATAAAAAAATATTTAAGAGCGAACAGCCCTTATGACTTAGTGGTATGAAAAGATTTTGGCTGATTCTCAGACCTACTCAATATGCACGCAAAATTTCATCGAAATTGGTCAAGCCGTTACGGAGTTGTCTGTCTAACACCGCGACACGAGAATTTTATATAATATAAGGTATATAAAATAGTACACTAGCAGTCGTTTTTCATACAAATTGTATATTATATGCGTTGTTATGTCTAGAATACGTCTTGAAATAAATCATAATATAATAGCTGTTACATCTTCATATCACAACAGAGGTGGGTTGTTACAGTATAATGTGATGTATAAATATTCATGTATACAATTATACATCATCATCTCAGATGCGATGTAAGTGATGCTTATAGGTAGTAGGTATATACTGTTGGAGCTATTAAGAAAGCCTTATCATATAATGGTTAGTTTTGTATGAAAATGTTCTAGATATTTCGTATTAATTACGAGATTTTTATACACCCGTATTGATAATAATACATTCAGTGACGTTTCGATAGAAATTATTTAATAGAGAAGAGAAACAAAGTTCTTCATTCACATTACTTATTACAGATGGCGCTAGTTACATATATCTATGGTTTGTTATTATAATACTTACACATAAGTAATATTGTATATGAATTGTTGATGTTTTGTTAATAAAAGAACATTTTTATGAGAGAAGTTAGTGGCTAATATTAATAGTGAAAATAAGAAATTTACTATACTGATTTATACCCAAGGATTCTGCTTTTCATCTCCCGAGTTTATCAAGGGAAAGTGTAACCTAAGTTACGTATAACTCCGGTATGCGTAGTCAAATAATCACACTACATACGTAGGGTTAATAGTTTTCTTTTAAAAAAATCTTCATTCATTATATGTAGTACATATTAATGCAGATTATTGAATAAGAAACGGAAAACGTCTTGTATGTAGTATGAATACATAAATTTGGACTAAGGATACTGAGATATCCTCATATAAAAATATATATGTAGTTTTGTTTTTAGATATAAAATTACTTTATTAATATACATGCAATATTTAAAATAAATATTACTTTAATTGTATTGAAAGCGCTGTGAGTTTTAATTTTCATAACATTTGTTTAATTTCAAATACAACTTGATTACGACGAAATATACAATGATTATAAATACTCCAATTATTTGAATTACCAATTAATGACGTAGCTCTTTTGTTATTTTGTCTCCCTAAATTTTATATATAAAAGAAAATCGTGTTAGTTTCACTGTTCATAACTCAAGAACGGCTGTACGGGTTTGACTGGAAATTGGTGGAGAGATAGATTAGAACGAGGGAAAGGATATATGATACTTTTCATCCGATTGAAAAAGAAAAAATAAGTTAATCAAATCCAAACTCTTCTTATGCCTCTAAGGAGGAATAAATTCGCCCGGTCAGCTAGACATTTCTACTTCAGAAAGTTGCAGACTAAGTCGCCGGCAAAAACTAGTATCAAATGTATATCTGCTAACAAGTAATTATAAATGATGTAACAAACACAACATATTACGTATATACATATTGACTATATAGACAAAAATTTTTCTACTTGTAAATATAATTGTAAATATAATTTTTCTACTGATATTATAATTGTGTAAGTTTGTGTGTGTGGAAGTAAGGTTTGGTTTTTAACGTAAAAATTACTTTATCGATTTTGATGAAACTACAGAAACTTAGCATAGATATCGTAAGAAGACATGATTTCTTATTGGTAAAAAGTAAAAGAAAAGTCATAGCCGGAATTAGTTGTGCATTTAGTAACATACCTAATAATTTTCATATACTTGGTTTAGTGTAAAATACTATTAATTCATTTTCAATTATAATTCATACATATCATAGAAATTTATTATCAATAGGTATTCATATTTATACATAAAAAGAAATGTTACTTTAATTGCGCTTTTATCAAGCTTGTAGCTAATACATTAACATCGTCTCTACCAAAACAGTTTTCACGTTTTATATAAGTTTTTTATTAATACAAACTTCAAACTACCCGTATGTAGTTTAATGATGCGAAACTAATAGTAAGGATAGTCACTGCACTGCGGCTGCGGTAAAACTCAGCTGACGTCGCGGTATTCAACTAGGTTTAACAATTTAAAATGTAATATTATTACTTCTACCAACATTGTTAAAATACCTCTCTGTTAGGTGCTTTAGTGATTTATAACGAAGACTTTGAAGTTGAATTCTTTTTAATAGATTTGATTCTTGAATTATTAAAATACATATCTCAATTTTATTTTAAGATTATTAACGCTTTTTGATCACAGTCTTACGGGATATTTCGAGTGTCTCATTGAGAGCTCTCTTAGTTAAGGAACTTCTACACTTAGGCATTGCTTTTAAAGATGTTATTGTAATATGTAACGACTGTCGTTATTATGTCGTTAGTTTTGTAAACGTTTCGTGGTAGGGAGATGATGACGTCATTGTGCATTTTGTAAATTTATATAATCACATAAGTAAAGGTAATACAGGTAAGTAATTAAAACAAATATAAACAAGATAACTTACATATATCTTTGTAGGGATTTCATTTACTAGTAAATAACTGAGTATAATTTATTAGTATAGATTTTAATTAAAGCATAACACGTATTCTTTATATGAAAAAAATTTAAACTGCATAGTATTAGAACAATGTTTTTGAAGATATACATATATTGCTTATTTCGTGTCACTAATAACACTGGCATCAGTGTGTTGGTTAAAGCTTGTAGGTGGCTCTCAAACCGGGTTCAATACTCACCGAAAATGTTGGACAATATTTCTGTATATAAATATACCTATAATATGTTGTAACATACATATGTGTGTGTATGTAGTTATTATATGTACATGTGTGCATATATGCATGGATACACAGATAATTGTTCTACCAATGAACAATTATTCTGCAACTACATGCTAAAGTGAATGAAAGAAAATTTACTCGACTCTCTCTAATTGAGAGTCGTGTTGTGTACACTTTCAACATCTTCCTTTAACATTTTATTTCGTAACTATTTATACTTGCAAAGTTGTAAATTATCGATTTTATTGCGTATTAACTCACTAGATGGCGTTGCCTACCCATGTCATCATACTTAGTGTTCGAAACATTAGTCCGATAGATGGCGCTGATTCCTATTATACTTATTGCTTTTTAAGTTTTGTGCGTAATATGACTTGGTAGAGGATTTTTATTCAATTCAATAATTAAAAAATACAATATGTCTAAGAGGAAAGAATCCCTTAGATGTTGTAGATAGAAATTCCTGTAATATAAAAGAGCTTTTCTAATAAAATGGGGATGAGTATTAAAATATGTGACTGGCAATAAAAATGCAGCGTTTCTATTACACTATATCGGGTATAAAACGCTTGTTGAAGGAAGAAATCTGCTATACAAGGGATTATCTTGGGAATGGATCGGTGTACGGGTCGGATTGTTTGCATGAAACAGATTTCATTCTAATATAGATAGTTTTATATCTTCGGATTTATCTTCGAATGATTTATGCAGTTTATTTTCATAACGTTTTTGTAATATACTAATTTTAAATATGTATCTCGTCTGTTTGTATGTAGTAATTGGGTTTTGAGAAAAATTTAAAAAATCTCTATATAATTACTAACCAGTAGCGCCATCTATCGTTTGTGTCACGGCATTTTATATTACTAATTCTGTACTCTTAGATAAATTATAGCCTATGTCGCAATTTGACTTCTAAACTTCATTACTGTATGGATCATGGATATCTACATATAAAGTAGCTTTGCGTGAAATGGTAAGAAACATACATGTATACATCTTTAAATATCCACAAACATCGTATTTATAATCAGTGGAATGTATGAATGTCTGTTTGTCTCAAATAAAATAACTAATAATATGTATAAGTCTTTCACTTTCCCCTATATAAATGACATCAAAATCACAATAAAATAAATATTTATATACTTATATAATATTAGAATGATTCCATTAAGAAGTTTTAATTAATAAAATTCTGTGTCAAAAAAGTTAAGCAAAAATTTTCAACTCACTGACGAAAACTTGTTACTTACACAATACCTAAACCTTGAAAGTTTATGTTTGAATTATTTCTACATTACACCCTACAAATTTATCGGCAACCAAAAAAAATACAATACGGAACATAAGTATAATAAAGAAATAATATTAAAATTAACAAAATCTATGTTGAATTAAATTAAGCGAACTATTTCCATATTATAACGAACTAAAATCCCTCTAAACTGCAATCTGGAGTTTCCTAATCGCTTCTGTGAGAAGCATTACGTAGCATTCCGAAGCGTTGGGAAATATAACGAAGCTTCACTCAGCGTGTCCCTAATTAAACTCTATTCTAGATCTAAGTTCCATTGGAGACAGCTTAGACAAGTGTCTTCATTTTTAGCGTTAATTTGTAATTAATACTTTTTTCCTATTTGCTTCCAATTAAAATAAAAGTGCTACTTGAACTGACAATATAAGAATTTTAAGTGCAAAAAGTGTTGTATTTAAAGAAAAGTAATATTTTCGTATTACTTACTACGCGTTATTATATTTTTTCATAACTACATACTCCCGACGCGACGTTTCGGTTACTTAGAAGCAAACGTGACTAGACGGACGGACAGACGAGGTGAAAATTGTTATATTTAATAAAAATAAGTATTTATTTTATAAAATATACATTATTATTGGGAGTGTTTTAACATGGCTGTAGGGAGATAATGTCTAGGCTACGTTAAGTGAGAACTAGAGATGTACACTTAATTAATCAGTAAAGAAGGGTCATATATTTCTATATGAACATAAAGAGAATTTTCCTATATAATGGTGATAATTATAAAAATTTAAAGAATAAAAGTATCCCACTATCTTAGTGGTGCTATAGACAAAGTAATAACATTTACTTTGGAAAAACTTTGATAACTAACTCTTTAATTTACCGAGATTGTTTCAAATAAAATACATAAATTTAGCTTGAGTTGTATATATATATATAAAGCTAGTTAAATGTTTCTTCATAAAGAATAACTGCAAATTCCTTACCGTACCATTCCATTCCAAGGTCCCGGAGAAATTAAGAAGCACCTGCATCTCACAATATTGAAGATAATACTCTGGAATGATGGAATTGTCGAGATGTTACTACTGGATTCCGTCATGCCGATGTTTAAAGACCTTGGAGGATATTAAGGAATTTTTTGATCACTGCCCGACGTAAATATTTGTTGCTATTCCATTGCTGGCTTTGTATTAGCTAAGTTATTTCGAATTTGTACTGGCGATTACATGTATAGGATCTTATTTATTTTCTCACGTCTAAATTTTACTCACTTGGTATATGGAGACTTAATTCTGATCATCTCCATACCTCTTCTTCTACCTGGCAATTTCCCAGCTTTAGCCAGGGTCTGCCTTACATGTTGTTAATAGTTTTGAATAATTGTTTTTACGACTGGCCGCCTGCCTGACATCAACCTTCTTTGTGAATGCATACATCAGTGGTGTCTAAATACTCTTAGAAAGTACATATGACTCGGAAAAATCACATTGGTATTTGCCAGGATCGAACCCGCACCCTCGTAGATGAGAGGCGGGCCTCTTAATCTCTAGGCCACCACTGACTCGACTCCTCTTCATACCTATCCACATATAACAGCTAGATTTTCCAAGACATACATGTAACTTTTTTCGTATCACAAAAACTTACTATCTGTTTTCTCTATCATTAGTCCAAATTAACTACGAAACGTTTCGTTATACGTTAATCGAGTTACCAAGTCGTTAGATATATTAATAGTGGATCTGCTAATATGATTTCGGTCACAACTTACTATATTCCCATTATGTACGGATTATTGAACAATTCGCGACTCAGTTGCTAGTTTGTACAACAACTTGGCTAATGACGGTGGATTAGATATTTGGGGATATGTGTATGTATGTTTGTTTGATTGTTTTATATATAGACAAAACTGTATTGGAATGTATGTACGTATTTAGTTAACGATAGTTTAGTTGAATTTTAGAGTATGATGTTTAATACACACGTGATTGTAGATATGAATGAGTTTTGTTAATATGATAATCTTTATATATAAAAGAAAATCGCGTTAGTTGTACTATTTAGAATACAAAAACGGCTTTATGCGTTATTCTGGAAATTGGTGAAGAGATAGCTTAGAACCAAGTAAAGGACATATGATATAAAACATAAAAGTCAGTGGTGGCCTAGTGGTTAAAGGGTCCGCCTCTCGTTGCCGAGGGCGCGGGTTCAAACCTGGCAAGTACCAATGTGATTTTTCGGAATCATATGTACTTTCTGAGATTATTTAGACACCACTGACATACGGTGAAGGAAAACATCGTGAGGAAACCTGGACTTATAGTTTCATAATTATAAGTTTGAAATCACCAACCCGTCTTGAGCAAGCGTGGTGATTAATGCTCAAACCTTCTCCATGTGAGAAGAGGCTATGCTCAGCAGTGGGCGTTCATAGGCTGATGACAAAGGACATATGATACTTTTCATACGATCACAATTTTTTTATAAAATCCAAAATCTTCTTATTTATTGCCTTTAAGCAGGAACAGAGTTCGAACGGTCCGCTATACATTTCTAATTTTGAAAGTAACGCAGACGAAGTCTCGGGCAAAAACTAGTATATGTAATAACTTACAATTGTTATTTAATGTTTAAATAGTTATTGTAAACGTTACAATGTTTTATTTATACTCAGTCTCTGAACGTATGTTGGAATAAACGTTATAGAAGAAATATAATATGTTTTTTAATATCTTTGAACTTTTATATAGCATTGAACATATATAATAATATACTATAAAGTATGGAATATAAATATTTCCAGGTAAGCGAACAAAATGTTTAAAATTTCGCTTCAAATACTTTAGATAAAATCTCTTTTAGTTTAATATTGAAATAATCTCGGAATATGTCTGGAAGAAAGGAGGGAATCGGAAATATTTCTTGGAAGTTAAATAGAAAAGATTTTTACATTATAATATTTACAGAGTATCGTTTGGATTTAAACCTTTATCTATTTTAATATCTTTTAATTTTAATCCGATTAAAACGTGGATATATAAGCGAAGTCAAGTGAAAAAGTAAGTGAGAAATTGGATTATTTTTTTTTGTTAACGAAATATAAATGTTATACATTTTGTGAGGTAGAATATGAGACTTCATAAATTTAATATTAAGTCTGCGTGTGACATATTATTGGATACAATATAATCAGAAGTTGACTGTAATTCCTTATTAAGTACTTCGGGACGTCTACCTAACAGTCAAATGTACATATATATATGAAGTAATTACGAAATGAGTTCTAAAAGTGATGTCAAACGTTGAATTTGACGGTATTGATGCCAGCTCGTCCTAAAGGTGGCACTTGACTTGGCGTTTATTTGTTGTGTTCGGCCAGATAAGGCCATGTGTGGATTTATTCGTCTTCATTTGAAATATTTGCATAAATAAAACACATACATATGTAAATAAGAGAAAACGCGTAAAGACGTGTTGCTGGCGTGCCAAGTGTGGATGTCGTGTTTTGCGCTATTTGGATTACGTACAAATATTTGTACAAATGCGGCGAATATTCAATGCCAAATTATATGTTATATTATATGTTAGTGGTCTCTAATACGTGTGTGGATTATGAACTAATTAAAATTTATCTTTCTAACAGTGATATACATATAGAATTCCCTTTAATTTAAGTCGGTTAATTTAAGATTTATAAGAAGAGCAATCATTATGGTACAAATACGTCGTATTAATATTAATAAAGGAATTGTAAGTACATTTAAGTACAAGTCTTATAAAGATTAAGTTTTGTCTACACTGTTACAAATTACAATACTAGGTTTTGGAATATTCTATTAGTGAAATCAAGTAGGTACCATATATGTAGTACGCTGAATCTAACGAAAGTCACAACTGGTTGGAATTATTTACAGTAATTCACGTGGTTTTTCATAAATTTTTGCTTGTTGCTTATATTTTTAAATTGCTGATTTTTTGCATACGCGATAAATGAAAATTAAATCATCTCGCCATTATTCTGAACAGAAACATGTCAAAATGTAAAGCATTTATATTTTTGAACGTTGTATAAAAGCAAATTAATTTATTTTTGCGAGTTTTATACACAAAACCATCACCATAAGATGAAGGGGTGTATACAATTCAGTGGTTACGTAAATCGGTGTTAATATATTTCACAAGTAAAGTTAATTTCTATAATTTTTTTTTATTAGATATCCTCCAATCACATTTCTATATATGCTAAAAACCTATTTCAAATTATATGTAGGCATATTTGTATTACAGAATTATAAGTCATATTAAGAATTAGGCTAAGACATTTTAATTTAATTAGAATAAAATATATTTATAAAAAACTGGTTTAATATATTTCTAAACATATATGTATATAATATTACTTTAATTCTCATTAATCTCGATAACATTTCTATCTCATATAACTCAGGTAAAGGTAAATATGTTTATCGGTTGTCTGTAAGGTTGAAAGGTCAAGGAGTTTAGTAGGGGCTCTGAAAGGGTTAGGAGATTGAGACGCAAATTGGAAATTGCATAGACATTCGGCTCATAGTATTAGAGTTACTAGGTACCTAATCTAATGGTTTTGTTTATTTTGAAAATTTTGGATTAAAATGATGAGATACTATGTGTATATCTGTGTGAGTATGTGTGTGTGTGCGCGCGTTTATTCTGTTGTGTATATGTGTGTGTTTTAGCAGCAATATTAATAATAATAATAATAACAACTCTCTCCCCTGGGACTCAAATAGTAGATTCCTTTAAAAGTACTAAAAAGTACTAAAAAGTACACTAAAAAGTAGTAAATATATCCTTAGAGGGTATAAAGATATATAAATTATTCAGTTGCGGACGAGATTCGGAATTTTATAGCAAATAAAGAGATCCTCGAATAAGGTGTAAATATCTGAATAACATGCGGTGCCAAGGGATTTGTTAACATCGGATTTATTACAAATTTAAATTCAGTATTACAGTACTAATTATAAATTAGCCTTTTACTTCTTATTATTTCTTTTTCTTTAATTTTGTCAGTATATATCTATACAATACAATAAAAAGAAAGTTATGTACCTACAAAATACTTGTATAGGTATATGAAGATGTCAATTTGCTTCGAAATCCTCGGAAATGTTTGTAATTTATGTTAAAAACTTAATTGCAGATTGAATGCTCTACTGTAATTTATACAATCGTCAATTATGTACAATATATTTAACGAAATATCGAAAATAGTCGTTAAGTATCAAACAAGTGCTTTTTATATTTCTTTTTTCTTCATCTTTTTTAAAGTATCTCAGTTTGAATGAGCTCAAGATCTATGTATTTTGGAGTAAATAAGGTTTTCAATTAATATTTTCATCTAACAATTAATTCGTTCTGTGGTGATGGCTGGTGCTATACCTTAGAACTTGTAGCTTAAGATGAGGTGTATGATGTAAGTTGAGATAATTATGTCATATCTTTGGTTTTTTATAGCAATATTTTGGATGTCTGTTTGAACAGTGAGAAATATTTGTGCGTCTGACACGTCTTTGATTCGTATTTTTAATTAATAACTTAAAAAACTATCTTTTAGTACCCTTCATATATGTATTGTTATTTTTTATTTAGTTCAAAGATCTGCTAATGCTTTTCTTTTAATACATTTCGTTTAAAATAATCTCAGAGAATTTACATTGACATTCGTACTATTACATCAAAAAACATTTACTTACATTTTATAAACAATTTTTAATAAATTAAAACAGTACAGAACTATCAAAATGTTTGATAAATAATTTTTATTTTACATTTTCGATCTGATAAATAAACACTATGCTAATGAGTTCAACCGATGCATTGTTCTTTGGAGCCGTTGAAAACTATGTATTTCGGTATTTTCATTTCCAATGTAGATGACATTTTGATAATAACAACTTCAATTACATTATACTAAATCTCGTCGTGGGAAAAGTATTATTTGTTTAGACGCTAATTATATAGGGTGGTACTGAGGTTCTAGGAAAACTATGAAACTTATTTATATGTATATTATAATAAAAATTACATGTTAAATCTTATAACCTATACCTAAGACAACATGATTGCCCCGATGTTAGGATAGCAATTACATTCCATTGCATTCCTATCAGGAATCTTCTGGTTCACACGGCTTGGTGTTCATTCCGCGGAGTCAGCAGCGTCACTCGTTATATGATATTTTATTTATACAACGATGGTGCCCCGGTGGTGTTCATTTATTTCTTCATATAGCGCATACGTAACATGCTTCTCTTGTAAATAATTAAATGTATGTATATTATAGAGTTAAGGTGTAACATGCAGACATACAAATATGTAAAATTAGTCCTATTATAATAAATAAATTATTTAAATAAATTTTTTTATTAGCTATTGAAATGTCTGCAGAGAATTTTTTTAATAATAATATAATAATAGTAATTTTTTTAATAATAGTATAATCCTAATGATTGATGCTTGTAGTGGTATAAAAAATACGAGTATCAATGTGAATTTATCTTTAAACTGTGAAAGCAAAAAATCACTATATATAGGTAATATTAAATTACGCACCAGGTATTGGAAATTGCATTTTTTTGCCCGAGCTCTCTCGTTTTAAAAGCGTCCCAGTTTTTGACAGAGCTGCGGAATATTAATATCGGCGCGAAATACTTTCCGTCCACAAAACGATGCAGAAGAATGGAATCCTCTTTTGAAAATATTTAAGCCATCCCATCATCAGTACAGACAAAAGATTATTCACTTCCAGTCCCGATAGAAAGTCGCCATTGTCTCTTTGTGACGGTAACTTTTGTATTTTGTATGCTTTGTGTGATAAACTAGTTTCTGCCCGTGACGTTGTTCATTTGGTCTTTATGCATAGTGTGTGTTGTAATAATATATATAGTAATTAAGGAGTTATGTATGGACCGTGTGACATAACCTGATGGTTATATTGTTCTTTTACTCGAATAATACTTTACGCTTTATTCTTATAAATATGCTATATAATTCTAAAGTCACATCAAAATCCCTAAAGTAGTTTAAATAAAACTAATATTAATTTTATTATATTTTCACTTATTGAAACTATGTACTCCCGACGTTTCGGTTACTTTGCAGCAACCGTGATCACAGGCAGTTGAGATGAAAAGTCTGTCAGTTGGTCTTGTTATTTGTCATCAACCACCATCGATTTTTTAAGTTCTTAGTGTAACGCCCTGGATGCCTACAGAATGCGCTCATTGTGCTTCGAGGTTCTGTAAACCATAAGATAGTTATTGCGTTAAAGATCAACGAACATCCATATATTCTGACAATTTCACGTTATTAACTGTAGTAGAAATCAGTTCATTATGCATTTTTATTACCTGCAAAACATGACTACATACATCTTTGTAAATAAAGAAAAAAACCATATGATATATGTACATAATTTTCTCTTTTGTTATGATGTAAGTAATTATTGTAAATATATTAAATAATAACATAAGTTGAACTGTTCGCTTGCTTATAATGAAAGGTATTATTTTAATATCTACAAAGTAATTAAGATTCAACGTCTTACATTGCATTCCTCTCGCCCATAACGACTCACGCCATCTTGTTCTGGAATACGCTGGAATTTTCCAGAATTTTAGACGTGTATGTTAGCAATATATCAGAGAGAGGAGTAATTAGTACCTTAATATATACATAATATATAATTATGAAGTACTAACGAGTGTTTTGCTTATAAATAGCTATGAAGAAATTAGTTTCGAATTACGTAAAGTAAATGAAGATGATCATAAGATGATCTAAATTAAATTTCAACTGAATAATCATAATAATATGTAAATCTTATTAAACGCTGCCAAATCTTTCATGTCGTTTGACACTTTAAGATGTTGTCGAGAGTCCCGAGCACAATCCCCCTTGCGTGTATTCGGTATTAAAGCTAACTTTGCAATTTCGCTAATGCTTTAACGAGAACCGAATCTCATTGGCTGTAATGGAAGGACATTAATAATTCGTAAGCCGATTTACTTCAGATCGTAATCGATATCATTCGTAAGGATCAGAATTAATTTGATATACAATGACAATTATCTTTTAGTTATAATCGATTATTTCCTATTTGATATCGAGTCAATGGCATAGTAGTTAAAAGGGCGGCTCTCGTGCATGAGGGCGCGGGTTCGATACTGGCAAGTACCAATGTGATTTTTCTGAGTCATATGTACTTTATAAGAGTACTTAGACATCACTGATTAATGCATTCCCAAAGAGGGTTGATGTCAGTCGGGCGGCCGGTCGTGAAAACAGTTAGCCAAAACTATTCACAACATGTAAGGCAGACCCTGGCTAAAGCTGGGAAATCGCCAGGAAGGAGATCGATTCCACTGGTGACCTGGTTGAAAATTTACGATGAAATAAATGGCGTGATATATATTTGTTGAAACCCCAGGGCACATACATATATCTCGTTAAGTTACTTTGGCGTACTAAAATGTATCCCCAAAGAATAATTCTCTTGAATTTAGTTTCAAAGAACGCGAATGTAAATACATATTTAAAAGCAACTCAACGTTATTAGGAACTTGTTTTAAGAAAAAACTTTAGTATATATTATGTAAATACGTAAAACTTTTTATTTTTCTCACTATTTTGTTGCTAGTATATACGCTGACTTTCTTTTAGTTTTGTAAAAACAAAATGTTTTCAACATATGTACTTATTATGAAATTACCGATTCTTTATTAAAAGATATAATAATAAAAAATTGAGTATAATACTGAAATGTCAGTGATACTGATACTGCGAGATAGTCAGTGGTGGCCTAGTGGTTAAAGGGCCCGCTTCTCGTGCATGAGGATGCGGGTTCAATCCCGGCAAGTACCAATGTGATTTTTCCGAGTCATATGTACTTTCTAAAAGTATTTATACATCACAGACAAACGGTGAAAGAAAACATTGTGTGAAAACCTGGAATTTCACAATTATAAGTTTGAAATCACCAACCCGTCTTGAGCAAGCGTGGTGATTAAAGCTCAAATCTTCTTCATGTGAGAAAGAGGCCTTTGCTCAGCAGTGGGCTCTGATAGGATGATGACGACTAAAATGTACTTTTTATTTTGATACGAGCCGTTATACAATTTATCTTATATATAAAAATGTCCCTCATAGAAAAATATACACATACTATATTTAAATAGAAATATTTGATCTTATTATCTGGAAATTAAATCTAATTTATATGTATGTGTGTGTGTGACTTGATTGTAACTCATTGCACTATATTCTCTCGGTCATTGCAGCAGTTTCATTAAGGCTGTAATTTTGAAGCTGTGACGTCACAAGCGGCCACAGCAATCCCCAAATAATAACACTGTTGAACATCCAGTAACACTGACGTTAGCCACAGTCGCTATAATTACTTCAACCAGCTTGTATTTAGCAGCTATTTAGTTAGTTTTTGGGCTTGCTTTGAAGCTCTACTGCTTATCAAGATAGTACATCTTATTAAGTAGGTACACATAAAAAATAAACCATTTTTTTTATTTCAAAGTAATCGGAACGTCTCTTAAAATTCAACTCTAACTATAGTTTACGAGATCTAAGATTTTTGCGAGTATTCATTTAAATAAAAACAATATGTTTTCGAATGAAGTGATGTGAAAATTCACATCTCTTCTGTCCGTGATCACGGTTGCTGAAAAGTATGTAACGTATGTAGTTTTTACAATACTAAAATCCGCGTTGTATAATTCGAAAAATATTGCTATCATTTAGTATGGTTATTTTTAATCCTATCCTATGATTTCTCGTCATATAAATGTCTTGTTCCAAACGTCGCAATACCATGAGGGTAGATCGTCACCACTTCGTAGTGTTCCTCAGACTTCCCTGATTAAAACCCTCGGGGGCTTCCTATTAATCAACTGTCTCCCGGCCATAGCTCTAATGACTCGCGTTAATCTCCTTGTAAACTTTACTCGGGACTTTTTGACGTGCTAGCGATTTTGAAACGAATTTTTTTTTTTGCCTACATTTTTTCATGTTTTTTCGTTAATATTAATTAGTTTGAGTTGGTAATTTTGGAATTTTTTTTGGGTGTTGAGAATAATTTTGTGGTTTTTGGGTCGTGATTATTATAATTATATTATAAAAGAGATTTAAATTAAATTGTTTGATGTTCAACGAATTAAGTTCTTTCGTGTATTCGGTTCAGAAATATACAATGTACTGTTAAATAATGCAACATGACAACATATTGCAATTCTTAATACAGATATATCATTTTTACATAAAAATTGCAAATTATATTTTTAAAAGTATATGGGAATGTTTATGGAAAAAATATAAGCGTTATTTCACTGTTTCGTATATATGTATTGGAAATAAATAAAAAGCAAAAGGTCACGAAACACAAATATTAGTAAACGCGCAGTAACAGTTTACATTTGTTATATAAATAAATAATATAAATCTATATGGCTGTATATAAATGGATTGTGCATTTCTAATATTCAAAAAAAATACAATTTATTTCAAACTTATTCGCTCCTTTTTCTGTAAACAAATTGATTGATATTTAACAAATCAATAACGTTAAAGATTTTAGATTGGATTAAAATTTATTGTTACATACAATAGTAGCGCTAGATACACGAGTATTGATTCAATATTGTGAAAATTCAAAATATTTTTTGTTTATATTGAACAAACGGCGTTCAGAAGCATTGTTTATATCAATCGCTGGCAATGCTTTTATATTTTGGACACTGTCCTAGTTCTTTAAAACGTTTCGTTTTTACACTATAACTAGAAGACCCGACGAACTTCGTATCGCCCTATAATCAAGAAATATCTGTTATGTTTTTTTATTTATATTTTTGGAGTTTTCCTATAAAGCCCTAAATCTCCGTGTTTTGAAGTGCGACAGAATGATTGACATATTAGTTAGTTGTCAAATCTAATGTCAAAAAAAACGTGTGTATCAACAACTACTAATAAATTAAAAATAAATCAAAAAACATTGTCCAGCGGACAAAACTGTGAATCTAAACCATTCCCAGAACCTTGAACACACACAAAAAATTTCATCAAAATCGGTCCATTCGTTTGAGAGAAGTTCATTGACATACACACTCACAGAAAAATTATATATATAAAGATATAATAATTGTTAAAATATTTGTATAAAACCTCATTGGATATTTCTAAATATATTGATAACAACCATACATAATACCTTGGTCTTACAGAATTTGATATATTTTTTTATTAAATATAATAACGCATTCTTAATTTGAAATTTTCCTCAAGCGTCTAACCGACATTCGGATTTCTTAATTATTCGTCGCCATCTTGAACAATCTCGTTTAATATCCTATATATATTTTTACCGATGGTAAAGCGTTGATACCGAAAAGGCGGGATTGTTTTGCTTCGAAATACCCCGGTTAACGTTCACCCGGTTTAATTGCGTCTTTCCCCGCAATCCAATTACAAGGAAGGAATTAATTCGGAGACAAAAGCAAGGAATAAAATCTTTGAAGGTATGAATTGTGACGATTCGGGATCGCCTTCTCTTGCTAGTATTGTGTTGTAATAGTCTTCTAGGTGTTACGTCATATTAATTGCTTTGTTCACGTAATCTTGGGGACGTGTAGATAATAAATCATACGTACATTGGAATCACAACCATATATGTATATGTATAAAGTTGAGATTCAAATGTCATCTAGTTAGTAATTAATTTTAGTCTAGCTTATGTTTTTCTTCAAATAAAATTTAAGCCTTTGATAATGGAAAGTTTAAGAAACCTTGCCTATCATAATTATTCAAAAGGATTATTTTACTTTGAAAAATTATTAACGTAGTTTGAGAGACTTCAGTCTAACCTTAGAGGTCAATTCGTCCCTAAAAAGTTTAAGTTCAAAGGCAGGGTCAATGGAAAAAAGTACTTAAACTTATTTCAACTTTAATATATCTTATAAGTACAAAAAACATTAAGGATTTGTTGATATTATAATCTTTAACTTTAATAAATTGAATTGTCTAAGGATTTTCTTTGACTAATCTAAATATGTGTTTAATATTATCTTAAAATAGTCGTGATTCGAAGTCAGAAGTAAACTCAATGAACAAACCAAGCCACTACATTCGATTTGATAAACAATAAATCCTCGCTCGTAAGACAGGTATATTCTGAGACTTATCCTTAGACAGTTGAAATTTAAAAAACATCCTAATTTCAATAGAGAGGACGCCTGGCTGATCTTACACCTAATATCGAGTTATCATAAAATATAAAATCCCATGTTCGTGAGCACACCGTGATACATCAAGACACAGTTATAGCCCTCTGAATGCATCAATGCAGTACAGGAGAAAATTAGGTTGACGGTACATGATAAATAACAAGACTAACTGACAGACACTTTTATCTTTACTGAGGTAAAGTAAAGAAAATGCATAATTAAACGATTAGAATCAGAAAAACATACTTGTTTTTAATATTGTTTGAGTGACCGTTAGACAGTTAATCTCATAACTTCAGTTAGTAATAGTTTTTGATAAAATAAAAGTAAGGTTTCAATTTAACTTTGTATATATATTATGTATATGTAAGCATTTTTATTAACAACTATTTTATTAGTATACAATTTCAAGTACAAGTCCTCTCTCCAAGCTACTCTATCTACCTAACCAAATTTGAAATGAACCTACTAGGGATTCAAAGTAAGTTCTAATTTAAACTTACTTATGAATGACATAATTATTATTTCGTAATATTATTTTAACCAAGCCACAAAGTAAGACTTATGCTTAAGTTATGTAAAAATACATGTATTTATATTTGTATTTTCAGTTTGTTCATAATAACTACGTCTTAGATTTTGTATCGCGTGCTATTCCGTAATACAGTTTGGTATATTAGAACAGAAAAAAAGTAATTTTAACAGGGCAATTTATATGCAAATCCGTGACCCCGCTTCACTGATACCACGTGGCGTAACGAATTCTTTGAGAGAGCTTAGATTTTTATCATCAGTTTTTATTCTATTTAAACGACTTTACATTAGTATGGTAAATTGAAATAATTGTTCTGTATTTTTTTATATTGAAATAGCCATTTAATATGCCTTTCTATGAGATATAATTGAAATATAATAATATATTTTTTAAATTACTATATTTTATATATATAAAAGAAAGTCGTGTTAGTTAGACTATTTATAACTCAAAAACGGCTGTACGGGTTTGACTGAAATTTGGTGGAGAGATAGTTTAGATTCAGAAAAAGGACATAGGATTCTTTTTCATACGGTGGAAAAGAATACCAAATCTAAAATCTTCGTATCTACTGTCTTTAAGGAGAAGTTAAGTTCGCCCGGTAGCTATGTATATATTTCTTATTCTGAAACTAACGCAGACGAAGTCGCAGGCAAAAACAAGTAGAATATAAAGATTCTTATTCAATACATAAGCTTAATTTAATCTTATTATTGTAATTGAAAATCGAATTCAGATCTTTTCTAAGAAAGTATTGCTTATATACGCTTACATGTTGTGTTTTCTTTGAAGTGTAAATCAAATATTCAGTAAATTGGGTTCAGATTTCAAGGTCATTATCCTGATAGGTGAAGGAACCCTCAGTATAAACTTTAATGCTATCACTTGGGTTTACGATAATATGATTTTTGAAGGTCATTGATCTCGCTCTATTTTAATCGTTAACTGTTTCATAAGAGTCGTGAACGGTTAATTTTTATGGCAATATCAAAATTATCAAATACATCAAAATGTTTCCACCTCAAAACTTGAATGTTTAATCAATACAAATAAATATTACTATTGTGCTAAAGGCAAAATTAAATTTTATAGATTTTTCACACTGTCTGTTTGTTTCGGTTAATCTACGAAATGGCAGGAACGATTTTGATGGGAATTTCATTTCTAGATAGCTTATATAATGATGAGTGACTTAGGATATATTTTTTTAGTAATTTCATTTATTTTTACAAATGTAAGTAATAATAAAACTATTCCGCGTGGACATATTTATAAGGAGGTATTATTTATGTAATTTTTAAAAGTTTTATGAATATTTTCTCGTGTTATATAGATGTATACTTTTATTTTTATTTTCATTAAAATGTCGTCAGTAATGGACGTTATCTCAGTTACGTGGCTAGATGAAAAGCGCATGCTTTTATATTTTAAAATAATTAAAAAAAAACACTCTCTTCACTATCTCTAAAGAAATTCAAATGAAACACGAATTTATGTTCGAGATATAAAAATATCTTACAAAGCAGGACTTGGTTTAATAATTTGTAAAAAATATTTAAAATTGTAAAATTTTCATATTGAGAAAGCTTTAATAAAGTACTACTAGTACTAAGTTTTTTAGGTTAATTTTACCTCAAAACTGTCAGTATGTATGTATCCTAATCAATCATGATTGTATATAGTCGTATATATATATAATATATATATGAATCTTTAAATAACAAGTTCAAGTTCTTAATATAAATTCTATCTAATGGTTCAGAAATTTTATTTAGATCTCGTTATTACTACTTTTACTATTAAAATATAGTTATTGGATTTTGAATTCTAATTTATATTACTTAAAATTTCTATTTGGATAACTTTAAGTGCTTAGAATCTCTCTCTTTAGAATGTTTATACATACTGTAGTATTTAAATAAACAAAATAGAATTCATAATAAGGAATTAGTAAATTAAAAATGTAATATAAAAAATAGTTGTGTTTAACTAAAAACAATATATGTTCGATCAAAATTAATTAAAGTGACGGATCAGATACTCGTGAATGTCATTAAAACTCTATTATCCAATATGACATGATGTCACACGAGATAACGGTCGGATGCTGGGAAATTGATCTCCGTTTAAAATTCAGTTTTAATATTGGAAAACGACTATGTATGTAATATGTATTACTTCGGCTCTTTATAGAATATGGTTAGTTTGATTTTAAAACGAAGTATTTTTATTATTAGTTCAAGACTTTCGCGAGTATTCATTTAAATGAAACTAAATAAATGTTTTTCGGATTATATGTACTACGCGTACTTTATTATTTTAAAATGTCTGACATACACATCTCCTCTGCCCGTGATCACGATTGCTGAAAAGTAAGTGACACGTCGGGAGTATGTAGTTTAAAATAATAAAATATTTATAGTATAATCTAAAAAATATTAATTTCATTTAGAAGTATTTTATTTACAATTATAGTATATTTATTTTAGATGTCGTACTAATTTATATTTTTAATTTTTCAGGTAAGCTTCTTAATCTATACGATGATGGTAAAAGTACTGTTCAATTATAAGGTTTGTCAGAGGTTTAAATAATTTTCTAACAAATGAAAGGTAACATATGATTCACATATTAATTATGAAATTAAACATAATCTGTTTCGGCTACATCCAATTACTGATTTATGACCGTACAAGATTACTACCATACTACATAGTTCCATTCCTAGTTTTCCATTTAAAAACCTAGTTTAAACTGTCACGTGCGATGGTTTAGTAATAAAATACTTCAAACGCAACGTTTGCAGTGTGACGTTGAAAACCAATGGTAAGGTGATGTTTGTTTTGACTCCATAGAATATTTACATAGTCTGTTATGACTCTGTCTCGTAAATGCTTATATTATGTTACTACAAGTGTTATTTCTTGATGTAAGACTATGGCAAGCAGTAGTTTCCAAATATTAATATAGTAGTTTTTAACTACTTTACTTGTGCCTTTTTGTACATTCCAATTTATAATTTTGTTTTTCCGTGTAAAATTTGCTGTTTGTGGTGTACAATAAAGTATATTCTATTCTATTCTATTCTTGTGTAGCTGTTGTTTAAGATATGAATATGTTTCTAACATGGTCTTAATAATTTATTTAATTATTTGTATATAATATAGACAAAGAAAAGCAAATAAAAAGAGAGATCTATTCAAAGGTAGTGTCTTTGATTTAAGCAATCTCTTACAAACAAGCTTTAGTGAGAAAAAATATTAAAAAAATTAAGTATACTTTCAAATTTGTGTAATTATTTGAGTTAACCCTGACTTTGGCCGTTATGTGTCGTCAAAATATAAATATAAGAAATTATGAAATGATAATAAAGTATAATTAAACAATCATAGTACATAATTTAATGAAAATCAATCTAGTTTAGTTATGATCACAGCATAAATGCAATACTATCAATATATCATAAATAGTTCTTTTTGATAGTTTTTATATAGTCACTGATTATTATGACACTCGTTAAATATAATATTCTAAACAATATCTCGATTGCTGTCCGTGTAACGAGGCGTAATGACGACGCATCCGCTGTGACGTTCTCCTGTTACTCATTAGTATAACGAACGCTTTTGTTATTGAATTGTTTTAAACGTACAGACGTTATTTCATTTCGAATATATATATATATATATACATACATACAACACCACGCCGCCAAACGCGTGTGTGTGTGTGTATACCTAATCTGTAGGGTGTTCACACGATGCGTAATTAATTACATAACTTTTGGTTAACTTTACTTAGAAGTTTATTAATATTTATGTTATATTAATTTTTATTTTGTCATATATGATCGTCAAATATCACGTCCTCAAGTATCGATAGTAATTCACCAGTCACCCTGTACATATTTTATTTTTTTCGTTATACTTTTTCAATCCTCATTACGATGTAATTAGTAGCTTATTTATGGTCCGAAATTAGATCGAACATTTTGATAAATAAATTTAATTCTATAGTAACAGAAAACTTAAAGAATTTCTAGTAAATCAGTAGTACCTTAGTGATTCAAAGATTCTTGTAACACTCTAGTATTTACTTGAACCAGCTCACGTGGTGTGTTTGTTGAAAGACGTTGATTGGTTCCTTTGAAACCTTACTTGACATTCTATCTAGAAAATACAGCACATGTAATTTGAATTCAGCTGAGACTAAATTAGGTAACGTTTATTTCAAACGAAACACACGTTTCATTCAAATGTTTCATGTTAAATTGATTGAATTCTTTATTTCTTTGAGAGGTGTACGTTGTAAGCTAAATTCTAAGAAACTCTTGATTTTCTACAGAACTACCAAGCGCGTCTGCATTATCAGAAGCAAGTTAAACGTAATGATTTTACTTTACCAAGTTGCAAGTTGCCCTAAGCTACGACTTAGTTTGCGGAACTCGTGAAAAGCGACTGTTGCTAGCTTGCCACTTTCTTGGTAATCGAGTTAAAATAGCTTAAATTTTACACTGATTACAGTTTTTTAAAAGAAGATTCTTTTTAAGGTGATTTTAAATTAATCTTTTAAAGTCTTTTAAAAAACTTGGCACTCAAAAAAATGGTCTAATCGTAACAAGATATATAATTTTATGACCGTCAACAATTTTTATATTCCGAACGACAATTATATCCCTGTCAAAAGCGTTGTGACGCCAAAACTGGGGCATTAGAGTATTCAATGTTCAATATTAACTAAACAAATTTGTTTATTTCTCCCCATAATTGAAACATTTGATACTATTCAAGTCACATAACGATGCCAGTTGTTAATGAAAAGCAATTTTCCTTCCAGATTACGAGCAAGTCGACCTTTTATGTCGACGGTGGCCTTTTATTACGACTTAGTGACGGTATTAGTTATGTCGTTAGATAAAATGTCATTTGTTTCTATAATAGATGAACTTTATATATGAATACTAGCTGACCCGGAGAACGTTATTTTGCCATATAAAAATAGGGGTTGGTGATAAAAAAGTAAAAGTTTAGGGTTGTAGGTATTTTTAATGCTACAATGTAAAAAAATAAAAAAAACAAAAAAATCATCTGAAAAACAAAAACGGTGACCAACCCTTATGACTTAGGGGTATGAAAAATTTATGTTGGCCGATTTTCAAACCTACTCGATATGCTCACAAAATTTCATAGGTATCGGTCCAGCCGTTTCGGAGGAGTTCTCTGTCGTTAGACACGCGGTGTTAACCGCGACCCGAAAATTTTATATATACAGGGTGACTGGTGAATTACTATCAATATTTAAGGAGAATACTCGGTACATGATTCTCATTCGAATTATGTAAAAAAAATAGGTACTTAATTTTTGACCAAATTTCCGTATAAATAAATAAAGTGCGGACACGTTCCAAGTGTGGACGCGTGCGGCGGCGTGCTGATACAACACCACGCCGCCAAACGCGTATGTGTGTGTGTGTATGTATACCTAATCTGTAGGGTGTTCACACGATGCGTAATTAATTACACAACTTTTGGTTAACTTTATTTAGAAGTTTATTAATATTTATGTTATATTAATTTTTATTTAGTCATATATGATCGTCAAATATCACGTCCTCAAGTATCGATAGTAATTCACCAGTCACCCTGTATAAGATATACACACACATATACGTTGTTATATTAAACTATCTACACAATTTCATAATATTAAACAAGATTAATATACTTTTTTCTATTGGAAGAATATATTTTGTTAATTAAAATAAACCAATCATTAATTTTCCCATTACGTGTTAAATTTTATTCGCAACGTCACGTTGTTAAGATTTATGGTGTAGCTATGCGGTTTTGATGTTGTAAATCATAAATCGTTGAATTTAATTAATAAAAATTTACGACCTATATATATAATGGTATTTAAATAGTTACTGTTTTTTTCTTGTTATAAATATATTTGATTTAGATACTATATATGTATATACAGTATTTAGTTTCCTTTGTCAAGTATATATATAATATTAAATGTAAGAAAAGCATATTATACTTTAGTAAAGATATATAATTTAAATTATTAATTAAAACATTTTGTTTTGTTTATAAAAAATACTTGAAATATTTCTTTCGACTATAAGACTCTAATGTTGTCTTAGATATTTTTTTATTAAATAAACCACCCTAAATCGATTCTATACCAAATGTAAATATACTTATTATACGTTAAAAAACCGGTGGAAGAGAAGTTACAATATTTATATTTTATAGATCAAAGGCAAATTTGTCAAAGCTGTCCGCAGCGATTTCCGTTTTTGATACCGACGTCGTGTTTTCAATTTAACGACAGCAATCCTTTTGTGTGTAAATTTTAATATATTTTTTATTTAAAATAAAAATAATCACAAAGCTCTTTGTCTATCCATCGAGATGGAAAATTATTAGATGAGAAAAATGTTCTTTATTCTGTCGGTGCTAAATAAAATCGATTGAAGTTTTTTTTCATGTTTTAATAATTTCATCTAATGTTAAAAGTTTGAAAATATATAATAGAGAAATTCATGATCATCTTTCTTTTCATCTTTCTAATAAGCATTTTAAAGTCATGACAATTTAATTAATTTGACAAACGTAAGAGTTAACTTTAATTTAGATAAAATTTTATCCACGTTTCGTATATTTAATTAATGGAGACAATTTAATAAGTCGCTCGAGTCAGATGGAGTCAACATCTTTTATACGAATAACTTATAAATAGCTAATAATAATAATTTAGTCGACTCGATCGAGTTTCATAATTCTCATTGCCAACGGTATCTGTCAGAGGCTGCCTTACTCTTGATAAACGTACTAAAGGGGTAGTAATAAGCCGATGTTCTCTGAAAAGATTAATTTTAAATACACTATGTTATTTCTTGTATCGTATTTATAACACTAGGTTTGTTACATGTCTTCGCTCGCGTTTTCAGAATAAGTCGAGAGAACAATATTTTTTTTTAATTCATGTATATTTTTACCTTAAATTAATATGAATGAAGAATGACAAGCAAATTGATTTATCAAAAGTTTTTCTGTGCGTGATATTTAAATTTATTACTTTATATGAAATTCTTTCAGGCTTTTCTGTTTTTGTGAATTTTTATGTCATAATATATTTTATAAGGGTATACATATACAATTGTTATATTGGGTGATATAAAGGTTTTGTGATGCTGTTAATGTGAAATGCCTTGGAAAGCGTTATGTAAGAGATATAAGGCTTAAATGTGTTCGCTTTTATTGGGCTATTTATCCCCAGTGCTTTGGGTAATAATGTCCCTGTTATTTATTAGCTTGAGATCGCTGTTAGTGCAGTAAATGTTAGTTAGAGTTAACATAGCGATGGTTCTATTGAGCGACGGATGGGTGAATTGTTTAGAAGTTATTCTTTTGTTATACTCATCGTACGATATTAGGGTAAATTATGGTTTAGGTGCTAAAAATGCTTGTACGTTGTAGTTTAACCTTCTAATGGATTTAAAGATATATATTATTCAAATTCTGAAGTATCCATATGATTGTTTAAATGGCGAATTTACGGAGACTTGGCAAAACGACCTTTGTAGGCTTAAATACATAGAAGTAATGCCGCAGAACTTTTGATTCTTTTTATAAGCTTCTATTTATATATAAGGATATATTTATCCCGGATCTTACATCTAAGAACGAGGAAAAAGTATGATGGCGTAGTAGATATTTTTAATCCACACCTACAATAAAGCCGGGGATTAATTGAAAGGTATTGCTAAAAATAACTCGAATATAATCTTACTTATTGAAATTTTAATTTTATTAAAATTGAACCATAAAGATAATTATGTTTAAGCTTAATTATTAATATATATTACGTGCATATAGAAATAAAATAAATTATAAGCCCGCGGGGCATAATCCGATAATTATATCCTCTTCCAACGAGAAAGGTACATTACTTAATCGGAGATTTTCGCATCAATACATAATACAAATAAGATTGTCGGCTTAACGCGTCTTCCGCACGCTCTAATACGGGACAAGGGATAGGCCCATCCCTATCCCACATCCACCATTGTGAAAGGACAATGGGGATAATAAAAACTCTATTCAGAGTTTGCCGCTAAAATAGCTCTGATACAATAATGACATATGAATTAAGTTTGTATTAAACTCATTATAACCATCTCTCTTTATATATTTTGATATATATCTAAGATTAAGGCGAGTACCTATTAATTGAAATAAAACTAATATTTTCTGATTATAATCATTTTTAAAAACATACTACCCTAGTTTCGGTTACTTAGCCTCAACCGTGATCACGTACAGAATAGATACATCTCGATAAAAATATTATTTTTATTTAAAGAATTTATATGTTTTAGATTATATTGTTATGTAAGAAACGGTCTACCGGCTTACTGAGAAGTCTGGATCAAATTAAATTGGAAGGATTACTGGAGCTACCATATACCTCGCTGAAAAGGATTACAACCTGACTCCATAATGCTTGTATAATTAAAGCACGTATTTTTAATTTAATTATATAATAATATTTATTTACTGATACAGATATTTTTTCTCTTATTTTGTTGATTTGTAGACTTTTCATACTTATTGATAAAGTATTCTAATCGTAATGCTTAGAATAGTTTAATTATGAACTTTATTATTTTTATTTGTGTATGATTTAAAGTTAAATATTATCTTGTACTCGAATTATGTGTTTTTGAATATCTAGTTTTGTTTTGTTCTAAACAATGATTTCGCTAATTTATTTGGAAATTTTGTTGATTAGAGTTTTCTCATTATGAAGGACCTAATTATATATCCTTAAATTAGATTTACCATAGCCAATTATTTTTAATATCTGTGACTTATTTTCTATTATTCCTTAAAACTATATTATCTTTAGTTTAATTGTACTGTATCTGTGAAGGTTTATTGACTGTAGCCACAATCAATGCCATTTGTAATCTTAAGCCGATTCAATTCGGTATATTGACATCGTATAGCAATTACCGAACCTAAACGCTATCGGAGGAAATTGTGTATGCTTCATCCAGTGAATGGAAGAACAGATTGAATACATTGTTATATATACATGTATTGTTGAAATAAAAATTATTTTTCCTAGTAAATTTATTAGTGGAACTATAGAAAATACAAAAAATAGGCGTTAAATAATTAAAGACATTAGTCATCTTTCGTAACAAAAGATTATTACATATACAGCTAATTAAATTGAGTTTTAAATTTAAATAAAATCCTTAAGTCGTTTAAATTTAATCTTAAATTAAATTTCTTTGACTTTAAGCATGATGAACTTTATTTAATGAGTCCTAAGTGCTATTTTACAACTGACAGATCGTAATTATAAAATCAAGTAGGTACGCTTAAATTTCTGACAGTATTCTCGTAGTAATTTCTGGGTATTATAATAAAGAATATTACTAAAAGCTACTTTTTTATGTTTGTATATAAGTATTTTATGTATATTAGTGTTATATACATGACTTTGTAAACAAAATTTCGTATTTATGGTCACGAATTCGTCAGCCACATTTGAGTAATTACACGCTGTTTGCATTCAGATGATGTTCTTGTATACCAATCAGTGGCATTTTGTAATAGGTGAACTAATAGTCGGGATTATTTGGCAACTTAGTTTAGCCTCAATTTTTATATTTTCTTTTAATAGGCCATTACTTTATCATGAGTATTTCTAAGAAGATTGGGAATTTAAATAATTCATTTGTTTTTATATATGAAAAATTTTATATACATTAAAGTTTGTATGTGTATAAAATGAAGACAATATTTCTCAGTTAAAAATTAACACAAACATATTTTGTTTGTTACATATTAGTTATTCAGTTATTCATGCATTAGTTCAGTTAATACATTCAGTTAGTACATAGTTATTCAGTTAAGTACAAAAGTTTATTTTTATTATAAGCTGATTAATCTAATTAAATCAATTATTAATTAATATATGAGTCGATTAACCAGTCATAATTAATGAAAAATTACGTGGAATTTACGACCTTTTTGTTTTATGATGAAACTTTGTATCTGCGATGGTCATTCTGTATCAAAACCTTTTCAAACCCTCATGTTTATGTGTTTGTTTTTCCCGTACACGTTCCTAAACCAATCCTCCCCAGGGTAACTCGTTTTGTTTGGCAAAAGCTTAACGATATCTCAGTTTGTGTGTTGGAGGGACCATTTTGAGTTAGGATGGAAAACGAGGCGATTATTTACGGTATTATTCTTGTATTTTATCTCTTAAATTGGATTTAATAAGCCTTATAATATAGTATTATATAATTATTATGAAAAATAGATTTTTTTGTATGTGTTAGTCAATCATACAAAAACTACAAATTCTTTTATAAGTAAGCTGTTAATTCTGTCACAATTGTATAAAATGGTAATAAAGCAGTCTTAATTCCCTTGTAAATTGGATTTTATAAGCCTTATCGTTTTTGATATTCATTATTATTATAATGAAATTATATTTATTTTGTGCGTAAGTCAATCACACATAAACTACGAAACAGATGTCTTATAAGTAAAAAGTTCCTAATTATTTTCGTAATTGTATAAAGTGGTAACTGATCGACGTCTTGTTTTCCTTATATAATATATAAAGATACATATACGTTATATACATAAGCTTTATTTACTTGACATTTCCTTAACGATAAAACTCATTACAACTCAGTGTCATTACCCTTTGATGAAGAATTTAACATAAAGCATTTATAATTACAAGCGAAATATTTGAAGCGCTTTAAACGCTTTAAGTTATCAAACTGTAATTTACCTTTCATTACACCACTGTTTCCGATTTCATTACATTTTTATGGAAAAAAACCCTGTAAAATAACGGTGATCGTAACTTTACGCTGAAGCGCTTAAAGGTTTCATGTCCCAAAAAATATTTAATATAAAAATTTATGTACCATTACAGCAATTCGTTTCATACGATTCATTAGCACTTGAGCTTCTAATTTTGTTTAAACTGATGAAGCGCTTACACCGCTGTAAATTAGACGTCCTTGTTTTCTTTTGTACACGTTAGCTTCGCGATTTATGCTTGGAGCATGGTCGGAATAAATTTAACTTGTATCCTCTAAATACTTTATTGTTATCCTAGAAGACATCTTTATGAATATATTTACTGTAAGGCGCGTATAAAAAATAAAATATTTCTATAATTATAAATGATAAAGATCTCATTACTAGATTTAAATTATTAGTGGACCACTCAAATCGTTTATGTTCCAATATTATTAGTCATATGGCCTCATCAATGTTATTTTGTGCCATATACATACATACATATATATATATATATATATTCTTGTATTATATGTTACTTTAGAAACGGAACCTTTATGTGATTTAAGATTGATGTATTATTACAAATAACCAGTTTTTGTCCGCGATTTCGTCTGCGTTAGTTTCAGAATTAGAAATGTAAAAATGACCGGGAAAACTCTATTCCTCTTTATAGACAGTAGATACTTACTTTTTTTATATTTCAATGGAGTGAAGAGTATCCTTTTTACTTTCCCTTGTTCTAAGCTATCAGTGCAAACCATTTTTTAGTGTAATAGTGTAACTAACACGACTTTTTTATATACAAAGATATCTATTTATAGGCTGTTATTTGTGTCCGTTTTATATCAAACGTAACTTATACAGTATGTCAAATTGAATATGAGAATAGTATATGAAATTGTTTTGAAGCTGAACATTCAATGTCTTTGTAAGATTTCCTTGTAAAACATCGTGATTTCTTCAAAATGAATATGCCATAAAAATGAAAAGAAATAAACAAAATATGTTATAAAGATGAAATTATTTCTCGGAATACATTTATGAATCTCCTGTAGAAGTCGACTTTGTACAAACATAACACATTTCATATCTGCGAAGTTTTAATTACATCCAACGCCTATTATAAATCTTTTAATAATATTTGCTTAAGAAGCTCAAATTCTTGTAATTTCCTCTAAGATACCACCTTCTTAGGAAGTGTAATGAGAATTTAAATTAGTTAAACACGACATATATTACAAACATATACTCGTATTTATATATATACTAGCTGACCTGGCAAACGTTGTTTTGCCATATAAAAAATACATAGGGATTGGTGATAAACAAGTAAAAAATTGGGTTGTATGTGTTTTTTAATGCTACATAATAAAAAAAAATTAAGGGTGAACAACCCTTATGACTTAGGGGTGTGAAAAATAGATTTTGGCCGATTCTCAGACCTACTCAATATGCTCACAAAGTTTTAGCAAAATCGGTCCAGCCGTTTCGAAGGAGTTCTCTGTCTAACACCGCGACACGACAATTTTATATATAACTTGTATAAGTTTTTGCTAAGAACATACAGTATAACTTTAATAACATTTTGTGATCCAATAATGCATCGTAATTGCAATATTAAGTTCTAAAGTATCGTACCGTGATAGTTTTAACTAGATGTACATGAAGCTTTCAGGAAAATTTATTAAAGTTATAACTCTGATGAGAACTGAACGTTTAATTTAGTATAATCAAGTCATTAGTGATATTAGCTACATGAGACGAAACCTCTCAGCACTACACTAATTCATTGTGCGGGTGCCGGGTCCATCGTTGTAGGGAGAGGAGCTTCCACAGTGACTGGGACTTGCGACCCAGGTGTAATTAATAATCTAAAGTAATTTAATGACGATTTTTGGTCATTTGTTTTTTTATGTCAAAGCTGGTAAACGAGCAGACGGCCTACTAGATGGGCAGTAGTGATCGTCGCCCATGGACATCCGCAACATACAGAGATGTTACGGTTGCGTTGCCAACCTTGATTATTGAGGAAAATTGAGGGGTGGGAATCAGGAAATAATAGGAAAGGGAGGGAATAGAGAAAAGGCAACCGGCTCTCTCACTCATCGGATGAAACGCAGCCACGAAAGGCTGATCTTCTGTGAGAGGGTGGTACTTCCCTGGTCGAGCCAGCCCATGTTCGAGCTGTAGTAACTTGGCTACAGCTAGGCTCTACCATCTAAAAAAATGTTAATAATATTTGTTAATGTAGATTGAAGATTTCTAAAATATATCATTGTTATATTCGAGCGTGATTCTTATGTAAGTGTCCATTTTTTCTCTTAATTACGGAATGAGACATTCTTATTGTGTGCGTCTATGTAGTCGTAAATCAGAAACATTATATTCGTCTCTACGTCACATTTGTCTGTTTTTGGAGCGTGAAATAACGAAACAAACGCTAGTATTACTTCTTGTTTTGCGGGTAGATGTCTTTTTTTTGGTTCTCCGTCTCGCTCTGATTAGTCGTGACAGAGAGGGATATCTAACGTGTTCAATTGTGAGTCTAAATTAAGTTTAGTTTAGTTTTAACAAGTTTAGAAATAACAATCAATTTGCGTTATTTGGAAGTTCACTAGTGATTTGTTTTTTAAGAGATTTATTTGAGATTAAGTATTAATTTTTATCAAATTGTTATTCAGTCGTTTTTAGGTCATTAAATAATACACACACACACACATACAACACACACACACATGTATATCGTAAATATAACATAAACGGTACTTATTAGTTTTTCCTGACGTCGTAATCGTGTTATATTTAATAATATACCTCTAATGTTTTGGTAAATATGTTTTCAGAGCACATACCGAGCTCCCCTCACAAGTGAAATTATTTACAACACCGTGACATATTCCATTAGGCCTCCATTACGGTAGCCGTGTTGTTGAATTACTTTTGTGTCGATTTAGTGCAAGCCATGGTTTGACTTTGGGGTCCCCTAATCGTTATATAAAGGGTGATCGTATGATATGAAAATTAATATACCATGCAATACAAATTTTAAAAAAGAAGTTAATCCCAAGAAACAAAATATTCTTACGTCAATTTATCTAATTTATGATACTCATGAAGATCTCTTGTAAATGTTTGTATAAAAATAAAAGTAACGTATTCCTCGGGTTTGTAATACTGTTTGAGATGTAAAGGGCGTGGCGGGAGACTGATTTGATGTCAGATGAATGTCTTATTATAATTTTAAGACGTCTAATATATTCGTATATTGCGGGACGAATTTTATTTTTTAATAAGGCCGGCTTAAGGATTGTTTAATGCGTTTAATTAAATGGTATTATTTTATATTGTAGTATAAAATAATTGTGACAGACGGTGAAGGATAATATCTTGAGGAAACGTGGACTTAAAATTTAAAATTTTAAGTTTGAAATCGCCTATACGTCTTGAGCAAGCTTAGTGATTAATGCTCAAACCTTCTTCATGTGAGAAGATGTCTTTGCTCAGCAGTGGGCTCTGATAGGCTGATGATGATATTGTAGTATATATAAATATATATGTTATTTTTTTATAGTTTTAGTACTTTTAAAAATCTCATTTCTAAAGGTTTAATTTAGTAGAATAAATTGAATCTCATGGAATCTTCTATCAAGATAATTTAATAAAGATTCGTTACATACTCTGAAATTCTGTGCAGGAAATTAAAACACGCTGTTAGCTTCAGAGATAATACATTAACAGTGTGCTATGGAAATTTGAGACGAGAATTTCGGGGCAATTTGTTACGTAGCTTGCAGCATTCTCTGCCTATCCGTGTGTTAAAATTGAAGTATTTTCAATTATACCTCAAATTTTATATTGAGATGTATGACGTCACCTATTTCAATATCTCAATCTGTACGTCGACCGTATATATTACTAGCTGACCCAGGAGTTGGTGGAAAAAAGTAATAATTTTAGGTTGTATGTATTTTTCAATACTACTAATTTATAAAAATAAAAAAAAAACGATCAAAAATTTAAAAAATTAATGGTGAACAAACCTTATGACTTAGGGATATGAAAAATAGATTTTGTCCGATTCTCAGACCAACTCAATATGCTCACAAAATTTCATCAAAATCGGTCCAGCCGTTTCGGAGGAGTTCTCTGTCTAACACCGCGACAGGAGAATTTTATATATAAGATGTTACGATTATATATTTTTCATACGCCAAAGATTAAATTGAATATAAGCACGGTGTGACGTAATAAAAATCCTAACGCAATATTACCAGGGCTATAGACGGTGGGATTTGAGATTATTTTGTGGTTCTTTTTATCATATAAGATAAGAAGAAAAGGTTTAAACCGTCTGTCCCGTTTCCTTTTTGACCTGATCTAAATTAATATCCCGTTTCTTTGTATCCGAAGGGCCTTTTTTCCAATTTCTCTCTCAGTGCCAGCCGACATTACCAAAGCTACGTATTTAACAAATAGCATGACGATCCGTCAATCCCTTTTGGTTCTCTGTGTAACAGTCAATCAGGGGAGGCTTTTTTATTTTATATGTCGTCGATTTATTTAGTAATGGAATCCGTGATAAACTAACCTCGGATATTGTACAGAAATCCTTAGCTCTTTAACATTGGAGAACATTGTATTATGTATCCGAATCTTGGATTCCGTCTGTGGTAATAAATTCATGCTTATTATATATAAGTTAGAGATAATTTGTTTTTCATAATTTCTAATAAAATCACACTACATAGAAGTAATATTTAAAATATTAGAAATTGATTTGCATATTCTGTGGTATCTCAAAAATAGTTATGGCAAGACTAAAGATTAAATAAAAACCCTGCAATATTTTTAGGTATATTGGAAAGTTAACTTCACTTGATTAAAACTTATTGATCGCTGACAGAAATAGAATTATCATTCTTTTTAATATTATTCTTCTTTAATACTTATTTTTAAATGTACTACGTATATTGTATAAAATGAGATTATATTTTGGTCAGTTCAATACCAAATATCGGTCCGATTGGAGTGGTCAGATCTAAAATGTATACACTTTGTGCTCAATGGTCGGTAAATGATAAGCGAAACCAAAGCTGTCTCATCTTCCCTTTATGGAAACAAGAAGTAAACTACACTATCTAGACTATTATACCGCCAACTATTTTCTTCATTTGTAAACGATAACTACTAGACTTAGAACTACAGTCTGCACAATTATTAAATAGAATTATATATATTAAAATGATTATTAATGCATATAGAACGTAACCAATTATATTTATTTTTATATATAAAGAGAATGTGTATGTTTTAATTGTATTTAAAACTGTTTTTATTTTTATTTATATAACACCGAGCTCGATCGCTAATGGTACATATTAAATGGAATGCATTAAACACTCAAATACGTAGCGTGAGATCGTTTAAAATCTACATATCTTTTTATGTTTTATTTACTGGCATCGTTAAAACTTTCTTTTCATATAAATATGATGTTATATTAAAGTTTTATTCAAGTATCTATCAAAATATATTTATGCAGAATCCGACAACTTGTCTCTGAAGCAAAACTTCCAGCCAGTTGCAATAAGTCTGAACGTTTTAGATTCTTTTTCTTTCGTTTCCATACATCGTGTCCTTAAAACTTCAGATGGATCTTACGTGTTCTGATGCTGTTCAAGCGTTTATTTGTTTGAAGTTTAATGTTATGTAAGCATAATACAAATATTATTTTTATATGC
Source organism: Danaus chrysippus (assembly GCA_916720795.1). Classification (NCBI taxonomy): domain Eukaryota; kingdom Metazoa; phylum Arthropoda; class Insecta; order Lepidoptera; family Nymphalidae; genus Danaus; species Danaus chrysippus. The sequence goes on along the minus strand of CAKASE010000065.1, from coordinate 1,450,842 downwards.
TGTATCATGTAAATAATATTTTCATTATGCTTTACGAATACAAGTCTATAAAGCATAATGAAATTTATTTTCTTTCTGCTTTATATAGATATAAAGAAAATAAAAGAAACGTAAGTCGTATTATAATATATTTTTTATTTTATGCTGGTCTTCATAGTGATTCCATAAATAAATGTATTTTATCCTATCATTGTTATAAAATTTCTCTTTAACGTAAAATAATGTATAAAATTTTAATTACATGATAAAGATTTTACAACGAATGTGAGTATGTTAAAACTTATCACGTCTACTTTAAAATATATTCTAAGATATTGAAGTTAAACGAAAAACGATTTCAATCAATAGGTTCTAGTTAAATATTTCAGGTTATGGTTTGACCGCCGAGTTAAAATTTCATCTAGACTTCTTTTCATAATCTCCATTTAAAATACTAATAAGGTTCAAAAGAATAAGGTAGTATATTTAACCTAACGATGTCGTTGCCATGACAACGGTAAACCAAAACTAATATTAAGTCGAGGTAATTTTGTCGCATCAATATTTTAGTTATTAAAAGTTAAATATGTATTCATAGTATTTAATTACACTTAGGTGTTAATACAAACAATATTAAAAAAGGTAACATTAGGCTATAAAAAAGGAAATAACGGCAAAGCTTAATGGTTACCGTGGTCCTATTAAGACACGTTTCAGCAATTAAATACCAATTCACTTAAAATGAGGGTAGACAGAAAAATAAATATACGTCTATTTATTCACTCAACCTATTCTTACAGACGTATTATATAAAACATACTTATTTAAAAGTTTAAATAATGAAATATGATTTAAAATATTTTACGTCGTTAAAATATTGAAAGTTTATTTAAAATAAATAAAGTTTTATATAGTTTCATATAGATCACATATGAAGAATGAAGAATCAAACGAATTCTTGTGAATTTATGTTATATAATATATAGTATCAGTCTCATGTATGTAAATGTTTATTATAATATTAATATATAAGTAACTTCCACGATATTAATAGTTTAAAATAATCCATTTGGACGTTCTAATTGCATACTAAAGGCAGCTATTTTTAATCCAGTAATAATTTCACTTACAATGATTTATTTTATAAGTATATAAATACTTATCGATGTTTTCTAAACCTCAAGTCGTTTTTGATATAAAATATTCAAAGTGAAGACATTTCTGTAACATTCAATTGTTAGAACTGCGTCTAGGAAGACTGTGACCTACTAAGGTAATTGTTGGAAGAGGTTAAGGAAGGTAGTTTGTTAAATCGCAAGCTTTTTGTCTTTATTATTGTCTCGATTTTTAGCTGAAAAAGACGTGTTCGTGTTTTATTTTATATATGAAACTTTTAGTGAAAATATTACGTATTTTCATTTATTTATATTGTTACTGAATATTATTTTATTTGTTCATATATTATTTGCTGTATAAAAAGTACTAGTTGGAATATTATACTAAAAGGGTGTCCTCAATTATGATAAAATTTTCATTTTTTGTTTTTACAAAAAGTGAAAGACGAGGAGGTTTGCAAACAATACAGCCATTTGCAAATGAAACACTTACTTAAGATGTCGGAGCGCTCTCTTCTTGAGAATAATGTTCCATTTTCCATCTAGTTTTCTTTTTTCCAACTAATGTTTGAGGTCAGGTTATGATTGAACATCACCTATATTCACACAAAGGAAGGTTCGTCTTGCTTTCTTTTACGAGAGTTGCATAATATTTTCTCTAGCCTTACCCAAAAACCATAGCATTGAAACATGTAATAGGCGAGTATTAAAAGCAGTTTCTATACGATGTTCCATTAAATCCGCCTGCATGATGCAGTAATACCGTTATATCCCCAGGATCTTAGACTTACGTCGCACGAAGCTTTAAAAATTCATGCCGCTGACGACATTAATAAATCTCAACAGGGAAATTTTAACCTTATTCTTTTATGGCAAAAGACATATTTCTGCGCAAACATCGTAATTTGTTGATTTCGCGATAGTCTGTGTAACTTACATTGAGAACTTCTTTTCTGTATATCAATTTCTGTATATCCCAATCAATTAATCCTTTAACCATCTCTGATAAAAACAATGATACGTTTCTTGTATATAAAGTGTTCTAATTATATTTAATTACACACTTCCAATTAATGTATTCGCCTTTAATGCATGTAACACAACCGTCTCAAAGGACCAATACTCTATAGTCCCTAGAGCGGTAGAATCAATATGTCGGAGCGGGCGTAGCCGCATGTATAAATAATGTACTAGTAGGAAGATTTACTTTGATTTCATCTCTTAAGGCGTTTGTTTGATCTCTGATGGAATTTCAATGAGAGAATTCACTTGTGACGAGAATATAGCTTGTGGAAATAAGCAATCTCGTTCGATTAATTAACAAATTTTTCACCAACCCTACGTTTTTATACCTTTGACCTTTTGTGAGCAGCAAATCGTATTTTTGATCCATTTCGATGTTTCTTTTTTTTTTGGGCGGTGCGGTTTTGAACCTAAAAGCAATCAAGGCATCATATATTGGATCCCGGAGTTCATTTCTACCTGTGAAATCGTGTGTATCGACCCGTGTTTACTTATTTGCTTTGAAAATTTTACAAAATAAATAATGGTATCCATATAATTCACTCCAGTCTTTGGTTATATAAAGTGATATATTACAAAAGTTTTTATAAATTACATTCCACAGAAACACTCGACTGTTTGAAATAAAACTTTCCTCTCGTGAGCCGGAGTCCATTAGATCAGTGTCACTCTCATTTGTGCGTGAAGAAGAAGTATCATTTTGTGAACTGAATTAATAATAAATAATGTCACTCCAACTTACATATTTCTTTAGTGGAAAATTAAAACAATTTTTGCATCAAAAAACTCTTTGTACACTGCACTTAACTCGCGTCCTACAATCATTGACGCAAACAATGTGAGTGCCTTTATAAAGTATTCAAGAAACGTCGCCTCATAAAATGGTTTCTCGCTGTCAACCTTGTTTTAAAAATTTACGATTCAGATAAAGCGAGTATGAGACCTTTTTTGTTGTCCTTTTTTGTATTCAGCAATTTCAATACAAAAAACTTGATTCCAGACACAATCTGATTGTATAACAGAGAGGTAATTTGTATATAATTGCAGTATGTATATACAGTATATAGTATCGAATGTGTTATTACATTTTTTCTTACGATAAAAGAAGAGGAAAATAAAACAGCGTCAAGCGTACGTAATAAGTTATGAATGATATAGCTAAACATGTGCCCAACCGAGTCACGAGGGGTAATAAAAATTTGTCAGTCCCACATCGGGAGCCATTTTTTTATTGCTAACTTCTTATCAAGTCTATATGATTAATGTTTCTGAATTTCAATATTCCTTCTTATATTTTATAAACGTAGTATTTGAATAGTACTGTTCTTTGACTTCAAATCTATTTGAGCACAAATGAAAGGTAGTTTTGAAAACGTGAAGCGAAAATTATTTAAATGCATGTTCATCTTTCGTAAACACTGTTCCTTTTATTAAAATACAGTGTTGTGTCTTTGTGATAAAAATGATTCTTTGTTCTTTGAAGTTCTTTTTATATCGAAATATTCAACTGTAGCTACTAGTTTTAACACATTTTTGTATATTTTTTGAACTTTTGTATTGTATACGAATTAATTAACTTTGATCAATATAATAAGTTTGTATTGCTGTATGTATCAAATTGAAAATGTATTAAAATTTAAAATACATAAGTAATTAACCCAGATACTTAATAAGCTGTACTATTAATTTTTTAGTTCACAACAGCTCATTTCGTACACGTGTATGCTTTTTGAATGAGAGGTTCAACGAAATCGCTAACATGGCTCATAATAAACAATTCATACGGAAAATATGACACAATTAAAAACATTCTGACTGAAACGTATACAGGGAAGTAATTAAAAGCTCCAACAATTTTAATATCGTGTCAAACAAGCAACAAATAACTCTGTATAATAACAGAATATTACAAAATGAAAGCGTTCAGAATATTTACACGTACCAAAAATTCCAATATACAGCGTTATCAAATAGGGAATCTTATCTTATAATAAAGTTCAGTGATCTACTATCATCCTTAAAGAAATAGGATTGAGACGACATGTAATAAATAATAGCAACATTCTTGCTAAACTTCAAGGGAAGGCTATCTTATCAGAAATGTTAACCGAGATATCCTTGTTTCCTTCAGCCCTCCCCTTGTAAACAATCCCTTCCATCTGTCACCCCTCGTTAAATCAACTGGTCAATTTTACGATACCGTTTCCTTCATTTCATGTTTTGCCTACGAAGTCTTTTGGTGTACCGATTTTTACGTGACATTCTGATTTGATCTAGTCTATAAAGATCGTGTAGGTTTTCCTTCATCCCTACTAATATTATAAATACGAAAGTAACTCTGTCTGTCTGTTAAGCTTTCACGCCTAAACCACTGAATTGATTTTAATGAAATTTGGCACGGAGATAGAGTTGACCTTGAGAAAGAACAGCATAGTTTTTATCCCAGACTTTTGAAAGGTTTTCTTGCAAACGCAATATAACCAAACTCCACGCGGACGAAGCTGCGGGCGGAAAGCTAGTATACAATAGTTAAAATGTACGCAATTATTCAGTGCATATTAAATAAAGTCCGTCCATGCTTTTGATACTTTTAATGTCCGAACTCATTACGTTTAAAAGTTGCTGATATTTTATTCAGTTTTAATAAACCCGTGTTCGGTACGTTTGTAATCAATATCGTCGCTTCTCATTAAAAGCAACGTTAAAGTTTAAATTTGTTGCAAACCATCAAATAGCTCGTTACCTTACCTTCACAGTTTGCTAGCGGGAACCCAGATCGTCCGGGCGTGGTTGCTCCTATTAACTTTACCGACGGAATTCTAAAAGAGAAGAATTTTATTTGTACGTTTCTATTACATTTGTGATTTTATTCATTTGAACAGCATCTCAGAAAGATCTTAAAGACATCTTAATGGCGTTGATAGTCAAGATTTTTGTTTCTTAGTATATACAATATAAGTAATTTAAAAGTAATATATTATTATTGCTTCTAGTATGTCCAATGCATCTTAAAATACAGTCCAGGTTCAAACGAATTCACTGTAAATTCAATTTCTCGTAGTCCTCAAGTCTCCTGGTTATTCAATTTCTAAACCACAGTTAGTTTGTATGTAGTATTCGTATGAATTTTTGTTTGGATTGAACGAATTTGTGCCTAAACTTTTCTCATTTCGGTCTCTTATTTCTATCAGTAAGGATTGCGGTTTAGAAATGCTCTGTCGAAATTTGGGATCTGATTAGATAAACATATAATAAGTGATATGTATATCAAAATGATCGAGTTAATTTAAGAGAATAAATAAGCTACTAAATTACATCGTAATAATATATGGAAAAGTATAACGCGAGCATATATCTATACTCAATCTATACCAAAAAATCGTCAAACGCAGAAATCTTGTATAAAAAATCGTTGAACACCATAAAGGTAATAACTTGATAAATGCTAATTATCCCTGATATATAAAACGGATGAACCGCTTGAGGTCGTTGGCTCCAATCCAAATTACAGGAAGCTTGAGTCTGTGGTCCATTCATATTTCAACGACTGCATCTGTGCATAAATGTAGACTAAAGGCTTTGTAAGTAATGCAAGCTGTAATTAATACTGTCGCTCAGCATTGTCAAAATTTAAGCGAATATTATAATAGATTGAATAGTCTAGATATAAGTTGAGACAGAAATTTGTGAGAAGTGGAGGTAATATAAGATGATGATGGTCTTAAATTCTCTATTTAGGAAATATTATTTGTAAAACAGAAGTACAAATATGATAATTTTTGTAATTTCTTCCTCAGTTGTCTAATACGAAAATTTTTTAGGTTTTCATATTTTAGATCACTCTAAATTCGCAAAGACTTTGATGATTCAGAATAATGATATACGTAACTTTAATACTCGTATATTTTTCTATTACATAATAGGTTACAATACATATACCCAATCAACAAACATACAAATTATAGTGTGTAAAATATACTATGAGGAGTATTAAATCGCTCTAATAATTCGTTTCTTGTTGCAGACATTCCCTATCTTGAGTTGGCTGAACCTGATGAAGGCTACCACGGTCTGATCCGAGAGAACGAGACCCTGGTGGAGGTGACTCCCGCTATCAGGGCCCGAGGACCTCTCTGCTCCTTCCTCATACTGAACAACAAACATCATGGGGAAGCTCCCTTCGAGGTATGGAATAATTACACACATGAGAACATAAAACAATGAGCAGATATTCTTTACACCAAACCCAGCACAGATATCTTTTAAACCAAACCCAGCACTGACATTTTTTAACCCAAACTCAGCACACATATATAAATTTTCCAAAATCTCTCATAATGCAGTTCAATGGATCGATTAATACAACGTATACTTAATTACGAGTATAACACAAGGAAAAGCGTATATAAATAGACTAGCTTTCCGCCCGCAGCTTCGCCGCGTGGAGTTCGGTTATATCGCGTTTCCAAGAGAACCTTTCAAAAGTCTGGGATAAAAACTATCCTATGTTCTTTCTCAAGGTCAACACTATCTCTGTACCGAATTTCATTAAAATCAGTTCAGTGGTTTAGGCGTGAAAGCGTAGCAGACAGACAGACAGACAGACAGACAGAGTTACTTTCGCATTTATAATATTAGTAGGGATAAATCGGCTTTGTTTCTCTCGTATAATTATTACAATAATTTTAAACAGGCTAGGTTAAAGACCGAAATAGTATTATGCGACTTGGTATTCTATAGTTGAAATTTTAAAGCATCTTGGTATAAAAATAATTGATTGATACATTATAAATAAAGCCGATTTAATTGAAATATCAATAATAATAATGGTGTGGAAACCAAGATTTGTCTTATTTACCATATGCGATGAAACTTCTCATCATTCAATGTATTCACCGTGCGTGTGTCGGGTCCATCGTTGCAGAGAGAGGAGCTTCAACAGTGCCTGGGACTTGTGACCCAGGTGTAGGTTTAAGAGTCCCTGTGTAAAGCACGTTAAATGCTAACATGTTCTTGTAATAGCCGGTACATAGTCTCAACGTTTTCATTAAGGAAACTTGGCAGTGTATTCCTAGGCATTTTGATTTGGTAACCTGCCAACAGGTCGTTCTACACGCTTGTAACAAGCCGTCATTAAACCGTATGTGATCACTTAATACTAACTGATGTAGAATACAAACATATAATCTTCATTTAGTACAATTTTTGTTGGCTCTATTCAATTAAAATATTTCAAACTTCCCCATTCAAATAAAACGTTTCATAATTTATAAGTGTGTTATTCGTGTATGAAATAATAATTAGTTAAATAACCTATCTAGCTAGCCAATAGATGATTAGTATCTAATATTTTTTCTAAAAAAACATTAAGTGTATGTATTTCTTCGATTAGAAACAAAATTGAAAAATCTATTTTTTATATACAATATTACATTCTCAAGTGACTCCTTTATGCTTAAGTAAATGGCTTATGAATTAAACTTTGAATGCTGATATATAAAAACAGCGCTTTAATGTGAAGAGAGAACAAGAGAAAATAAATATTATAAAAAAATTGTAAAAAATATTCCTTCGAGCCGGATTTGAACCAGCGACCTATGGATATCAGTGTCAATACGTCTACAGTCCACCGCTCTACCAACTGAGCTATCGAAGGTTGATAAAGCTAAACGAAATTGTAGACACATCTTTACTTTGCATAATAGTCTATCTCTTTAGATAATATTATATTTGTTATTTCTATTTATAAACAACTCCTTCCATTTATTATTATCATTGACGTCATAAAGAGAAACTTTAATGTCAAGAGATACAATGAAAAACGATACAATTCACTCCACAATAAGCGAACTAGGCTAACTAGTGCACCCCGGAGGGAAATATATCCGACGATTCACAAGTATTTTTCATAAATTCAAGTAGTTCAACAAAAATTTCAAGCGAAACACGACCTTATTACAATAGAAATACGTTAAAATTTCTCATAATACTCATTTAATTTTCCCTATTGGAATGCATGCCAAACTTTCGGAAATGTATCGAATAACATCTCTTTGTAGTTTTCCAATTTACTTTTTAAGTTTTTCAAAACTTTTCTCTATGACAAATTGTGTACCGCTGATATTGGTTGTATTTAAGAAACCTTTATCTTAATTATATAATATTATTTCATGATAAGAAAAAATTTATCAATGGGTGCGTATGTGTGTGTACTTGATTATATGTGTAAGTGTGTGTGTGTGTTTACATATTTCGAAGTAGCCGTAATAAAATTGTTTACTTTACCTTTAATAAATATTGAGACCGAAACCTCAATACTATCAATTGAATTCTTATTTAGTGTTTTTGTAAATTAATTTTTTATTATAATTTTATCACCCGTCGATGTATTTTATATAAAAAATTATATACATAAATTGCTATTAAAACGCTACTACCAAACCAGTTTCAACTAGTATAGAGCTCATTAACTTGTAAGTTATAACTCGATTCGTAATTATGTACGTCGCTGAACTTGCATCAAAGTTAGTTAACTTGTATATAATATCGTTTACCGAGTAAAAAGTTATCTTATTGACGTGACGTCAAATAACTTGTAACTCGGTGTAACTTAACTCGGAAGTTCGAGTTAATGATGTTATGATACAAGGCAGATGAGATTTTACAGACTAAGCCAATTATATGATAATTGTTTGTTGAGCATAGATATATGTATATCTATATAGATATACAGGGTGACTGGTGAATTACTATCAATATTTAAGGAGCATACTCGGTACATCATTCTCATTCGAATTATGTAAAAAAAATAGGTACTTAATTTTTGACCAAATTTCCGTATAAATAAATAAAGTGTGGACACGTTCCAAGTTTTCCAAGTGTGGACGTTTGTGTGTGTGTGTGTACGTATACCTTTTCTTTTTTTTTTTTTTTTTCTACGAGGGGAATCTTTTAAAGACTTCCTGCCGCGGGGGAAACGCGACAGGGGCATGTGGGATTTCCACCCACTAAACCACCTCGACGTTCTCTGCGCTGTGCGTAGACTAGTGAGCGGGAACGGCAAGCCATACTTCCGCTCACTACGCACGAGTCCCGAAAGGGACTCCGCCATCGGCAGGGGTATCAGTGGCTGACCACACCACCCCTCCGACTCAAGAGCAGCGTGCCGGGAACGCCAAACACGCCGCTCTTCCTCTAGCCTATGTTACCCGGACGCCGGTTCCCCACCGACGCCCGGAGGCTCCTCACTGGGGAGGCAGGTCGCGGGCATATGCCCGCTGCATAAGCACAGTACATACTTCATATGCATTCATAAAAAAGCATTTTTCCAAAAATTACATACATATACACCTAAGTCTGTTTTTACACGGTCTTTTTGTACACGGTTTTGATATAACACGGTTTGAAAATTGAATATTTTTAATTTTTTTACACGATTTTATTCCATTTAGCACGATTTGAAATTTTATGTACTTAAATTTTTTTTGTCAAATTTAATTTTTGCGAAGTATGTTCATATCACAAAAAAGTATTTATGAAAGAAAAAAGTCTGAAACCATCGATAGTATCGATAGTTTGCGAACACTAGCTTAAAGATTTAAGTGAATAGCTTAAAGATTTAAGTGAATTCCCCTTTAGCGCGTACAAACAATTTTTACTGGTCAAAGCAAATGTGAATAGCACTAATTTAGGGGAATTCCCTTTATGACACAGTTTTTTAGTTCCTGAACTTGCCAAACATTTAATTTATATTACTTTTAAGATTAGAGTGCATATCTTTTTTATCATTAATTACTATGCTTGTGAAAATAAGCATTATATATTTGATTTAATAAAATAAACATGAATTCTTGTTCTTAAAAATTCTTGTTTTTCACTAATTTTAATAGGTTTTAGAGATTAGGAACAAATCACCCATTTTTGTATAAGATCAATGTCTTTTTTTACACGTTTTTTTTCCACAGCTTCTTCTGGAACCAATCTACCGTGTAAAAACAGACTTAGGTGTACTACCAAATTTTCTTTGTTTTTATAGATAATGTCTTACTTTCTGTTTCATAATCTTCAATTAAGTAGATTCATTATTAAATTATAAAACTGTTATACATAACATACAGGTGAATTACTATCAATATTTTAGGAGAATACTCGGTACATGATTCTCATTCGAATTATGTAAAAAAAAATAGGTACTTAATTTTTGACCAAATTTCCGTATAAATAAATAAAGTGTTGACACGTTCCAAGTGTAGTGTTGTATCAGCACGCCGCCGCACGCGTATGTGTGTGTGAGTGTATACCTAATCTGTAGGGTGTTGACACGATGCGTAATTAATTACATAACTTTTGGTTAACTTTACTTAGAAGTTTATTAATATTTATGTTATATTAATTTTTATTTTGTCATATATGATCGTCAAATATCACGTCCTCAACGTCCTCAAGTATCGATAGTAATTCACCAGTCACCCTGTATATGTAGATATAAATACATGTATATTTAAAGAAGATTATTACTATAATATAGTATGTCTATTTTTCCTGAATGTTTATGTTTTAAAACTCTTGCATCTTTGTAATTGTTTTACAATTATTCTTTCAGAGTAAGCTAGACACATTGTGTCTTAATTACTTTTATCTAATTAATTATAATGCTTATCTAAAGAGGATTTTGATAAATAAGACTTCCAACTAAGAATATTATTTTATTTAACATCAGTCTCTACTAAAAACTAGGTTATTCATTTGGTAGGTATTTTAAGCTTACGCATCAAAACCAAAAACTAGGTATAAATTGAGTGAAAATGGTGTGAATATAATTAAAGGACGTAAATAAGAAAACTTTAGATTTAGTGAAAAATTTATTTTGAACTTTTATATGGTTTTAATCCATATTTTATAGAAAATAAAATTAAATTTTTAGCTAGCAGCAGAGAGTAATATAATTTTAGATGTCCGCAGTCGGTTTTATTGATAAAAATGAAACTGGCGCAGCGAGGTGGTACCAGCCAGTGACAGGCCTCTCAATAATTTAAAAATACAATATATATAATATACTAGCATTCCGCCCCCAGCTTCATCCGCGTGCAGTTCGGTTATATCGCGTTTCCAAGAGAACCTTTCAAAAGTCTGGGATAAAAACTATCCTATGTTCTTTCTCAAGGTTAACTACATCGATGTACCAAATTTCATTAAAATCAGTTCAGTGGTTTAGACGTGAAAACGTAAAAACAGACAGACAGACAGAGTTACTGTCGCATTTATAATATTAATAGGGATTGCATATTAAAAAAATCTCATATAACAAAGAAATAATTATCTTAACATAATTTTATATAATACGCCTACATAGTATAAATTTCTTTCTGTTCATAATATATATCCTAAAAGTTAAATATTAAATTAGTTGAACTTGGTTATTTTTATCTATTTATTGAATTATCATACAAACATTTTATATTCATAAACAATTTATATTGACAAAGCTGTAATAGTAACACATAGATTTCAAGCTCAAATAATTTTCATAGTTTAAATATATTTAATTACTGGAAAATTATTAAACATAGCTGTTAAATACATTTTTGATTATTGATAAAATTATCAGAATTTCGTTTTTGGAGGAAAGAAATTTAGAAGCACGAGCAATACAAAAATTATTGTAAAATCTTAAATTTACACAGAATAAAGTACAAATAGCAAGTGTCTAAGAAATGTTTTTTTTTCTTATTTCTTTCTCTCTATCTCTCTCTCTTTCTCTCTCTCTCTCTCTCTTTCTCTCTCTCTTTCTCTCTCTCTCTCTCTTATATTTAAAATAATCGTTATATTTATTTCAGATTATGGTGATCGACGACAACGAGGCTCGTCTCCGCGTACGGTACCCACTTAACTGTGAGAAACGTCGCAATTACAAGTTCGACATCGCTGCTGTTGGCTGTGATGGTTCTTACTCCAACACGTGAGTATTTTCACTATAGCCTAGTGAACCAGCATTTAGATCTCTGTTTCCATAGATCTGATTGAATTATCCAGGTCAATTATAGTTGGTCAAGTTAAGATGAAATAACTGCTAGAAGATATTGAACCTAATCCCCCTATAATACTTCATATTTCCCAATGAATTGTTTTTAGTTTTATCTGTACGGATTAGTATAATGTAAGAAATCCAGCAGTAACATGGATATTTTGATAGTTTATAATATTCCCAGATATGTCAAATTTAAAACTAAGGATAGTCAGAAAAATGATATACAATTTCGTTGATGACGGAACTCGGAAGTTGCCAAATGAAAGCTATTTTAGTTTCATTTTTTAGGGAGTGCTTTTTTGGCTACCAAAAACACACACACGTTTTTATGTAAATTAAAAGTAAAATGGTATGAATAACTCCAGATGAAATGATAAAGTATGAAAGTGATGATGAAGTAATGATTCTTAAGATTGTATTAATTCCTATCGCTTGTGACGTAATTATGTTGTAAATAGTACAAAGAGAAATTGAGTAACTATTGTTACTACTGAATTGACGTCACTAAAAGATAAATTTGGTCTCATATTGTATTTTTTACGGGCTGGAATAGTATGGCTATATGAAGTTGAAGTTTTAGTTAATAATCCAACAGGTCAATATGAAAATGATAAGAATTAGTAGCCATTAAGTTTGACAATATTATTTTGTACCAAAAATATATATAGCAAATCTAAAGGGTTTAATGCGTTTTCTTCCCAAGTGTACCGGTCCATATAACTGTGACGGATGTGAACGAATTCGCTCCGGTCTTCAATCAGGCTGCCTACGTACGGTCCGTGGATGAGGGAAAAGTGTATGATGAGATCGTACGTGTGGAGGCGACTGATCGTGACTGTACCCCGCGCTATGGAGACGTCTGCAAGTACGAAATTGTTAACGACGGAGACAGGAGCCAACCGTTTGCTATCGACAATGAAGGTAGTTTGATATTCCATTGTACTGTCAAACTTATACACAAAAGCTTTTAAATCATTCCAAAGTTCTTTTCCGAAATAACTTTATTTCGGACGTTTCCAGCTGAATAGAAATTATTAATAAAATTAAGTAAGGAGTTGATGATTGAAATAAATTTTACATAGCTTTTACTTTAGTTAAATTTTTAATGAGTTTCGCAAACTTTAGACTTGATAAATATTTAATGATGTTATTGTAATGGCTGAATTAACTGGCTATTAATGAGGTTACTTAGCAAAGAAATATTTTTTACATTTATTCCAGGTGTTATTCGTAATACGGAACCCCTGGAATACGATAAATCCCACAACCATATTCTATCCGTGGTTGCATATGATTGTGGTATGATGCCATCCGCACCAGTTTTGGTCACTATCAAGGTCAACAAACCCTGCCGAGCTGGGTGGAAAGGTAAGCGTTGCATACCTTTTACAGATTTCGTTAAGGTATTTACGATGACAGTATTTTAAATGAAGTATTGACTATCTTCGTAGAAAAAGACCAAAGAAAATAAAATAATGTAGCCATGGGTTTAAAAGTCGTAAAAATAGGTAGTTGGGGATTGCAGAATTGTGTGGTTTTTTTTTTGCGACCTAGTATTAATTAATATATATATTATGTAAGAAAAAAATGTTACCAAGTACTATACTATCCTTATTCTTGATTGTCCTAAAGCCTATTTCGCAATGTAAGGTCAAACACACAACTTCATAAATGGTAAAAGAAAAAAACCTTAATTAAAAAAAAGAATTTTATTTATTTAGGGCTATTTACACGAAATTTATTCTGAACACAACATATTTCTAAGTCTATACTATGATTTGAACAACCAGGAATATCTAATCTCCTAAACCTCAATTTTCCAGGTCTTGCTGAGCGTGTTGACTACGCACCTGGAACAGGTCCGCTCGCACTATTTCCAGCTGCTCGTTTAGAAGCTTGTTCCAGCGATGAGCGATGTCCAGGTGTAACTAGGATCCAAGCAGCTGTAACTCTCCAGGCGTCAAGAGCCGGTGTTGCTTGTGATCGGGACACGTATACCTTACACGCGCAAAGGACAGTATGTGGTAGGTATTCTATTAAATGGACATTTATATCAACGTTTCCATACTACCCTCTATTATATATATAAAATTACCAAAAAAATTTTTAATCATTATGGTTACATATATGTTCTTGATTATCTAAATATTTAAAAGAGATTTCCACCTATATATTGACTCATCACGATATCTTTGGAACCATAAGGCGTAGCGACTTGAAATTTGGTTGGATTATTCCTTTCGCCGAGTAGAGGTCAGCTAAGAACGGATTTTACAAAATTCCACCCACAATAACCGAACTCCACACAGGCGAAGCTGCGGGCGGGAAGCTAGTATGATATATAAAAATATTTTGTCTCATTAATGTTTTTTTCTAAAGGTCTGGATCCCAAAACAGTGGATTTGCTACCCAGCCCCGGCGTAGGAAACGAATGGGCAAAATCTCTCAAACCCGACTCAGGTATGTATTAGTTATTGGACCAAAACTTAGTTTGTAAGTTTGGAAGGCAGCCCTATATTTGTTTTTTTTAAATACTTGGCCCTTAGACTTGGTCCGAGACTTTTTGTTTGCTTTACTCATTCATTCTAGTTCTCGCATGCTCGATGGCCTTTCATTCTTCATACTATATCTTTCTATTATACCTCTCTTTCATACCTAGGTTGTACCTTCTAATATGTGTACCTATCTATCTTATTATATTTATTTAGGGATTTTCGGGGAGTTTGGGGAGCTTAATATTCTAGTTACTTTGATTTCCTATACCATTTCAATTTACAGTTACAATTCCTATTTGTTTACATTTTATTCCCTACGTTTCAATATCTAACTTTACATTTACTTTTTAAACTCATTTACATTTTGCATTTATTTACAATTTTAGTTTTACCTTAATTTACATTTCAATTTTAGCTTTTATAGTGCTTTTTATTTAACTTGACATTTGTAACAATTTTACTTTTGCGGGTTCTTTACATTTACTTTGCTTTGTTACTTCTATTAATTCTTAGCCCTATAATGTTAGGTTATATAAATCATAATACATTGAGAAATAAACGCAAAAAAAAAAATTCATGATATGATAAATAATAGTGATCTATATAAGATATTATCAATTAATAGTAACACACATTAAAAAAAATGAATGATCTATAAAAAAAATATCTATAATATAAGGTATTGGCAATCAAGTGGATCGTATGTGATGAAATTTGAATGTGATGATATATATTTTTTTGATGATAAAGGTGATGATATTTCTGGATGATGATATTTATACGTGATTATATCCACCAGGTCGTGACGGCGAACAACTATTCGAGTTCGACGGCGAGACATCAGCTGTAGTACCCGAGTCTATACTACCTCATTCACTCGGAAGTACCTTCTCTGTGAGCACGTGGCTAAGACACGCTCCGCCTCCAGACCATGACAAACACCGCAAAGAACATGTACTTTGCCTGGCTGACGATCACAGTAAGTACACGCCTTTATAACTAGTTGCGCCCCGCGGTGTTACCCGCGGATTTCCGGGATGTAAAGTAGCCTATGTGCTATTCCTGGACGTCAGCTCCCTGTATACAAAATTTTATCAAAATCGCTTCAGCCCTTTGAGCGTGATGAAGTAACAAACATACACACACAAACTTTCGCTGTTATAATATAAGTAGGATAGTAATATAGTAGGATAATATCTATAATGTATGTCGTGGTGGCCTAGAGGTTAAAGGTCCGCCTATCGTGCATGAAGGCGCGGGTTCAAATCCTGGCAAGTACTGATGGGAATTTTTCCGAGTCATATGTACTTTCTAAAAGTATTTAGACACCACTGACAGACGTTGAAGGAAATCGTTCAAATTATAAGTTTGACATCGCCAATCCGTCTTGATCAAGCGTGGTTAGGGCTCTAACCTTCTCTATGTGAGAAGAGGCTTTTCCTAAGTTAACTGATAGGCTAATTATAATGGCAGATACTAATAATTCTCTCATTATGAATTTAAATTCTCTATACTGCTAATAAAAAATTATAATGATGTCACCTTTTTTTACTAATTTATGAATACTGATTACAACCAAACAACTAGAAAAAATTGTCCATCATATAAAAAACATAATTTAAAGGAGAAAACTAATTAGGTTTTCAGTGCCATAAAAATAATATTATAATATTTCCCATATATAAAATTATGTTCTTGATAATACATTTTTACATCTGTATACATAAATAAAGTTAAAAACTTTGATAAATAAAAATGAATCGTCTTCTCGTTTTTTTGGTACAATGTTTTACACCCTGTATATATAAATATAATTAATAATAATATTATTAAATCATCAGAAATGAACCGTCATCACTACGCGCTGTTCGTCCGTAACTGTCGCCTGATTCTTCTTCTGAGGCGTGACTTCGGTGAAGGAGACTTGAACATCTTCAGACCAGCTGAGTGGAGGTGGAAGTTACCTGAGGTATATAACTATTTAGAGCAAATTGAACCTTACTGCTGTTACTATAAAATAGAAATTTAATTGATAAAAATATCGTAGAGGTTTGTATAGGCTATAGTAGAATATAAAGTATCACATTATCTTATAAGGTAATCAACCAGTAAGAAAGTGAATTAAATAGGTATTTGTGTTTAATTCAATAGTTCAAATTCAATAGTTCAGTTTCAATGGTATATTCAGAAATAATACTTATGCTATACAGAGGAGTAAAGAGTTTATTAATATCTAAATAAGGACAATTTTGGGCTCAAATATAGGTATGTAGACTTTTAGTTTCCAAAAAAAAATTTAAGATGAAATTCTTCCCAATCCCAAAAACTTTCCTTAACTCATAAAAAATATAATATAATATAAAATATTATATAAAAACCAAACTATTTTCAGGTGTGCGACAACGAGTGGCATCACTACGCCATCAATATTCGTTTCCCCAACGTCGAGCTGTACGTGGACGGCGAGCCTTACAGAGCAGAGAGAGGCCCGGAGGTGATCGATGACTGGCCGCTACACCCCGCTCATGGGGTTAACACTACTATGGTGGTTGGGGCTTGTTGGCAGGGTGAGGGAAATGATACTATTAATATATGTATATTGTTAAATAATTATTAAACTGGCAACCCTCAAGCCACCTATGTAAGGAGCGCCATTACTGACAATCGGACACTTTTTGTTCTCAACTATTGTCAACAGAAGAACCTCTGCTCTAATTAGTGTTGAATATTAATTAATTGACCCTTGGCCGGTGACCGTTTGTTTTTAAAAATCATAAAGTGTTTTTCATTTCTAACAATATATATACTAGAAGACCCGGCGAACTTCGTATCGCCCTATAATCAAGAAATATCTGTTACGTTTCTTTATTTATATTTTTGGAGTTTACCTATTAAAGCCATAAATCTCCGTGTTTTGAAGTGCGACAGAATGATTGACATATTAGTTAGTTGTCAAATCTAATGTAAAAAAAAAAGTTTGTATCAACTATCTACTATCCAATGGTAGCTACGCGGATTTGCACTATCTTCGACAATAAATTGTTTTATGCGACCCTTGCTCAAAGCATATATCGCATATATCAATTAATATATCTATATTTCTTTATTAATAGTGTAATCTATATGTATATTATTACCTTTTGTTTCAGGTACTGAAAGTGATATGAAACATCATCTTCGCGGTTGGCTCGCGGGTCTAGGAGCATTACCGGGGTCTGTTCAGCCCGCCACGGCCTTGAGGTGTGCGGCACGATGTAGAGAGGGACTCAGTCTGGCGCCTGATCTATGTATGTACACACACACACACACACACACAGAGATATATAAACATATATTACATACAGACACATTTAAAGAGGAATATGAGCACACTTGGAAATATTTCAAAGTTTATGTAGATATATCAATTATACAAACACAGACGTATACATAATATGTATAGGGATGTATATACATATTATGTTTATGGAATAAGACGACTGTAAACTCAGATAAATATAATAATATACACAAAATTTATAAATACTAGCAAATATTTCGTCGAACATTTATTAACTAAGAAATCTAACCAGGCATCAATTTCTTTTAAAGCAATAAATCTGAAATATATTAAACTAGCTTGCGCCCCGGGGATTTCCGGGATTTCAGGGATGTAAAGTAGCCTATGTGTTATTCCTGGACATCAGCTTCCTGTATACAAAATTATATCAAAATCGGTTCAGCCGTTTGAGCGTGAAGAAGTAACTCTCACAAACTTTTACAATTATAATATTATGTAGTAGGATGTTTGCATACAAAAGATTTTCTATTTAAGGTCACATACACAGTAAATCTGAATGTATATATAATATATTGTTACAGATTTTAGATAAAATTTGTTTTTGTATTACCGTGATTGTTATTATTTAAGTTTTAGTATGTGAAACTTATTATGTAAAGTATAGTATATTTTGTAACTGCTGTCTCGTAGTACTTACCGCTGATTGCATAAGGGAAGAGCGGGGCCTCCTACTACAAGTATTGATATTGACTTAAAAGGGGGTACCCAAAGATGTATAAACAAGTGTACTAATTTGAATGAAATAAATTATTTTTATTTTATTTTTATTTATTTTAGATCTGAAGTCAGTGTCTGTGGAGGGAGACAGCGCGTCGGAGGTAGAGACGCTAGTGAGGCGCGTGTCGTACGGAGACGCGAGGGTGTTCCCTACACCTGGCAGGAGGAACGTGCATCTGGCTACTACCATCACGTGAGATATACTACTACTACTATCATTACTAGTATCACGTGATATTCAAACACTTCTACTAAAAATACTATTGCCAGTATCAAAGACTGTTTAAAAAGAGAATAGAACTATGTTT
This sequence comes from Danaus chrysippus, assembly GCA_916720795.1. Lineage (NCBI taxonomy): Eukaryota > Metazoa > Arthropoda > Insecta > Lepidoptera > Nymphalidae > Danaus > Danaus chrysippus. Next base: position 1,431,838 of record CAKASE010000065.1, on the reverse strand, counting down.
GAACATTGGTAGTTGATTACAATTAGTGCGGACCATTGCAGAATATACAAAAGAACCTTCAAGAATTATAGGGACATGCAAAAGAATTGAAGTTTAATTTTAAAATAACATGGAACGTACTGAAATAAGTGACTTTAGTGACGTCAGCGATGCTAGCGTCTCTTTAAAAAACAACAAGTTTGTATTAAATCCGATGTATCGTTTGGACAAATATTTATATTATCACAAATTTTAGTCGCCTTCTATGTGTGTAAAAAGTAAAAAAATAGTTTTACTCAGTCTGCTGTTAACAATAACAATATATATTTGATGTACTTGTAACTTCGCATTTTTATTAACGCACATGATATAATATCCTAAGATAGGTCCGAAAATAATGCGACAACAAAAATGTTATTTGCAATCCATACATTATTTTCTTTGTCTTCCGTCAACAATAATAGTATGGAACGGAGAATAAATAAAATCAAAAAAGTTATGTTATGATATATTTATGTATTTATTTTTGTTTTATCAGAAAATAAATCAAAAAAATGTTTACACCATAAGATCATCTAAGACAGATTCTAAAATGATTATCTTAAGAACTATTCGTTCTCAAATATCTCGTGTGCGTCATCATTGACAAATCAGTATTACTTACTACAAGATTTATTAACGCTAAGTCTACACAAAAAAATAAAATCTAAATCATATCATACTAAATCTTTAATATATATATATATATATATATATATATATATATATATATATATATATATATATATATATATCAATACATTTGTATAGTACAGTTTAAGCCGAATTCGTTAATATCAATTCTAGTTATTAACATATGTTTTATATACAGTTGTGACAATGGGCGTGTGATCAAAGCCCGCCCGGCCGAGTCGTACGTGATGGTGCTCGCTCCGCAGACGCCCACCATCCTACTGAACGGCAGTGCGGATGCTGCTCGCGACTACGCACACTTCCGGGCAGGCCTGCCGGTGTTCCCTGACATAAGGGTGAGAGTGCTGGCCAGGAGTGGGGATGACATCAAAGGTAAATGACCTCTTATATTAAATATCTTAATGATATCGAAGATTTTAGTATTCATTTAAATGAAACTAATATTTTCGTGTTACTATACTACAAGACTAAGTAACAGATATTCATATCTCGTCTGTCCGTGATTACAGTTGCTGAAAAGTAAGCGAAACGTCGGGAGTATGTACATAGTTAAAATAATAAAATACGCTTAGTATATGAAAATATAAGTTTCATTAAATATCTTATTTTTAAATAATATCCCAAATTGAAGATCTCTTCTTTGTTACTATACAAATAGGATATAGACAAATATCATTCGTCGTCGTGGTGGCCTAGTGGTTAAAGTCACGCCTCTCATGCATGAGGGTGCGGGTTCCAAACCTGGCATGTACGAATGATTTTTCCGAGTCATACGAATGATTTTCCGAGTCTAAGAGTATTTAAACATCACTGACAGACGGTGAAGGAAAACATCGTGAGGAAACCTTTAATTAAAATTTCACAATTATAAGTTTGAAATCACCAACGCGTCATAAGCAAGCGTGGTGATTAATACTCAAATCTTCTCCATATGAGAACACGTTTTTGCTCAGTAGTGGGCTCTGATAGGCTGATGATAATGATGATAATATAAAATGATGATGATTTATACTATTTTTTGTATAGAAGCCGAAACTCAGAAGCTCGATTCGTGCGTGGTGTCCGTATACCCGGCCTTGAACCCCGACCACGAGGCCCTCGCGCTGAGGAGCTCCCCCGCTGATGATATACGGGCGACACTCACCAGGGACGGAGTGAGTCTCACGGGGGCTGACACCGTGGACAACTACCAACAGGTACATACACACACACACACACACACACACATACACACACACACACACACGTACATACACGCATACACACGCATATTATAATCGAGTTGTAAAATAAAACATTGCTATGTTCGAGATACAGAGGTAAAATTGAATTTTTCGAGTAGATAAAATATCTACCAAAAGGACTTGGAGAGACTCTCTATTTCGACTCATAGAGGGCTGAGATTTCGAGAAACGGAGGTTTTGGTGTTTTAAGGGAATGAAACAAAACATTTTTTTCGAGATTTCGAGGTTTTCGAGTTAACGAGGTTTTATGTGTTATACAGGTGTTGAGGGAGATAGAGTACAGCAACAAGAAGCCGGCCTACTACCTCAACAGGGTGTTCAAACTGACGTGCTCCGAACTGAACGGACGGTTCACGAGCAACGAATACGTGCAGACGGTCAGTGACAGACACACATACATATAGTATATAGTATATATCAACAAGTTTGATATAAGAATTTATACGCTTACACCTAGTTTTGTGTTTTAAACTCAATAAAAATAGTTGAAAGTACGTCTTTGAATCTAAGTAGATACACATATTAAGATCTATCAATAAGAAAGTAATAATATGTGTAAGTCGTTGTACGATAAAACTCGTATTAAGTTCATACCACCAATCTTCTGTTAGTAAAATAGTATATTTTTGAGTAAAGAAAATATTGTGTTGATTTTTGTACCAATATAAAGTTCACCAAACTTACCATAATACAAAACACACACCCCTTTGTAGGTGTTGATAAAAATATACATATTTCAAATGTCTTTCAAGTATGAACCAAATGTATTATAAAATATAATATTTAATTCATATATTTTATGATTATTTAGCTATGTTTCTTAAATAATAAGTAAAAATACATCATTCAAATTTTCTGACATTGTAAGCTAAAAAGTTATACTTATATGAAATAACTAAATATACATATATTATATTAATTTCATTGTATATGTTTAGTTGACGGTGGAGCACCCTCGCGCGGCGTCCGACACCCGGGCGCTTCGCCCCTCGGGACTGGCTGACAAGATGGACGTCGTTAGAGAACATGTAAGTTAACACGAGCCTAGCCAACGAGACAAGATAATATATATAAACAACTACCATACCATTGAATATGATTAGTTTTTTGGTTGGTTGGTTGTTTAAAATATGGCCTTCATCCGTGAAAAAACATGCACAGTATATTCTTCCAGTATTACTCATTTTTTTAAGAGTAATTTCTGTAATTTTACTCTTAATCATTCTTACAAAGCTCAATTCCCAAAAAGCAATGAGATTTCATTTTTTTTATATCAAGTTTTATAATCCTAACACCCTGTATAAACAGTTGAATTACTGTCTATATCTAAATGCATTTAAATAATTTTAATTTATTATACAAACACATGAAATGAAAGTAATTTATACATATAATAATTACAGACCAGCAACAACATAGAGCCGGCCGTAGCAATGAGTGTACCGCGAGCGTTCGCAGCACACTCACAGCACTCGCAACATTCGGCGGAGTTACCGGCGGCGCGGACACTGGACATACACGATAGACACAGCTCTAGTTAGTATACACACACACATACTCTATGAATTCTTGTGATCCTACAAAAATGTCCTTTTCTTTGATAATAATGTTGTGATTTAAAACATAGATGTCGCTACTATGTTTGTATCTACAATTCTATGTAACTTTAAAGCATCTTGACATACAATTATAATAATTGATATGATTTTCAAATTTTTAAATAATCAACGTTTCTTGCTAATCACTGTAATTTCTTTGCTATCTATATAATATATATATCTCCACAGATAACGTAGCAGTGGTAATAGGCGCGGTGATGGCGGGCGCGGTGGTAGCTCTAGTAATAGTAGTGGCAGCCCGTGTGAGAGGCGCCCGGCCCGCCGCGCGCGCCCGGCCAGTAAGACCTCACGACTCTGAAATGGCTTGGGATGATTCCGCGCTCACTATCACTGTTAATCCGATGGAGGAGGTATGAAAACATGAATAATTACGAATATCTCAATATATATATATATATATATATATATAAATAATACTAGTTTTTGCTCGATACTTCGCCCGCGTGGAGTTCGGTTATATCGCGTTCCCAAGAGAACCTTTCAAAAGTCTGCGATAAAACTATCCTATGTTCTTTCTCAAGGTCAACTCTATCTCTGTACCAAAACTTCATTAAAATCAGTTTAGTGGTTTAGGCGTGAAAGCGTAACAAACAGACAGAGTTACTTTCGCATTTATAATATTAGTAGGGATACTACTTTTTGCTAGCCACTTCATCTGCGTTAGTTTCAGAAATAGAGATGTATAGCTAACCGCGCCATCTCTATAACTTATTTAACTTATTAAAGACAGTAGATAAAAAAGATTTTGGATTTGATCGATTTTCTTTTCTTTTTCAATTCGTTGAAAAGTATTCTATGTCGTTTAAATAGTTCTAAGCTATCCCTCCATCAAATCTCAACCAAATCCATACAACCGTTCAAAACCAAAGATATATAAGTACATAATATAATCTCGTGATTATTTTTAACACTTTCATACTACACTTGGACTTTTTCCTTTGGGGATATCTCAAAAGTAAAGTTTTTAATAACAATCCTCAATCTATTGAAGAATTTAAAGAAAATAATGTTACCGGACTTTTGGTCCACCCTGTATGTTTAATTTCATATACATAATATTCTCGTTATTTCCAGGCCACTGAGTGCGTCGTATCTCCAAACCGCGTATGCGGAGACAGCTCTTCGGCAGAGTCCTGCTCTGATGAAGACTCCGATCATCATGACTCCTCTGATGAAGAGGGAGAGGGTTAGTAGCTTATAATAGATCATTAGAAGGAAAATGAGCTTTAATGTCTTAGGAATAAGATTTAAATTAGTACAAACATCTCATACTGGTTTAAAAATAAAATTTCATTATTATGAGATTTACGTCAAACGTAAAATTAGCTTTAAGTGCTTATGAATAAGATATAAATTAGAACAAACAATGAAGGTGAGGTGGAATTTCACTACAATTTCACGTTATTAATAATAGTATGGAAAAATGCAAATACTTATTCAAATACAAAACGCAATGTCAAATACGAATGATATATCCTCTTCTTTAACAATGATAATAATAATTACTGTTTTCTTATATGAAACTATGTATATATTATCTCCAACTACCCTTATGTTTTACATATATATATTTATATTTCCCAGTGATGGCCGGCAAGCAGCACAAGTACAGGAACATCAGCCAGCTAGAGTGGGACAACAGCACCATGTAAATGTATACCTGTCCCGCTCGCTCCTAACACGCACGTCTCCCCTCTCGCTCGCACACACCACGCACTATACCGATGTTGGCGCCTCGTCAATGTAAATTCGACCTTAGTACACGTATTTATAAGTATCAAAATTATTTTTAAATATCTTATCAGACGGAATTGATGTATTCGTTACGGTTTCGGTAATTCGTTTATATTCGGACAGCGCACGTGGGGTTAAAGTTAAGTCTCAAAATAAAATCATATCAAATTTATACGTAAATGTTCCCAGCGTGAACTATTACGAATTACGTGTATTCGTTTTCTCCGAGTATTTGTATCTATGTATCAAACGGTAGCGTGTCTGTTAAGTTAGTTTAAGATAACAATGTATTGTATATTATAAGTAAGCTTCGTGATTTCCTCTTTGTTTCGTCTCCGCCATTTTCTTTATTATCTATATATCACTCCGTAGTTAATGTTACTGTGAAATGTCCACTTTTACCCTTAACGAGCTTCTCAAAATAAATCGGCTTAAATGTATATTAGGCACAGAGTTATTTGAAAAAAAAATATAGATGTACTATACTATACACTTATACAGAACTTGTAGTATCTGCTGTATAACTATATATGATATATATATATATATATATATATATATATATATATATATATATATATATATATATATATATATATATATATATATTGAACGCGTTAAGGGATTTTTACTAACAGTTAGGTACTAAGTGGCTATATGTTTGTTTCCGACGCCATCTAGCGTAAGTGTAGTTAAGTCCGGGCGTGTGTTGCCGTCTCGCTCGCACACACGCGCCACGCTACTTCTGTCTCCCTCTGGCATCATATCAGGATCGGCTGTTAGGATCTTTGAACACTGAGCAATCTTTTTCGACATAATCATCGGTGTAATTACGTAGAGGTCAAGTGTTGTATGTTATTTCTATCGGAGTTGGACCTTTGTGTTATGATTTGTTTTGTTGGAATCGTTTGTTGGGCGTGTCGCTTTAATGTTGCTTGTATATTATTATACGAAATTCAACTTTTTGTTTATCAAGATAAGGTTTATATTGCATTGTATTATCCTAAATTTTACAGCGACACGTTAGCGGTGCGAGTCTGTATGTTTTCGTTCCGTTTGTATTCGTGCCATTATTTTCTCCCATACATATGCCGTGCCCAGGACTCGCTCGTGTTTTTTATTCGGTTGAGTTTTTTATTCCACTCGACTACCGTCCAAACGCCATTATCCCTTTTTAATTTAGATTTAAGATCTGAGCTGTAATAAAATCGGCTCGAGCACAAAATGCTGGCATTTTTTTTTGATTGTGTTTTGAACATGAGGTAGCTACTATAAGTTTTAATCTATTTCATTTTATATAATTTTTGTATTTTCGGTATTATTGTATACTTAGATAAACTTCATTGATGTATGAATTATTATATTTTAGCTAAAAATAAAGTTGGTTTAAAATGTATCTATTGGTGTTTCATTTCACTTGTCCCGTAGATTAGATGAAAATAATTATAAGTTTATTTATGTAATGGAGTGTAATATGAGAAAGTGTTGCAAATAATCTAGTTTATTTGCCAAAATGAAACTATTCTCTTTTATTTTGCATTTGCAAATTGAAATTGAATACAAAGTATCATGTACAGTGAACAAAAACATATTACATTATTATTTATAGTATCAGCGTTTATGAAAGTTATCTCTTGAAGAATGTGCCATCAATTTATCCTGATCGTTACATGATGTTTTGATCCAAATTTATTATTAACTCACACGATATAACATATGTGTATTATATTATATCGTGTGATATTAATCCTGCGATAAAACCAACAATAACTACAAGTGAATGTTATGCACAATGTTACAGTCCTTTAGACTTAAGCTGAGCTTTGCATTTGTGTGAATGAAAGTAAAAGTTAGACAAATTTTAAATTTAAGTTTATTATGTTTTAAATAGATTCAAAATAAAATAATACTATGCAAATTCTTCTTCACTTGACATTGCGTAGTCAACATTTGGCATTGCTACCAGTACAAAGGGTGAAGTACGGAAGGTGCGGGGCGGAGAAAAGCAGAATAAACCGGTTCAAAACTAGAAAAGAACGTGGCATTCAAAAATTTGGCATCACACCTACACTATCCGTGTGCACTCACACAAATGCAAAGCTCAGCTTAAATCAAACGCACTATAACAATCTTTTTCTTCAACGAAAGGTTGAGAACCTGTTACTTTGCTGTATTGAAATTACATATATGTATTTTGGACATTGATAAATTAATAGCTATACTATGAGGAGCGTTAGGAAGTTATTTTACACTAAGAAGGAAATTTGATTAAACAAAAAAAGATAATTCTAAAACATTTACTATCATTTATGATCCAGAAAGAAAATGGAGGTCCATATTAATAATTTTAACTTGGGAATAGTAATGAGGAATATAACTGTAGATACAAAAATCTCTAGTATGCGTATGCTGTTTGTAATTTTAAAACAGGAAGGCGTCTTAAACTGCTATTACTATACTGTTTCAGACATATCTTATATCTTTAAATGAGCAATTCTTGTATATACATATAGGTAATTGTAATCTTGGAATCGGCCCCAACGATTTTCATGAAATTTATTATGTAGTATATAGGGGGTTTTGTGTCATGTTAACATGTTTACTTAAAAATGCCTAAACCAAATACAAAAAAAAAACACGAAATAAATTCTAATAATTCCTAAATACTATACAGTTTGACTGGTGAATTACTATTGATACTTGAGGACGTGATATTTGACGATCATATATGACAAAATAAAAATTAATATAACATAAATATTAATAAACTTCTAAGTAAAGTTAACCAAAAGTTTTGTAATTAATTACGCATCGTGTGAACACCCTGCAGATTAGGTATACACACACACACACACACAAACGCGTGCGGCGGCGTGGTGTTGTATCAGCACGCCGCCGCACGCGTCCACACTTGGAACACTTGGAACGTGTCCACACTTTATTTATTTATACGGAAATTTGGTCAAAAATTAAGTACCTATTTTTTTTACATAATTCGAATGAGAATCATGTACCGAGTATTCTCCTTAAATATTGATAGTAATTCACCAGTCACCCTGTATAAATATTTTACATAATATAACATTTTATTGATAGACCCAGAACTGTTAAATGACGAGCAATGGAATTAGGAATTATTAGACCAGTGCCGATAGCTTTTAAAACATAATTAAATGATAGTAGAAAGAAACTCGTTAGAAAAGGATGGAAGTATTATAAATATTAAAGGAAAAATAATTTACGGGCGATCTGAGGTGGGAAGGGTATGAGGGTGGGTATTTAAGGGTTTAAGGGTGAGTGCGCCACAGTGCCACTGTTAACATCGTAGTCCTAGTTATAATCAATTTTAAAATAATTAAGTGCGGAAAAGATATAAAAATCAGTTACATTTCATAACCAGTGCAAAGACTTAAGTGTAAAATATGCAGTACATCAGTTTTACCGAGTGAAACCATCGAAAAGTGCAAATCAATGACTCACGATAAAAACCAGTAAAAACTAACTCAAGAGTGAAATAAAGGAAACAATAAGTGCATGATACGTTTGTTGACAGTGCAAGTGAACTTTCCAACCCGAACAAAGCATCTAATGGTGACAAACAATAAAAACAACACTAGCTATAACCTAAAAAATGAAATGTAATTATCCACAATTCGGCCTACGTCATTCCAAAGTACAGCAACGCCATCTATTGCAAATGGTCAAAATTAACCTATCCACCCGATAACAGTTCGAAGTGACAATTTACGTATACTAGATACCGCCATCCAGCGGAAACAGCGGGCATCACAGGCTTGATACTTACCACCGCCACCTAGTGAAGTTACCCAACAGCGTTTGCTATACATTACATTCAGCGCAAGTTTGATCTATCTAAAGGAACTACAGTACGACAAAATACTAATAGGGGGCGCTAGGAGTCACATCCGCAACACTATGGAGGAAATTAAAAGCATGTTGATGAATATGCAACAAGACCTTAAACAGCATAAACAAGACATGGCAGACATGAAGGAAGACATAAAAAAAACACTATTAACAGCAATATTAATGAAAAGTTTAAAAGCCTTGAATTAAAAAATGAATTTTTGGAAACAAAGATAGAAGAACAGAATAAAAAAATAAATATCTTGGAACGGCATATCAGACGCAAGAATTTAGTATTGTTCGGAGTCGAAGACAAAGAAAAATCGTATGAAGAATTAGTAAACTCAATCATAAAAATATTAAATATGTATTTTATAGCCGCATGCGATAATAACAACATCGAAGCTGTCAGAAGAGTAGGAAAGAAAGGCGAAAAACCTAGGCCGGTTATAATAACGTTTACTACTATGGACCTCAAAATCAAGATTCAAAAAAATAAAAAATCTCTACAAAACACACAATACTATATTAAGGAAGATTATCCCATAGAAATCCTCAACAAGCGCAGAGAACTACAAGCCCAACTGCAAAAAGAAAAGGAAGCTGGCAATACTGCTTTCATCAAATACGATAAACTTATCGTGCTGCAGAATAATAAGAACTCTACGAACAACCAGCTAAACAAGAGGAATTTGTCGGAATCACCAGAGATCAGCCATAGTAGACAACCCGTTAGTGGCGTCACTAGACAACTGTCGAAGAAAAACAAACTATCTAACATGAAAGATTACGTAATACAAAAACCAAAACTTGTACTCACTCAGACGGACATCAGTAATAACTATTCGGAGACAACATCACATAGTAACATCGTATAGCAACTACAGCTGGACCCTCTACTCGCCTCCAATCTCCCAACACGGCTGGTCACCGCGGGAGAATACGACCAAAACCCTCCAAGGAAAGCAAGAAATATAACCAAATACTACATTTGCACCTTCAATGTTCGATCGCTCTCGTCTGCAACAAAACTGATAGAGTTAAAAGCAGCTTTAAAAAACATCAACCACGATATACTGGGCCTGTGCGAGGTCCGCCGACTGGGAGAAAATATTATCGAAGACGATGATTATGTCATGTACTACTTCGGTACAACTAAAGGCCAATTGGGTGTGGGCTTTCTGGTTAAAAAAAAGTACAAAACAAACATCACAACCTTCATCGGAATATCAGATCGAGTATGTATATTAGAAATTATTCTGGAAAAGCTACCCTTTGCCATTATACAAGCGCATGCACCCACTGAGGGCTCATCGCAAGAGGATATTGACACTTTCTATGATGACCTTGCTAAAGCTCACGACTCTATCTCGACCGATAACATAATCTCCATGGGCGACTTCAACGCCCAAATTGGGAAACCGAAACACCACGAACACTCAGTGACTGGACAATACGGATATGGAGCCAGAAGCGCTCGTGGAGTGAGACTGATTCAATATGCGTACGAAAACAATTTGAAAATCACAAATACCATGTTCAATTTAAAGAAGCATAGAAGATGGACATGGACATCCCCAGACAAAAATACAAAAAATGAAATCGATTATATCATGACAACAAAACCAAAACTTATCTCCAAGTACGAGGTCCTGTCATCGGCCACTTTCGGTTCAGATCACAGAATGCTGCGAGCTACATTAGACTTGAACGTAAAAAAGAGAAACAGACGCAACTTTTCCAACCCATCAACAACACTGAAAACATTGAAAGAGCAAGATACTTACCTCGAAAATCTGAAAAGATATATACCTGAACTCATATCGGCAAGCACTAACTACAAAGCCAATGAATACTGTCGGAAGATCGAGCACTCTATATTGAACAGCATTAAAAATATAAAAACAAACCAAAAAAATAGAATATTATCAGATAAAGCACTAAAACTAATGAAAGAACGTAACGAATTACAAAACAAACTAAAATTAAACAAGAACGACAAAGAAAAATTGAAAATGCTCTACAAAACTACAAACAAAGAAATAAAGAGATGCTACGATACGTACAGAGTAAACACTATAAAGAAACACATTGATAAGTCAAGGTCAGCAAAAAAGGCGTATAAAGAATTAAACAAAACAAAGAACTGGATCACTTGCCTCAATTCGAACTCGAAGAAAGCTACTTCCCGGATGGACATCATAAAAGTTGCTACAGATTTTTATGCGAACCTCTACAGCCTGCCTATTCATACAAATCACAGGAAAAATACCAACCAAACCAAAAATACATCTCCAACTCCTGAATTTGCTGGTATTGAAATCTTAATTCAAATTACAAAGCTAAAATCTGAAAAAAGCCAAGGTCAAGATGGAATCCCAAATGAATATATTAAAATTGCAAGAACTCTACTATTGAGGCCTATAACTATATTATTTAATAAAATATTAGATGAGGAAGCTGTGCCACATTCATGGACGGAATCAGAAATAATCTTGTTGTACAAAAAAGGAGACCCAATGGATATAGGAAATTATCGTCCAATAAGCCTAATGTCTTGCCTATACAAACTGTTTGCCTCCTGTTTGCTCGCAAGAATATCTTCGAAGATCGACGCACATCAGCCGATAGAACAAGCAGGCTTCAGATCAGGCTTCAGCACACACGACCACATCCAAGTTCTAGACCAGGTAATCGAAAAATATGCAGAATTCCGCAGACCTTTATATGTAGCGTTCATTGACTACAAAAAAGCTTTCGACACTATATCGCACGATAGTATCTGGGAAGCTTTAGAGGCAATAAACATTGAAGACAAATACATAAACATTTTGAAAAACTTATATGCGGAAAGTACAAGCAGAATAAAACTAGACAGAATGGGTACAAGAATAAATATAAACAGAGGCGTGAGACAAGGCGACCCGCTCTCACCAAAACTATTCATAGCTGTACTACAACACCAAATGAAAAACCTACCATGGTCTACGAAGGGATTAAACATAAACGGAGATTACCTAAGCCATCTCCGATTCGCCGACGATATAATTCTACTCTCCGAGAGCCCGGCACAACTGAACAATATGATCAGCGATCTGAACGAAGCTAGCATCAAGGTCGGTCTGGAAATGAATCTTGATAAAACGAAAATAATGACTAACCACCACACTGCGCCCATCTTCGTAAAAAAAACCCCCCTAGAGTTTGTAGATAGTTACGTTTATCTGGGCAAACAGATTTCTTTTAGAAAAGATAGAAACATGGAGGAAATAGATCGTAGAATATCAATAACCTGGAAGAAGTACTGGGCACATAAAGAAATACTCAAATCACAACTCACAACGTCAATCAAGAAAATAGTTATGGATTCAGTGATTTTACCATGTCTTACCTACGGTTCTCAAACTTGGATTTTCGACCTAAAAACCAGAAACAAAATACAAACTACACAAAGAAGAATGGAAAGAAGCTTATTGGGTGTAAAATTGAGGGACAAGATAAAAAACAAGGACATTCGTAACAAAACCAAATTAACCGACGCTTTAACTTTCTCGCTAGAAATGAAATGGAGATGGGCGGGACACGTAGCCCGTTACGACGACGATAGGTGGACCATCAGAGTGGTGAAATGGCAAGGTCCTAGAGGTCGTAGGGATAGAGGCCGCCCAGGTGCTAGATGGACAGATGAACTGGCAAAGATAGCAGGAAAAAATTGGATATCCTTGGCTAGACATAAAGAACGATGGAAGTCCTTGGAGGAGGCTTTTACCCGAAGGGGGTCCACATAAGCCACGTCAAAAATAATAAATCTATTTAATCTGAAGATAATGAATGATAAAATAAATAAATGAATGATAATGAATTAAACTAATGATTAATTTTAACCATTTATACTAGGTTAGGTAATTATTGTATCGTTAATTGTAAAATTTATTTATACTAGTTTATAAAAATTTAAAATTTATAAATTAGAATGTGGATTGTGGAATCAAATAAAGCTTTATTATTATTATTATTATTTATTATTATTTAAGGGTAAAAAATGGGTTTTCTCAATTTCCGGCAAAACTAAAAGTCTTACAGAAAAAAGTTATATAGCAAAGTTGTAGGTAATAATAAGACCTAAAACTTTTATGCTAACATTTTTTTCACATAACCTCAAAATTCATGTGAAAATTTAAAAAACCAAGTTATTGGTTTTTTATTTTTATCTCCTACAAAAAACAATATTTTGTCACGAAATTTGGTGAAAACTTTCCTTTTGATGTTACAAATGTACTGTAATTTATTTGATTCGAAATATTAATTTTTTCAGCTTATTTTGAATAAATACCGAAAAATTAACTTTATTTTCAATCGAAAAATGATCTTTCAATTTATTTTTAATAGTTTTAGCACCTTAATGTCAATTTTCTGTAAATTACCTAAAAGAGGGACTATCTGGAGATCGTCCAGAGTACACAACTATTAAAAATAAATTAGAAAAAGCACTTTCAAAATGATGTCGAGTGTCATTTCATTAAAAGAGACATAATTATTTGATCCAAAAATGATACTGTAAGTAAGAAACTGATATTTTTTTTCGTCACCATCGTAAAACAGATATTTCAACGAACAGAAAACACACCAAATTTTTGAAAAAGGCTGATATTTTGACAGGTGGTTTTTTGATCGAAAATGAGGCTGATTTTTCGGTATTTATTCAAAACAAGCTGAAAAACTAAATATTTCTTATGAAATAAATTACACTGCATTTGGAACATCAAAAGGAAAGTTTTCACCAAATTTCGTGACAAAAATTTGTTTTTTTTGAAGAGATAAAAATAAAAAACCAAAAACTTGGTTTTTCGAATTTTTCATATAAAATTTGGGTTTACATATGTGAAAAAAATGTCAGTACAAAAGTTTTAGATCTTTTTATTACCTACAACTTTGCCATATTACGTTTTCCGTAGGACTTTTAGTTTTGTCGGAAATCGAGAAAACCCATTTTTTACCATTAAATACCCACCCCCATACCCTTCCCGACCTCAGATCGCCCGTAAATTATTTTTCCTTTAATTTTTATAATATTCCCCTTCTTTTCTAATGAGTTTCTTTCTGCTATAATTTATTTTCACTTTTCATTGTTTTTAAAGGCATCTGCACTGGGCTATATGTGTATATCGGATTTATTACAAATTCGTTGTTTTTAAAGAGAGAGACGCCAGCCTCGCTGACGTTACAAATGTCACTTCTTCAAGAACGTTCCATGATATTTAAAATGAAACTTCAATTGATCTTAATACTCCTGTATTTCTCGAAGGTTCTTCATAATCACATATTTCAATGATACGCACTCACTGAACTCTGAATTCTCACACGTCATATTTATACCAAAATTTAAACATGGTTCTACTCTCCTTTCAAACAATCTTTGATTTCGTTTTACTTTTTATAATAATCATGAATACTAATGAGGTTTAATAAGAATTGATGACAGCCTCAAATTATTTTCATCACGCATCCGTTATTAAAGCTGATAGCGCCGATATACATATATAGAAATAGTAATTGAAACATATAATTTCAAAAGTGTTGGCAATTATAAATTCCTGGAAAATATAAAGATATTTCGAAAAAGGACATCGTTTTTGATTTTCCCTTGTAGTTGCCGAGACAAACCACTTAACTGTACCTTATTTTCTTTTTAAATAAAAGTGACTAGCATTAACACGAGGACTCGAAAAGAAGGTATTTAGTAAAAATATGTAATATGATAAAACAACAGAATAACAATGTTTTCATACAAAAGTTACAATACACTTTAAAGATGAATTCTATTATAGCGTTATCGATCAAAATATAATAAAAAAGAAATATTTTAAGAAATTAAATTGAAAATCAATAATTTCGCATTATTATACGCTTCATCACAGAGCTGAAAACAATTCCAAAATGTTTGTAATGGTTTGATTATAACATATGTATATTGGTCGTCATGATTTCAGTCAAGTCAAGTCAATAAATCAGTGATGGCCTAGCGGTTAAGGGACCCGCCTCTCGTTGCCGAGGGCGCGGGTTCAAACCTGGCAAGTACCAATGTGATTTTTCGGAGTCATATGTACTTTCTGAGAGTATTTAGACACCACTGACATACGGTGAAGGAAAACATAGTGAGGAAACCTGGCCTTATAGTTTCACAATTATAAATTTGAAATACCAACCCGTCTTGAGCAAGCGTGGTGATTAATGCTCAAACCTTCTCCATGTGAGGAAGAGGCCTTTGCTCAGCAGTGGGCGCTGATAGGCTGATGACGACGACGTCATGATTTTATTTGTCTATTAAAAAAACTTCGTGTTTTATCATATCATGGAGATAATAGTAGTCGAGTCTACATAATACTGAAGAGCCATAATAAAAGCACTCAAATTATTTGATACCAAAGAAATATCCCAACATATCACAACAGAAGTTCTAAATTTCTGACGCGACAGAATATGAATGTTTCTAACTGGCTATACTTTCATAAACATGCAAGCTTATCGCTTGTATAATTATGATTTCCAGACAAATTTTTGTTTGCCACAAAGTTTCCTAAAAGATGTTCACCCTTTAATGTAGAAAAAAACAAGAATTGTGGCTTCGTATGAGACGATAATGCAAAGAACACCGCAGAAAAGATTTAAATTTTAACGGGGTGGAGTACCATCATTGTACATACAGTACGTTGTAGTAATAACATTAGAATAACTTCAATGTTTTAAGAACTTTAGAGCAGTCAATTTTGAGATTTATTTTTAAGTTTAGTTCAGACTCTATTTAAAACTCAGTTTACCAGAGGAACTTAAAGCATATTAAGCTTCGATTTCCTCTTTCTCCGCAAGTAAATATATTTTTTGAGTTAACATCTCATTTATCGATACAATTGGATCATTCATTCTCTGTCCTTGTTTTTGGACGGATATCATAGCAATATCGTACACATGTTTCAACATTTACATACCTATATATATTTAATAAGACATTTCTTAATGGGTTCCCGATTTAACGTGGTTCCTATGATCATGAACGCTATTCATAGTTCACAACAGCAAAGCATAGATGATGTTAATAATTCTTAGTCTACTTGATTATGTGCAGTAGCGTGGGAATGTTTAATAAGTTGAATGTTATTGAATTTATAGGCAACAAGATTGGTTATAACCTTCGACAACATTTTAAGAAATGGTTCAAGAGGGCACCGGTCAGCAATTATTTAACGGAAGATTCCATTTCTTAAGAAACAGCACCCGCATACCTCTATTCCGGTGAAATATGACTGTGGCGGGCAGGATTAAAGAGCTTCCTCATCTCTTTAGGAACAAAGTAAAGCCGAATTAAATTTCTATCACAATATTGTAGCCAGTGCCGAAGCCTTTAAAATTAATGAAAAATGAAAATAAATTATAGTAGAATAAAAACTCATTAGAAAAGGAGGGGAATATTATAAAAATTAAAGGAAAAATAATTTACGGGCGATCTGAGGTCGTTAAGGGTATGGGGGTGGGTATTTAAGGGTAAAAAATGGGTTTTCTCGATTTCCGACAAAACTAAAAGTAAAAACATTATATGGCAAAGTTGTAGGTAATAAAAAGACCTAAAACTTTTGTACTATTATTTTTTTCACATAGCCTCAAATTTTATGTGAAAAATCTCTATTTTTAGCAGCTTAATGTAAATTTTCTGTTAATTACCTAAAAGAGGGACTATCTGGAGAACTTCCAGAGTACACAACTATTAAAAATAAATTAGAAAGAGCATTTTCCAAAACGATATCGAGTGTCATTTCATTAAAAGGGACATGATTATTTTATCCAAAAATGGTTCTGCAAGTAAGAAACTTATATTTTTTTCTTCACCATCAGAAAATAGAGATTTTAACGAACAGAAAACACAATTTTTTAAAAAGCTGATATTTTGACGGGTGATTTTTCGATTGAAAATGAGGATGATTTTTTGATATTTATTCAAAATAAGCCGAAAAACAAATGTTTCTAATCAAATAAATTACAGTGTATTTGGGTCATCAAAAGGTAAATTTTCACCAAATTTCGTGACAAAATATTGTTTTTTGTAAAAGATAAAAATAAAAAACCAAAATCTTGGTTTTTCGAATTTTTCACATAAAAATTGAGATTATGTGAAAAAAATGTTAGTACAAAAGTTTTAGATCTTTTTATTACCTACAACTTTGCCATATAATGTTTTTCCGTAGGACTTTTAGTTTTGTCGGAAATCGAAAAAACCCATTTTTTTACCCTTAATTACCCACCCCCATACCCTTCCCGACCTCAGATCGCCCTTCAATTATTTTTCCTTTAATTTTTATAATACTAACCTCCTTTTCTAATGAGTTTCATTCTACTATAATTTAATTATGTTTTAAAAGCTATCGGCACTGGTATAAAGACTGCAAGCGTGAACCACTTATAAAAAATCTAAAAGAAAAGCGACATCTTACGAATTATTGCCTCATTATTTTGTTGCGAATCAAGCGACTGGGTCGCTACCTTTGTTCGGTAGATGTCGTTCTTATTAACTTACCTTATAAAAGGGCCATCTCTACTTTATATCATATTACTAACTCTTTAATTTACATACAATGTTTACTGAAGCGACAACTCTTATATAAGAAATAGCATCGATAGCGGGCAGTGAAAAATAACAAAAGAATAAAAACTTGAATAGTAAAATATTAGGAGTTAATAAAATAAAACTTGTTTTGAATATTGCAAGGACTGTGATTAAAACCCAATAAAAAATATTAATCACTGTCAGAAATTTTGTCCAAATAACTATAATTTAGTACCTAATGTAGGTATTAGTATTATAGTTTCTGAATATAGTTTAAATAAAATTCTCAAGAAAATAATTGTACCTACCTAAAGTTTATTTTAGATGGTGCTACTGTCACTAAAGCGAGGTATTTCTAACAGGAGTATCTCTAATAAGTTACGACTCTAATTGAAATCTTTTGATTAATAAGACTTTTAATAAATGGAAATCCAATTATATAAGAAATTCAACAGCTATTAATGTTTTGAGCGCCAATTTTCTTATAATTTTAGCAAATAACTAGATACATACCGATGGCTCCTATGTATAAGGGCCAATGTGCAAAATGACAATTGTTCAGTAGAGTTGTTTTAAGTTTGATTTCAATGTATCTATTGCATGCGACAACTGATGCTTTTGAAACTTCTAATGGAAGTTGTAGAATACAGTATTATGAAGTGTTAAAAACTAAAAAATATAATGGCTAAACGGCCACATTAGCCCTTATACATAGGATACATCAATATATCGTTGTTTAAACAATTTTTTAATAGAAATAAGTACTTAAGTTATTACTTAAGTATTAAGTAACTAGTAAGTGAATAAGTAATAAATAATAGTTACGAATTTTACTTTAAAGTTATTTTACTTTGAAAAAACTATTCGTTAAGTTCTTTTTAAACGCCAAAGAATTCCTAAACTTTATGTAAGTAGGTATTAACTGTGATGCCATAATGAATTCATTAATTTATACTTTTATAAAATAAAAATAAAAATATAAAATTACCTAATATCAATCTTAATATATCATAATTCTATTGGAGCCTACTGCTGAAAGGGCTCTTTCTCACATGGAGAAGGTTTGAGCATTAATCACCACGCTTGCTCAAGACGGGTTGGTGATTTCTAACTTATAATTGAGAAATTATAAATGCAATAAATTGATATTATATGTGATAATTAATCAATAATAAATGTATCTAAAATAACACACTTTTTGCAACAATAAGTTAAGAATGATATGACATCAATTCTAAATAAGTTTTCATGATAACAGTTCATAGAATACAATGATAATAATTAAACGGAATATAGTAGTGTTGTTCTCTCTGTGCTTGCTCTACTCTGTGCTCAGCACAAACCTCATAAATCGTTCCACAAACACGATGCATAATGCACAGAGCGAGTAAGCTGGCGTGTGCGAGCGAGACGAACATATACACGGGCACGTGTGAGAGCGAGATAGAAAACACAATACAAATGCGCATCGGAATAGAGCAAGACGAACTCATTTCAGTTGCGTAGATACTAGGGCGGAGTTATGGTGAATTATTGAAGGCGTCGACCGTCCTTTGGGCTGCGAATGGCTGGCCGGGGGGTGTTGGAGGTGCGGGGGGGTGTTGGGGGTGCGGGGGCACCGCCAGCCCGGGGGGTGTTTGGTGCTGGCACTTTTCGCGCGTCTTTCCCGGCCGCAGCGCGCCATCTTGAGTGCGATGACCGTATCATAGTGAGCGTCTTTGTAACAGGTTCGTGTATTAGTGACTTTAGTGAAACATGTTTAATATATAGAGTATAGAGGAGATAAGGTAAATATATTTATTAATATGAAACTTGACGTACCTACACAGATAAATGAATGCAAATAATTAATTAATCAATTAAAGGGCCCTTATAACGTTTTAAAAGATTATTTATAATTTAAAAAAAATGTTTTATAAAAATAAAGATAATAGGTATTAAAAACAATATAAATATAATAAAAATAAAACATAATTTACTTATATAAACTAAACTTTACAACTGTATAACAATTATTAATTGTATTTGCGTCTACAATATCCTCATAATTTTTTTTATTACTACAGACTACAGAGTTTAAAGTTTCCATTTTCCACACAAATACCTAAAGTATTAACGTATTCATTATCATTTATAGCATAACTGAGATAGTTTAAATATAACGAAACCATTAATTAACTAAGTATTTAACAAAACACCCCGAAAAAGAAAGTTAATCCAAACTTTTATTAAGAATTTAACCGAAAAAAAATTGATTACGTAATACTTACTAAATAATAATTCAATCTATATGAAAACGTTGTTACATTTAGGTAAATAAAAAAATATTATATAAAAATAAAAAAATCTTTAAACAAAGTCTATTTTATATTATATAAGCTACAATAACAATTTATTACATATTATATACCAAATTAACATATATTTTTAATCATACTTTATAAATTAAATATTTACCTAAATTGGTTGGTTGTTTAAAATATGGCCGTATATTCTGCACGCGTCGAGTAGAATGTAAAAAACATGAAATGTATGAAATATTAAAATTTACTTTGACTTAAGTCAAAATAAGTACCTAACTGTTAATATATATAAAATAACAAAATATCAATTATATGCAAATATAGGAGATGTATATTTAATTTAAACATAATAGATACCTATACCTAAAGTATCTAATAATATCAGTTTTTGAAATTGTCCTAATTAAAATATATTGCAATAATAATTAATTAAATAGGTAAGCGTCTTTATTCCATTCAACAAACTTCGTGTTTTTTTCATACAGTACAGTTGATTTTGATGAAATATTCCACTATTCCAATATGAATGAAGCTTTGTCTTTAAAAAGTATCTTCTTCTACCTGGCAATTTCCCAGCTATAGCCAGGGTCTGCCTTACATGTTAAGAATAGTTTTGGCTATTTGTTTTTACGACCGACCGCCTGCCTGACATCAACCCTCTTTTGGGAATCAGCATTAATCAGTGATGTCTAAATAGTCTTAGAAAGTACATATGAGTCGGAAAAATCACATTGCTACTTGCCCGGGCCAGGATCGAACCCGCGCCCTCGGCAACGAGAGGCGGGTCCTTTAACCACTAGGCCACCACTGACTTTTTATATACAAAGTATATACATACATATACCTCTATATTAAAATTAATATATGACAATAATTTTAAACCAGAATAAATAAAATCTATCATGTAATATTTAGATATATTTATATATTTTACAAGTAATATTAAACATAAATATAAATATTATTTACGTAATTCTTACCAAATCTATCTAATGACCAAGATACTTCCTCATTCCTGACGAAATAATCCCCATTGACACTCGCAGTTAAAGCTACCGACAGGATGTAACAAACAGACGTATTTATTATTATATATATATACACAAAACTATTGAAATGTGCTTATTTTAAGCCTATTCTAATATCAGAACCTTAGTAATAATTTGATATAACTCTGAACAGAGTTAAAAAAAGTCAGTGGTGGCCTAGTGGTTAAAGTGCCCGCCTCTCGTTGCCGAGGGCGCGGGTTCGATTCTGGCAAGTACCAATGTGATTTTTCCGAGTCATATGTACTTTCTAAGAGTATTTAGGCACCACTGACAGACGGTGAAGGAAAACATCGTGAGGAAACCTGGACTTATAATTTTACAATTATATGTTTGAAATCACCAACCCGTCTTGAGCAAGCGTGATGATTAATGCTCAAACTGAAATAGCTCAATAAGAACATTCCCAAAGTGGGTTGATGTCAGGCAGGCGGCCGGTCGTAAAAAAACAATTAGCCCATACTATCTATAAGATGTTCTGCGGAAGAGTTATTTTTTTAGGCAGACCCTGGCTAAAGCTGGCAGGTGGCCAGGAAGAAGAAGACAACTCGGAACAGAGTTAGAACTTTTAATGTTGTATTTAACATGTAAAACTAGTAGGTAATAGGTTTAAAATTTAACAAATATTTTCGTATATTACGCGTATTTTATTATTTTAACTACATACTCCCGACGTTTCGGTTACTTTGCTGCAACCGTGATCACGGGCAGACGAGAAATTTTGGTTTCATTTAAATGAATACGCGCGAAAGTCTTAGATCTCAATATTAAAACGCATATTATCACACTTTATTTGTTATAAGATTAAATATTTTTTTATAAACATTATATTTAATTAAAAAGTATTTAATATATTACTATACTAGCTGTTTGTCACGACTCCGTCTGTTTAAAAAACAAATCATAATGGAAACATTTTAACTACCGCATGCGCTTCCCCCTCGCGCGTGATAAGGCTAATTTCAGAATCGGAGTTTAATATCAAAATAGAAAGTATTCTTAGTTACTCCTTATTATATCAGCTATCTACCAGTAAAAGTCCCGTCAAAATCGGTTTAGCTATTTCAGAGATGAACCGGAACAAACAGACAGACATACAAACATTGTCAAAAATGTTTATCTGGTATAGGTAGGTATGTATATTCATAATTCATTAATATATTTAGGAAAAAAATATTTCAATATTAAGAAAAGACACTAAAATTTTATTTATATGTATATAGGTACATTAATATTTTCATTAATATAATCCAAGATATTGTATTTTATTTATAAACAAACATTCTTTCAGCTTGTATCCAATTTTTTTTATTCATTTTATTCGTTTATATAATATTTTTATTTTATTCTATCAACTATTATTTTCAGTATAATAAAACATTCTACATTAATAAGCCATATAAAATAATTAAATAATATTAAATACGAACACCTGATCTATTTGAATTTGTACGTAAAATTAGCCTGCTTAGATATAATATAGAATGCATATTCTGGAATAAAATAATTAATTGTTTATTAAGTAAAAGATATACCGGAAAAAACAATAACAATAAAAAATTGACATACCTATTAAACCTCCTTGCTCAAGAGCTGTTTGGTTAAATACAAAAAATTTCATTTGTATGTTCTTTTTTTCTTGTTATAAAAATTTAAATAAACTCATTCTTGTGTTTCAAATTAAATTTAAATTCTTACCTTTACTTACCTTTAGGCTGTATATTTTAAATAATAATTTACGTCATTTTTATTTTGTAATTGGTATAATATAAAATTAATTTGAATTTAATGTATGTATTTTTAATTAAAAATCTTAAGTAATCGGTTGTAACTTGTAAGCGGACGTCATAAAAGTTTTCCAAATTTCTTTGAATAAAACATAGACAATTTTAAAGTATTCATTTATAAATATAGTTATATCAATAACTATGAGCAATTTATTAATAACAAAAGGTTATCTTACATTTTTTTTTCATATAATGCTTATGAATAAAGACGTTTATTTAATTATTATTATTTTTAATCTTTAAAGAAGACTACATAGTTATATTTTACCATCACCTAGATCTACAAAAAAGTATATAAGTGTCTCAAATCCTATATCGGCATTTCATCATATTTTTAACAAACAAACCTCTTTGGTCATTGGCTGTACATATGTACATCATTCAAATCCCTAAATTATAATAATATAAAATTTATTTTTCTTATAGTGTTATTATCTTTTTAATATTATCAATGGCTTCATTAAATAAATATTATGCATAATATATACGATAAGTAGTAACTATATTTCTAATGTATAAAAAAACTCTGATTACTGGCTGTATACCTCTTGTATAGTGTGGATCAAACGTCAAACAAGTATTTGAGAGAAAACGACATTTTGACATATACCTAACACTTCTTTAGCTATACTTAGTTAATAATGTAGATTATAATAGTACCAAAGATATTATATACAATATTTCTGACATATAAAAACTTTTATATCAATAACCCTACAGTGTACCTAAATGTACGTACCTAATACTAATACCTAATACCTACCAAAGATATAACGATATTTTTGCCTTATAACATTTCTTTTTAATGGCTTTACCTACCGTTTTACTGAAGATGCGAAGTATATAACTGAGATATAAAAAACTAGAAGATTTATGTCCTTACAATAGATCGTACAATAAAGTAGAGCATACATACTAGTTCCTATGACATAAACTGAATAGTGGAAATCGTATAGGTATATATAAAAAAAAGTCGTGTTAGTATTTATAACATTATTTATAACCCAAGAACGGCTGTAGGGATATAATTGAAAATTGGTGGATAGATTAGAAGAAGGCGACGGACATAGGATAATTAATTCTGTTAGATCGAAAAACAAAAAAATACCTAATAAATTCCAAGATCTGGTTATTTACGGTCTTTAAGGCCGAATAAAGTTCGCCCGGTCAGCTATACATATATTAGTAATTCCGAAATTAACCCGGACGTAGTCGCGGGTAGAAACTAGTATATTTGAAAAAGTGTATAATATTCGTGAATTGTCATTCTTAGTAATGTAGGTATTTGGATTTATAAGCGGAAGATTATACAGGGTGTTACAAACCGACAAATCATATAACAGAATGTATATTAATACTAGCTTTCCGCCCGCAGCTTCGCCCGCGTCGAGTTCGCTTATATCGCGTTTCCAAGAGAACCTTTCAAAAGTCTATGATAAAAACTATCCTATGTTCTTCCTCAAGGTCAACTCTATGTCTGTACCAAATTTCATTAAAATCAGTTCAGTGGTTTAGGCGTGAAAGCGTAACAGACAGACAGACACAGTTACCTTCGCATTTATAATATTAGTAGGGATAATACATAGTGCATTTTTATTATTAAAGAGTAAATAAGACTAATTTTTTCGGATTACTACGCGTTATTTTATTATATGGCATTCTCATCTATCTGCCCGTGATCACGGTTGCTACAAAGTAACCGAAACGGAAAAAAAGCGTAGTAATCGAAAAATATTACTTTTATTTAAAAGAATACTCGTGAAAGGCTTAGATATTATTTTGAGTAACTGATTTATTAATTATTGTAAACATTTTGAGATTTATTAAGATGAGAGAATGTTTGGGAGTTATCTATAGGTACTATACGAAACGAAAAGTCTAATATAATATATTTTTTATTATTAAAGTATTTTATGAACTTTTGCCTCGTTGTGGGTTCAAATCTAACCAACTATATAATGCTTTTTATTATGTAATATCTATATAAAATACATTGTTATTTAGCATTTATATCAAATACATATAAAATAACTATTAATATATAAATAAAAACTAATTAAAATAAAAGCTTATACATATATAACAAATTTATTACAATTAAACTTTTTATATACATAATAATTGCAATTTCTTTGGATATATTTATCAATATTAATATAAAAAAAAATAACCGACGTAATACAAAAGAGGCTTTAGTTTTCATATTTTCTATATACCTATAACTATATTTTAAATTTATATGTATGTGTGTTTTATCGTTCAAATCTCCGTAACCTCATAGGGCTGTCCCCTCAGAGGTGGCAATTTAATTAATTAGTGTCATTTACTATTAAAGGGTGACACCTTTATAATGTAGCTTAAAAAATGCAAGGGTCAATCTTTATAGGTGTTTTAAAGACCTTTGTCATTCATTATAGATAGGGATTTTTCAATTCAACGCCCACATTTTATGGAATTTTTTATAAATGATTGTTGTGCTAATTAGCGTGAAGTTTATATTTTATAGGTATGGAGATTTGTATATAAAAGTTTTATGTACTTTAAGAGTATACAGGGTGACTGGTGAATTACTATCGATATTTAAGGAGCATACTCGGTACATGATTCTCATTCGAATTATGTAAAAAAATAGGTACTTAATTTTTGACCAAATTTCCGTATAAATAAATAAAGTGTGTACACGTTCCAAGTGTTCCAAGTGTGGACGCGTGCGGCGACGTGCTGATACAACAACACGCCGCCGCGCGCGTGTGTGTGTGTGTGTGTATACCTAATCTGTAGGGTGTTCATACGATGCGTAATTAATTACATAACTTTTGGTTAACTTTACTTAGAAGTTTATTAATATTTATGTTATATTAATTTTTATTTTGTCATATAATATGATCGTCAAATATCACGTCCTCAAATATCGATAGTAATTCAGTAGTCACCCTGTATAATATTTGAAGTGTGTTAGAGCTAAAAACTATTGATTGTATGTCTGTCTGTGTATATAGTTATCTACTATATATATAAAAATGGATTGCTGTTCCTTAGTCTCGCTAAAACTCGAGAACGGGTGAACCGATTTGGCTAATTTTAGTCTTGAAATACTCCTGGAAGTCCAGGAAAGGTTTAAAAGGTGAGAAAAATTGGAATAATTGCCGGGAAAACCCTAACAACAGCCCTTTTCTATTTCCCATACAAACGTTTTTTTTGACATATGATTTGACAACTAACTAATATGTCAATCATTCTGTTTGATTGAAACAGGAAAAACCTGATTATTTATGGCCTCTAAGACGGAATAGAGTTTGCCTGGTCAGCTTCTTCTTCTACATGGCAATTTCCCAGCTATAGCCAGGGTCTGCCTTACATGTTTGTGAATAGTTTTGGCTATTTGTTTTTACGACCGGCCGCCTGCCTGACATCAACCCTCTCTTTGGGAATCAACATAAATCAGTGATGTCTAAATACTCTTAGAAAGTACATATGACTCGGAAAAATCACATTGGTACTTGCCCGGGTCAGGATCGAACCCGCGCCCTCGGCAACGAGAGGCGGGCCCTTTAACCACTGGGCCACCACTGCCTGGTCAGCTATACCTACATATATTACTCTTGACCAAACTAACGCGGACGAAGTCGCGGGCAAAAACTAGTGAGATATAAAAATATATGAAAAAAGTTATAGATATTTTGTTACTTATTTATAAGTCAAACAGCAGCCTTAATACAAGTTTGTACTTATAAAGTTAACGTATTTTGTTTTTCGTTACTAAAATTTCGCTCGATGTAGGTTAATACTAAAAGTTTTCGACTCGTTTGTAGTACTCAAAATGTGTTAAACGTGCGAAAGTTATATACAAAATGTACCATTTGCGTGACAAATATACCTATATGTAATATATGGCTTATATACAGCGGGAGTC
The DNA here is from genome assembly GCA_916720795.1 of Danaus chrysippus. Taxonomy (NCBI): domain Eukaryota; kingdom Metazoa; phylum Arthropoda; class Insecta; order Lepidoptera; family Nymphalidae; genus Danaus; species Danaus chrysippus. Next base: position 1,405,057 of record CAKASE010000065.1, on the reverse strand, counting down.
GAAGGAAATATCTAAAGTTGTATATCTTTTTCTACCTGGCATTTCCCAGCTATAGCCAGGGTCTGCCTTACATGTTGTGAATAGTTTTGGCTAATTGTTTTTATGACCGGCCGCCTGCCTGACATCAACCCTCTTTGGGAATGCATTAATCAGTGATGTCTAAATAATCTTAGAAAGTACATATGACTCGAAAAAATCACATTGGTACTTGCCAGGGCCAGGATAGAACCCGCGCCTCGTACACGAGAGGCGGGCCTTTTAACCACTAGGCCATCACTGACTTCTATAGTTCTATATAAATGTATATAATTAAGTAATTATGAATATATGACAAAAATTAGGATATTTTTATTACATTATAAATTCTATTGGCTAGAGATAAATTGTACGGTATTTTCAAAGTTTTATATACCTATATGATTTAAAGAACTTTAATATATACATACGTATAATAATTAATAACCTACTTATATGTACCTATATTTTTAGTCCGAATTCTTATCATTACTGCATACCTACGTATCGTTTCCCTTTTCTCATTCAATACTACGTTAATACTATAATATGTGAAGTATGAGTGAAATACTGTTAACGCTACGTATGTAGTGTCTATTCCAATTTAATTATACCTGCCTACTGTATTAATGCGAACAATATGAAAAAAAATATAGATAAACAAATAATTATTAGGTTATTTTCTTTCAATAATAAGTCAAGAGCTTCAAGACATAAACTACTAACATAACTATTTACTCAGTGAACTGTTTTATTTGTGTATGAAAACTAATTCTATGTTACAAATTACAATAAAACGAACGAAGTCACGGGTATCAGCTAGTAATATATTAATAAACAAAACACTATCAAATGAAACATTAAATCCTTCAAAGACTTAGTTTCTAATATTATTGAAGCAAAAAAAAAAAACAATATTTAATTATGTATAAAAGATTAACTTTAAAAGATATTTAGTTACTTAAAAGAATTTAGAAAGAAAGAAATTTTTATAATAATTCAAACAGCAGCCGTAATACTAGTTTTAACTCACAAACATAACGTATTAAGTTTTTGATTTGTAAAACTTCGATCAAATCCATTAAAAGTAGTAGGCCAATACTAAAATGTTTAGACTCGTATATAGCAAAAATTATATTAGACGTACTTAATATGTATTAAGACATAAAAAGTGCAATACTTTGAGTATACCTATAGTATATTATACACTAGTGTTTTGCGAGCGACTTCATCAGCGCCAATTTCGGAATTAGTAATATATGTATAGCTCACCGGACGAACTCTATTCCGCCCTAGAAGCCGTAAATAACCAGATATTGGATTTTATTAAGTTTTTTTTTGTGAATCGAACAGAATTAAATATCCTTTGTCCGTCTCCTGGTTCTAAGCTATCTCTGAACCAATTTTTAACCACATCCGTACAGCCGTTCTTAAGCTATAAATAAAATATAGCTTAGCTAACACGACTTTCTCTTATATATATACTAGCTTTTGCCCGAAACTCTGTCATCCGCGTTATAATTTAGAAACGTATAGCTGACCTGTTTCGATTTAGAGGCAGTAAATAAATAGGTAGATTTTAAAGAACCTATTCTATGTCCGTTTCTTGATTGCAATCTATCTTTCCACAAATTACCAGCCAAATCCGTACAGCCGTTTGGCTAAAAATAGAATAACTAATACTATATATATATATATATATATATATATATATATATATATATATATATATATAAATGAACTAATACTATATATATATATATATATATATATATATATATATATATAAATCAATACAGTATTTAACACGTACTTATGTAAAGCAAGGAGAAAGTTCGAGAGCTCGTTTGTTCAAACAAATATTTACAGTGAGTAATTGAACTCCAGATCCCTCAGGAGTGAGGAGTGAGGAAACTCGTCATTATAAATTGGATGGTTTGAACTATATTTATATATTTTTACATTTGAAAATGGGAATGAAATTTTTAAATTTAATTTTAAATTTTCATCATGAAAAATCAAACGTTAGATATATTGCAAATATGTTCTTATTATATTGAAAATATTAGAAACGTATGAATATTTGAATGTAAAATAATTTTATATATCTGTAAAATATTACTCAATGTCACGATAATGATACCAAATATAGCGTTTAATATAAAAATGGCACTTTTCTAATTATTACATGCATTACATAGGTAGGTACGTAAGTTCATTTAAAATCGGTTTTATCAAAAACTATTTTTCATTTAATACTATCTCTGTTGTAAAAATATAACTACATACTTACATTTCTATACTTCTATTCTTTACAGCGCGAATCCTCAGTTTCTTACGACTTCTTGAGCTTCATGAAATGTTGCAAGATATCCTATAAAAATATGGTACATTTTTATCAATTCCCTTCTATAAAATTAACTAATATATGAATAGTAGTAAGCTAAAAAAAATAACGCTTTATTTCATTATGAAAATACATTTCAATCGCATTCACATTATTAATAAAATATATTGAAAATAAAAACAATCAACAATCCGACTATTCATATACAGGGTGACTGGTGAATTACTATCGATACTTGAGGACGTGATATTTGACGATCATATATGACGAAATAAAAATTAATATAACATAAATATTAATAAACTTCTAAGTAAAGTTAACCAAAAGTTATGTAATTAATTACGCATCGTGTGAACACCCTACAGATTAGGTATACACACACACACACACACGCGTGCGGCGGCGTGGTGTTGTTTCAGCACGCCACCGCACGCATCCACACTTGGAACACTTGGAACGTGTCCACACTTTATTTATTTATACGGAAATTTGGTCAAAAATTAACTACCTATTTTTTTTTTACATAATTCGAATGAGAATCATGTACCGAGTATTCTCCTTAAATATTGATAGTAATTCACCAGTCATCCTGTATAAAACATTTCAACATATCCGACACTTCACATATCCGAGTTTTCAACATATCCGACTCGTACATAACATCGAGAATCCAAACATACATACATCTGCGGTAATTTCAATATAATTTAATTCCAAATCCATAACAATCAGATTTCAAACACATTCACAAGTGTTGGGGGCGCTTCGTCACTCGGAAAAGACTTAACGCTTATTAGGGTCGGATATGTCACTTACATTACTTAATCCTGTAGACGAGACTTATTTCGGAGTTTATACTTATATATTCGCATTTAAATCTAATATGTATGTATAAAAGAAATTTGTGTTAGTTACGCTATTTATAAATGAAGAACGGCTGTAGGGATGTGCTTAAATTTGGTTATTAGATTGCTTAAAACGAGAACACGGATATAGGGTATTTAATTCTGTTCGATAGTAATAGAAACAAAATACTTAATAAATTCCAATATCTGGTTATTTACGGCCTCTAGGACATAATAGAGTTCGCCCGGTCAGCTATACATATATTAATAATTCGGAAATTAACGCGGACGAAGTCGCGGTTAAAAACTAGTATTATTATATATGGTCTCAATAAAATATGATTTCAATGTAAATATTTGTAACTATGTGTTATTTTTTATTTAATACAAAAATTCAATTGAGTCGTATGTACAAATGAACATGTTTTCAATTTATTTCAAGTGTTGTCAAATAATCTATAATCTAAATCAAACCAACAATATATCGATACAATACTAAATATATGTCGATACTATCTCGTTTGTCAACAAAGCCAAACACTATAATTTGTCACTAATAAACCATTTGCGGCTTAACGGCTTACACCCCAAATACAAATATTGACCATTATGTTATGACCCCTAGCTGTTAGAGCTTCTGTTTGCTTTGAAGCGCTTTGTTACTAGTAATGATCATATGACGTTCTCATTTTCACTATATTAATTTGTTTTGAACAATCGTAAAACAATATCATACATTTTATCTAGATTATACGAAAATTTAAGATAATATTGTAATAGATTACAGCGCAAAACGCGCAGGTCAGGATACATTGGGCAATGGTTTCTATGCGAATGTTCTCGTATTTCTGATTACATATTTTATTTAGAGCGAGACAGATGTTGACTTTTACCGCGAGGGAAAGAGATAGAAATATAAGTTAATGGTACACACATTATTCTGCTAGGAACGGGCAGAATTTCGTATGTGGAATAATTCTACAGGGCAATTTATTGTTTCATATATTCGTGCAATTATTATTGAAATTGAAAAAATAATACATATTTATCGTTTTATTTGTTCTATCGATATATAAATTTGAAGATTAATAATAAAATATTAATCCGACATCTAATTTAAACGCCTCTTAGCCATGAAATGTCTTGTTAAGTATTAAGTGATTTCCCAAACAATGGCGCGCTGTTGACGGAGATGGCGCCTTGCGGTGACAGGTGACGTCACTTCTGACAGAACGAATTTTGACCTGGCATTTATTTTTATTTATGTGGCATTCTGGCATTACGAATAGATTTTCATGATAAAAATATGGAATAATAAATCTTTTAATAGCTTGCATCGTTTCGGCTTTTAAGCTATTTTGTGTAAATAGACAATTGTTTACAAATTTACTTAGGGTTTATGTTAAAATAAAGAACAATATTAATCATCTAAATAATTTAAAGGATAAAAATATCCACTGTCCCTTAATTAATTACATATTTTTTATAATCTCAATAACTCAAAAGCTTTCGACGAATAAAAAAATAGATTCTTCAAACGTTTGAGGGACTTCAGAAATTCAGATTGGACATACATTTATATTTACTTGCTTTGAGTTAAAAGCAAACAATTCAAATTGAATAAAACATAGATTTGGCTGCAGGCTATTTTATAACATAAAATGATAGTAATAAGACTCAATTTTAATAGCATCAATATTTTCCACCAACAATGGTCGAGGGTTGAAAAGAAATTCAAGACAGTACATTTTTAATTTCAACTTTTTGCTTAATAGAATAGAGTCTATTTTTCGTTGAGTCATCTTGAAGTGCCAGCATGTGCCCAATCTCGTGTATGATAAGAGTAATTATGATATTGGCGAAGATTAGCCTTTGACTCAGCATTTAGGATAATGTGATGCCAAGATATGATCTGATATCGAGGGCTTCTGAGTACGTAACTGATACATCTTACAATATATTTGATTAAGCATGTATTTCCATTAAAAAATATTAAATTTCCCTTCAAAATACGTTATTTATATTGAAAAAACTGTTAAAATATATCATCTAAGCATTTTATTAAGCTAGTTTCTAAGCCTTATCTAAAAAACGATCTATTAAAATATATAGCTATAAGTCAGTCTTTTGGTCTTTCGGTCTTTTAGTCTTTTGGTATACCAAAATAATGGTTCAAAAGAACAATGGTAAATAAAATATCAACCGTTAAACGTCAACTTGGAAATGCAATCACATAATGAGAGCTTGTCGACTATTGTGATTGTATGGGCCAAGTTGCACCTGGTTCAAATTATACTGGTTATTAAGAAATATATAAAAAAATCAATTAATATATAAATAACAATAAAAAGAACAAATAAATATTATCTTAATATACAATAAGATGTACTAATTGGGTTGATTATAAAAATATGCTTCGTATGATTCAAACAAACCAAAAAATCGTCAAGTTATATGGGGTGACAAAAACCGGTGCAATTACAATATGCGTTCTCCACGCGACTACAACCCTAAATAGCCAAGCAAATAACCGTACTATTGTTTTAAAACGCTTAAGGGGTGCCATAACGATTTCTTTTATTTTTGTTTAATTAAAGAACATATTTTTTTTGATATAACAATCGCACGCTGGGTCCTTTCAGTCCGTGAGACCTTCAAGGTGTATGTGCGGTTAAATTCTGAATTGTTTTATTGAATTTTGTTTTTGTTTTGTTTGAACATAAACATTATTTAAAGGGTTCAGTTTTTGGAATTAAATCGAGGTGTTGTGATGAAGTCAAGATTAAGTTTTCATAATAGATTCATATTTTGAATGTTCCGTTTAAGTATAAATAGAAAGGAAATATTAAAGACTTGTATATTTAATAAATTGCAATCAGACGTTATTTCCAAAAAACTTAATCTAAATAAACACGTCTACTTCCTTAATTAGTAACGAAAGTGTAGTCTGAATGCGTATTGAAGGGCCCTTTCCCATTTCGTGCCATTCACAAAACGCAATCCGAACGAATGTTTGCAAACGATTTCTTTACAAAGGCGCCGCGACAAATCGAAAAGGGTACACCCCTTGCAATTTACTTAAAACAAGCAGACATCCATTGTGACTTAACCGCTGTCACAATGCACACGAGATTTCCGCCCACCACTGACATCTAACTAACAATGCGATCTCCGCAGGTACTTGTCGCGAAAATGCAGCCGTTCCAGTCCGCAGCCCGCCCCGAGGGCCCCAGGGAGTCTTCCCCCGAGAGGGCGAAGTCCCCCGACACCCCAACAGCACCCGTCCTCAACTTCTCCATCGCAAGACTCATGGAGCCCGACAGGAAGAAATCTGTATCACCAGAAATACCACCACCTCCAGGTTTTCTATCATACGGAGCTCATCTCCTGGACTCAGCTTTCAAACAGTACATACCAGCGGCGAGGAGACAGTTAGTATCACATTACCCGCTACTGTATTATGGACCTGACCTAGTGTCGCTGACTTACGCCCATCAACTGCATATGCCTCGACCTCCGCCGGTACAATCTCCTGTGCCGCGACCTCCAAGTCCAAGAGCTCCTGCCGCAGACCACGCGGTCTCTTCAACGACTGGCCCAACACCGTCACCAGCGAAAAATAAAAGCTTCGCCTGCGGTGACTGCGGAAAAGTCTTCAACGCGCACTACAACCTAACGAGGCATATGCCCGTACATACAGGAGCCAGGCCTTTCGTCTGCAAGATCTGTGGCAAAGGCTTTCGCCAAGCCTCGACATTATGCCGCCACAAAATTATACATACATCGGAGAAGCCACACAAATGTCTGACCTGCGGAAAGGCATTTAACCGTTCCTCTACCCTGAACACCCACGCAAGAATACACGCCGGTTACAAGCCCTTCGTCTGCGAATTCTGCGGCAAGGGATTCCATCAGAAGGGCAATTACAAGAATCATAGATTGACGCACAGCGGTGAGAAAGCTTACAAATGCAATATATGTAACAAAGCCTTCCACCAGATATACAACCTGACATTCCACATGCACACACACAACGAGCGGAAGCCGTTCACATGCAGTATATGCGCTAAAGGGTTCTGCAGGAATTTCGATCTTAAAAAGCACACGAGGAAATTGCACATGGGTGCTGGTAGTACTAATAATGATTCTTCTCTGGACACGCAGGACGAGTCGACCCAAGAGGCGACGACTAGTCCAGGGGAAGAAACGACAAGAGCAGCCTTCAGACCCTTCCTAGGATCAGCCTACCCTAGAATCCTGGACCCTACACGGATGACCGCCCCAAATACATTCTTCTCCAAACTATTGTGACCCGAAAATTACTTTAAAAACTATAGCGAAAGTAACGAATGAGAATTGACAATGGATTTGAGGATCGTATAGACAAATATATATACATATGTTTTGTAAATATTATAATTACATAGTAGGAACGTTTTAAATTAGAACAAATATATTTTAAGATTAAATACTTCACATCAATAATAAAAAATGCTTCTGCAATCTATATATAATGTATATACAAATAAATAAATTGCGCTGTTTCAAAATATATACCGCTGAAGATTTTAGTAGTTATACTTAAAATGTAAATATGTATGTATAAATTCGTCTTATAATTCAGAATATTGCATATATTTCTTGACATATCTTTCAAAATAAATATAACTATATGAAGAAGCAGTAAATTGGCAGACCCTGGCTAAAGCTGGGAGGTTGTCAGAAAGAAGAAGTAGTAAATTCTAATATAGTTATTTGTTTGACCAAATCTTACAATCCACTTACGATAATAATAAATCCATCTAATATGTACTTATTAAAAAAAGCTTGTAAAATATTTACCAGAGATTCTGTAGTTCAATGATTAGAATAGAGTTAAAATTACTTATTCCCAAATTCTGTTAGAATCTAGTTAACAGTAACGGCTGGTTAAATTTACCGTTAAAAATTAACTGTATATATGTTAGTTTAAAACGCAATATGGGTGTAATTATATTGAGATTATAAATATATATTATCGAAATGTATGAAGTTTTATTTGTTTCATAATTATTATGTACTAGCTTTCCGCCCGCAGCTTCGCCCGCGTGGAGTTCGATTATATGGCGCTTTCAAGAGAACCTTTCAAAAGTCTGAGATAAAAGCTATCCTATGTTCTTTCTCAAGGTCAACTCTATCTCAGTACCAAATTTCATTAAAATCAGTTTAGTGGTTTAGGCGTAAAAGCGTAACAGATAGACAGACAGAGTTACTTTCGCATTTATAATATTAGTAGGGATTATTTACTTATAAAAGAACAAGTTCAAATCCGACGGTTACTTAAATCGTTACCAAATATATATTTAATAATATACATACATATATAGTAATTTTCTACCCCATTAAATAAAGATTTACCGTTTTCGCAGCAGGAATAAATTCTGAGAGGTCGATAAGTGTTCTTTGTCAATGAACAAACCCTAAACGAAATTAGGTTACCCAAAGTTTAGTTTAATCCACATAAAGAGTACCTTTAACACAAGTATATTGAAAACCGAAATACTGAGAGTCTACAGTTAAAAAATATTCGCTCTGTATTTAGTCTTACCTATATTACAAACATGTGGTAAGTAAATATTAGTCTTAAATCCACCAAAGAATCTTCCAATCATTATGAATTCATTTGATTAGTTAAAATATAAAAAATATTATTATAAATAAAAAACAAAAAGGCAAATATTTTGGGAATCACTGAACCGCGAAAATAATATGAAATACGAGATTAAATTTACAAATAATAGAGTATCGCACTGTGCTTTTGTAAGCAGGAAACTCGTGCGCATGTACCGCCTCCGTACCAAGTAACGGACTTTTGACTAACAAATGAACAATGAACTATTGTGACTTTGATTATAACTTGAAATACAATCGAAACAGGGACCGTTGATTTGAAATGACTCCTTATAAAATATGCTTTAGATTGTTTTATTAATATTAATATACTATTTACTACTAGAAAACTAGCAATACTATAGTATAAAGAAAGTATAAGTCAGTGGTGGCCTAGCGGTTAAGAGGCCCGCCTTCTTGCGTCAGGGCGCGGGTTCGATCCTGGAAAATACCAATGTGATTTTTCCGAGTCATATGTACTTACTAAGAGTACCTATTTAGACATCACTGATTAATGCATTCCCAAAGAGGATTGATGTCAAGCAGGCGGCCGGTCGTAAAAACAATCAGCCAAAACTATTCACAATATGTAAGGCAGACCCTAGCAAAAGCTGGGAAATTGCCAGGAAGAAGATATATGTATAATACAATAAAAAGATTAAAAACAACTTCATTTGAACCAATCGATATTTATTACAAATTTAATTTAATTCTATGCTATATTTTTAATAAAAGCGTGTGTAATTAATAAAAGGATTTTGTAATAAGTGCAACTTTCTACTAAAACCATTCTGAAGTAAGTATAATATAAATGAAAGTAATATTTTCGGAAGTACTACGTTTTTTATTGTTTTAAACTACATACTACCGACGTTTCGGTTACTTTGCACCAACCGTGATTATACAAAGGAGATGGGAAAAAATGGGTAGTACATACGAAAATATTAATTTTATTTAAATGAATACTCGTGAGTCTTAGATCTCATTAAAATACCATATGTTTATGAATGCCGCCTGGCTGTGAATTCATAGAAAAATAAAAATTTAATTTTCTACAGTACTATGGTTATTACAAAAATAATACGACATACTTAAATATTATATGGTTTGTTCTGAAGTTAATAATATATGTACAACATAAGATTTATAAGAAAAATTTCATTTATTATATAAAATAGAGACGAAACTTCTCATCATTCAATGTATTCACCGTGCGGGTGTCGGGTCACTCGTTGCAGGGAGAGGAGCTTCAACAGTGACTGGGACTTGCGACCCAGGTGTAGGTTTAAGAGCCAATTATTTATTATACAGGGTGACTGGTGAATTACTATCAATATTTAAGGAGCATACTCGGTACATGATTCTCATTAGAATTATGTATAAAAAATAGGTACTTAATTTTTGACCAAATTTCCGTATAAATAAATAAAGTGTGTACACGTTCCAAGTGTTCCATGTGTGGACGCGTGCGGCGGCGTGCTGATACAACAACACGCCGCCGCACGCGTATGTGTGTGTGTGTGTGTATACCTAATCTGTAGGGTGTTCACACGATGCGTAATTAATTACATAACTTTTGGTTAACTTTACTTAGAAGTTTATTAATATTTATGTTATATTAATTTTTATTTTGTCATATATGATCGTCAAATATCACGTCCTCAAGTATCGATAGTAATTCACCAGTCACCTGTATATAATTGGCTATGCTCATATTAAATTTAAAACACAGAATGGACTTGTATTTTTAATATATTTATATAAAGTGTTTTTCAATAAAACAGCTATTAGGGAGATTAACAACAGAAATTAAGAGTCAAATAAGGGTGATTTCATACTCAAAAGACTAAATGTTGTATACCAAACTCTTTAATCAACGAAATTAAGCCTATTTCAGAGGATTTTTTAAAGAAATTTCTGCTGTTTTTATTAGTTATATAGTTATTATAATTTTGATAATTATTAATTACATTTTTGTGCATAATATGACAAAACTATTTTTGAACTTTAAATGATATAGGTTATTATAATAAATGTTTGTCAGTCAAAATTAAATAAAATTTATAGAAAAAATAATTTCTTTCTCTCAATTTTATAAAATAGTTATTTTTTTATTCATGAGAAACTTTCATTTACTTTGTATTATATTATAGGTAATTAATAGGGTTTAGAACAATATTTTAAAACTTATTTTCTGGATTTTTCTTAAACACATTTAATTTCAATTACCTTATATGGTAATACATCATTCTAGATCCAAAATAATGGATCACATTATCTTCTATATATATAAAAATGGATTGCTGTTCCTTAGTCTCGCTAAAACTCGAGAACAGCTGAACGGATTTGTCTTATCTTAGTCTTGAAATGTTCGTGGAGGTTCAGGGAAGGTATAAAAGGTGAGAAAAATTGGAATAATTGCCGGGAAAACCCTAAAAACAGCCCTTTTCTATTTCCCATACAAACGCTTTTTTTGACATTAGATTTGACAACTAACTAATATGTCAATCATTCTGTTTGATTGAAACAGGAAAAACCTGATTATTTATGGCCTCTAAGACGGAATAGAGTTCGCCTGGTCAGCTATACATATATTACTAATGACGAAACTAACGCGGACGAAGTCGCGGGCAAAAACTAGTATTTAATAAATATATTTAGTTTACTATAGCAAAATCATATTTAATAATAATAATTACTTTATTAAAAATATAATCCGAAAAAATCTTTATATCAAATAAGGCTGTATATATACAAATATGTAATATATATTAGGTTTTGGCAGACCCTGGCTAAAGCTGGGAGGTTGCCAGGAACAAGAAGAATATATAGCTTTAATTAAACAGAAAAGATTCTTTCTTGTATTTTAATAATATATGTATGTATAAAGAAATAAATAAAAGATAATGTTTTGGTTGTGTTTATAATTATTATTAACTATTAATGTTTTTTATACATATTTAAGTAAAAAGAGAAAGCTTTGTACAGAGATTTATTTCGTTTATTGTGTGATAATGTATAAATCTTTATTTGAAGAACATATATGTATTTTTATATGTAATTCTTCAGGAATTTTTAATGAATAATAATAATTTGAGATTTTGGTGAGTATTCATTTAAATTAAACTAATATTTTCGTATACTACGCGTTATTTCATTATTTTAAACTACATACTTCCGACATTTCGGTTATTAGTCCATACTGATCACGACTGACAAGATTTTAATAATAAAATACGCTATCCAAAAAATATTACTTTTATTATTAAATGAATCTTTTTATATCTAATAGGCATTAATTTAGTTCGTCAATATTAAAACGGAAAACATCTTGACGAAACCTGGACTTATAATTTCACAGTTATAAGTTTGAAATCACCAACCCGTCTTGAGCGAGCGTGGTGGTTAATGCATTCCCAAAGAGGGTTGATGTCAGACAGGCGGCCGGTGGTAAAAACAATTAGCCACAACTTTTTACAACATGTAAAGCAGACCCTGGCTAAAGCTGGGAAATTGTCAGTAAGAAGAAGAAGAATAGTGTTAATGTGGAAGAAAAGCAAGTAAGTAAAAGTGATTAATATCTCTAAAATTTTTCTATTCCTCGTTTGTGGTTTTCCTTGGATTTATAATATAAAACTATTTAAAATTCAACAAAATACAATAAAACTATTTAAAATCGCTGTTTGTTTGAAAATTACTTACGAAACGCAATAAGGTTGCTTTTAAGACATTTCCCTATATAGGGGAGAGTCGGATATATCGTACCACTTTTCACTTTAACTCAAATATTTCGACTATAACACGTCTTATAATAATTAATACATATGTAAAATAAAGTTTCATATTTTAGTTTCCTAAGAAGAAGAGAACAGATCCTTGCGATTATTCTAACTTTGTTAAAAATGCTTTTTTATAGAGGCTTGCCATCGGTACGATTTACCCGACTAGTCGGTTTAATCGTACCACTAAGTCTTTAAATCGTACCATGGGTGTTTAAGTCGTACCACTGAATGAAAGACATTAAAATTCTCAATCAAATTATTTATTTTTAACTGTTAGGTAAGTAATAAAACAACATTATTAATATCTTTTAGGTAATAGAAACTTAATTTTTAACTCTTAGGTTATATAAAGGAACTAGGTATAAGCTTTCTCAGTAAAATAACATGATTATACTCTGATAATGAGATCAATCAACATAACTAATAAAAATGAGACAAAAAAAAAAACAGTAAACTATAATAATAAAGTAATAGTTAACAAAAATGTTATTTGTAATATAATTATTGTGCATATTTCTTAATGGAAACAACCATGACAAATGTCTGGATTCGAAGTACATGTCTCATGTAGCCACCGTTTACAGCGAACGCATTGAATCCAATCAACTTTTGGACCCTTCTTATCGTAGTAGGAACAATTGCACTTTCGACATATATTTTCAAGATAATCATCGCTGTCATCATCATCATCTAGTTCTACAACAAGTGTCTCTCCTGAATCATCGTTACTGGTGATGGAATGAGATCGTTTCCTCTTATAACTTTTGTTTTTGGCCTTAGGTAGTACTTACTATATGTACTTGCGGTAGTACTATAGGTACTTGCGGTTGGTAGTCGGGTAAATCGTACCAGTACAATTTAACCAACTGCAAGTGGTACGATTAAACCAACTAAGGCATTTCTAAAACATAAGCAAATATCCGGCATAAACTCAAAACTTAGACACGTAACAAAAACCCCCAATAATCTAGTATACAATTGTGGAATAATAAAAAAAAACTGAATAACTATAACTTACCTTGATTACGAGTTATCTCCTTACGAATGTACGACAATATTTATATTAATTCCTACAAAAATGTTTTTCTTTTATTACTTGCACAGTTGTTAACTCACGTCGATTTAAACTAGTGGGTGAAGAGGGATGGTACAGGGCCACGATTTGTCAGTGTAGAAAAAAATATTCATTAAATGGGAAATTTAGAAGTGGTACGATTTAAATGCTAGTACGATATAACCAACTCTCCCCTACTTATTGCGAAAAAAAAATTATTGAGCAATAATTTTCATTGACATGATAAATATTTTTATTAAAAACTAATTCAATTAAAAAATAAATTTATAAATTTAATTAATAAAAACTATCTCAAGATATTGTTTGATTTGAGAGATAATAAAATATTTTTGTATTTACTTATATTATAATTATATTTACGATGAAAATTGTAGAATATTATATAAAATACGTACGAAGAGAAATCATGACAGTATATAAAAGCATGTAGGGTCCAACAAACGTAATATATAGGGTGTGGTTTAATTAAAGTAGAAAATATTGATGAAAAATTCGCGGCAAAAAGTATTTAAACCTCAAATGGATATTTTTTCATGCTTAGGTATAGATAAATACATTTATTAATTATATATATTTCTCAAATGAAAAAGAAATACGATAATAAAATAATGACTAAATGTTATAAAAACAAAATAGGCACCTACAAAAAAAGTTCACTATACACAAACCAAAGCAAGATGTACGATAAAATGCCGCTATCAAATAGTCTAGCCGATAGCTTAGTCTAGCCGAAAATAGTTGAAGTTTTATATCCGGGATGGCCATTACGGTAAATTGCAACGTGCAAACGACAGACATGCCTCGTTATCTATGTGACAATACACGTCACCGCGTCGGCGCCAGAAAAATTGAGGAACAAATTACCCTCCTTTGATATTGGCGCGATAAACGAATGGATGGAATTGGAAAATATTTGTGATTTTTGGCGGGAGAATATTGATTAAAAATATGTAATAGATAAATTATTGGGTTTTATTTATAAAAAACTTATGTTTTGTTTGATTGTTCGTAAAATTAAAGTAATTTTAGTTAGTAAACTTGATAATTAAAAATTAAATTTATGCTCACGTCACTTTTTTTTTGACACATCTAATTCAAACAAAGATTTATTGTATTCAGCCAATATGTCTTTTATATTTTTAAAAACGTTAAAAATATTGTAAATTAAATTGAAATACTTTCACCACAGCTTTCAACCAAGAAACAATAGATGTGGCATTAAATTAAAACGCTAAAAAATACGACCCTCGCCGTCAAAACAATAATGCATTCAATGTTGACGGGTATTATGAGAAGCATATTGCTGTACAGAGCTGAACGGGGGCGCAATCTAACAAATTTGAGATCTCTTAACGTAAGCCGGGTACAAAGATTATTAATACAGAACCTGTTTTAAGCATAAATAACAATATTTATATATATTTGACAGTAAATTTATATGTTAAAGCAACAAAAAGATTACATAGTGAGAATCAGTTTGTTTTATACGGAATAAATCTCTATATTACGAGAATATAAAATGAAAGAAGTATTGAATTGATTATGAATCTGTAGTTTAAGTTATTAAGAGCCCACTGCTGAGCAAGGCCTCTTCTCACATGGAGAAGGTTTGAGCATTAACCACTATACTTGCTCAAGACGGATTAGTGATTTCAAACTTATAATTGTGAAATTATAATTCCAGGTTTCCTCACGATGTTTTCCTTCACCGTCTGTCAGTGGTATCTAAATACTCTTAGAGTACATATGACTCGGAAATATCACATTGGTACTTGCCAGGATCAAACGCGTCCTCGTGCATGAGAGGCGGGCCTTTAACCACTAAGCCACAACTGACTATATTTATACCTATATACACCTCTGATTGTATAATCTATGTCATGTTATGATTTAGTCGACGCGTTTTGTGTTCATCGGAGTGTAGTTAACAAAATGTTTATTTCAGTTATACATTTAACTGACCCCGAGTTAGTCGGGGTTGTGTAGTTAATATTAAGAGGTGAGAGCACTTGATATTCATTTGGACTTAATAATATTATTAAGAATTTAATTGTTTTATATTTGAACTAATATTTTATAAGAATACAATAGAATTTGTAGTGGTTATATAATATTTGTTTTTTAATATTGTAACGGTTTTGTAAATGGATAATGGTTTTGAAATAAATTAAAGAGAAATAAAATTGATTTTGTTGTTGAGTTATTTTTTGTGGAAATGAATATACATATATGAATTTGATTTTCTGGAAACTATGCATTTTTATTTTGACGATTGTCTGTAAGTCTTGTTATTTATCTGGGATATCAGACATTTTCATCCCGTCCCGATGTTGAGTAGTAATAGGAAGGTGTAGAAAATGTATTGTAAAATAATAAAACTGGCTACTTATTACTTATTATTACTAGAAAAAGGTTTGAAGAGTTACACTGATCCACTTACGTTAACAGTTAGGTACGTTAACAAGAAACATCAAATCGCAAAACATCTCGTCTGCTCGTGATCACGGTTGCTGTAAAGTAACCGAAATTTCGGAAGTATGTAATTTATAATCAAAAATAAAAATCGCGTAGTAAATAAATATAGTATAGTATAGTAATCCGTAAATATTAATTTCACTTAAGAATCATAAAAATGCACAAAACATTATAAAATTTAAGATTTTTTTATGCTATCGCTTTATTCGCACTGGAATCGTTAAATAATTTGCGAATCTCAATATTATTAATTGGAAGTATTATAATTTTGAGTACTGTCAGTTATTTGACAGTTGTACAGATCAGAATATCACATAATTTCAATGTATTTAGAATGAAGCCATAGTATTAAATAATAAAAATAATTTTAATGAAACGTTTGAATAACAACCAATACAATGAGGCCAAAAACCTAAATTCCTTGCCAGATATCTTTTACGTGATAGGCAAAGTCTGGCGGCTTTATTAGTACTTCTTCTTGTACCTGGAAATTTCCCAGCTTAAGCCAGGGTCTGCCTTACATGTTATCAATAGTTTTGGCTAATTGTTTTTACGATTGACCGCCTGCCTGACATCAACAATCTTTGGAAAGAGGCTTTACTAGTACTTCATAAATTATTAAGTATATATTATTACATACGTGTAAATCTATTGAACTATAACAAATTATTGTATAATACGCCAACAATGATAGATGATTCGAAATCGGTGGAATTGTACAAAATTTTGCAACAAATCCTGACACAATAACATAATCTGTGGTCGCGTCACAATGACATAAGCCTATTAGCGAGGGCGGTTTGTTGTGATCTTGATTCTTATAAAAAAAAACATGAATTTAAGTAAAAACATATATATACATATTTTAATTCATTAACTGTGATAAAATAGGTTGTTTTATCCTAAATAAAGGCTTTAAGATCGATTGTGATGTAAAAAATGGCAATTATAATAAAAAAAGATTAAATTAAAGACATTATTATGAGTTTCTGATAATTATGTTATGTATATACATATATTACTTATATATGTATTACTATGTACTTAGTTCTTATTGTTATTATATTTTATATCATATTATGTATATGAAATGACGAGACAAAATGTTTTAAATATATTTACATACTAATAAAAATGTACCATTTATATTTAAAGTTTTTGTAGCGTTACTACATGTCTGCATTTCACTACGTACTAATCGTATCCCGTGTCTCATTCAATACTACGTTAATACTATAATATGTGAAGTATGAATGAAATACTGTTAACGCTACGTATGATGAAAACTTGGACTAAGCATTTTGTATCACCAAAAATATTCGTATTTCCCATACATGGCAATCAATAGTTTTATATTATACAGAATACTTTAAAATTAATGTTTTGTTTACTAGATTTATGAATAAAAATGCGAAATTCTTAGTACGTAGTTTGTTCAAACTTCTGGTAAGATTTTAAATATTAGAAAGTTGTTATAGACAATAACATGTTAAATTTTACAGGTGGTAGAGCCTAGCTGTAGTCAGTTACTACAGCTCGAACATGGGCTGGCTCGACCGGGGAAGTACCACCCTCTCACAGAAGATCGGCGTGAAGTAGCCTTTAATGGCTGCGTTTCGTTTGATGAGTGAGAGAGCCGGTTGCCCTTTCCCTATTCCCACCCTTTCCTACCATTTCCTTATTCCCACCCCTCCCTATCCCCCAAAAAACAAGGATGGCAACGCATCCGCAACAAAGATGTTGCGGATGTCCATGGGCGACGGTAACTACCTTCCATCAAGTGGGCCGTCTGCTCCTTTGTCACCTTTCACATAAAAAAAAAATTAAATTAAATAACATTTTAATAAAATATAACTGTAACATATTAACTAAATTTCATCTATATTTTAGTTATTTCAATATATTTATTACTAGCTTTCCGCCCGCAGCCGCGTGGAGTACGGTTGTATCGCGTTTCCAAGAGAACCTTTCAAAAGTCTGGGATAAAAACTATCCTATATTCTCTCTCAAGATCAACTCTATCTATGAACCAAATTTTATTAAAATCAGTTCAGTGGTTTAGGCGTGAAAGCGTAACAGACAGACAGACAGAGTTACTTTCGCATTTATAATATTAGTAGGGAATATTACTTTTTTTTTATAAAACTTGCCTCAATCGAAGCAAATATAATATCCATTCAGATATTTCTGACGCGCTCGCAAATCCTAGCCATTGTGTAGTTTCCGGTGACACAGAATGAGATATCAGGAACTGAGCTTATTGAGCGAGGAACTGAGCTTATTGAGCAACGGCACGGAAACTGAGCCAATATTGTGTTATAGATAGAGGGCGCCCGAGTGTAGATAACGTATTGATTACAAAGAAATTTTGTTTTATAGACAAAGTTCGAGGTAATTCAAATTGTGATACTAATGTAGAATTCTTACAAATATTTTGAAATATTTAATATATGTATATAATTTGTTAATATTAAGATTATTTAAAGAGTTTTTAATAAAGATTTTACTCGTTAGATAAACTAAGAAGTACTTAAATATTATGTTATATTTTAACTGTGGATCAAATTTTAGAAAAGAAACGAATATTTAATATATGTAGTTATAAAGCTTTTTTTCCTTTTGTATGTATAGGTATACCAAATATTAGATTTTTCTTTTTCTTAAATTAATTAAAAATTTGTTCTTATTCGATATATTAGCTTTTATGTCAAATAAAACCGAACATGTATGGACTACATTCAATTTTCTGATACATTAAAAATTTAATAATCCCGAGGAAATACGTCACTTAACTACTACGTGGTATTAATAAAAAGATTGTTTCTTATAAATTTTATATAAATATGTATATGTCAGCAAGTATTGTTTGATAATATGAAAAAATGGAACATATTATGGTTATACTACAATATTACTTGAAATCCATACAATAGTTTTTTTTTATAACATAAAAACAATTTCATACTTTTATTAATAAAATTCTCTTTAATATAATAATAAGATATATTTTTATTTAATTTTATATACATATATAATTAATAATTATATAATTTGTGCAACAATGTATTGACAAGAATGTCATTCTTGAGTTAGTCGGAAGGCTCTTTGAGATCGGAAGCTACTTCCGGATTAAGCAGCATTATACAGCGTTTAGCAGCATTAAGCAGCATTAGGCAGCATTATCCAGTGTTAACGGCGTCGGTCTGTCTGTAGTGTATCATTGTTATATATATTTGTGGGTGTACAAATCATTTTTAGAGGTGTAACTATTATAATTCTTACCAGAATTGAGAATTATTTGTTGCGGAAATCCGTTTTGTGTTTTTTTTTTTGGTTCTCCAAAATATCTTGAATTATTTGACCATTGGTATGCATTTTAGATTTATTATAATTTCTTAATGGTCTATATGATCTCTGTTTTCGCAATTGAATAATAAAAATACTTACACTTAGAATTAACAAAGACACATAAGTCATAACTTTCGTAGTTTATCTAAAATTTTATTATTATTTCATTAAATTTAAGTTCAAAATAAATAAAATTTAATTACAGTTAATAGGCATATTTTTAAATGATTTATTTTTATATTGTTGGAATTCAAACATACACCTGGGTCACAAGTCCCAGTCACTGTTGTAGCTCCTCTCACTACAACGATGGACCGCACCGTGAATACATTGAATGTTGAGAAGTTTCGTTTCTAGAAAAAATATTATTTTTATAACATGTATCCTTGTATAGGTGTTAGTAATTAAATTTATATTTAAATCAGAAAGTATATAGTTAAAATATAAGGTTCGAATCTGCAAACTCAGATAATACCTATTTTAATTTTAACGTAATTATTAATATAGTTGTAATATTAAAATGTAGTCAGTGGTGTCCTAGTAGTTAAAAGACCCGCCTCTCATGCATGAGGGAGCGGGTTCGATCCTGGTAAATACCAATGTGATTTTTCCGAGTCATATGTACTTTCTAAGAGTATTTAGACATCACTGATTAATGCATTCCCAAAGAGGATTGATGTCAGGCAGGCGTCCGGTCGTAAAAACAATTAGCCAAAACTATTCACAACATGTAAGGCAGACCCTGGCTAAATCTGGGAAATTGCCACGAAGAAGAAGAATATTAAAATGTAATTAATAATAATATATTTAATACTCAATCATTGTAATATATATCAAATATCATAAGGATTAATATTATAAAATATCTCAAAGATTTCAATTATTATGACAACTTATTGAGGCAAATATCCTCAAGTCGTGACCCACTCCAAACACAATGGAGATGAAAGACGGATAAGAAAAAGATGAGTTTATGAAAAAAAAAATCAATTTCATTGCGTAATTTATAATTGAGTAAATTTTTACCTGAATATCATATTTATAAGAAGTTTTTATACTATATTTGTATTGTAATCGTTTAATATTTTGTCAATGTCAACGTTTTTATTTGTTGAACGAATTATCTTGAGTACTGAGTGAAGAAATGACGGAGTTTATAATTACAGGCATTAATATGTCAAAATTGATAAGTAGTGATGAGTTTCTGGTTAATTTAGATGCCCTACCATTAGTTTTCATTTACAAACTGCTTACGAAGCGTTAGAAGTATTTCTTTCATGAACTTACGTAAGATTAGGAATCAAAAATTATATGCTATCTTCTTTCTGAAGATTCTAATCGAGGTAGACTAATTGTTAAGTATATTTCTAGATATAATAAAATTAATTATATTCTTCTTCTTTAGTTAGTGGAAAATAGTTATCAAATGTTAAAGTTAAATATAAAAGATTTTATATCAATACATATACCTATTGAGGAAACTTCATTGTATGTATGTATGTGTGTTTCGTAAACATGGAATGCGTGTAATTTAATCGTTTTTATTTTAATAAATCTAATATATTTCTCATGTGTTTTCATACAAAATAATATTTAAAAACTTGTACAGCATATAATTTGATTATCTTTATACCTACTTTTATAAAAATGCGAAATTATCATTAAAAAAATTGGTACAAAATGTCCAATTAACAAATTTCATTTAAATCGTTATTCTATACCTCGTTTTAATTGAAAAAATCTAATTTTAACACACATTTGTATACTTTTTGTATGCAGGTACAAATATATAGTCTTAGTATGTATAACCAAAACATACAAAAATAACTCACGAAGAAGATACACAAGATCAAATAAATTAGTTTATCTCTAAACAAGGGGTGTCAAACATTTTATTCAAGTATGAAATATGTTATAGTCCGCACAATCGGACATATGTAGATCTCCCGGCGGGACGCGATGTTTGCTCTCTTAATTTGAACAAACATTTATAATACCAAATGTTTACTATCTATGTTACAATATTATACTTTGCAACCCTTACGAGGATAGGCTAAGCTATTTACAATATTACGTCAAATAAAAAAATGAATTACTTTAATGAGTTTATTTAGTTTAATTTTTTATAATATTTTGTCATTGCTTATATATATGTTAATTAAAATTAATTATATGTATATAATATGAAATTCGTATATAGCATTGCAAAAGAATCAAAAATCAATTTTGTTCAGACTCCTCGAACTATTTTTTTCCCCTATCATATAAAACATATATATGAACTAGGTACCCATTAAAAATTACTTATAATGCCTCTTTTTGTGTTAAATGAAGACAAACAAAAATTTCATCATCTTTCTTCATTAAACTTAAAATAATTTTGAACTTAGAAAAACGGTATATTTTTATGTTAATAATAGTTTTTAAATATAATAAAATAATAAAAATTTTGTATACAAAATTAATGAAATGATCATGTGAAAAGGTGAGCTTCGCGTGAATTTAATTTTGAGAATTATTAAATTATCAAATGGTACTTCCGAATTAAATAATTTAAAAAGTAATTTATATATACTGATGTAGACTTAAACATGAAGTATTTTATTTTGATAGGACTTAATACTGTAATTATAAAAATAGCTTTTCTATAAACGCTTCATGAATGGCAAATTTTAACAGTAGTAAAATGGATATAGTATGTTTTCTTTAAAAGATAGACATATGCCATCGCGGACTTTTTTGTAGACCTACATTAGATACACAATTCCACCATACATTGTTTTGTTATATCTCAAAGGGTTTTGCCAGCGTTTTCGTTAAAACATCCCAGACGGCTCATTTTTTCTCGACATCTTGAACAAATATCGTTAATGTACACACAAATCAATACAAAACTTGACAAATTATATATTAAAACCTTTCTCAAGAATCTCGCTACCTAATGGTGAAAACTGCTTGATAATTGGTTCAGTAGTTTTTCTGTTTATTGCGAACAGACAGACAGACGCGGCGGGGGACTTTGTTTAATAATATGTACCTATTGAACAATATCAAACTGTTTATTAAAACATAATCGTTTAACGAAAAGCAATTTCCGTCACGCTCCGATCAAATTACTTCGATGAGAAACCACATTAAACTAATTCACACAAAGCAATTTTTATTTTAATATTTGGTATTTGTAACGCAAACATCGAAATGTATACTAAATCTTTATTTATTTTTCTTAATTTCTTAATATTACATTATTTATATAAAATAAATTAGTGACGTAATATTTTTTTACTTAATAAAATATTTGATATTAAATATTATTTTCATTATTTAATGCAAAAAAAAATATATCAATATAAATTGTTAATAAACAGCACTTGATAAGAAGCAATGTTCCTATTGTCTGAACGACATCACTGGTAATATCCTGTATATAAATTGTATTATGATACACACAAACAAAATACTACCTTAATTCATATGCAATAAGATATATTTTAGTTTGTATAAAATAATATGCGGGTGGGAATCGAAGCTTAATGGATTATTAAGAGTAAGTGAACCACGATTCACTTGTTAGTTATTACCTCGTTGAGTTCACGATTTATTGGAAAATAAACGATCAGCTTTGATTATAATTACGTGGTAGGGGGGCGGAGATGATTTAGAACAACAATACATTGGTACATTGCTTTGTAGGTACATTGGTACAGTCTTATTGAAAACTATAGCAAATTAATGCGAATATGTATGTCTGTTTGTTGCTCTTTCACGCAAAAACTACATAACAGATCTTGGTGAAACTTTACATTAGTGTGGTTAAGATATCAGAATAGGATATAAGCTATAATTTATATCGAATTTCTTTGTAGTTACCTCAGGATTAAAGCTATATTTTATTTATAGTATTAGTTATATGTAGTTTTATTTTTGACGAAGTCACGTGACATTGATTGTATAGGCTAATGGTTGCTTATCATATTATAGTAGGTATATACCTACATAGTTTTATCCTATTAACTATTCCTGCCTAAGCCTTATTCAAAATTTCACATAGACGAAATCACAGCCAAAAGCTAGTATTTTATAACCTAAATAAATATTTGAAAGAAATAATATTGAAATGCTAACTTTTTCACAACCGTCTTCATTACTTTACAGAAAACATTATCACAGATAGATATAGATGAAAAATAACACAATAACTCCACTCATATCCACAAAATATTTAAAAAATCACATATATTTCTTCGTGAAAATCTAAAAAAATGTATTAAAAACTATTTAACTAGATATAGGTAATACAAAATATACTTAATATTTCCACACAAGACGATTTTATCCACATTTCCATATATCATACCCACCTACTATTTCATATCTGTACATTCCCGTTTATTGGCGGCGCTAATGACGTCACTGGGTCACGTGACCTAGCACGCGTCACATAATTGTTCATAGATTAATAAGCTACGCTTGTACCAGCCACCGATGGGGTACGTAATAAATATGTTTATTGAAGATATATTAATATATATGTATATATATAATGCTATATTTTTGTATAGAAATCTTATATCACTAGTGAATATGAAGGTACTAAATACATAGTATAGGTACAGAAACATTGATAAAGGAAAGAAATATGTCATAGAAAAGAAAAATATTTTATATTTAAATAAAAATTAATATTTTATTAATATGATACACATATATTATACATATATCCTATACCTACTCTATAGGTGTATAAAAGTTTGAACGCAAAATTGTATTTACTAAACTATATTTAATATACCTATAAATTTTATATAAATATTTTAAAAACGATATTACTTTTGAAAAACACTACCAAAAGACGTAATGATATTTAAAACTTTGATAATGATATTTAAAAATAATATTTAAAATTTTACAATGAAAATGATATTTAAAATTTTACAATGAATATTCCATTGTAAAAATAATATTTTAATATATTACGCGTTTTTTATTATTTTACCTACATACTACCGACGTTTCGGTTACTTTGCAGCAACCGTGATCACGGACAGACGAGATGAAAAGTATAGATAATATGAATTATTTTTACTTTTCATTTCGAACAATTTCTTTTAAGTGTCCGTCTTGACCTTTTCTAATTAGTCTCTGTGTGTATTATACCTTAATTATTGAAAAATAGGCTCAATCTTGTATAAAATTTTGTCATACTAAAACATTATGTTTGCCACAAGTTCCCCTTAAGGCACTAATTCCTAACATTCAATAACCTACGTCAATACTATAATGTGTGAAGTATGAATGAAATACTGTTAACGCTACGTATGTAGTAACGATGAAAAACTTATAGTAAGCATACAGATGCGAATATTCATTGCTGTCCAAGCACATAATATATTGCTAATATTTGAATTAAATAAATTTATTACCACGCGTCGACGTTGTTACATTAAACTAGATAGTTAACAGTTACTTATTTATAAGTCTGGTAACGGACTGGTTTGGGTAGTCAGTGGTGGCTTAATGGTTAAAAGGCCCGCCTCTTATACATGAGAGCGCGGGTTCGATCCTGGCAAGTACCTACCAATGTGATTTTTTCGAGTCATATGTACTTTCTAAGAGTAGGTATTTAGACACCACTGATTAATGCATTCCCAAAGAGGGTTGATCTCAGGCAGGCAGCCGGTCGTAAAAACAATTAGCCAAAACTATTCACAACATGTAAGGCAGACCCTGGCTAAATCTGGGGGATATTGCCACGAAGAAGAAGAAGAAAACATATATTAAAGTGTAGAAGTATTAAATTATTTCATTATTAGGTACTTTTGTTTAAATAATATAAAGCAGCTGTTTTTTTGTCTTTCGTAATTGTATCCGTAATATTTTACCTATAAATGTAATTCAAAATACCTAGTCAACTTCTTTTAATATCTACAATATCATTATTTTTTATCACTTCCTTAGCAGAGCTGCCAGTTCTTAAAATTACTATTCCATATAAATATAAAATAAGTTAATCAATTATATATAATATTAAGTGTTCATCCAGAAGCATATTAAATAGATTTAGGACGAAATAACAGCAAAAGGAACTAATATTTCTAGATTTACTACACGTTTTTAATTATTTTAACGATTCACTTCTCGTCTGCCCGTGATCACGGTTGCTGCAAAGCAACCGAAACGTCGGGTGTTTTTTTTAAAAATAATAAAATACGAAACTATTAGTTTCATTTAAATTAATACTTGAAAGTCTTAGATTTCATGGCACCAAAAATATTAATATTATTATGAAATCACCAACATACATATAAAAGAAAGTCGTGTTATTTACACTATTTATAAATCAAGAACGGCTGTACTGATATGATTGAAAATTGGTGAGAAGATAGATTAGAACCAGGAGACGGACATAGGATATTTAATTCTGTTCGATAGAAAATAAAATACATAATAAATTCCAATATCTGGTTATTTACTGCCTCTAGTTCGGAATAGAGTTCGCCCGGTCAGCTATACATATATTACTAATTCCGAAATCAACGCGGACGAAGTCGCGGGCAAAAACCAGTATATATATATATATATGTCTGTCATTCAACAAAATAAGTCAATAAGTGTTTGTGTCGTGGGGCGTACATATATTAGTATAGGGTAATCGTTTCTGGGAATCGAACCCGCCATACGTGATAATTAACTGAAGGGTGACTTGTACGATCATCTGCGGTGACAGAAGCTGTCAAACCATGTTTTATATATCGTATTGAAAACAAAAAAAAATGTATATGGACTTAAATTATTATATTACTAATGTATAATTTAAATATATAAAAAAGAACATGTTTATATATAAGAGTTAATATATTTTATAAATTTTATTTAATATGTATATAATTTATACTCTAATTACGTCATATATTTACTAACAAAAGAAATGCTAAAATAATTAAATATAATTAAACAATATATAGGTACAGTTATAATAACATATTATAGGTATATATGTACATATCTCGAGCTACTTCTCGCCACACCTGATAGCGCCACACAAATCAATACTAAAAGATATCTATAAAGAAAAAGTCTCATCCAACGAACACATAGACAGACATATAAAAAGACATCTGTGTACAAATACTAAGGGCGGTGGATGTTAAATGATTCACTACAAGCAACACTGAGCTATAACACCATGCTTTATCTGTTCTATGGGTTCCGTATATCTCTGTCTCGAAGCTTCTATAATACTAGGTATTGCGCATTCATCTGCCTTATAGCAGCATCCCTTTTCATCTCGTTGTGTACAGATAAATCCGTCTCATTCACTCTCATTAGGTTAGCCCGTGTTTACACGACGTTTGCCAGTCGCATTTTGTTTTGTGTTATAGAGTAGGGACGTGTAGAGGTATCAGTTTTAGTTAATATTTATTTGATATTTGCTTCAAATTATATATTATATAATACTAAAAAATATATTTTTTTTGACTTGAAGTATTGGGTTATAATTTTAAATATTTGACCTAAATTTTTTACGATAATAGGTATGTTTCGTTATTACCTACTACTAAACCTTATTTTAAATATATCTTAGTAATTTTCATTTTTGTAATAATAATTTATATATAAAATAAATGCAAATTATCTCATATAAAACATTATGGAAAAAAATTATAATATCATTTATAACAATTGAATTAGAATAAGTGCAAGACTAAATAATTCATTTAATTGAATCAGTGCATCCTAAATTCTATTATAATTTAAAATTTTCATCATAATTACTTAATTTAATTATACATTTAAAAAAAAAGAATGTATTTTCACTTAATTATAACACCAAATGTTCATAAATCTCCAATCAAAATTATGTCATCTTCAATATAATTCTGAATGATCGAAGTAAATCAAAGATATTTTTAATTAAACAAAGTAGACAGAGCCGAGTGCTCTCACTGTGAGTCGTGACTCGTGAGGGCCGAAGACGATTCAATTAAATGAATCCTTTCAGAATCAAACAAGCGACAGGAGAGGAGAGATCAAAGAATGATGACGACCGAGATACAAGCTTGAAGCTAGTGTAGAATAATAATAATTATACTTATGTATATGTAATATTTAATATTATATTTATTTCAGAATATTTTTAATAGATATGTTCTGTGATAATACACATATAATTAATATAGTGGTAACGAATTATTGATTATTATAAAAATATCGAATATGGACATTTTAATAAGTTTATATTTTATAAATAAATAAAATAATCCCAATATATGTTTCTTTTTAAGTTATTTTAAAAATGTCTACGCAGCTATTTTTAGTTAAACATTACGAGTTTGAAAAACATAATTCTTTGGAAAACAATCATTATTTTTGTTTTGTTGTTCGTAACATATATTCATCACTTTAACATTACAATTATCACCGCGAAAATCATTTTTAAATCCTCTGAAGCTGGTTTCAAATCAGTTTCAGTGTTGTACAAACTATTGTAATGGAAATGACAAGGCGTTGTACACGTTGAAAATTGAAATGAACAATACTTTTTAAAAATGTATCAAAAATTTAGGATAGAATAATATACAGAATCAAAAAAATAAATTCCTACTACTATAAGGTTAACCTAAAACGAACATGCAATTACGTTTAGGTAATGATCTAAGTATTTAATATTTAAAATATGTCCTTCTCGCACATCAAAAATCTTTTATGTCAAATTGTGAAAACTATTATTTAGTAGAACTTTAGATGATCTTTATTCCAATATTTAAATCATCGTCATTGTAATCTTCTATATATATAAAAATGGATTGCTGTTCCTTAGTCTCGCTAAAACTCGAGAACAGCTGAACGGATTTGGCTAATTTTAGTCTTGAAATACTCCTGGATGTCCAGGAAAGGTTTAAAAGGTGAGAAAAATTGGAATTATTGCCGGGAAAACCCTAAAAACAGCTCTTTTCTATTTTCCATACAAACGATTTTTTGACAGTAGACTTGACAACTAACTAATATGTCAATCATTCTGTTCGATTGAAACAGTGGAAATTTAATAAATACCAATACCGGGTTATTGAAGACGGAATAGAGTTTGCCCGTTCAGCTATACCTATATTACTAATGACTAAATTAACGCGGACGAAGTCGCGGGCAAAAACTAGTGTCATATAAAAAATAATTTGCGGAGGTGTAATTATAAATTATATATCCATTTCTTGAACCCGCACACTTTGTTTCTTTGCCGTTCTTTATTGCTCGTATTTGTTTGAATGCTGCCTTCTGTAGATTGTTCACTAGTACCTGAACAGGCGACTCTTCCAAAAGGCTAGAGACGAAACCTCTTAGTATTCAATGTATTCACCGTGCGGGTGTAGGGTCCATCGTTATAGAGAGGAGCTTCAACAGTGACTGGGACTTGTGACCCAGGTGTAGGTCTAAGGGGCTCTTCTTTCTGCACCAGAGGAAGTTTTTCTTCGCATATACCGTATCTTTTGATACTCGTTTTGATTTTCGAAATCAATCCTTTTCAACTTGCTCCCATCTCGTTTCGACAAGCTGAATCTCTTCTGTGCCCCAAGTTGTATATTCTATTAGATACAGCAAGTGTAGACACCTACAGGTTCCTCCACTGTAAATGCAGTCATGAACGACTGTTATATCGGTTCTATAGAGAAGCTTTTATATTATATTTTTAAAAAATTTCTTTAAAACGAGTCCATACTGTACGGAGAATCCTAACTGAGAAGTCTATCAACATATACAGAAGCAGTAGACTTCCGTTCTTGGTAAGTATCTTGACAGCAATAAAGATAATGTTAGACAGAACATCTTCTTCTTCTATATATATAAAAATGGATTGCTGTTCCTTAGTCTCGCTAAAACTCGAGAACAGCTGAACGGATTTATCTTATCTTAGTCTTGAAATGTTCGTAGAGGTTCAGGGAAGGTATAAAAGCTGAAAAAAAATTATTCATTACTGGGAAAACCATAAAAACAGCCCTTTTCTATTTCCCATACAAACATTTTTTTGACATTAGATTTGACAACTAATTAATATGTCAATCATTCTATCGCACTTCAAAACACGGAGATTTATGGCTTACAGGTAAAAAAAAAAACGTAATAGATATTTCTTGATTATAGGGCGATACGAAGTTCGCCAGGTCTTCTAGTATAATATATAAATGTAATTAGTGACATATATGTCAGAGTTCGTATGTATTTTTGTTACACAATCACTCAAAAACTATAGAAATTAAATTATATGTATTTATTTAAGTCAGAACAATAACAAAATCAAATAAATGTTAACAATTTTACAACTAATCTAAAATACTCCTTGAGATAGTTCATATTGAAAATTAAGATAAAATCTCCTTCAATATATTGTACCTATTTGTATAGTTTTTGTAAAATACCAGACATTTTAACATAGCATTATGTTAAAGTGTCATTCTTTTTGCCTTTGAGATGTAAATTAAAGAACGCGTCACGTTTATTATTCCTTTGATTATAATAAACAGGGCTTAGGGTAACACTCTCGAGAACTCTTCGCAGCAATTCGCATAAATCATATTTTTCTCAACGTGGAGGAGGTAATTTTATTCAAATTGAACCTCTTTAAGCTTAGTAATTTAGTGATTATCTTTGCATAATGAATTGTACGTGTGAAAAACTACAATACGTACAGATTTATAGGTATTTTTGTTGTTTTAAACTGAATAGTAAAGTTATCAAAGACATTTAATCACAAGATATAACGAGTGACACCTACTGAATCAACCCTTAAGCACGCACCCTCACAACAACCTCAAAGGAAGGAATCAATCATACTCATGTACACACACTTGAACAAATGAGAGCAATAACAATATTATATCTCGGAATGATGAGTGCGTGACTTTGTTTTGATCTTTGTACTAGAAATTTGAAGTATCCATATGCTAAGAAATAACGAAGGTAAGAAAAGTCATCTAATTAAGCTTTGTTATTAATTAAAATTAATGCTAAGGTTTTAATTATTTGTAATATTGTGGTAACTAATGACATCTATTGACGGAGTCGCAAAACTATGAAAGTCACGTAAGCTACTAAGTTGATTATTTATAGTTGTCACAGATGTCTCTTAATATTTTTCAATATCCGAACTGAACGTTTCAAACCATTTTTTTAACAAAACCTATTTTAAAAGCTTCATGAACGTCAATTATATATATAATATATTTTCTCACCTTTTAAACCTTCCCTGGACTTCCAGGAGTATTTCAAGACTAAAATTAGCCAAATCGGTTCAGCTATTCTCGAGTTTTAGCGAGACTAAGGAACAGCAATCCATTTTTATATATATAGAAGATAAGAATTTTAACATTCACTTAAAATGAGATACAAGGAATATTGACAAGATAACAATTTTTACAAACGGGCCGTTGGACATGACAGACTTGCTACATTAACTACTACAGCGAGGATATTAAATATTTTTTTAATTTAACCTTAAACATGCCTATACTATCATACAGTTTTATTTCGTCTGGTAGTTTATTGAACAGTTGTACTCCCTCAAACAGAATTGTTTTTTTACCATAATTGTCAATTTGAAATTTGTATTTATTCTTAAAGTTCGAAATATGCGGTCTCTCACAAATCACTATCTCCGATTGAGTGGAACCTGATTTAATTTGTTTGATTAAAATGCATGTATAGTATGTGTATAATTGTGATATATTCATTATTTTTGTTTCATTATAAAGTTGTGCCGTAGGAGTGAGAAAGTGATATTTACATATAATTTTAATAATTTTATTTTGTACTAGCTTTTGCCGCGACTTCATCCGCGTGGAATAGTGACTTCCAGCAGATCTTTGGTTCTTCCCACATAGTTCCCGTTCTTGCGGGGTTTTCGGAATGGTCCAGTTCCCGTAGAATTTTTAGGATAAAACCTAAGTTTTTTTTTATTCACAATGAAGTACTCTTAACCAACAACATATTTATTTGTTTATTTTAATAAAGATTAATATTATTATGTTGATACAACTTAAATTATTTCGACCAAATTAGGTACCATAAAAACGGTTTTTGTGAGTTAATCTTAAAAGATAGACATATACTGTCGCAGACTATTTTTTAGATCATTAAAAGAGCTATTATTCTCTTATACATATTTTTTGTGTATCTTCAAAGATGAAATAATTTCTCCCTTTTTTTACACATTTACCACTATATTGGAGATTAGCGCTTTCAAGCAAACAAACAAACAAACTCTTCAGCTTTATAATATTAGTATAGATTCTTTGTGAACTATTTAGATTTGAAGTAGTAGCTGATCCCCAAACTTGTATTAGATATTCTAAATGAGATTTTACTAAAGTATTGTATAAAATTTTTCGGATTCTTTTTGGTACACAAGTAGACATTCTAGTGATTACTCCTAATAGTGATTGCAACTTTGTTCTAATATGGTTAATGTGTATCTTGAAATTTAGTTTATCGTCTAGCCATAAACCAAGATATTTTTTATATTTGAGATAACTATCCTAGATGGGACTTTTAAAAAGCCAGCAGTTATGTAATATTCACGTAAACACATCCACATATTGAACAGTGAACTAACGCTACCGCGTGTAATACAGAAGCTAATTGCAGCTTGTTAAAAAGAACTTTTTAAACTGTTTAAGGCTGTTTATATAACTGCATCATTAATGGATGGAAAAAATCAAATAACCAAGTATGACGTAACAGCACTCGCTAAAGCAGATCTTGAAAGAGCACAAAGTTTTAATGCACGGGAATATTTCCACTTCCCCTTAAGATTTATTCATTTCTGTCATTGTTGGTGACAGCCAATTTCCTTATTCCACCTACTTTATAAATAAATTATTGTATTGTTATTTGCAAAACATTTAAATATCCAGAGCAACCGGACTCTTCTTATGTTTTATTTGATAAAAAAAAATTTAGGCAATTATGTGAAACTGGAAGGTTACTATTGAACTAATAAAAGAATAAAACTATATACATTTTTTTTTGTAATTTCTTTATTTTGTCACCATTTATCGTAAAACTTTCCTAGGTCACACCGCACGTCGCAGTCACGCAATATTCCGCCTTGTGTATGTCGATCTACCCTCACACATCATGATGGATGGTCGCAACACGAGACCGGTGATGAAGCGGCTTTCATCATCAATTCAATCATCATCACCCATCCCAGTACTCGCGTTGCGCTCACAATAAAACATCTTACAAATTAAAAGACAAAAATACAAAAAAAACTATATTGTTATACACCGAAATTTTGAATTTCACACGCATTAGAAAAATAAATAAGCGTAAAGTTTTAACAACCAGATATTGAAAATTATATATATAATATCCATCGTAAGTACAAGCACCAAGTCGCAGTTTCACTGCTCGAACTCAATTATTTAGGTTCCGTACACGAATTTAGACTTTATACCATATTAACGCTTTGATAGTATCAAAAAATTACTAGCACGGAACCCTCTTTACATCACTCCTTAATACATAAATACAAAGAGACAGACAGACCGTTGAAATTGACATACAAGTGAGCTCATACAAAAAAAAACTTAAATATATATTCCAGTATACGAACCGATAACTACGAAGTGAAAATATAACAGCGATGATATACAATACGATCTGGAGATCTGTCAATGTTAAAAACATCAATAGTAGCGTCGAACAACAGAAAAACAACAAGTATATAAAATACCATTATAATATAATAAAACCTATAGGAAAAAAATTCATCACACTTTGCAATCTTTGGATACAAAATCTCAGCGGCGCGATCGTTTTGTAACCTGACTACTAGCTGGTGGTTGATGTGGACGTATCACAGATCAAGGAAGTCGAACATTACTCAACGAAAGCGCCCAGGACGGGCGGGCATTGGAGGCATTCATATAGCGAATATTAGAGAAAATAATCAAACTCATAACGAAAACCGCCTCTGTCCACAAACCGAACAATTCCAATGAGGATTCGTGTCAAACACGACGTACAAAAATTTTGAAAACGAAAATATAAAGACCAATGTATTTATCCTCATCACATGAGCCACGTCAGTCCCACAGTTCCATACGTTACGATATCATATTACATACTAACCATATTGGGTGCCCAGTCTATACTCATCAGATGACTCCTTCGGTAACTTAACCAGAGATTATGATGAACATTTAAATTTTTTTAAAACAAGAATTTAAAGCCACATTCCAACCGTACACAAGTCTCCATACACAACACCCAATATGCCCTTCTCGTTAATTACGCCACAATTTATATTGCATTCAATTTTTTAATCTTACCAATCCGTGGACATAATCCACGGACTTCCGCGGGGTCCCAAACACGCCGTGTGGACTGAAAGACCCCGCGGAAATAGCAATCCTATCTAGACAACGCCCTGTCACTCTGTACACTACGGAACACAGTTTGTATCCAACGTTCTCGCCCTTAAGAAAAAACATCCAAACGACTCCCGAACTACCCCCACCCGTGGGGTAGACCGTACAGCCGTACGATACTATACATAAAATACCAAATAGGACATAATATTTCCAAATAGTTAATTCTACAAATCATTATATATAATATATATATGAACTACAATCGATTGGCAGTATTCGTTCAGCTCAGGCCGTCTCCCGTGATATGCGGGGAGTCGGTCCATTCTCCACCTATACATACTTAGTACTCACTAACGTATTATACACCGATGTTATAATAATGACTATGACATACATCAGCCGGGCCAGGCGGCTGGCTATCACCTCGCATGTGATCCCTTCAACCTCTTACTCCTACTCCTTACCCCTCTAAACCGTACTGCCGCATCAAACGGCTATCCTTTTTATCGTAACACATTATTCAATCAGACTGCCCACGCCAATCGTGTTATTTATATACTAACGCGTTTAAAACTTAAAATGTCCAACGAAACACATATCGACAGCGTATTTCCAAACCTGCGCGAATGCTCCATAAACCGCTCTGATATACCCAGTTATGTATCTACTTCTATTTCCTTTCTATTACATTTTTTTTCATACTTTTCAATTTCAGGTACTGGTATTGCTTAAAGTAATTAATAAAAATTTTCTTTCGTATCACATATCGGCTGGTTATCGGTGAAGAGCCTGATCGGTATAAAAATAAAATCGGTTATGATCGACGCTAGAGTGGACAAACGTAATCTATTCGAATCGAATCGGTAATCTTTGTAGATGCTATGTAGTTGTGAACCGGTAAGAACATATAGCGACACTAGCGCCAGACGTTCGGCGGCGGGCTGCGACGAGCGTCCACGCGACATCAAAACGTAACGCACAGATAAATTATCTTTAGCAAAACATCAATCAATATCAGAAATATAATTAAAACTAACGTACTATTATAACTCTCTGAATCTTTTTTTTTATTATTATTATTAATTATCATTTATTTATTTTTATTTTTTTATTTTTATGTTATCAGTATTCGATCATTATGTATTGAGTGCCTATGAATGTACAACAGTGGAGCCGGAGCGGATCGCCTTTCACCGTCGGACCCAAAAACATGGACTATTCTTGCAAAAAACCGCTAGCCTTCAAACATATACTTACAGAATAACATTAAAAACTATACAAGCTATTAATTTAATATCATTTTACTATAGCTTATGTTACTTTGTACGAGTTTTGCAAGATTAGTTTCGTGTGTGAGTGAAACGAATGTATATTGAGTTTTGAGTACCGACAGCGAAGTGGCGGGTTATGTTTATATTAATTGACTATCACTGGTGTTCAGAACGAGACCCGCAGACACGAGAAAAACTCAATCCATATATAAAATAAGCATAAATTTGATATGAGCTTGAAATAAATGTGGCAGTGTTGAAGCTTGTTCTGATTATATTAACATGCAACGTGTCTGTGAGCCGGGGTCGCAAATAAAACGAGATCTTGTCTACAGAAAACAATAAAAATGAACATCCTGTATAAACGCAAGACGGATTTCTTCATCTAGACCGCACTCGGTGCCATTATAACAAGATACAATATCACATCACGTAGGAACATAACTACTTAAAGTATGGACACAAGATCTCGCTAATACCACATATGACACTACGTGATTTATATACAGTATATATATAAGGAATAAACAATATGTAAATGCAGTGCATGTGTCGATGTGATGAACGGTGATGAGATGATGAATGGTGATGAGATGAATGGTGATCTGACGATGAAAAGTGATGAGTTATCCCGGGGGGCGGCGCGAGGTATCACAGGAGGCAGCTTCGAGCACACAACGTAAACATCGGCGGATCATCAGATGATATATGATGAAATATATTATGATGGAAGTTATTTGACACCGATAAAGATTTAAATCGCATTTTGATATTTAGAATCATTGAGCCGAATCGATGAATCGTTCGAGTGTAGTCAACATAGATCGTATATTGTATAACTT
This sequence comes from Danaus chrysippus, assembly GCA_916720795.1. NCBI lineage: Eukaryota > Metazoa > Arthropoda > Insecta > Lepidoptera > Nymphalidae > Danaus > Danaus chrysippus. The sequence continues at coordinate 1,369,039 of CAKASE010000065.1, read as the reverse complement.
CCGTATATAAAATCCGCCGATGCACGGAACACAGAAACTCCGAAAATCAAAATCCCATAGCGCAACCATTCACACACCGCCTACAGCCGTCACATAAACCATACGATAACAATCTCACGAGCACACTAGTATTATTTAAACATCACAATATATATATAGATATAGACCGTATATATATCTCGTCTAAATATAAATCTCTGTAAATCTTAAACATCTATGGAACTAAAATTACATTTTGTACCATAAAGTTTTCATTTAAATTAAGCCACCGTTCACACACGATCGGAACGAGCACGGTCGAGGCGCGCCGTCCCCCGGGCGTCACGACACACGACCTCACGACACGACGTACGACACGACACACGACGCTCCGGCTCCTATATATTTCTATTTAAAAGTGATTTATATAGGTATTTTTTTTTCTTTACTATATTTAAACGGACGTCACCAACTTATCCCACACTATGTCGGGTGCTGAGGAAATGTAATTACAATAAAGTTTCGACTATTACTATTGTTAGGGCGACCGTACACTAAGTTACGTTACATCTCAACGACGAGCGATCCAAACGTTCAAACGATAAGAAACGCTCGTCTGCGAGCGGACTTAATTAGGATAAACGCCAAACGTTGTAGCGGATTAAAAAATTGTAATTGTCTTTAGTCACAAATAAAAAAAACACATCCTTTTAAAACTTAAAAAAATATCTATAGTCTCACAGAAAAATCTAGGCAAAGTATTACATTAGCTGCTAGACAGGACAGAATCTAGAACATTTATATTTATCGTGTAATTCAAACACGGTATCAGCAATTCGATGATAGTACTATTGCTAAAATAAATATTGTTACGGAACGGTCGCGTCAATTGAACTCTATCGTCATACGATAAGGTTCAAAATAGCACGACCGGACCGAGCACGCGCTGTACAGAGAAGCTGCCGATACAACCGCCGATTGTATGACGATTAGAACAATCTAGAACAAATTATATAATAAAGTAATGTTCATAGTCGGCGGACGCACAGACAAACATTATTTACATAATACACTGCATATTCATTACACTATATCGATGTGTTGGAGCCACGATGCGACCGGCTTTAATGACTCGCCAGTAGATATCTACGTATCTACTTATTGTAAAACACTTAACAGCCTACACATTTTTTTTGCTGTTTTTGTATATTTATTTTTTTGTTTTTTTCGATAATAATAACAATAATAGTTATTATTATAACTTTAATGTGTACAAAAGATGTCCGCTGTAAAGCCGACGAAATGAGTGAAAGTAGGTGAAATGTGTGCGTACACACGACCGGCGCGGTCACTGCCTCGGGAAACAAAATGTGGTCCGCGGTGACGTCATGGTTACGACGTCATTGTTGTGACGTCATCGAACTCAAAGATCTCCTCGGCAGGGAGCGCGCCGGCTCACACGGGGTGCTTACAATCCAACCTTAACCTATCCATACAGCCGCGGCGCACACACACACACATATATATACATACATATTATAAACATTAATTTACATATATGTGTGTGCATACAATATATAAGTATATAAAACTACTCGTAGTAGTACAATGTCACGTCAATTTTGAATCGCCAATAACAAATCAGTGAGTAGATTTAACAATAGATCGCCTTATAGACTTTAGCCGTCCGACTTATAGACGGACGTCTTGGGAAAATAAAACCCAGTGTCAGTCTTAGTGAAAACATTTTTAGCCATGCCAATTATATCTGAGCTAACGCCTGCGGCTGCCGATTCTATCACAGATGTGCGCTATCTATATAAAAACACCTTATCTGATACACAGACGTACATACAATTGATATATATTCATGTTACTCGTTTCAAGATCCCAGTTATTATTTTTTCTGTCTTCAATTGACACTCATAGACCATTGTATGTATGTCTGTGTATTCTCTCTCTCTTTCTCTCTCAAATCTCTCTCTCCTGTAAACACCCGGTGCGTCGTCACGGCGGCGCCTGGAACCGTCCGTCCGTCTGTATGTTTGTTGTTCGCGTCTTACGTTAATAATAATTAAAGTATCATATCATGTATATATAAAAGCCGATTCCAAGCGCGCCTCACACCCGTGCCCTTTGTATACATCGTATAAACAAACAAAAAAAACACTAATATTAAATAATCCATAAAAAAAGAAACACGTACACCTATAAACTAGACGAGTGGCATTACATTCTCGAAAATTTATTATGTTATAGTTTAGAGAGGCGAGCGCCGTCAGTGGCGACGGACGTCCCTTTGTTGTATTATTTACAAACAAAAATAATAAAATCCAATGTATACGGTGAAGCTCTATACTACACGTATATGGACACTATGTACAGGAGCGGGGGGCGGGGGAGGGGCGGCGAGGCGGGGGGCGCGGGGAATGACGTCACCGCCGCATCAAATCCGGGGCGGGGCGCTGCCGGCGAAGGATTCCTGGAATTATACATAGTATATGAGAGAATCGATTCATTGAAATTCTAAATAACATATATTTTCTTAGATTATTTCATCTGTCTTTCTTTCATGTTGTTTATAATGTACTCTTTATAACAAAATACCTTATGAGATAAAATAATTAACTTACATAAAATTTAATAACCTTTTGTTTTCTTTTCTAGTTAACAAGTGCTATTACTCAGTAAACGATTTTCTAATGGATAAGACAGTTTTGTAAGAAATTGCTGAATAAAAAATGTATAAAATAGAAAATAAATAATTTCATCTGATATATAATATAATTGTATAGTAAATTTTAATTATGTAGTTAAGTTTAATTTATAATTTTAATCTGTAAAACACTTAATATGAATTTATAATTATAATTGCATAGTTAATTTAATTTGTAATTTTAACCTTCATAAGGTCTTCCGGTCAATTTTGACCCATTTTGAGATAAAAATGTACTTTTCTCGATAAATAAGCTTTCAACAAGTTTGATTTTGATTACTTTTAATTATTGGCGTCAATTTTCTTATTATTGGAATAAGTTCATCAAAAATGATTAAAATATTCCACATATGTTTTTTTTTACTCTAACAGTCTTCGGGTCAGATTTGACTGCAACTAATAACAAAAGCACAGTGCATCTGTTATCGTCTCAATTGCTTATGTATCTTATAATTTTTTTAATGACACCTTCTTTTGTTCTATCCACATAAGTTATACATATTATACTAAATTATACATATTATAACATCAATCGAACAACACGTACCCTAGTTTACAGTGGTGAAAACGTTATTTGCTTATAAAAAATGATAGACAGTCAAATAGAAGCGGCGTTATTAGATGAAATGTCGAAAAGAAATGAATCCTGTTCTGAAACAGAAGATTATATCGAAGAAATTGAACCATCTGATAGCTCAGATAGTGACAGTGAATTAGTGCTTATGCCAATAATGACTTCATAAAATGGACAAATAAAATATTCCAGGCACCCCGTCAGACAGTCTTATAGAAGAACTTCTAGAGAAAACAAAATGAACTTGAAACCAGGTTTGACACGACACTCTTGCTCAAGGATTACCTTATAAAAAAATCGACTTTTGAACTATTTTTCCCTCCATCCTTGATACACACCATATTGAAATATACAAATTTGGAAGATAAGCGTGTTTTCGCTAATGTTTTTTGAAATGATATTTACGATATTGATCTGTTTGCATATATTGGGTTATTATTGCTATCTGGCATATTTCGTTCAAATAATGAAAGTACCAAAAGCTTATGGGATAGTGAGAAGGGCAAACTAATTTTTGAGGCAGTCATGCCACTAAAAACTTTCAAACAATTGTCAAGGATGATTAGGTTTGACAATAGAGAAACTCGATCCGAACGGCGACTGCTGGATAAATTTACTCTAATTCGAGATCTGTGGAATCAGTGGGTTGACCTTTTGCCAAAATTTTATAATCCTTCTGAAAACGTTACAGTAGATGAGCAATTTGTAGGATTCAGAGGAAGATGTCCATTTCGACAGTACATGCCGTCGAAGTCTGCTAAATATGACCCCAAATTTTGGAATTTATGAGATTCTAACACAAGTTACGTTTGAAATAGCCAACTATACACGGGCAAAGTAATAGGAGGTGTGCCTGAAAAAAACCAAGGCGTGCGTGTAGTGCTTAATTTGACTCGCGGCCTGAGGGGGCATATTCTTACGGTGGATAATTTTTTTATATCATATCAACTTGGACAGAAATTTTTAGAAAAACAGATCACTGTAACAGAGACTATACGTAAGAATAAACCGAAATTGCCTTTTTAGTATTACTGCTCGTCGCTTATAAATATATCTAATGACATAGTATATTCTTTTTATATTAGATATATGAAATTATAATTTTTACAAAAATAAATAGTCATTCTGTAGAAATAAATATACATATATGTCAAATAAATCTAATTTATTTTTTATTAATTTTTCAGCATAATTTTACTACTTGGGTCCGATCTGACCCAAAGCACGACAACGTTTATAAAATTAAAGACCTTATGAAGGTTAATTGAATACTTCATTTTAATTTATAATTTAAAACCTAATACTTAAAAACCTATATTTTGTACCTGCATTCAGAGCAAATAAATATTATAATTATTATTATACTAACCACGTCCCTGTTGGGCTGCGCTGATGGAGCGCGTTGCGCGGGTGCTCCGCTGGCGCCCTGGAACACGAGGTATTAGCCATTTAAATATTTGGTAACTTAGATTAAATATACATACAGAAGTCAACTGCAAAAAGTTATATAGAAAATTTAAAAAATAAGCGGATATTTTTTGTATTCATATGACACATAAGTACACGACTTCTAGTGAAGAAAACGTGAAGAATGTCTATTACATTTTGTCGTCTTGAATTCATGGAACATAAATGTGACCTGTATCATTATACCTATATCATTTGCAAAATAATAAAGAACTTAGTGAGGCCGAATGATGATGGAGAGGGTTTTAACAAAGAATTTAATTAAAATAATTTACGGATGTAGTGAAAATTAGACAATGTACTGATTCTAAATAGAAGACCTTTCAGAAAAACATTTCTTCTGAAGCAAATATACTCAAATTTTACAATATATTTGAACTCATCAGTCATTACACACGTGCATATTAGAGATAGATCTCAATATACGATTTTCGCGACTTTATTTATATGAAACTAATATTTTTCGGGATCCTACGTAGGCTTTATTTTGGTAAAAAAATATGTACTCCCGACGTTTCGTTTACTTTACAGCAACCGTGATAACGAACAGACGAGATGAAAATATTAGTTTCATTTAAATTTGTGTGTGTGTGTGTGTGTCTGTGTGTTTCTGAGTTGTGTGTGTGTGTGTGTCTGTGTGTTTCTGAGTTGTGTGTGTTTGTGTGTCTGTGTGTTTCTGAGTGGTGTGTGCGTGTATGTATGTCTGTGTGTGTGTGTTTCTGAGTTGTATGTGTGTGTGTCTGTCTGTGTGTGTGTGCCTGTGTGTTAGTTCACCTGATGGTGTTCTGGGTCGTGCGCCCTGTTCATCTTGTCGCAGTAGTCAGCCAGTATGTCTCTGAAGCGCGTCCAACACTTTTCTGGTACTGTGATAGCGGTGCGGAAGTTGCTCTTCACCTGCATACACACGACATACTAAATGATGAACTATATTGCATCAAAACAAATGTTACTATGGACTTTTTTGTTTTGCAAATAGACATTATTTTATGTGGTTTTTCTCCCATATTATGTATTCACACACACAATTTCCTTGAGTCAAAATGGTGTATTTAACAAATCTTACTGCTTTAATTAATGAATTCTTTGTAATATTTAGATATACATATTCAAACACTGAATCACTGAAATCTGTGACGAATTCAATTTATTTGGACAGTTCACATTTCAATATTCAGAAGGTCTCAGTTCAAAGCTGTTATATATTTCGGTAATATTACATATGTTTAAAATTATATCGCCATGAATGAATGCAAAGTTATGTTTGTTAGCATAGATTTTATTAACATTAAAAAAATATAAATAAAATACGGGAGTGGAAAATGAATTTGGTGGAAAAGAAATAAAATAAAATTAGGGTCTTTGCATGGGAAATTACATCAAAAAGTCTAGAATGTGAAATATTTATCAGATGAGATAAAATTTACATATTATAAATATTTATCTTCTATAATATTATAATTTTAAAAGATTATTTTAAAATAAGATATACTTTGATAAGTGCAAAAGTTACTGAAAACATGTCCGATAAAATCCCAGTATTATAACCACATAATATATCTATGTACTTATTCAAATCATTGCTTATGTTTGATATATTACATAGAGTTTAAACTTTGTCAATTCAGCAGAATAAACTGCGCATTCTGCACATATGAAGGATACATATTAAACAATTATTTAACCTATATATTACAGATTGCGTCACAAAACATCTTATTGCTTATTCATACGCGGATGGGATGTGGTGGGGATGAAAAACAAAAAACGTATAATGTAATTATAATCGCGGGAGACATGAAATTACTTGCAACGATGGTACCACCTCGCTGACTTTCATGTAGACGCCGCGGTTGTTCTGACCGATGTCGAAATAAAAGTTTTTATTGTCTACGCGGAGGTGGCGCCCTTCGGGTAACTCGCCCTTGAATCTGAAAAATACAATAATATTATATAGTAAAAATACAATAATTTTATATAATAAAACAAAAACAATAGTCATTAGTACAGTCTATGGGTTTGTTTAATAATAGAACTCTAATTTATCTAATCTACTGTGGACACGATAGCTTTGTTTGTAAAGTGACTGAAACGAGATATTCCAGAAGTCACATATTCGATTCCGATTTTTTTACTTTCATTTTTGGTATTATTTTCTCTTTCCATTTTAATAAAGTGAGAAATTATTTAAAGAATTATATTATCTGTATAGTAAATGGTATATTATTCTACTTTTGGAATTTTGTATTGACAAGTTAATTAGATTTTTCCGTGATCAATTTAACAAAATAATTGTATTTTATTAATTATGTAAATTCAAATATCTCGTGACCATAATCTTTGATTGGAACTAAAATGAATAAATTTAAACAAAATATATAATGTTTAGTTTTACATACGTATAACATTTTTGGGTTTTTAAAATATTTTATAAGAGTTTAAGGCATTGAAAATATTTTGAAAAACATGTATGTAACAACGATATTTAGAAAAACTTTTACTATAGAATATATTCAGGGATTTGAAAGGTCTTGCAAAACATTGAATAACATAACTATACCAATAATGCACCAATAAAAATCCATAAAAAATTGGATTTAAGTCAAGAAGCTTTACCTTTAATCAAATTAAATAAACTTGTAGTTTTTAATTTTGGAATCTTACAAATAATTTACGTATAATGTTTTCCACATTTTAATCAAAATCATAATAGGATAATTTTAAATGTTTTTTTTTTGTTACTTTTGGTATATATGGACTTGTTTAGCTCAAAATCCAGTTGTTCTCATTCACCATTATACCAGTCTTCAACTATTGAGCTATCAATTCTTATTTTTACCTAATTTTAAACTCATAATCAGCGATCAAAAAATATTTTGGATCCCATTCTTGAAAGTACAACAATCTACTATATTTGACACAAATACATTCTATTAATTATAATTAATTTATCTCCATAGTATATATGTAGATTTATTCTCTTTGAAATTCTTAAACTTCAACCAACCCGGAATACATTTTAATATATCGGGATATCTCAAAATACAGTGGATTTGGTAACAATGTTCTTGGCGTTAAATGTTTGTTTTCTTAGGGTCAGAATTCTAAGAGTAAAACGTAAGGTAATTAGGCTTGAATGAAAGAAACTATGGTGAAATGTGTTATAATAAATCGCGTAGTACTTACTAGAAACCATAATTTTATGTATAGTTCGAGGTACAGTTGATACTTAGTTCAATATTATTATTAATTAGAATTAATCATACAAATATGTAATTCTAATGAATATAGTGTACTAGCTTTCCGTCCGCAGCTTCGCCCGCGTGGAGTTCGGTTATATCGCGTTTATAAGAGAACCTTTCAAAAGTCTGGGATAAAAACTATCCTATGTTCTTTCTCGAGGTCAACTTCATCTCTGTACCAAATTTCATTCAAAAAAAGTTCAGTGGTTTAGGCGTGAAAGCGTAACAGACAGACAGACTGAGTTACTTTCGTATTTATAATATTAGTAGGGATTATACAGGGTGACTGGTGAATTACTATCGATACTTGAGGACGTGATATTTGACGATCTTATATGACAATATAACATAAATATTAATAAACTTCTAAGTAAAGTTAACCAAAAGTTGTGTAATAAATTACGCATCGTGTGAACACCCTACAGATTTGGTATAAACACACACACACACAAACGCGTGCAGCGGCGTGGTGTTGTATCAGCACGCCACCGTACGCGTCCACACTTGGAACACTTGGAACGTGTCCACGCTTTATTTATTTATACGGAAATTTGGTCAAAAATTAAGTACCTATTTTTTTTACACAATTCGAATGAGAATCATGTACCGAGTATTCTCCTTAAATATTGATAGTAAGTCACCAGTCACCCTGTATATAGGTATATAGGTCACAGATGGAGCCACTATTAACATCTCACCCTCCATCATCTGATCCGAAGTCATCCAGCAGGTCGGTGAGTGCGTCACGGAACTCTATCATCCCCTGCGCTGGCAGAGCTACCTGTGCACGAGGACCGCCCCGCGTCTGTGTCTGGGACACGCGCAGGAAACGACCGCGCGAGTTCTCTTTTAAATCTAAGTAGTAGCGTCTGTTGTCCTGTGGGGAAAATTAATATAATGAGATCTAAGATTTTCGCGAGTACTCATTTAAATGAAACTAATATTTTCATATACTACGCGTTATTTTATTATTTTAACTACATACTCCCGACGTTCGGCTGATCACGGGCTTTCGGTGATCACGGGCAGACGAGATGGTTGCTGAAAAGTAGCCGAAACGTCGGGAATATGTAGTTCGTAATAAAAAATAAAAAACGCGAAGTAAAATCCGAAAAAATTAGTTTCATTTAAAATAAAAATAGCTCAAGTTAAATGGTTACATGTTTGAATGTCCCATACATTTAGTGATATATCCAGTATATCATGACCTGTTAGTTTCAATCGATGTATTATTATCATGATATCGTCGGGTACAGTGCAAATCCGCGTCTCTCTAATCTATCTATATTAATTATTTAGTGCTTAATTTATTACTAGAAGCTATTTCAGCTTAAGCGTTCTTCTGATAATCTGCTTCCAAGGCACATATGCGGAATTTTCCAATAGTAATTACGCAGATTAGCACTATTTGGACGATATATGGAAATATTCCATGAAATCACTGTTTACCTTAAGCATCATCTCTGATTTGAGTTTTCCGTCATCCGGCACGTTATCCGGGTTTGGTGGGCCCAACGACGAGTAGAAATCGCTGAACGCCGACAAATGGTCCCTGAATTCTGCCGCGGTTGACATAGCCAGGAATATCTGGCTTCGCCTGCCATCAGCGCCGATCTACGGTCAGAACTGCGTTTCATCAATGCTTTAATAATTTATAACATCCGAGCATACATTTTTTTTGGACAGTCGTTTGAATTCCATTAGAGCGATATGGACTATGTTCGTCATTCGCGCAAAAAATATTACAGTATTTTTTCATGTTAAACTCATATAAGAATGAAAGAAAAAAATAATTGGCGTTCTTTAATATCCGGGTGTTGAGAGGATAGAAACATTCAATTCATTCACTGTATGAAATATCTTTACGAGTCTGAAATGTAAATTAATTTGACATGTAATGCATTTTTTTTAAACTATTGCTACACAAATATTTATTAATTATTTTTCTAACGATTCATACATAAAAATGACAATGTATATAAATAAATACGCTTCTCTTATCAGTTAGAAGAAGATTTACATTTTATCTGGATATATTTTATATCAAAATGATTTACATATACGTAACACGATGATACGAGAAATTGATTTAATCTAAGAAAAGAAGACATCTGTTCAGATCTATGAAGTAGAATGTTCCTATGAATTAATACATATTATATAAAAACTATTAAAGCGGAATTTCGAGCAGAGACAAAATTTCTTAGCATTATTTATGTATTCACCGTATGGATGATTCATCGTTGCAGGGAGAGGAGCTTCAACAGTACCTGGGACTTGCGACCCAGGCGTAGGTTTAAAGGTCCCCTATCTAACGAGCGTTATACGCTCACCTCCACCGTCCAAGCTTATCTCTCTACGTAACTAAATTTGAAAAGAACCTACTATGGCTGCTTTCGAAGTACGTTCAAGAATAAACTAATATTAATTCTGGACAAGTCCAAGTCTTATTAGGCTGTAGAGATATTTAGGTGTTACACCTCTCACTCCCACCTCTACCGCGTATAAATCACTATTACGTAATTGATGTAATTATTATTACAGTATTGTTTAAAATAATGATCTTAAAAGATCATTTCTTTATACATAATATCAATTAAAAGCTATAACAGACTATAATTGTAGTTTAATAGTTTTTACAAGATAATTACGCTTCTAAACGTATTCAATAGCTGCATTAATTGAATTGTAGTAATGATGAATAGTTATAATTTATTCTATTAACGTTAATGAGGAATAGTCTTCTTTATTTTCTCTGAAGCTTTGACTTTATCAGACAAGTCATAGAGATGGGAAGTTTAAAGACTTTTACATTTCCTAACCATGACTGTTTCCATTTTCGATTAATAATTAATTTGTCAATGTTTTCTTAAAATGTCTTACTTATAATACTATTCATATTAGGATTATATTTGATGAAAAGTAATTTTTTTAATACAAATTAGTCCACGAATATCGAAAATTTTGCACCAAAAAAATTATCCAACTTATAAATTTACACCAATAATTCAAGATATTATTAAGACACTTTCCTTACTAACATTTTCTTTAATAATTCTAACACACCATAAAACTAAACACGTAAAAACTCCAAAATTCATAATCGCGAAATTAATTTCACGGCATTGCGACGACAATAAAATCATATATTTAATTGGCCTTAAGCTTACCACGATTACATTTAATATCCTTAAAATTCTCACAAGAAAAACGAAACTTTGCACAGGATAGCATTACTATAAACATTTCCGACGACTTTTGTCGAAATGTACAAAGTTTATTTGATCACGCGCCATCACAAGTTTAATTTAATCAGACAACGAAACTTATTTGGAAGCGAACAGAAGGAATAATTTAAATGGAATAATAATAATTTATAAATAACTAAGTTTAGTTCGGACACCCAATAAATAACTAAGTTATTCGCGTACGTATAATAAATAACTCGATTATTCGGACACTATGTAAATTACTATATAGGATCTCTTTAAGCAAGAATACATACACACTATGGCCCATAGAGGGTATCGGCTGCAAAAAAACGCTCAGAATATATAAATTTAACTTTCCACCAATTAAAACCTCCCTAAATTTTCGGTACACACCCAACTAAATCAGACAAAAAAATCAATATGTATTAAAAATAACATTCGCTTATAACAAAACTTTCCTTCATAAAATCGCTTTCGGAATATTTAACTTTTGGGTAGGGTATGAATAATTATAACCGATTAAATATTAGCGTCGGGAATACGCACCAAAATGAATATTCTAGAGGGAATACAAACCAAAAGGAATACAAACCAAAAGTATGATACATATATATAATAACTTGTACCTCTGCAACTTTTATAAACCGCCCTCTCCTATTCTGCTTCACGTCTAGATAAAACCTCTTGGACTGTATTTGGAGCATTTTGGTCGCCAGTTCCTGCTCCTGAGGTTGTTGACCTGGTCAATGGAAATGAATATCAAAACCTGATGGAAAACTGAACTGTACATAACAGCTAAGAATGGAAGTGATATGAGGTACATTTTTTCAAGACAAATTAGACATGATTTTTTGGCACCATTGTAAGTTTTAAGGCATATTTTTGACATTTAAAAGTACTGAAATCATTGCTTTATTATTTGAAATATATACCTAATTGAAATTCTATGAATATGATGAGGTTATTTCCTATATGAATATGATGTGGTATTTCCTATGGATACCATTTAATATCAATGTTTATTACAGAAAAATATATACATGAGATCTAAGATTTTCGCGAGTTTTATAAATTATAATAAAATGTATATTAGTATATTAAATTTTCACCAAAAATTTACTTTTTATAACAAAATCCAACGGGTAAGGAAATTAAGAATTATTCAAATTATAGGTCAAACTCACCGGAGTCAAAGTTATTCCCACCCGCATCCATGACTTGACCATGATATTCTGTAATACATAAACAATTAATAAATACAAACATATTTATATTATATACTTTTAATATGGTAAAAGGTTTCGAAAATAAAACTATGTAGCATATTTGTATATATGTATTTTAATTTCAACATATACAGCCGATGTAAAATATAATGGCTACCGTTTACATATACTACCCACATGTGTATATATTTGCATCCAACGCAAATAAAATATAAATGAGCAAAACCTGTCCATTTTAGATCTTTGCCAGACTGTTATATAAAACTAGCTGACTCGGCACACGTTGTTTTACCATATAAAAAATAGGGGTTGCTGATAAGAAAATAAAATTTTTGAGTAGTATGTATTTTCTATATTACATATTACATTTTAAAAAAATAAAAACAAAAAATTTCGTCCGAAAAATAAAACAAATAGATGTAGATGAAAAATAGATGTTGACCGATTCTCAGACCTACTCAATATGCTCACAAAATTTCATCAAAATCGGTTCAGCCGTTTCGGAGGAGTTCTCTGTCTATAACGCCGACACGAGAATTTTTTATATAAGATATATTTTTCCAAAGATACATACATGTATATATTATATAAAATTCGTTTTTGCACGACACCGATCCAATTGTATCAGCACCACGCCTCTGTATATTGTAACCGTACACGCAATTTTATGATATATAACATATAAAATTATCATAATATAAATACATATGAATTCCCTACAAAATAAACTTGTATCAAAATGAAGACATCGCATTAAACCGATTGTGAATACGATCTTTGGTGTGTAAAATCGATTTTTCATATTAGAACACTCCTGAAGAATTAGTTCCTATACATCATTTTTGTGTTGACGTGATTTAAAACAATAAAAGCCGTAAGTCACCGGATACCGCTTGGAAGGATCAAATAACATGATTGGTGGATACTAGAGGCTAGATGAATTGTCGCTTCATCTTAGAAGACGAACAAGGTCATATGTGTTACCATTATATTATGTATATATGTTTATATATTCCATATCCTTATTAATATTATAAATGCGAAAGTAACTCTGTCTGTCTGTTACGCTTTCACGCCTAAACCACTGAACGGATTTTAAAGAAATTTGGTAGAGTTAGAGTTGACCTTGAGAAAGAACATAGGATAGTTTTTATCTCAGACTTTTGAAAGGTTCTCTTGGAAACGCGATATAACTGAACTCCACGCGAGCGAAGCTGCGGGCGGAAAGCTTGTTAGTTAATAAATACATAAATGCAATATTTTGATACCTCATCTCAGGATGATCTTTGGCTACAAGGATACTTCTCGAAGCAAATCTTTCAAGATTAAATCGCGTATGGAAGTGTAAAATCTTGCCGGTTATCACATTAATGAGATCAAAAAAATATTATTTTCTATAATATTGATTTAAAAACTTCAAGCCCTGCCCAATGAAGCATTGCGGCCGACTTGTTGGCCAATACAAGCATATGAACAATCGGGTCGATAGATAAAGATTATGAAAGAAATATAATTATTGGTTTATAATTAAAATTCATACTGAAATTTAACTTGTGTATAGTGAATGTTAATTACTGGTATTAGCTTTTAAAACAGAAAATCCGTTACAAATTCCGGGTGGATACAAATTACACCCTGGAATAGTAATATCCGGAGGAAAAATACATTTTCCCGGTCAGTCAAAACGATTTTGGTTCACTAATATATCCACTTCATTAACTCTTAGACACCTAGCTTGATATATCTCTTGAGAATTAATTAATTAATACGAAACAAATAATAAGAACATCGCCAAATTAATAATAAAATAAAGTAATTTGTAAAGCTTTTTGTTAGTCCCGCAAACTAAAAGAATTTGTATGAAAGTAATGTATTATGTTAGAATAACAAAATAATTAAACACTATCCAACAACAAAAGCAGTCACGAGCGAAGCTGGGTGAGAAGGCTAGTATAGATCAGCATTTACCTTTGGGACAGAAAACTAGCATTGAATATCGCATGCACAAGATGGCTTGATGTATAGAATAAAAATTATATGACAAAAGAGCCGTGTTTATTAAGTATAACCGGTTCAGAAAAATACTAAACTTTAACCGCGACTACGCCTATATTTTTACGAAATATTGCTCAATATAAATCAGTAGAAAGCATTATATAAAATTCCTCTTCATTCCGCCAAAATGACCAGACAATTTTGTCATAGATATATAATTTTGTTACAACTTAAATGTTCAAAAAATATATACATCATTTAATCTATTTAATATGCGAATTTTGATAGCCTTTTTTAAATTTTAATAGGTCTGTAGTTTTGCATAAATTAAATACACGCATACCAACACACATACGCGTATTAAAATTAACAAAGCATGAATATTTTTTTTATATATAAATACCTATATACTATGTACAATTCCAAGTGATATTCTATATAATCTATCTTCGTATAGCAATATATTTATTATCTGTTAAGTTAATATTATTATTAGGGTGATGAACAAGTGCCTGAACAGACCTAAATCCTTAAAAATTCTATTAAAAGTATTACAGTTCTAGGTTATCCTCAAAGCTAGACGTCTAAACACTTGCTTAACCTAAATGAGCTCAATTAAAAAAAAAATAGTCTGACAGAACAGATAAATAAAATTAAAGGATGAATATGTTAAACCGTTTCGTATAACCGCCAAAAAAGGTTCCAAATTCGAAAATTCATTCGATATTTAATTTTAAATTTAAACACTCCATATTAACAGTAAGTTTAGTTTATAGGAAGAAAAAATACCTTTGATTTGACAACAATCAAGTATATAATGAAAATAACGTAAAAAAATACATTATAACTAATATAACGTCATATATTTGTATATAAATCTAATAAGGTGGTATAGGAATCGTTCGTCCGTTATGTAAGTGGTTCAAGGCGGGTCATTGGCACCAGACATAATTTTGCCACAGACACAAGCCAGACGTACAAAAAAAGTGAAACCTATATATATTTTTTATATGGTGAAATCACGGCGTTCCGCGCTACGTGATTTAGACGTTTAAACATTTTATTTTAATATATCGTTATAAAATTTAAATACGTATAATCTTGAACTTTTTTGAACCAAAAAACAATGTTGCCATTATGTTATAATTTACTCAAAATTTAGTTCATACAGTTTAAATGTAATGCGTTTTTAATTATTTATTTGGCAATACTGTTTTGCAATAGCCTAATATAATGTCAGTAGTGTTAGTAGTGACGCAAGCTCGCTTCAAACTTTATTCGCGATTTTCTGTTTCACAATATTTAACCAATGTGGTGGAAACAAAAATGGCCGGTTTGGCAATCGGAAATTAGCACGTACATAATTTAAATATGTTAAACTACTTATTACAGTTTTTATACAGTTAACACAAGAAAATTATAATATACCTACATAAATGTATGTATGTGTGTATGTAAATGTGTTTTTCCTCCCCTCTCTTTTTATTGTACATACACCACATTTCTCTTCTCATTTGATATATCAAAAAGATAAGTTATCCTTATAAAAAAATGTTTCTCAAAGAATAAGAATATTGTACCTAGAATATATTGACATTATAATTATTCTAATTATTGTTATTATTATATACAAACAGAAATAATTATGTAAATTATCCACACTATACAAATATGGTAGACGGAATACTCATTTGAATATTAAGGCATCTTATACTATACAAGTGCCAAACTTGGGCATTAACAGAAAAAATAGAACAAAAAAAACATCTGTCAAAAAAGTATAGAGAGGAGTGTTCTTGGAATCAAGAAGAAAGATAAAGTAAGACTAACGGAAATAAAAAAGAAAACACAATTTACTCAAGCACGTTCATTATATCGAACACAGAAATGGAGATGGACAGGGCACATGTTAAGGGAATATCAAGAGAAATGGACGAAAATTGTAACAGAGTGGTACCCGAAAGATGGAAAAAGAAATAAGGGACGACCAGCTAAAAGATGGGAGGACAACTTTAAAAAAGTGGCCAGTCCATTATGGATCCGGGTAGCAAAGGAGAGAGAAAAGTGGAAGTCTTTAGAGGAGGCCTATGTCGAAAACCAAGCTGTTTTTAAAACTAACGTCGATGAAAGCATTTTATTATAAGTAATTTAAGATTAGATTAAGAAATAGGATAATATTATAAAATGTAGTTATTTAGTAGAAGTAGTTTTTGCAATTTAAACAGCAATAGAGGCTAATTTTGTTTTATTCTTTATTTTTATACTATACAAGTACAGTACAGCCTAGTCTGCTTAATGTACAAGTCTTTATTTGTTTAGCCTTTGGGTCAGGTATTTGCAAAAATCTTATAACACCCTTCAAGTTCAATACAATAACACATTTAAGGTGCTGCTGGGGCTACCTCGTTTCTGTAGTGCGACAGGGATGTTTGCAACAGAGTGGGTTAATTGTTTCTTCGCTACTATGGACAAAAGGTGTGGTGCTTTTATACGAAGACTACAGGCCAGCACATGATTGTGCTTACATGAATCAATCATACTTTATTATTGATTATAAATAAAATAAATAAATATAAGATAGGACTGTAAAATAATAATTAAAAAATAAACTACTGTTAATATGTATTGATTGAGACCAATTTAGTAAATATTCTTCTAATATATATGGTAATGATTTAAAGTTGTCTAAATGATTTGAACTACATATTAGTAACTACGGTATTCTTCAAGTAAAGTAAACCACTCTTATGACTGTATATGGCTTCTTATTCAAAAACTATTATAGTTATTAATAAATTTATATATTTCTAATAATTAATTACTTTAATTTTTATTATATGTGAAATGGAAGAAAAAGTGACTTAACACTTCATGTATATAAGTCGGCAAATTTTATAAGACTTGCAAATAGTATGAAGTAATTAAATATTTATAGGATGCAATATAAATAGATTATGGAATTGTTTAATAATTTTGTTGATTTTAATGAAATATATGAGAACTGTTACCAAGTACATAAAGTACTTGCTTTGTTTGTGTATTTTTATATATCACTCTCTATTTCAATAGATATATATATAATACATATTAAAAAGTAATTTAAGTTTAATAAATTGCCCAAAGCTAAGGCATAGTATGGCTAGGAAGATTATAATGAAAAAAATTGCATAGAACAAAACCTAAATAAGATTTAAAACTTCAACATTACTGCAAAACTATATTTCTAATTTATGAATTTTAAATGATCATATATGAATTTCTTTACGATTTTAACTGTTTGGTATGATGTGTAAGAAGTTTAAATGTATCTGTGATTTATCTCAAATCTGTTAATATATATTGATTTCTTTTTACAGACCGAGGCTGAAACACTACACACTTCTTATATTATAAAAAATATAATCATATATACAAATCTAATTGGAATATTATAATAATGATGTCTTTTTTTTTTGGGTAGATAATTTTGATGATATTTTAATCCAAATTGCATTGTCCAAGACAATATTCATTATCACATAGTTTTAGATTTAATTGAAATTTTAAAAAACTGCCTTACTTTTGTTACCAATGTTACCAATGTTTTTGGTATTCAAACTTTTCTCTGTAATGGCTTAGAAAATAGATTAAGTTAATTATAATGGGAAACATTATTTGTAAAGAAAATTCATATTGGAAATAGATTCATTGTAATCCTGCAGCAAACTACAGCTTAAAATATATAGCTATATAAGCATAAACACGGAAAAAAGTTTAATAAGTGCTTCATTACATATGTTAATTGTATCTTAAGCTTTGTTGGCAAATTCCTGATAGTTTACGATATGTTCTAATTTTTAAGCAATATTGCACAAGCTCAAGAAATGCTGATTATTAATGTCAATATTAGTATTTAGTATAAAAATGTTAATGTTGGGATATATAATGACTTACTTCGGTCCCGGTAAAATGTAAATCTTATCGCCACTTCCAAATCTTCAGTAACATATGTGTAACAGGCAGGTTTATCAAAAGGCACATATCTATAGCACTACTGTTTGAGAGAAGCATAAAATAAAAAGATTACTAACATGTCACAATCAATAATTATTGACATTCTGTTCATAATGATATTGGAATATGTGTAAATTCACTTTATATTCAAGAAAATATTCATAATAACTCGAAATTGTTTTCAATTATATGAAAATCAATCAAACATTTCACATTAAATCAAAGGAATAAGTAGAATTATTAATGTTATCAACCATTCCTTTGTCTCAAATCAGATCGAAATTTGCCTTTAACCCAACTGATCCAGCACTGTTGTGATCATTGAACACAAATGACAATAAAATACACCATTTGCACTACACAAGACAGCACTGAGCACTTTAATAAGAACACACTGATAGTCACTTAAAATAAGAACAAAGAAAAAACACTTAGACAAAGCATTTCAAAATAAATATAACCACTGCAATACGGGGATCGTGCGTAGAAGAGAGCTAATAGTTGCAGGTCATCAGGAAGAGAAGAATAGCTCCAGGTTCGAGAGACTGACCTGCCATGGTGGTGGCCGATCAGTGGACGGTGAGGAGGCCGAGTGCTGCGAGCGGCCGCTAGCTTGACCCGCCGGGCCTGAAGGCTGCACCCTCGCTCCCAAACACCTGGCCGCCCGATCACGAGAGGTCGCAGACAAAAAAATCGATAGGTCGACAACCTCCGCCGGCTAGCACCGACCCGGGCGGGCCGCCGCGCCGTCGCCCGCCACGCCGCTGTTACGCCGCACCAAAAACCCACCGAGGCCTCAACAGCCGACAAATAAGAGGCCCGAATTCGCCATTTTGAAACGGGAACAATGAGATATTTACTTTCGAACGTTAGGACGGGCGAAAGTGTCGTTCGCTACGGTAAACGGAGACGGCGCGAACCGAAACGCGTTTTGTATGCTATGCCGCTGTAAATAAATACGTACTCTGACTAGAAATCCCTTCGTCACCGCTGCCGATATCCGACATCTCAATCCACACCGAAATCTACAGGCAATCCACCGATCTTTTTCGGAGCCTCTTGGACAAATCAAATTGTCTATGGTTTGGAAGCCATCAAATTGAGGTTCTTTATAATGTCTTATTGGAATGTTTCTACTACTATGAATAAGTTTTAATTTTTTTTTTATATGCATAAAATAAATTCATTAGAATTCTTAAACTTCTTGTTATTTTTTTATAATTACAGCTATAATTATTTTATAGATATGGTTATAATGTAATGTAGAGTTTTAGTTTATGTCGAATCTTGACGTTATAAAAGATCTTCAAAACTCTGTCGTCAAGTTGATTTCTTTACATACGTACGTAAACATATATAATCACAAAGCCAGCTGTGTCATTTATATATTATCTGTGTTATCTTAAATATCGTTACGTAAATATATATTAATTTATTTAACATAAATTAAAATCTATATTTCTTTATTAAGACCCAAACAATAATGTGATTATATCTTTAAGACATATATAAATAACATATAAAGGCAGTACTAACGTATGATTGCAAAAAAATGTGCTGCACCATTTTTCATTTATAATATTAAGTATGGAAAAATATATTTATTTTATAGTGATGTTGTTCATGTTTTAGGATAATAATTTTGTACACTGCTTTTGTTGATTTCATAGATACGAGTTAATCTATATTTATTCTTGTGACGTTAAGCCTGCGCTTTGCACATATGATAAGCCCTGCAACTTGCTCAGTTTTTGGTAAACAGTCAAGATGGATTGTAATTTTTGTTGAATATCGACTCGTTACTAACAAAATTACCTAAACTTTTGAATCCATCAAGAAATTGCAACGGTTTCAGAAGTTGAATTTATATAAATATATATAATTCTTAGGTTTAACATCGCCAACTTACACTACCATTATGAGTTATGACTTATGCCCCAAAATGTTGCTTGTACTGAAGTCAACAGACTTACAGGACGAAGTTATTAAGTAACTCCTTACCAACAACAATTTAGTTTATTTTTTGATATATAAAAAATGGTTTCCTAAGTAAATAATATTACTCTTATGGTGATAGGATACCATATAAATATCAATAATTTATTTACAAACTAGATTTCAAAAGTCTGGGATAAAAACTATTCTGTTTTTTCTCAAGGTCAACTCCATCTCTGTACCAAATTTCATTAAAATCAGTTCAGTGGTTTAGGCGTGGAAGCGTAACAGACAGAAAGACAGACAGAGTTACTTTCGCATTTATAATATTAGTAGGGATTATTGTTTTAGCCACATGTTATAAGTTCGTTTTATTCATTAAATGAGTAACAAATTGGACGCTATTTTATTTAGTTCATAATTTTATGATACTGAAGAAAGGACTGAATCTAAGTCAAGGAAAAAAAAACGTTCTTATTACTTTCTTAACAAAGTTGAAAATGACAATGTTTTAAATATTAACCGTACAAGGAATTTTTATTGCTTGCTACAATGTACCCAAGTGTGTTTACTAAAATAAGTTCCTGCTAACTGATTTAAACACTAATAATTTAAACCATGCAATTTTTCCCCTTTATACGTTAAGGTGGCCCTTCATTTGGCGTTTCGTATTCGCCGCATTTGTCCAAATATTTGTACGTAGTCCAAATAGTGCAAATACAACATCTACACTTGGCATGCCCACAAAACCTCTTTACGCATTTTCGCTTAATTGTGTATGTCTTATTTGTGCAAATATGTCAAATGATGACGAATAAATCCTCCACACATGGTCTTATTTGGCCGAAAACAACAAATAAACGAAAAGTGAAGTGCCATCTTCATATTTACTTCTTGGATGACAACGCTGGTATGACGTTGAACTTAGATACATATATCTTTTACAAGAAAAATAATCTTTCCTTGGTGAAATAGTCTATCATTACTGTAATTTACAAGGAGACGGCTAGTTTCTTACAAATTTTATACTGAAATTTAAGATATTTTTAAACACAATCTTAAAAATGTAGCCCTGAAAAATATATTGCTTATTTGAAATTTTTTTAAGTGGAGGATTGTATAGGAAGTACAAATTTAAAAAAGGTACACGATAAACTTACATTCAGAAATTATTCAATGGACCTATATTATTTTGTCACACCAAATAATATGATAAATGATAATGAAAATAAAACTATAAGGCCTCGGCCTCGAATTTTGCGGGCAGCGGAGCGGGAGCGGGAGCGGCAGGATCTTACGCGTATAATCAAATGGACCGACCCTCGAATACAGCGGTGCCCGCTGCCCGCTATTTTGGAGAAATGTATGCGTTTTCGTGCCGCCGCCGCTGCCGCTCCGCTGCCCGCAAAATTCGAGGCCGAGGCCTAAGAGAGATTCTTATTTGCATTTGTGTTTATACAAATAAAATTGATTCTTTGCTTATTTTGTTCTGATGTATATATTGGGATTCGGGACCAACAGGGTATAATAAAACATCATTATAATATTACAAATGACTATAATTTTGTCACAATTTTTTTCCATACAATGTTAATAACTTTTACCTTAAACCTATTTATAATACATTACTTATTATTAATGTTGTAATTAATTATTTAAAATTTTTCCTGTTTAATTTCTAATTACACTCTACGGAGTCAGCTTCCAATGACACATTATTATTATTATTCCAAATAAAAACTCACAAGGGACAGTAGAATCGTAAACCAAATTGTTTTTTTTTTTGTTTGAAAAAACCTTCGTGTAATTTTATTTATAATACACTAAAATGTAATTCGATTAGATCTTATATTATACTAAAATAATTCTTGCTTAGTTAACTACAAGAAGTCCGTTTAAAAACTGTACAAACATATCAACTGTGTTACCGCTAGCGTAAATATATAATAAAAAGGGAACACACCAAACCATTACTGATCCGATGAGAACACGTGACATCGTGTAACAGAGACGACAGCGTACACTGCGTTTATATGTATAATATAATTAATTAATTAATAAAGGTATATTGATAAATTGTACTTTATAACACGCGCGGGACGGGCACGGCGGGCGGTCGCGGTGGTTGCAAATAATTGACTAATAAGTACCAAATGTTATGTAACACGAGAGCTAGAGGCTACACTACCCCCGCCCCCCGGCTCCGTCCATAGAGAAACAAGCACCGAAGTTAAAATGCGAGTCGTTTGAGTACTTAAACGGGGTGTACTTTACAACGACCGGCAGCCGCTGACGGGCGCCGGCCAAAAATAATATGACTCGGAACGAGTTAACTGTGAATAACAAGCAAGTCAATACAATTAATAAAATTACAATAATTAAGTATCAATAAAATTGAGCTAGTTCCATACACCGTCACCCTGTCACCATGACTGTGGTACAACACTGGAGGGCGTACATCGGAGAGGGCTGTTTGAACGGCCTCGCCTCAGACAGGCTTTTATTGCTATATGTTCTTTATAATGTATAATTATTGCTTGTGCACGCGGGGGGAGCGGGGCGGCGGGGGAGGGGGTAGGCCGCAGACGGGGACGCCTCAATATTCACAACCAACGGCCGAAGCCTTTCCCGCGGCCCCCCTCCCTGCCACGCGTCATATGAACCTCGCCCCCCCTAACGTATCCCTGAACACCTGGACTCCATGACGACACACCGCCGTGCTGTGTTGTATAGGTTGTGTGTATGAAATGTGATCGATTCAAAATAACTGTATAACAATTGTACTAAGTATCAATATTAGAGATAAATTTTTAAATTTCATAATATTGCCACAAGTTAGAATGAATTTTACAAAAATATACATACTGTACAAATAGTCGGGCGACACGGTGGGTACACCGGTCGACGCTAACGATGGTCGCCCACCCTACGCGCGGCGCTCGCTCCGAGACACGCACCAATACACATATAAATCACGAACGCGTCGCGCGCAGGGCCGGCGACATCTAAGGAGATAAAATACAGAAAGCGCGCGCTGCACGCGGGCACGAGTCGAGCACGCGGGCGACGCGCGCGCCGCGGACACTAATACTAACTCGTTGATAGAGACTTACACTAACCGCTACGAATAAGTCCAGTAGGTATCACCGGACGTAACTCGCCCCTAAGTCTATCGTTCCTGCGCCCCCGACAAGTCGACCGTTAGTATGAACACGGACATTGATACATTCTATTATAATAATAATAACATGTATAGAAACAAAAGTGATTCGAGACGCTGACAGCAACGGAAAGGACATCGGGCGCGTTTGACGAACATTAGGTCGCCGCCTGCCGCTAATACTGACGCTACCGGTGGACGAGCACAGACAAAGACAATAGACACGCTACATACAGTTATAAAGAAAACAAAACGACCGGCAGGCGGCCCATCGGCTATACACCGTACATGTAAATAAACCATGATATAACATGAAAGCGAATAATATTAAAGTATTTTTAGATTAAATAAAAAATATATAATATCAAAAAAGCGTAATAAAGCACTCGTTATGTACAAAGGCGTTATATATACCGTTGTTGCGTCTTCTACGCTCCAACTGTCAACATTCGTGTTATAAAACAAGATGGCGGCACAAGCGTAAAAACAAACAACGCGCGACACCTCCACGCACGCACACTTAAAGTTACATCGCGATAACTGTTGACGATAAAGTTATTGGTTACGATTCTGGTAACTTCCGTGTCGATCTCAAATAAAGATACACCAGTGACGCGATGCTGTGTACGAGCGTCGAGGCGAATCACGAAACGTAATAAACAATATCAGTACATTGTAAATAACGCTAAACAAAAAATAATATACGCGGGCGAACACGCGCGCGAAATAATAAATATAAAATAATATATCTTAAGCAATCTTAAATACCCTGTTGATTTCATTTATAAACTTAGCGATTTTTTTTTTACTTCATCTGAATGACAAAAATAAAAATATATAAAATCATAATGACGCGTCGAAATATTGCAGCGAGTCTCGAGACTTCCAACTAATATCATAAACGCGACTCTAGAACATAATGTAAGTAGACGATATCATATCATATCATATCATAGAGTGAGAACAGAACGTTTAGTATCAAGCCATAACACCGGGAACGAGTCAGAAGGCCCGTCACACTCCGAGGCGACCTCACCTATCGTAAATATAAATTCTTTCGAGTAACCTACCATTAACGTATATGTCTTTCTTACGTATGTTATTTCGTTTTTTTTTTATCTAACCATTAATGTATATATAAATATATTTTTGTGCAACCGATTTTTTTAAGACAAACACCGATTCTCGGGTGTATAATAGGACCGCTCCCCCGAGCGATGCAACGCTCACTGAGACGCCGATTTCTTCTTTAATCGGACATCCGATCGGACGCCGCCTCAGATGCCGCCGTTATAGAAATAAAAACATCAACAACATACAAAAGACTTAGAAATAAACACGAAGCACATCCGAGATCCCTCGCTCAGTAAACAACACAACGACTGAACCCAACAGCACCGAACGTATTTATTATGCATAGAAACGTTAAACTATAAACTAAGGGCATCACACGTAAACAAATCTTACACGTAAAGATGGCGCACGATCTTTATAAAATAGATTATTATATGTAAAAATTATGCTATTCACTAGCGATCCGAAGCTAAACAACTGATTCGGTAACATTGTGGTCGAATGCACTTCAACTAATATACATTTATAAAATTGAGCTATCGCGTAGACATGACACGACGCGGGTCACGGAACGATGTAGAAAATAAGTACATAGAAATCACTATACTTAGAAAAGAAATGCTTAAAGTTGATGTACAGAGTAACAGAGTAACACACTCTACGACACGGAAATGAAGCTTAAAGAAGATACATCGACATATAATGTAGGCCGCTGTGGACACGCGAGGAGGGGGGGGAGGGGACGGACGGCGCCACACACGATATGACTAGCCCACACGTTCACCAAGTGACTAGAACACGAAACATTCATTGGCAAGACTACACACGGACCAACCCTCACGTATAATATACAATTATTATAATTTCCACCGAAACCGAACTAAACCGCCAAAACGACGGCGATCACAGACATCCCGAGCGTCCGCGCCCCCGCCTCCCGACACATAATGTGATGGTTACAAATAAATACATACAATATTTACAAATAAATCACTAAAAATTAAGCTCATCAGAAGTAGGTTCTGTTCCGGCGGTCGCTGGTGGGGGGTGGTTTTGGGGGGGAGGTGTCCGCTAACAGAAGCCTCCAAAGCCGACCGAGGGCACGGAGGGGACCGCGGGCACCGCTGACACGGCGGCCGCGTGCTCGCCGCTCTTGTGGAGCTCCAACAGAGGCGGGGACAGGTAGTGGGTCTGAAACATCACTGAATAGTCATTATACATCTCTGGGGGATGACACGGGACAGGCTGGCTGGTTAAAGCACTAGCAAGTAAAATACTAGTGCTGGAAATATATGTGAATGTCATTAAAGATATAAACCTTCGATGTCAGCAAAGGCTATTCAAATCCAATAATTAGAACGATATGTAGACATGTTACCGGAAAATAACAACACTCGTAAGTTGATCAATTTTCTAGGTAGTTGATCAAATCTCGGAAAATAATGAACGGTAGTTGAAATGTACTATTTAACGCATTGAATTTTAGGTAATTGGTAAATTTACGGTACCTAGCCGTAATTTAATAATTAACTACATATGTATATTGCTACAAGTAAAATCATCCACGAATGGGCCAATCGTTGCCCAATGTACTATTTGACGGTACACTATTATCCGTCACTTAATAAACTAGTAACCTAACCTAACCAATCAACGTACACCTCGCCTTTGTCGGATGATTTAACGGCGAGACGCCGTAAATTAATCAACTTACTAAAATACATGCGTTAAATAGTACATTTCAACTGCCGTTCATTATTTTCCGAGAGTTGATCAACTACCTAGAAAATTTATCAACTTACGAGTCTTGTTATTTTCCGGTGACATATATATTTCAATCGTATATATATGTATGTATGTATGTATGTATGTACGTACCTGTTGATGATGCGCGGGCGGCGGTCCCGGATTACCGTAGTAGTATGGTGAGTTGTATGAGGCGTACGCGGGTGGGCCATATCCATACTGCCAATCAGGTAGGTAGCCCGGCGCCGGCCGCATTAGCTGAGTGCCCCAACCACCGCCGTAACCGACAAACGGAGCGCTGTAACTGGTATGAGATAATATAAATTAATTAATTTATAAATAAATACATTAGAACGCAATTTACAGTAAAAATTTATGTCCACACTAGGCCGGGCCTGTATCGTGGACATCGGTTCATTTTTAGCAGTAAATTATTACTACTCTTATAATAATAGTAAATGACAATCAAACAAAGTGGTGTATTCAGGAAAAATAATTATACCATTCATTATACTACATCATACAAGGCTTAGAAAATGTCAAGCAAGTGTATAACGTTTGAAATAATATCTAATTGGTAAAATTACACAAAAATATAATAAAAAAAAACATTTGAACCATTTGCTCTATATCTATAACAACAATTAACATATTAATATCTTATAACATAAAGATTTATGATACAAATTAGAACGTTATATAAATTGACCGCTCAGGATTTAAAAGTAATTCCATTGTAAAAACTATATATGTATATATTACTTAGACTATGTAATTATCAAACCCGCACCTGTTATTTCCGTATGCCGGTGCGCCGTACGCCGGATATGGAGGGTACAACGCTGGCGTGTACTCCGGCAGCGAGGGTACTGGCGGGGCGCTGCCCTGTTCGCCCACGCTGCCCACGGACGCGCCCACGCCGCCCACACCGCCCACGCCCGCCGGCCCGTCCGCTATGGAAGGTATTTGATCGACGAGCGACTCCAAACCCGATAACGATTTGGAAGCCACGTCTTGTGATTTGCTCTTAGGTGTCCCGTTACCAGAGTCGCCTCCGCCGCTGTACTCACTGGGGGAACCTGCAAAATATATGTTAAGAATTCAGTATTCATATACATTAGTCCGATTGTTCTATTCCTGTACAAATATATACATATAAAATAGTGAATTATCGGAACGATATACTGGCGATTCAGATCATCCAATGATATGATCTCGGCAAACGAATAGAAGTTTTTTTCTTCGATAGCCCAGTTATCTGCGGTGATTTTTATCACAAACAAAATTAAGATCGAACCATAAATTTAAATATGAGTGCCCTAAATCAGAAACCAGGTCCAAAACAAGTTTTTCTTTCACCAAGTGGGTTTTCTCGCTTTGCTGTAAATAAATGCGAGGTGCGTTCCTAGTACATCATCCTAATATATGTACATGTCATACATTTTTTGACCTATGAATTTGGTACATAAGCATGTAATATGTTTCCAATAAACCATTGTAAAATTAAAAAAACATTTTGTCACCCGCCTGGTACATCAACATATTTTTAATCAATTTAATTTCATTCAACATTTCAAATTAGTATTAATATGTTAAACATTATTCTTATTATCCTTTTTAAATAATGAGTAATGACACATGAAAACATGGTTAAATTATGAGTCACCGTATGATGTCACTAATAGGATTCTTACATATACATATTCCATTTCAAAAGAAATTGGCAATCTTGTAAAGAAAGTGTTCTTACAATTGAATATAAGTCTTGATAATAATTAATTACATCTCAATGAACTCAGTCGTTTAGTGATGAAGAGATTGCTAAAAACAGTGGCAGGTTTTTAACACTTCATCATTAAACAACTGTGTATATATGTTTATTTTATAAAATTATTTCGAACATGACAGTTTATTGCATTTTTTAAATTGACCCTGTAGTAAAGTGGGTAATTTGATATAACTTGTGTATAAGATTTGTATTTAATAGACAGTTTGTGCCATACCAATTCATTCGTAATATAGCGGTACTCAAGCAGCAAGTGTATTTATTTCTCCCTATTAACGATAGTTCAGTGGCGTACGAGTTCGGGATATTTAAAATAAATAAATATAAAGAACAAAAGTGAAATGGCGTGCGGAAAATTAAACGAATTTGACATTAATTCCGGGGACTGGACATTATACGTGGAAAGGTTAGAAATGTTCTTAAAAGTGAACAAAGTGGAAAAAGACTTATGGCTGCCTACTTTAATTACCGCGATCGGTGATCAAGCGTATGAATTGCTTAGCAGTTTGGCGAGTCCGATTAAACCAGTGCAATTAACATATGATGCGGCGGTTGCATTATTGCGTAATCACTTACAACCGCGGCCGTCCGTAATGGCGGAACGTTATCGCTTCCGTCAAAGAAGACAACGGAACGATGAATCTGTGGCGCAGTACGTAACCGAATTAAAAAAAATATCGAAATACTGTGAGTTTACGAATAATCTAGAAGAAAACTTGCGGGATCAATTAGTGTGTGGATTACGGAGTGACGTCACACGGCAACGGTTATTCGCTGAGGATAATTTAAATTATAACGGCGCGTTGAAGTTGGCATGTGCCCTAGAAGCAGCTGAACGGGATGCTGCAGTGGTGGAGGGCTCGAATGCACCCTCTGTAGAAGGGGTTCACGTGATGATGGGTCGTGGATCAAAGGAGCCTGAAACAAGGCAAAGGGGACCGAAGAAGCCGGGACCTAGGATCCCTGTCCCAAGTGATTGGACATGGGGAGTGGACAAAAGCTGTTCAACGTGCGGGAAGCCAGGCCATAATAACAAGGTTTGCCGCTATAAAGGTTTTACATGTCGGAGATGTAAGGAAAAAGGACATCTGCAACGGGTTTGTCCGAGGTCGGGAAGCCCTAGAAGAGGAAAGAAAGTCAATCATGTGGCTGCCTCTGATCGATCGGACGGTGATAGCAGTTCGGAAGAGGAGTTGCATCAACTCAGCTTAAATAGTTATAAGCCGGTAAGCTTAGAAATATGCATAGATAATATTGTATTAAAAATGGAAATAGATACAGGGTCTGCAGTGTCATGCATTAGCAAGAGAATGTATGATAAATATTTTAAGCATATAGTAATAGAAAAAAAAAACTTAACCTTTAAGTTTTATGATGGTAGCTCGATACAGCCGTTAGGGATAATTAAACCTAATGTTTGTTATAATAATGTATGTAAAAAATTAGATTTATTTGTTATTGAAGGGGGAACTACGTCGTTATTGGGGAGACAATGGCTGTCCGAGCTAGGAATACAAATACCCTCTTTTCATAAAAATATTAATTGTGTGCAAAAATGTACTAATTTGTCGAATTACGATTTAAAAACTTTAATTAACAGATATGATCAGCTGTTCAGTGGCGGGCTGGGGTGCTTCACGGGCGGCAAGGCTCAGTTGCGAGTGCGGGATGGAGCGACCCCAGTGTTCTGTCGCGCGAGGCCGTTACCTTACGCGCTGAAGGGTCAAGTGGACGCGGAATTAGATAAAATGTTGCGAGACGGCATAATTGAACCGGTGAACAGTTCGGACTGGGCAACTCCGTTAGTACCGGTACGTAAGAGTGACGGGGGATTACGCTTATGCGCGGATTATAAAATTACAATTAATCCCGTCTTACTGATCGATAGGTATCCTTTACCGAAAATTGAGGACTTATTAGTTAGTTTGAATGGAGCTCAATGCTTTTCGAAAATCGACTTATCACAATCTTACAATCAGATCGTTTTAGATAATTCTAAGGATTTGACAGTTATTAATACACATAGGGGGTTATTTAAGTATAATAGGTTGGTATTTGGACTCTCATCTAGTCCGGGGATTTTTCAGCGTATAATGTCCCAGTTACTTGGTGATATGCCCGGAGTAGAAGTATTCCAGGATGACGTCATAGTTGGAACCAAGGGAGGTCGCGAGGAGCATTTAGCTACACTCGAAAAAGTTTTTTATAAATTGCAATCTCATGGTATGAAATTAAAAAAAAGTAAATGTTCATTTTTAGTAGAAGAAGTTAAATATTTGGGTTATGTAATATCTAAAGAGGGTGTTAAGGTAGATAAGGATAAAATTGAAGCCATTGTTCGAATTCCACGTCCAGAAGATGTATCCGAGCTAAGGTCATTTTTGGGCTTAGTTAATTTTTATGCTAAATTTGTTCAAAACATAAGTCAAATCTTGTATCCGTTATATAAATTATTAAAAAAAGGAATAGGTTGGAAATGGTCGGATGATTGTGAAGAAGCGTTTATTAAAATTAAAAAAATTTTAACGAGTAAGAAAGTCTTAGCCCATTACGATGCGAAAAAACCATTGATTCTAACGTGTGACGCGAGCTCAAGAGGCATCGGCGGCGTCCTCGCTCAACCGGAGCCGGGGGGCGCCGAGCGGCCTGTAGTGTACGTATCGCGCGCGTTAACAGAGACCGAGAAGCATTATTCACAGATCGATCGGGAGGCGCTTGCAATTGTATTTTGTTTAAAAAAATTACATCAATATTTATACGGTAGGCGTTTCACGTTGCGAACGGATCATAAACCCCTAGTTAGCATTTTTGGCCCCAAACATGGCATTCCGGCCATGGCAGCGAGTCGTATGCAACGATGGTCAGTAATATTATCTGCGTACACTTACGATATTGAATACGTTAATACAAAACATAACAGCGCCGACGGCTTATCGCGACTGCCCGGCCGCAATGTGAGCGGGGATGACTCACCTCTCGATCCGCCCGAACAGACTTATTTACACTTCGCTCAAAGTGAATTATTGCTCGATTATAATAAAATTAAACAACAAACATTGCGAGATCCTTTATTAGGGAGAGTATTACTTTATATTAAAAGTGGCTGGCCGGATCAAAATGAAATAAGGGAATTGCAACCTTATTTTAATAGAAAAAAAAGAGTTATACGAGGAATTAGGATGTATCATGTGGGGTCATAGGGTGGTAATTCCTGAAAACTGTAGGGATAGGGTTTTAATGGATTTGCATGAACCGCATATGGGGGTTAGTAAAACTAAAGCGATGGCCCGCAGCTACGTGTGGTGGGCGGGGATCGACGAAGCGGTGGAGGCGGTATGCAAGCAGTGCGAAGTGTGTGCCGCGGAGGCGGATGCACCAACCCGTCATACTGTAAATCCATGGCCGTGGCCTTCAAGGCCCTGGTCACGGATTCATTTAGATTTTTTTTGGGTCCTTTTCAAGATAAAATTTACTTAATTTTAATTGACGCGAGAACTAAGTGGATCGAGGTATATCCTGTTCCTAGTACCGCCGCGCGTTATACATTGAATAAATTAGAGGAAGTTTTTGCGAGATGGGGGCTACCGAAGCAGATGGTAACCGACAATGGTCCGCCATTTACAAGTATGGATTTTTCAAAATTTACAAATAAATTAGGCATAGAACATTTATTTTCAGCTCCTTACCACCCTGCGTCAAACGGTGCCGCCGAAAATGCTGTACGTACGATAAAAAAAGTAATACGAAAAGCAATCCGTAAAAAAGAGGACATTCAATCATTTCTTAACACGTTTTTATTACATTACAGAAACACGGAACATAGTACTACAGGGGAAAGCCCTGCTTCTCTAATGTTAGGACGTAGTTTACGTACAAAATTAGATTTACTTAGACCAGATAGGGATAAAAAAGTGAAGGAAGCCCAAACGCGTCAAAGGAAGTTAGGAACAGAGAACAGTCGGTCTTTAGAGCCGGGAGAGAATGTGTGGATGCGACAGTATCAGGGCGCTAATAAATGGGTGTCGGGTAAGGTTAT
Organism: Danaus chrysippus; assembly: GCA_916720795.1. NCBI lineage: Eukaryota > Metazoa > Arthropoda > Insecta > Lepidoptera > Nymphalidae > Danaus > Danaus chrysippus. The sequence continues at coordinate 1,336,901 of CAKASE010000065.1, read as the reverse complement.
AGAACGATTAGGCGCGACGGATTATAGCATTTTAGATGATGTAGGGAGAGGATCGCACAGACATATTGATCAGTTAAGACGGAGATCTACGCGTAATTCCATAGTTGCTCCATACACTCCATCGCAGCATGATTCCCCTGGGGTTCGGACACCGGCACTCTTGAGCGATAGTCCAAAGATGCCAAGAATGGGTGAGCCGGTTGTCAGAGAGGAGTCGTGTGGAGAGAGACCGCAACCAGAGCTAAACGAGCCAAAGACTGATATGGTTCCAAGTTCGCCCACACTCGCAGCTGAGTCGCCGCTGCCCGTGTCACCGCCTCGGTTACGGCCAATACGCAAATGTCGTTTAATTAAACCATTGCATGATAGTGTTAAATAATTTAATATATTGTAAGTTTACTTAATAATAAATAAGTTAATATTAACATTTAAAAAAAATATATATATGTTTAAATCTTATGACTTAGGTTAAGCTAATTGTATTCGGCTAAGGGGTTGTATTGTATAGAGGGGAGGAGTGTAGTAAAGTGGGTAATTTGATATAACTTGTGTATAAGATTTGTATTTAATAGACAGTTTGTGCCATACCAATTCATTCGTAATATAGCGGTACTCAAGCAGCAAGTGTATTTATTTCTCCCTATTAACGATAGTTCAGATCATTTTTTTTCTCATCAAAGGCTATTTGTCTTTGAAAAATTAGTGAAAATACATATATGTATAATGTGTAACATGTAATATATAATGTAATGAATAGTTTACCTGCGGGCGGAGGGTGATGTAACTCGGGCGCCCGGAACGAGCCGCGGCCGAAGCCCGAGTCACTGTCACCGGTGGGCGTTGACCTGGCACAGACAGACATACAACTATTATTAAGAAACATAAATTAATAAGACATACGTACTTAGTAGCGGCCACAGAATATCAGCGTTGAAACTCATTACTACTATGATTTTCAACATATATGCTGAATGGCAAACCAATTTGGGCATCACAAATTGTTTTGTTTAATTTTCATCTTTACTTTTGTTTGAGTATACTCTATCTTCATATGTTTGTTTTATATATATGCGGTTTTATATTGTTTGCATAAGATGTGTGTCTACATAAAGATTTTTTGATTTGATAAACAAATTATATGTATATACATATACTATAAACTATAAAGTGTAATTTTCAATGATTACAACTTAATTTTCTAGTAATAGTGTTTTAATTTTACTACGAAGAATTTTTCAGTAAGATATTGAAAGCCTATGTTAAGAGATATTGTATGTTGCCAAAACTCTACTGAAATTTGTTATTAAAAAAAACTTTTTTATATGAAATAAAATTTAATTATCTAATAAATTTTAATATAATGTTCTTATATATATACCTGTTAAAATTGCTAGGATACATGGAGGGATGTTGATGTAATTGATCTAATCGAGGACTGTCTCCTACACCATTGCCTGAAACATATTACATTATATATAAATAAACAACAAATATACTAGATTTAAAAGTAAATAACATTATTATTTATAATATAAGTGTAGTATATAACTTATAATTCATATTAATTCTTATAACAAAATATATTGATGACAATTTTAACAAACAAACAACTAATATTAAATTTCTGTTTGATACAACACTTGCTAAAAAATAAGATATGAAAAAATAAATTTCGTAGCAATTTATAAACTTTAACTCTATTATTAATAAGAAATATTTATATAACAATTTCCTACTTAAATATTTATATAAATGTGAACACATGGGATTATCATAAAATTTATTCTAATTTATAAGCTACATTATTGTAATGTTTAATTAAAATATTTTGAATAGTTTTTGAAAACAAAGAACACAAGTCTTATAGTGTTTGAAATGTAATAAGATGTCACAAGTGTCATAATGTTCAGTCTTACTTTCAGTTGTCTTACAAAATGGTTAAAGCCAGTGTATAGTTTTCAAATACTGATACTGAAATGTTGCTATTATAAAATAAGATTGGTTCTGCATTATACTTAATAATTATAATCAGTCGTAAAAAATAATCCTAAGGATAGTCATCATCATCATCAGCTTATCTCTTCTCACATGGAGAACGTTTGAGCATTAATCACCAAGCTTGCTCAAGACGGGTTGGTAATTTCAAACTTATAATTTGAAATTATAAGTCCAAGATTCCTCACGATGTTTTCCTTCTGTTTAATTACTCTAAGAAAGTACATATCACTCGGAAAAATCACATTGGTAGTTGGCAGGCTTCAAACGCGCACCCTCATGCATGACAGGCGGACATATAACAGTATATTAGAACTAGTACGTCACAGATGGCGCCACTTGTAGCAATATATATATATGTATGTATATGTACCTTGTTCCTGGTAATGATAGTCGGGCTTGTCGCTGTAGGCCAGTCTCGAGTCGTCGTACAGTGCGCCTCCGAACGACCCCGCGCCTACACCGGCCGGGGACATTTCCCCTCCACCCGGGTTACTTTGCTGCTTTATACAAAATATTATTACTAACATTATTACTACTAATATATCGTTAATTAGTCATGAGTAACATTATTACCATATTTTTTTGACCCTTTGTTTGGTACTCTTTATATATATTATCCACAATTCTTTTTTGAAAATCTTTGCATAATTTATAAAGGCCAGTCTAACGTATATTATATAGACGATATTTATCAACATTTATCAAAAGATATCTGTTTTAATCCTTAAATATTGCTTCAATTTCACTATCTATACTAATATTATAAAGCTGAAGAGTTTGTTTGTTTGTTTGTTTGTTCGAAAGCGCTAATCTAGGAAACTACTGGTTCGAATTGAATAATTCTTTTTTTGTTGGATAGTCCAGTTATCGAGGAAGGCTGTAGGCTATATAACATCACGCTACGACCAATAGGAGCAAAGATATAGTGGTAAATGTTTAAAAAACGGGAGAAATTATTTCATCTTTGAGGCCTTCCGTTGCGTGCGCCGTGAAAACGGTTCAAGATACACAAAAAATATGTGTTAAAGAATGATAGCTCTTTTAATGATCTAAAAAACAGTCCGCGACAGTATATGTCTATCTTTTAAGATTAACTCATAAAAACCGTTTTTATGGTACCTCATTTGGTCGAAATAATTTTATAAAATCTTAATTCAAATAAACAAATAAATATGTTGTTGGTTAAGAGTACTTCATTGTGAATTAAAAAAAAACATAGGTTTTATCCTGAAAACTCTACGGGAACTCGACCATTCTGAAAACCCCGCAAGAACGGGAACTATGTGGGAAGAACCAAAAATCTGCCGGAAGTCACTACTCCACGCGGACGGAGTTGCGGCAAAAGCTAGTTAATAATAAGTGCGATTATTGCAATATACTTTTATGTAAACTTTTATGTAAAAGTACCAGACGGTTTATATTTTGTATTAATATCAAATATATCTAAGACTTTTACCAGTATACATTGAAATAAAACTAATATTTTATGGATTATGTATGGCTCATATGTCCGCGACCGAGGTTGCTGCAAAGTAACCGTAACTTCAGTAGCATGTTGTTAATAATACTCAATACGTATTTGATATGAGTTAAAATAAAGGCAGCCCTAGTAGGTTCTTTTCAAATTCGGTTAAGTAGAGAGAGGAGCTTGGACAGTGGAGTTGAGCGTTAGATAGGAGCCTATAATTATAAGAATATCATAAAAATACAAGATCAATCTGTGTTTTAAAGTTAATATAAGCATAGTCAATTAAATTATATGTATAATTGGCTCTTAAACCTATACCTGGATCGCAAGTCCCAGTCACTGTTGAAGCTCCTCTCCCTGCAACGATGGACCCGGCACCCGCACGGTGAATACATTGAATGATGAAATGTTTCATTTCTAACCTTATTATAGTCTGACAGCGAAGAATTGCTATTGCTGCCCGGATGCATGTCTGTGCTGCCCATGGGCGAGTCGTCTCTAGGCGGCTCGAAGTCCAGATTGGCGCAGGCTGGCGACACAGGCGCCGGGGAAGATATCGCCGCACCGATGTCGCTGGACAACTCTGCACCGTAGCCAGAACCACCGCCGGAACCACTCGATCCACTTCCCTGTTACAAAAATATCAATATTACATACAAAAAAATACATAAAAGTATCAATATTACCTACATAAAAATATCAATATTACATACAATAAATCAACATTCTCACAGCTCCATATACTCTCGTACTGATTGTGTTATCAGGAGGTAATCTTGTATGGTGTAATCCTACTAATATTTTAATTGCGAAAGTTTGTGAGTGTGTGTGTATGTTTGTTACTGCTTCACGCTCAAACGGCTGAACCGATTTTTATAAAATTCTGTATACAGGAAGCTGACGTCCAGGAATAACACATAGGCTACTTTACAACCCGGAAATCCCTGAAATCCGCGGGTAACAACGCGGGTAATGGCTATTCATTATGTTTTAGATTTATATTTATCAAACAATACTTAAAAGAAAGAATTGTGTTTGCATTCAATGTTTTGCTTTTTACTGATTTTACACAGTTTATGCATGTTTTTTTTTATATGTAACGTTATTTAAATATACATTTTTGTAAAAATCGCTAGCGAACCTATAAATAAATAAATTATCATATCAGACGAGGTGTTGCACTGGGCTTAATAAGGAGTGTTTACTATATATGCCTAAATATAAACAATTTCTCAAACTTATAAACTAGAACGCTGAACTACCCTCCCAAAATAGGTTTTTATTAAAATAACAATAAATGTTGATATTTATCACCTTTAAGCATTAATATTTTGAGGTATTGGTGGTGAACACGTTGTCTTTTCATTAGAGACACAGTTATAAAAACTAGTAAGTAGTAGTAGTAAACATAAGCCAAATAATGCCTCAATGAAAAAAAAATAACTGAAACATTTGCCAGGTGACTTAGTATTAATAGTATTAAATCTAATCGGATGTGAATCAATAGTTTTTATGTTATTTTCAATGCAACGAATATCCAAATTAATTCTTATATAAAAACATATTACCATGATTTGTGTTAGTTACATGTAGTTTTATTGTTTCACCGTCTCAATATGAGAAGACTTAGTTCAGTAGTGAGCTGATAGGCTGATGATGATGATAGTCTTTATATATATAATTCTTCTGTGAGTGTGTATGTCACTGAACTTCTCTCAAACGACTTCACCGATATAGATGAATTTTTTTGTGTGTGGACAATGTTTTTTTAATTAATTTTTAATTTATTAGTAGTTGTTGATACAAACGTTTTTTTTTTTACATTAGATTTGACAACTAACTAATATGTCAATCATTCTGTCGCACTTCAAAACGCGAAGATTTATGGCTTTAATAGGTAAACTCCAAAAACATAAATAAGAAAACGTAACAGATATTTCGTGATTTTAGGGCGATATGAAGTTCGCCGGGTCTTATAGTATACAGGGTGACTGGTGAATTACTATCGATACTTGAGGACGTGATATTTGACGATCATATAAGACAAAATAAAAATTAATATAACATAAATATTAATAAACTTCTAAGTAAAGTTAACCAAAAGTTATGTAATTAATTACGCATTGAGTGAACACCCTACAGATTAGGTATACACACACACTCACACATACGCGTTTGGCGGCGTAGTGTTGTATCAGCACGCCGCCGCACGCGTCCACACTTGGAACGTGTCAACACTTTATTGATTTATACGGAAATTTAGTCAAAAATTAAGTGCCTATTTTTTTTACATAATTCGAATGAGAATCATGTACCGAGTTTTCTCCTTAAATATTGATAGTAATTCACCAGTCACCCTGTATAAAGATATAGGCTGATGATGATGATATATGTAGTTTCAAACAAAAAAACTTATAACATGATATATTAACCTGATTAGCAAAATGATGCGAGTCATATGGCGTGTGTGGTGCCGGCGCGGGCGCTGGGGAGGAGTGGTGCGAATACGGCGTGTGTGCGGGCGACGGGGTGTATGAGTGAGCGGCGGGGGACGCGGCGGGGAACGGGGTACTACCGCCCACCACGCCCGCCACGCCTGGAGAACATGAGAACCCACCACCCGACGCTGATACTGAACCGCTCTGGAACATACAGTTACATATTGAACAAGATACAGGATAAATATACAAGGTATGTATGGGTTTGATACCACACACCCTTTAGATATGATAGTTAATGGAGACCAGCAAGTTTGTGAGTATCGCGTCTAGGTCTTGAGAACGACCTGTTTATTTGAACGCTTTATTGATACTGACTAAATTATGACAATGCTTACATTTATATATGCTTATTAATGTGTACGTACAATAAAATTATGTTAATGTATGGGTGAACCCATACATACTCCCGACAGGAAGAAATACAAAGAAAAACTATAAATGCTATGAAGGTATACAAATTATGGTATAAAATAAGATATAAGTAATATTTAAGAAAACCAAAAAACTTATATAAAATAAAGATAAAATGAGACAATATTGATAATTAATAATTAAAACTTTACAAGCTTGAAGAGTCTATCATTATGCTTGCATTATTTGACCTATTGCACTTGGTACACATAGGCGATGTTGCTTTGTTCACATAACGCGCACTACGGAATTCACTGCACCTTTCACTATAGCTCGACGCCGTCGGTGGCGCCTCGGAAGGCACTGCCACCCCAGGTCGCTCCATCTTCGCCGTCTGCGCCGCTGGCCCAGGCTGGATCGGCCTACGAAGATGCCTCCAGCCGAATAACAGCGCAGCAATTACTATTATGCCGACGCAAATATATATAGCAGTATAATGATGTACGTCATGAAACGTTATTCTGTCTAGTAAAGGTTCAGTTTTCTTCATGACTTCCAATTTGTTTTCAATGCTCTTAATTTGCATTTGAATCTCAGAAGAGTTGGATAATGTTAGGGTTGGTATTGATATATTCATAATATGATTTATTGGTGCTATCACCGGTACAAATATCTGTGCGTTTAAGTGCATTTCGCTTGATTTTATGTTATGTGCTAATAACGTAAAATACTCTGACTTAATAGTACAATCTCTGTCTAATGTAAATATGCCAGCGCGCGTAAACTTATGAGTCGTAATTTGATCACCACATATAGATCTCAGCTGACATTCGTTACAACAAAAGTAAATATATGTGTTTGGAGAATAACTCTCAATCCACTCTCGATTGAACCAATTTATAAATTTTATTTGTTTGGGTATGTATATTGGGTATAGGCAAGGTGACGTCTTTATATAGTTGACTAGCTATGTTACTAAGTTGCTCTCCCCGCGTTTAAGAACCTTAATTTCAGCTTCAATTATAGAAGTTTGATTTTTCCAGCATGATGCTAAGTTTAATTGGTTAGTACGAAGTAATGTGATATCTCTTTGATATTGTTCTGCGAATCTTGCGTCCAGTACTCCGAACAGGCTATTTGCAAGATAGCCGACACCGTTAATAAGACCTCGCCGCAGCCTTGCCGACGAAGTCAAAATATGCTGACCAAGTAACAGCTGATTGTAATATTCCAGTTCGTCGCACCCGTGACCTAATTGTAATAATAGTAACTCGCATCGTGTCTGCGTTCTTATTGTTTTGCAGGTTTGTTCGAGTGATTGTTTATACTTATTAATGGCTGCTATTCCTTCCCAATAAGGTTCCATATTGTAATATAGAATAAGTTTCCAATCGTCCCGTATTATTTGCATATCTCCAAAGTTATCGAAGTATAAACCGTGATTGTCTCTAAATTTAGTTACATTTGAAGTCGAATATGTGCTGGATATAGTGATCATGAAGAAAAGCAAAGTCATGATCGTAGAACTGAGTCCCCGACGAGTTGTTATTCTTGTTTGTTTTTTCGTCGGTTCAGAGGATTGTTCCGATCGTATTTTTTCTGTGTTACTATCCCAAATTTTGCTGTTTACGGGCAATATTGATACCTTTGTTGCGTCATTTTGTTGTTTGTTAGTCGATGGCCTACTTTGGGCAATGGTGTAAAATTTCGTACCGTCATGCAATACCGAATTATGTTTTCCATTACAAATTAGGCAACGTTTGAAAGAATTGCATTGTTTTCCATTATGCTTATATAAACAATTAGTGCATAGATCCAATTCTTTTGCCCTTTTGAACCTCAATTCAACAGGCATTGCTAAAAACTTTTCGCAATTAAAAATTCCATGTCCGTTGTTATTGCAAAATTGACATTTGATACCTGCTACATGTAATGATTTTACAAATGATTTATAATTACGGTTTGAATTATTACCGTATGAATTATAAAAATCAGATTTATTTTTCAATGCTGATGCACGATAATTGCTGTTGATGTTTTGATGAAACTTCGGCGAATTGTTTTCGGGTTTCTTTCGAGATGATTCGAGAGTTGTAAATTTACTCTCTAAAAATGTTAAAAAATCCTGAAGTTTTGGAAGTTCTCTTGGTTCTTTTAATGATTCCAAGTAATTCGAGTGCGTCTCTTGATCTAATTTTTGTGATAAAATATGAACTAATAATGGATCCCATGTGCTTACATCTATCCCAAGATTTTTGATTGCATTTATACTCTCTAAAGTAGTGTCGTGTAGGCGTTTTATTTGATTAATTGATATTTGTTGCATTACTGGAAGATTTAAAAGAATATTCACGTGGGATGAAAAAAATTAGTTTTTTATTGTTATATCTATGATTAAGAATATCCCAACAGGTGGTATAGTTTTCTGTACTAATCGAAAGGTGTTGAATTAATCGTTCGGCCTCTCCACGAACTTTACTTTTTAAAAATTGCATTTTCTGCGCGTTAGATATGCATGAATTACTATGAATGACTTCTGTAAACAAATCTTTAAAGGATGTCCATTGATGATATGTACCACTAAAAATTGGAATCTCCATTTGCGGAGTCAGTTTCTCTTTGTGTGCCGTAGACCATATTTTGCTATTAATTGACTTTTTCATGTCACTATAAATCTGTTCGTAGTTTGTAAATCTTTCTTCGTATGCTTGATTTGAACCTTCCAACTCACTGTCTAGCTCCTAATGTAATGAATCTATTACTGCCCACCTACTTTGTATAGTGTTGAGCAAATCTTCGTACTCCCATTTTTCCTTTAAAGAATCTACATTTATGTTCCTTATTGTACGCTGGAATGCTCTAAAATTACTGTATTGCTTTTTTAACAAGTCGTCCGTTTTGCTATTAACACCCTGATGTTTTTGAGGTGTCGAATAATATTCAACCGACGTACCAGGCCTTTCTGATATACCCTTATAGTTAATAATCATTTGCTTAGTATATTTTTATAGAGATTTTCAGTTTTATCATAATGAAATTCAGTGAAATAATGATCACTCCTATCTCCCTTTTCGCTTAATATTAAATGATTGTTTTGGTATTGAACCCAATATGAATCAAGGCTTTCGATTCTTCTTTTAATGTACTCATCTGTTTTACGCTCTGCGCTATCCTTTTTGAAATTAGACGCAAGTTTTTGAATCGATATTTGTATCTCATTCTGCTTTGCTATGATATCCTCCATGTTGAGGAAAAATTAAAATGAAATTGAAATAAAAGGAAAGATCTCACTTGTTGTGACCGATGCTATCCTCGATGCTGCGCTGAACACTGTGTGTTCGATGACGCTATGCTCGCTGCTATGCTTGATGCTGTGCTGAATAACTCTCAGCTCTGATAATATGCTTGCTGCTATGCTTGATGCTGTGCTGAATAACTCTCAGCTCTGATAATATGCTTGCTGCTATGCTTGATGCTGTGCTGAATAACTCTCAGCTCTGATAATATGCTTGCTGCTATGCTTGATGCTGTGCTGAATAACTCTCAGCTCTGATAATATGCTTGCTGCTATGCTTGATGCTGTGCTGAATAACTCTCAGCTCTGATAATATGCTCGCTGCTATGCTTGATGCTGTGCTGAATAACTCTCAGCTCTGATAATATGCTTGCTGCTATGCTTGATGCTGTGCTGAATAACTCTCAGCTCTGATAATATGCTTGCTGCTATGCTTGATGCTGTGCTGAATAACTCTCAGCTCTGATAATATGCTTGCTGCTATGCTTGATGCTGTGCTGAATAACTCTCAGCTCTGATAATATGCTTGCTGCTATGATTGATGCTGTGCTGAATAACTCTCAGCTCTGATAATATGCTTGCTGCTATGCTTGATGCTGTGCTGAATAACTCTCAGCTCTGATAATATGCTTGCTGCTATGCTTGATGCTGTGCTGAATAACTCTCAGCTCTGATAATATGCTTGCTGTTATGCTGTTTACTATACTGGCTCCTTATGATGTTATGATATTATGCTCGATGTAAAATTACTATGCTTGATGTTGAATGATTGTCACATAAAAGTGGATATAAATCGCCTGACGGTCACTGTTCCACACGTTAAAGTCAATCGCCGTGCGACACGTGGCCTTAGTCTCGCACTTTGACCAACCCGTGCGTATGGTCAATGTACTCGGAGGATGGATAATCCGCGAGTGAAGTTGCTCGAAGGACCAAAACGATGTAGAAGTGCTATGCGATCCGGCTCGAAGGACCAAAACGATGTATGGGTTTGATACCACACACCCTTTAGATATGATAGTTAATGGAGACCAGCAAGTTTGTGAGTATCGCGTCTAGGTCTTGAGAACGACCTGTTTATTTGAACGCTTTATTGATACTGACTAAATTATGACAATGCTTACATTTATATATGCTTATTAATGTGTACGTACAATAAAATTATGTTAATGTATGGGTGAACCCATACAAGGTATTATTGTGTTATGTATGTTTTTAGACAAGACAGACATAAAATATATATGATATCTGTGTTATTGCTTGATTTTAAGCGATCATCATAACCTATGCGCCCCAATACCAGATATATGAAACGTTTTGTAGACACTATTACTATGTTATAATATTCCACATTCTGTTGTAGTATAAAATTATAGTGTGTTATGTTTTTATAACTGTTATTAAACTCTTGGCCTACTTACTTCCCTCAATATAATCCTCCTATTATTATAGTATATATATAATATAGTTACCTGTGTATCCCTAGCAAAAGGCATTCCATCGTGTGTAAACCTCGGCTGGGGCTGAGCGGCCGGGCTCGGCTGCTGGCGGTAAGCGGCCGGGGAGCTCGCGTACAGTGGGGAACGAGCCGCGAACCCGCGCGATCCGCCCACACCACCCACGCCGCCCACGACGCCCACACCGCCCACGCCGGGTGAACCGTACCCAGCACGCGGTGGTGATGGCGCCGAAAATGCCGCCGGGCTCGATGGAAACTGAAATATACCAACACCTTTTTATTAATCTATATATATTATTAAAAAAAAAATCAAAAAATGTTTATTAACAAAAAAAAACAACAATATACAAAGAAATGTCCGGTGGTGCCCACACTAGGTATTCCTCTGTCGTGGGTACCAATTGATAGATTTACGCTACATGTTTATTGTTGTAACTCGGCTTAGAATATAAATTACATAATTGTTTAAGATACATTGTATAATTTAAGTAGAATTAACTTACAAGTGGTCTTATGTTAGTGAATAGCGAAGTCACGCACAAATGTTGCTAAATATTCCCCTATAAATAGAATAGGTGGCCAGTATAACGATCTGTGTGCATTAACTCAAAATATTGAAAAATTTGTGATGTTTTGTCAAGTCCTGTTAGTAAATTTTAGCTGTAGTAGTTTATCTTGATTGTTATGTGATACTCTTTCTTCTTTTGTTATCTGTATTTTTTTCGTAATATTTTTATAATTGAAAATTCTTTTGTAATCTTTATTTTTTTATAAAATGTTTGTAAGCAGCTAGACAGTAATCTTCAGCAGTGCTGTGTACGTCTATAATTGGTACAACCATCAGATAAGTGTCAGTTTTAAATGTTTATTTTGAATTGTTTAATGTATGTACTGTTGATGTGCCATTCAAATAAATAAATAAATAAATTATGACCTTTAATTATTTTCAAGTATTTTTATACGCCATATTAGCTTCACCACATGTTTCGTTACCTGTTGTTGTGGTTGCGGCGTAGCAGCCAGTCTCTGTGGTCCGGGTGAGTATGGCTGTGAGCGAGGTGACGCGTACGAGTGCGCGTGTCGTGGTGACGCCGCGAAGCCCACGCCGCCCACGCTACCCACGCCCACGCCGCCAGGTGACCCGTAACCACGAGACATGCCCAGACCGCCGCCCACGTCCAACGGAGAATCCATACCTCCACCTGTGATTAAAATATATATGTATCAAATTTTAATTCATTGTTATCTTTGGAATATATAATGTTCATTCAAAGAAAATAGTTCGATGTTAAATATGATGTTATACGTTTTTTATGAGTTCTTAATTTGTATTTATTGATTAAATTTAAATTTAGTCCTTAACATTAACTAGAAGGTAATAATGTAGATATATTTTTCGCTAATTGTAAACAACTTGAAAATAATTGAGGATATACTAACTATTGTTAGGTTGGTAGTACGGCGACGAGTCTGACATCTGCTGTTGGTGCTGATGCTGCACACCGTACATGACGCCGCTGCTGACGTTGCTCACTCCGCCAACGCTGCCGACGCCTACGTTGCCCACGCCCACGCCCACACTGCCCACTCCCAACGGCGAGGACATCTGCTGGAAGTCCCCGCTAGAGTTGTGGAGGAACTGCTCGTGCGGCAACTGGCTCATGGACGATAGCTGCGGCTGCAGCATTGAATTGCTTTGCTGTTGCTGAAATATATTTAGGAACTATTATATTAACAACAGAACAACATATGGAACAGATAGAATAACATATAGAACAGATAGAATAACAGAAACGAAGAATAATTTACATAACAATTCGAAAAGACATGAATATTTGTTTTGTATTTAAAATAACTACAAAAAATAATTTCCTACAAGGTCTCCTACGTACGGCTAAAGACTTAATCCTCCATATCTCACCGCAATAGCAAAATTTATATGAGACCATACGAAAAACTATAATCATTGCATTATATCATAATTCTAACATGTCTCACACATAATTTACACCTTTTCTTCTATTCATGTATACAGTACCTGTTGTTGTTGCTGCTGCTGTTGTTGTTGCTGTTGCTGCAAGAGGAACTGTTGTTCCTCGGGTCTTATCTTCTTGGGGCGGCCTCTCTTCTTCTTGGCGGGCTGGTCCCCGGTCTCCATGGAGGGCGGAGGCCGGGGCTGCCGCGGCGCCCTGGGTGCTGCGGGGACCGTCTCACCGTTTTCGAGCTTCACTTTCTTGGGTCGTCCTCGTTTTTTCTTGAGCGGGACCTCCGTACCGTCTTCTAGTATAATAGTGTCTCCCGGCTCGGGCTCCATAGTCAGTCTGTAAATCGACCCGCTTTGGTGCAGTATTTTTAATCTGTCATTTACGAATAACTTAATAAAATTGCTTGCTTTAACCGATGATAATAATAATAAATCTTTATTCACAAAAAAGTTACAGAGTATAATGAAGTCCCGATTTCTGAGCTAGGCTCAAAGGCCTGTACCGATATAACTAGCATAAAACTATGGACTAAAAGTTTGTTTCAATATGCATTTTTTCAAATGTAATAAATTAACAGAATAATGTATCATGTTTAAAATTTATGTTCTCATTATAACGTAATTTTTCGTATTTCCAAAACATATAAAGGTAGTTGATGTCATGAATTTATTTAATAATGGAATTGAAGAAAAAATAAAGTATAATTTTTATAACGGAGAATAAATTTCTTGTTGAAAAAAAAAATGTTTCTCGATGTATCTCAATTAGCGGGAATAAAATTTTATTGCTGTGTCGAGTACGCCTGGAATTTTATGTCGCATACATATGGAGTGATTTTTTTATAAGTCGTTTATATATTTATTTAAAACTGAAAACGAGTATTGTATAATATAAATCTTTAATTTCACTATTAAACCAAAACATTTTTTATATTTCTATAGGATAAAATAATAAATTTTGTTCATCATTTTCAATAACTGTGTGTAACAAAAGTAATAGGTTCGATACCTACTATTTCCTTACTTTTGACTAAATTTATTTGTAATAATTTATAGCAATTGGTGAAACACTAATAAAATTCACATTTATTGTACATTTTATCCCTACTAAATTATAAATGCGAAAGTAACTCTGTCTGTCTGTTACGCTTTCACGCTTAAACCACTGAACTGATTTTAATGAAATTTGGTACAGAGATGGAGTTGACCTTGAGAAAGAACATAGGACAGTTTTAGATACAAATTATTACTTTTACAGTTTCTGCATGAAAGATCAATTAACATTCTCACAGCTCCATAGGATCTCGTACTGATAGTTTTACTAGGAGGTAATCTTCTATGGTATAAAGTTATCAGGAGGTAAACTTCTATGGTGTAATCCTACTAACATTATAATTGCGAAAGTTTGTGAGTGTGTATGTTTGTTACTTCTTCACGCTCAAACTGCTGAAGCGATTTTTATAAAATTTTGTATATAAGAAGCTGACGTCTAGGAATAAGACATAGGCTACTTTACATCCCGGAAAATGTTCGACCTGATAATAGTTTCTATAGTGTCCATGTACCTGCGTATTTCCATCTCCTCGTGCGGTCTCCGTGAGGTAGTGTCAGGGAACACCAGTTCAGCGTCATCCAACCTCGGCAGGAGTCCATTCAGATAGTCCCTGAACTTCTTAAGGGCCGCGTAGAACGGGACCTTGTCAGCGGCGCGAGGCAACTGGGCGCAACGAGCCGACGATGATGGCATCACCCACATGTACTGATTGAGATAGGATTTATTTATTTATTTATATACTCTTTATTGCACACCAATATAGACAAAAATAATAGGAGTAAAATAAAGAAAAGAAAAATGTACAATAGGCTGCCTTTTCGCTAAAACAGCGATCTCTTCCAGGCAATACATCGTATAACACCTTCTAGAGTATAATAATAATAATAGTTTATTTGCTCGAATATGGGTTACTTTGTATTTCATACATTTAGGGTAGGGGAGCCCAAACTTAATGGGAATAAAAATAAATAAATACATTGGTCGTAAAATATTTTAAAAATACTGGTAATATAATTATTATTAACACTATTTGCTTATTAATGTATTTAAGAATACATACAAAGAAGACAAAAATAGACTCTACGGACCGCAATAATTTGATAGCCCTGACTTAAATGAAACTAATTTTTTCGGGTGTACAATCGTTGTTTTATTATTTTAAACTACATACTCTCGTCCTGTCGGTTACTTTGCAGAAATCGTGATCACAATGACGAGATGAGAATTTACATAATAATAATAAAATAACGCGTAGTAATCCGAAAATATTAGTTTCGTTTAATTGGAGTGAAAGGATATTCAAGTGAAGTATATGCAATAACAGTGTATCCTGTCCCATCAAATAAAATATACAACATATTACATGGAAGTACCAAAAAAAATTAAACAACTTTTAGTTATTACTGGTTTATAAGTTAGGAAACATAAATATCTTTGTTTTTTTACTATTTATTGTATTTGAGAACCAACCGTACTCACAGTGTTAGTCCCGGCGATACAGTCGGGTTGTTTCCCGAAACAGAAGTCCTTCTTCCCGGAGAACACTTCGTAGATGAGTTTCCCGTTGAACACGGCCACCTTTGGCCGGAAGGTCTGGAGCTTCTCCAACAAAATGGCGGATCCTTCCTTGATCTCCCTCCTCGTGAGATCCGCTGAACCTTTGGTAGGACGTGACACCATGTTCGTGAAGCCGATGCCGAAGTTTAGAAGCTGGTGATAGGAAAATTTTATGTGAAATCTTAACAGATATATACAAACTTTAATATATATATACTATCTCATTATTCAATGGATTCACTGTATGGGTATCGGGTTCATCTTTGCAGGAATTGATATAACAAACTATAGCTGACTGTAACGCGAATTTATGTCATACAACCATATGCTCATGTAAGACGAACCATAAACAAATAAAAAATTCAAACTTTTTTTATTATTCTATGGCTTTATTCACACTGGAATTGTGGAATATTCTGCAAATATCAAGTTTTAAACTTTATCGTCATACATAAATTCTTTTCTTCCTCAGACGAGCTTATACAATTGTTAGCATAACTGTGAAAATGATTTAATCGGATACGTGACATAAATAAGTCATAGCTAATTCAAAGTTTATTTAATGCATATTTTTAAATACAATACTACTGTACATATGTTATTGACTGTTACTGTACATATTTTACTGAACAGAACTGCTAGTCTGATTTGGACGAATTTTTGGGAGGAGCCAGAAATGATTTTAATTAACAAATCAGCCCGTTAGATGGCGCTGAATTCTGTATTTAGATTAAGAGACAAAGTCGGCAACGAAGGTTATACATATTATTTTAACAAATTTCTCTCGTTCGGACAGAATCGTAGGCTAAAACTAGTAACAAATCGCTGGTGAATCTTAATCAACGCCTACAGCTGTATATTTTCTAACGTTTTCCGACTCATGTTCTTAGTTATATATCCAGGTCACCGATGAAAGTCTAGCTGTTATATCAGTGTTAACATAAACAACACGTCAAGATCGCACTATACCGTCTTTACATCGACACCTCGTTATTTACTCTGTACTCCGGATCTAGGTATCATTAATTTTTGGTAGTTCTATAATCTGTATTCACTTGATTTTTCCCGCGTTTTTCGTTACGTCAATTTTATTTGTCATTAATGATAATAAATAAATGATAATGATATTAATGGCGTTTCCACATCGTATGTATGTAATTTAATTACCTTTTTATAACTAATTGCCTGTATTGTATATAGCTAGTTACATCTAGTAAATAGCTTCTATTTTATTGCTATATGTTATACAACAATACTTTCATAGACACGCACGATTACCACAGATTAAGATAAAACTATTGTTTCGCTATATGGTTACTTGGTTAGAAATTCCAAGGTTTAATTATTGTTATAAAAAAATTTACAAGAAAACTTCTACTCTGTGATAGAATTAAAAAAAAAACTAATTTTATAATCTGTTCTGTTTTCGTATAAAAACTTTTTCGCATCAACACTTCTTAATAAACATGGATAAACAAAAACAAATCGCTCAACATGTATGTAGGAGTTTTTGCAAGACATATGTATCTATGTATGTATGTCTGTCTGTGTACCTTGTAATCCTCATCAGCGCTCATCTGTTCCCGGGTGAGTCCGGACAGGTAGAGACATTTCCAGAAGTGGTTCCCGGGACCAGCGTAGTGATGACCCTTGTAGGCCGCGAACAATCCCGGGTTTATACCGATCTGTAGATTGGAATGGTATATGATCAGCTGAGTTATAACATAATTATAAACATAAAGGATTATATTATAGGGATTTTTCTTATACAATCTTTTGATGAAGCTTTTTAATTGTCATATATGATCTTACACACAATGATGATGTCGAGGTCCGCCGTTAGGTAGTCGAGCAGTGCTATGCGAGAGGCCTACACAATGACCAGTGTAAGAAAGCACATCGATCGTACTCACAATGATGATGTTGAAGCACTCCGTTAGGTAGTCGGGCTGTACTATGCGAGAGGCCTACACAATGACCAGTGTAAGAAAGCACATCGATCGTACTCACAATGATGATGTTGAAGCACTCCGTTAGGTAGTCGGGCTGTACTATGCGAGAGGCCTACACAATGACCAGTGTAAGAAAGCACATCGATCGTACTCACAATGATGATGTTGAAGCACTCCGTTAGGTAGTCGGGCTGTACTATGCGAGAGGCCTACACAATGACCAGTGTAAGAAAGCACATCGATCGTACTCACAATGATGATGTTGAAGCACTCCGTTAGGTAGTCGGGCTGTACTATGCGAGAGGCCTACACAATGACCAGTGTAAGAAAGCACATCGATCGTACTCACAATGATGATGTTGAAGCACTCCGTTAGGTAGTCGGGCTGTACTATGCGAGAGGCCTACACAATGACCAGTGTAAGAAAGCACATCGATCGTACTCACAATGATGATGTTGAAGCACTCCGTTAGGTAGTCGGGCTGTACTATGCGAGAGGCCTACACAATGACCAGTGTAAGAAAGCACATCGATCGTACTCACAATGATGATGTCGAGGTTCTCCGCGAGGTGGTCGGGCAGCGTGCGTCGCGACACCTCCTCCTCACTCATCCCGTTGAACCGGTCATGTTTCTTCCGCTCCTTCACCGGACGCACGATACCCGACACGCTGTCTAAAACTCCGTCCACTTTAAGTTCCAACCTGCAATTTAAGAGAAACTATTTGCTTCATCTTGTTTATTTTATTATTTTGTCGTATAATACAAAACCAAAACTTTCTTATGAACCATTCAACATTTTATATGAAAATTTTATATCAACACTGAAAGCATATCTCTTTAGAGAATTATTTTAATTCGTTGATAAAAAGCTACAAGTTCCTCGTTCAAATTTGCTTGCTTTAAATATCTGTTTGATTTTTGGTCGTAAGATGCTTGGTTTGTCAATAATTTTGAACATTCCAAACTATATTACCACAAACTAAGTTACTAACACTAAAATCTAAAAAAAGTTCCCTTTTAAACTTTATCATTGGAATCTGTAAAAAAAAATCGCATTTTTAGGTCCTCTTCATCGCTTTATCCTCAAAAAAGTAACTAAATTAAATTTCTTATCAGTGTTAATTCTTAATAACTTCCAGCGTTATAAATAAAGGCACTAAGGATCTAAATATGTTTTATAATTTACATTTTCTTCTTGGATCACGTTCTGATCTTGCTATCAAAGAATGTTAAGTACTTCATCCATCAACATTGATCTGTCCTTTAAGTTCTATCAGCTTTAATCCCGTTCATTTGATAAGAAAAATCATCATTCTTAAAAAGTATACATACAAGTACGTACTACGAGAAAAAGCAAAAAATATGGCCTGCAATTTTAATACCTAGCTTATATAAATTTACTATTCGAGTTTTGATATAACAGTTACTTTAAAAAGCACAGAAAATTATCTCTACCTTCGCTTGTACAAAAATTAATCTCTTCAACCACTCATCGATAAGAATGTCTTCGCGACTGTCTTTTCATTTACTTAATATACAGTGACTTAAAATTAATTCTATTAATAAAATTCATACTTCTAACAATATAATTATGCTAGTTTTTGTCTGCTACTTTGGTGACCGTGAGTTTTAAGTTTAGGCTCAGAGAGTTATGTATAAAGCGTATGAAGCAATAGATATGATAACGAACCCACAGCGACATCTACATATGTCATACATAATACAACTGTTATACTACGGGAACTACACTGAATTCCCGTATAAATTTGATCGTATGTCTTATTCTATCGTCTAAGCTACAATACTGTAAGGTTTCATCAAAATCCGGTAAGTAGTTTTTACGTTAACGAGCAACAAACATACCTACAAGTATAAAATCAGAATAACAAAAAATATACCCAAACAAAAAACCTATTTGAAGCCAAGCTATAAATTATACATACACCCTACCTATACAGAGAATAAAAATCCATATCAAATTAATAAAAATCACACATAAAAGTCAAAAGATATTAATTAAATAGCATTAAAAGTTCAAACATAAAAATATCTTATGAATGATTTAGTACAAAAAAAATCACGTTACGGTGCAACGTCGCTCGTAAATAACAATAACGCTATATTATTAATGTTATGACAAGTGATTTAATTTTGACTCACTCAAATCATAATAATCGTACAACATTTTATTGTTAATTTAAGTTTTATAGATCGTACGTTGAGATACATCATAATTCATTTATACCAGACGTAAAACGGCCACTGAAAAAAAGGATACAATTTAGATAAAAAACACATCCCTACTAATATTATAAATGCGAAAGTAACTCTGTCTGTCTGTCTGTTACGTTTTCACGCCTAAACCACTGAACTGATTTTAATGAAATTTGGTACAGAGATAAAGTTGACCTTTAGAAAGAACATAGGATAGTTTTTATCCCAGACTTTTGAAAGGTTCTCTTGGAAACGCGATATAACCGAACTCCAAACGGGCGAAGCTGCGGGCGGAAAGCTAGTACAATATAAGACTTTTTCGTCTACATTTTACCTCGTTTTAGTATTAGTATTTATAAATTAAAACACATTAGCTTTATTTTAGACAATTTCGAATGCATTTGGCAACACGTTATATAAATATTCATGAAGTATAAAAATTTAAATAATTTATAAGCTAAGGAATCGACGATTCGCAGCACACATACGCGGTGAGATACCAAAATATGATAATATGTATTTTTTATACGAAGACCTCGGTAACATTATTGCCACGGTTTGCAGACCATTTGCATACTAATTGTTAAAGCTGGCTAGCTGATCTATTCGTTATATAAGAACTAAATATATATACATGTATATATTTGATAAAATTTTAGTGAATCTTAATTGTTTTAACCAATTTAAATAATTGTGTAGTATTCTAGATGGTTTTTAAAGTGAGATATAATCTTAATGTCTCATAAATAAACAGCGGACCGTAAGATTGGTGTGTTCGTTCGTCTTTATAGATTTTTGTCGTCAACACGGATGACGGAGGCGGGCACTCGTAGCGGAACGCATATAATTGAGGTTAAAACTATTATAATGTGAAAAGCATTATAACGTTCGAATGCTGCCACCTTGATCTTATTATTTTGCATGAATTTTTGGCTAGCGGATTGTGTTCCGGTACAGAAATACTTGCTTCGTAAACAGCTCGCGGGCGTTGAGAGTCGGGCGGCGACGTTGTTTATCCGCTCCACAATATGTCAACTTTTGTCTATCACCATAAAATTATCATTATATAAAAACCACTTAGAATAAAACAGGACTATGTCATTATGGCCGTTTTGGAAAAAAATGTATATAAATTTAATTTTTGAATAATAGAATCTACGTTATAGGGGGGGAAGATAAAATAGCTCTGACATTCGTTATCTGGGTCAACTGCTATACTCCTGACGTGGCTGTATTCGGCCTATTTATGTGAGAATGCGTGATCACTTGGAGCCACTTTGTGTCAGGATTTTCGTCATCCCATCCAATAATTTCCAATTAGACGCCGTGAGACATGATCGTGAGGCTGGCCGGTCAGCTCTACACGATCGGTGAGCGTGTTTTGTTTTTATTATAGAAAAAAAAAAGACTTTCGTATTGTCCATTAATAGACTAATGACGACATCAATTAGAAGCATTACTAGGCGTTGTCTGAACAGCGTGGAAACGAGGTCGCAGAAAAAATGAGGGGGAAAAAGATGCAAGTTGTCCGTCATCAGCTTTACGGAGCGACACGTCCGAAATATCCGACCATTTCTGGGTTTAATCGTGTGATAGTTGTTTCGATTTTAATTGGTACAGCGAGATCAAATCCTCAGCGGCAACTCGTTCGCTTGTCGGCCGACTCCTTTCACTACCCTTAATTTTAATCATTTTGTCAGTTCTGTCTCATTAGTGTTTAAGGCAATGATTGGCAACCTTCGTATATCGGAACCAGTCCCAGTTATCGCCTCCCACGATTTCCTTCATATATACGCCGTTCCATCCGAAATCTCGTACACTAATTGCCAATTAAGTAACATACAATAATTTCATGTAAGATTTTGATCGTTTCGTTTGTATTGGCTATGTTCTTTACATTTCGCGTGTCAACGTGCTGGATGTATTAGTTTCAAGGGCGTCATTAAGTCTTTTGTTGGTAGATTATTTTGAAAGGCGGTACAAAGACATGAAATCGATTCACAGCGGTGGGTATGTCTCTCGTTTCTACGTCACGCGTCCAAAGCTACGTGACTACGTTGAGACGTCTTATTCAAGAATACCATTCTGTTATAGATTGCGCCTGATACGAATTGTGATAGCTTTTGTGTTCGACTCGCTTCAGACTAACCAACTATCGGATAGCGGCATTATCTAATGACAATTATGTTCCAATTCAGACTACTATACAAATCATATCACCTATTGATACACTAAATATATATTAAGCTTAATTCAATATGTTAATTGATTACAAAACGTCGCATCTAACTATCTTAAATTCGTTCTTTAATACTTTTTATAAAGCACTAACTAGGTAGGTACATTGTTTTTTTCGTTGAATATATTATCGTCAAATTAGTTCTATAGTTGTGGTTGAAAAACATTTTTTGTATATACTGCACCAATATCATACGTATTATGTACAAATATTTAATTTCAAATCTTAATGAATTTCTAATATATGTAACATAAATACGGTTATTTTCATACAAAATAAAGATTTAAAGAAATTATTATCTAAGCCACAGCCCACAATACTCTAACGACGTTCAGCCAATGGTATATTTCTGTCTTACTAACGAGTCTGATGCACCATAGTCCATACATCACATATGACATGCTTAGAAGCCAGTTCAACAATACACTTCCACTATAACTGTCTATGAATACTCAAAGATCTCATAGTAATACCTATGAGATCTTATCATCACTATACAATTCATCAAATTCATCGTATAATTTTTATATGATAATAATATTTCAATAACTTCATTTGTACATTAAATTATAATTTATCAAAGATTAACGAATTTTAAATCTATTAATAGATGGACTAAGGTATTAAGATATAAATACACATTATGTAATCCAGAAATATTACGACTTAAAATAAATGAATTTAATTTTCATTTAAATCACATAACAGATATAATAAAGATTAGGAATGGATTATTTATTACTAAAAAATATTATTTTATATATCTATATATAACTAGCTTTCCGACCGCAGCTTCGCCCGCGTGGAGTTCGGTTATCACGTTTCTAAGAGAACCTTTCAAAAGTCTGGGATAAAAACTATCCTATGTTCTTTCTCAAAGTCAACTTTATCTCTGTACCAAATTTCATTAAAATCAGTTCAGTGGTTTAGGCGTCAAAGCGTAACAGACAGACAGACAGAGTTACTTTCGCATTTATAATATTAGTTTGAATGCTCATAGAATATATGATTATAATCATAGTATAGTATTGAGGATGTAACGCATATAATCTCAAAGAAATCTGTATAGATTTTGTTTTAACGGAATGTATTATAAGATTTAGGGAGAGTCCTATAGACAAGGGTTCCGCATGGTAGATGTGGGTTAACTAAATCCGTACAGGGGTCACCGCCCGACGCCTACAAGAAACGTTCCTCGCAGGCAGTTTACTCTACGTTATATACATCGAGCTTTAAACTTTATTAATGCTTGTACTGTTAATATGATAAATGATTTATTACTGAACTACAGTACAAATATTTGATAATAATATTAATTGAGAATAAATTTGAATGAAGTTTGTTATATCTTATTAATTGCTATACTAAATAAAAGATATTAGAGTGAACTATGAGAATACAATAAATATAAAGTTTAAAGAAAGATAAACCGAGCTTTATGTTGTATTAAAATTCTGTACCCGTGTTACCAGCGAGCGAGACGAACCGATGCATTTAAAACAAACATGAAACGAGATTCTAGGAATCGAAAATTTTATATAAAAAAATATATATATATATATATATATAATACAATTCTACAAATACCAGGCAATTTCCCAGCTTTAGCCAGGATCTGCCTTACATGTTGTGAATAGTTTTGGCTAATTGTTTCTTACTACCGGCCGCCTGCCTGACATCAACCCTCTTTGGGAATGCATTAATCAGTGACGTCTAAATACTCTTAGAGAGTACATATGACTCGGAAAAATCACATTGATACTTGCCAGGGCCAGGATCGAACCCACGCCCTCGTGCATGCGGGCCTTTTAACCACTAGGCCACCACTGACTAAAGATTTATAGTGCGTATACTTGGCACAGTTATACAAACCAAAACCATGTCTATATACTTTCCAAATATAAATTCATAAATAGCATTTGAACAAACGTATTGTATACGTTCTGCCATCCAAATGTGTTCGTGTAGATTTTAAACCATCATTCTGTGCATGGTTTGAATCACACTATCGTTATCAAAACACGCAATACTCTTGCTTCTAACTGGTTTATCTTCACGTCTAGTTGGGACTAACAGTTAATTACTTAATATGTACTAAATATTTGATATATTATGTTTTAGTGATGGTTCAACTTAATATGGTTAACTAATTTTAGATATACTTAATAAGTTCTAGAGGGTTTATATTCCTTTCTTTTCCTTTCTTAAACCAAATATCCCGAGCTATATGGAAGACTGTATTATGCTTATATGTTTAAAATCTAAATGAAACTAATATTTTTCGGATGTACTACGCGATTTTATTTTTGATTATAAACTACATACTCCCGACGTTTCGGTTACTTTACAGCAACCGTGATCACGGGCAGACGAGATGTGAGTGTCAGTCAGTTTCTGATCGGTATCAAGAATTGGATCACTTTCTTGTGTGGTTTGTAAAGTCTTGAAACCTTCTTCAAGATGTTGCCTATTCTGTCAGTAACTACACATATGGTAGTATTGCAGGTTGTCGCTTAACTACGGGTGGCTTCAAATATTCTTTTGTAGTACATCCAAAAAATATTAGTTTCATTTAAATGAATAGGACTATGTAGCGAAAATCTTAGATCTCATTATATTTAAAGTTCTAAGTATCTAAAGATGATTATTTTTGAGGGAGCAAAACTTCATAACAATTTACCTAAACAAGTAAAATCTCTAACAAATTTTTCTATGTTTAAATCTCGACTTTATAACCATATTTTGTGTAACGATTGTCTGTTAAAATAATTAATTGAAACTGTTATCTCATTTGTTTTGCTGATCCGAACGAATTGTTATATTCATTAGTTATAAGTTCTCATATAAATGACGTTGTTGTAATGAGAATAAATTTCTTTAAACCTAAAGTCTTCTAATATGAAAGGTATATGTATAACTCACCCGTTTTCATCCTTTATTTTCTTCTTACGCCCCCGTTTCTTGGGCTGGTTGAGCATCATCTGCTGCGGGTGCATCTGCATGTGCTGGTGATGGTGCTGCTCGTGGTGCTGCAGGTGCTGTAAGTGGTGCTGCTGGCCGAGCATCGCGCACATCGCCTCCTCCTCCACAAACGAGTACGGGTCCTCGCACTCCCGTTTCACACCGTTATATAACTCGTCGTCTCTCTTAGCGTATTGGTTGTGATGTATTTGCTGGTGCGGGTGTTGGTGGTGCTGCGTCATGTCGTAAGGCGCGTCCGCCTCCCGTTTGAAGGGATACGGATCCTGAGGGTATTTGGGGAAGTGGAAGTGTTGGTACGGCTCAGGGTCGTGAGCCGGCGGCGGCTGGTGTTGCTGGGGATGAGCCGGTGGAGGCTCGAAGTGTCTGTATTGGGATGGGAAGGGTCGCTGTAGGAGCGGCTCGTATGCTGTTTCATGTTCGTGCTCGTGCTCGTGTTCGTGCTCGTGCTCGTGCTCGGGCTCGGGCTCAGGCTCGGGCTCGTGGTCGGGCTCGACGTCGGGGGGCGGCGAGCGGGGCGGAGGCGGCGCGGGTGACCCCTCCGCGCTCGAGGGTTTCCTTCGCGCCGCCTCGCCGCTGTTGCTCGTCTCGTACCCATCGTCCTGACTCTCCGCCGCCTTCGGCTTCTCCTCGCCCTCCTCCCTGGACACAAATAATAATAAATATACCGTTCAAAACCTACGGTATAACACTCAAAAGGTATAACGAGTAGGTTGAAAATTGAAATGAAACAAGACTAATAATAATGCTCGTCTATTTAATTCGACACATTAATAATATTGTAATGCTCATTATAATATCACGTCATTAACGGTGTGGTCGTCAGGTCCGCTTGTTAGCCGTAGTGACTCCGTTGTTATTTTCTACCAGCCATCGGTTTTATTTGCGGTGACGTCAACTCAATGCACAGGTGCGTTCGGTTACCAATGTCTCGCTTATTTTGCGGTTCCTACGCCAGCGAGTGACTCGAATTAATGTTTTAAACTCGTCAATATTAACATAATTAATATTGATATCCGATGTAATGTATTTAAGTGAAAGCCGGTGAATGTTTTCGTCGAAACAGTAAGATATATTTAATTACATTTAATACCAATATTAAAGAGTTTAAATAAACATTGTATCTCTTATACTGTATGTAATATGCTGCAAAAAAGACAATATTTTAAGAATTTTCAATAGCAAAAAATATATGTACATATATAATATATAGCTGTGTTTACCTAGTTGTGCAATACCTTGAATCTCTTGCCAAAATTTAAGAAGAATATTAAATTTTCACCATCAACCCAGCCAGATGTATTTCGTCCAAACATGTCCAACAAAGAGACAGTTTGAATAAAAAATACAACGTTAATTATTGTATTAATATAATAAGAACATTTCGATGCTTATAATATAATCAAATCAAAGGGCTATCAAATTTATACTGTTTTTATGTTCAAAACAAAAAAAATAAAGGTCCCTATACTTGAATAGTAAAAAACTTTAGTAAATATTCAGATTTAAAGATAACGAGTGACGTGAATGCAGGTGATTAGTCACCTGTCTCGTCGGAAAGAAACAACGAACAAAAGACTTAGACAATGCGAAACGTTTGCCATTTCAACGTATGCAGCTCTCCCGTGACCTTTAGCGACAGTACATAAACCAAAATATACATACATATATCTACTGCGTATATAGAATACGTTAGACATATCCACAACTTTCAAAACAAACTATAGTTAATTACTATATAAGGAAAATATTTCGATCGTACTTAAATCGTACAACATAATAGCTAAGAGGAAATATTATTATGGGTTAGAATTTTCTGCATCATCTATAGTTTTAATTATAAACGTGAATAAATCACAAGATTTATCACAGGATAGATCTGTTTGTTAAATTACGTGTAGTGTAATTTTCAACAAGTTAGCTAGCTGGATGTAATGTCTGCGTTGTAAATGATGGTTTTGAAGTAACTAAGCGGAAAACTTGTCAAGAAACACGTCATACTAAAGATGGATACTGCGTGACTAGCTCCTACTATTGTTTTAAACATTCCGACTAGATGTTATATAAGAATGAGAATCATCTTTAAAAAGTCGATTTTTCTTTCTATTTTACTTTAGAATTACTCTTTATAAATAAAGCTTAATAAAATTAAGAGTTTAAGTAAAATTCATATTAACTTATAATCCATGTTTTTCAATATTTCAGAAGGTTAAGACTTTACATTAGTTATCATATAAATACGAAGTGACTACCTATAGTAGATCTTCAAGGATCTTGCACTGATAATAGCAAACAAATGATTTTTGATTCAGAAAATTTATGTTCCTATATCCAACCATAGATCAGTTGATTTTACAAGCCGAATAGTTCAAAACTACATATAATTAACAAGAGGAATCTGCACAGAAGTACTGATAAGGATTAGGCTATTTCAATTATTTTCAACCGTCTTAGATAAGGCATAGCCAATAACGACAAACACTGACCCAATTCCTTATTTTTTTCAACCATAAAAACACACGCATTCATACAAGATGAAGAAGTTTGAAATTTGAATTGAATTTCGAAGTCAAATCCATGAGTTTAAGAATCTAAGAGTATTAATGAGAGATAAAATAAGATCTAACATATACATATATAAATGTGTGTTAAAAAGCGAGTGGTGTTTGTATAGATGTTTCAATCTCGCCCTTGACCTGACCTATGGAGGAGTAGGATGCCGACACTCGGCTGCTTGCCAGCTACGCTTATACAGGTTGTACTATTATATATATATTGCACAGTTATTTATTTTATAAACATAAAATAATTATATGAATTACCGATACATTTTAAGCCAACCAAACAGACACAAAAAACGCCTCAAAAATTATAAATGGTCAAAGGTTTAATGAACCCCCGCTATATATTGATTCCGATCAAAAGTTAAGTTTGTTATTCGAAACGCGAAAACATCGCTCATACAGTTACTGGGATTTAACTCTATACAGATAAGAAATAATCGCGGTCATAGAACTATAGTTTTTATAACCGCTTCAATATTCATTCATGATTATCTTAATATAAAAATTATTGAACTATTGAAGCTCGTTTCTTTCTGTTTACACTATACGCCCCCAAATAATACACCTGCTTAATAAATTATTTTGTATTTTGTAAGGAAATCTTGTTTTATTAATGGTCACTACTAAAATTCATGTCGATCTGTTTCAACTTAGTAGGATGGGTTAAAGTTGCTGAAAATTCTTGCTAAATTTGCCCGAAGGGAGTTGGAACAGCTAAGCATTTGCTAGTGGGAACTTAAGGTAATCCTGAATAGCGGTCAATACTCTTGTCTTCACGATAGGGTTCTATAAATCATACGTGAAGCTGTTAATCTTTTGGTAGCCAGAGCGCCAAAAGAATCAACTACAAACGAGCGATCACTAATACGGTTTTGTAATAGAAAATAGGGGGGCTACAAAATCAAACATTAAGATTTACTATATGCATAAAGAGGCTCCTGATTGGTCTATAATGGATACGTATGAGAAACAATATAAAATGTCTGGGTCGCAAGTCCCAGGCAGTGTTGAAGCTCCTCTCCCTGCAACGGATGCCGGGATCCGCACGGTGAATTCATGGAATGCTGAGAAGTTTCCTCTCAACTACCCATTATGTACTTTACTAGACATAACAACATAATTCCTTATGACAACGATTGGTAGATACGATAAAGGGTATTAAACCAAACTAAATATCAAAACGACATTATAATGGTTTTATGGAGCCATTAGTCGTGATCTCAAATTTTATGAAGTTGTTTCTATATACCTTTGTAAATCTCTCACTCTATCATCCAAGACCTTTTCTTATGGAACATCTTCTTTTGGTTTGAATTCTCTACTAACTTCTCATCTAACAAGATCTTTACTCACATTTAAATGTACATACTTCTATCTTCGGTCTTCACAAATGAGAATCACAAAAACTCTCCTACAACTGACAATACTTTCACACAATCTCTAATATATTAAATACGTATTTCGGTGTAGTCTATTGTGACCGTTTTGGGACGAAAATAAAACATGTAAAATACTCGACGTCGAGTTAAAAATTAGTAAATAAAGGAGGTGCAAAGTTTGGAAACGCATTCACAGCAAGTCGAATACTCTTTTCTTTCAAAAAGTTACATAAATTATTAATTCATGGACTCTAAAAAAAGGGTTTCCGTAATATTTTTTAAAACTCAAAACACTTCATGACTTGAACTGAAGAAAATCTACATTTTCGGTTAAAAATATATCAATAAATTTTCTGTATAGTATCACAAGACTTTATACATATATGTAAACCTTGCAATATATATGTATTACACATTGAGAGCTAATTTCGTTAATGTCGTCTATGTTTTCTGTATGTGAACATAATCCTTAAGATTTAGGATTAACAATGTAAAAGTTAATAATAAATATATATATTCATAATTCAGCATAATTTTTGCAGGATCATCTGCCAAGTCAGTTCATCATATAAGTATAAACTAATGCTAGTAATGATATATTCCGTTATTTAAACCTAATAACAGTTATCGTTGAGAAATTAGAGAGATTAATACAACTTTAATTATAAATGTCAGAATATTTATGGGTCATTCACTTTAGATCATAATTTTCATAGTACCAACTGTTTTTAAGTATCGAGCATACATGAAGAAATTTAACAGCTCTAATTGCGATAAAAGCTGTACCTAAAAAATGTCAGTTGGGCATTAAGTAGGATTGGAAAAGAAACGTTAATTATCGGATAAAATAATCAAAAACCGATAACTGGGCCAACCCTAAGCTATATCAGGTAAATGTACAGAAAAATGTCTTAATCATTAGATTTTCCTTTTGCATGATAATGCCTTGTTATTATAGGACTGAATTTAATTAATGTCGACTTCTCTTTTAATACTAACTTAATTATATCCATAAACTGTTTTATCATAACCGGACTAGCCGTTATCTGGTGAATGGAACATCCTATTTGAGCAAGTCTTTTGAGATGGATGGTTAGGAAGCCATATTAGCTCTGCAAATTGGACATAAATTTGCGTTAAATTACATCACAAGCACCTATAATTTCCTATTCAATACCTATAAAAACTTATATGTATTGAAATATACAAGTATAAGACCAGCCAGAGTAATAGTCACACGATTGGTGTTACTCCAAGGTCAGACGAAGGATTCCATCGAGGTTCGAACAATGGACACAGACATTTGTCACAATGGATACCAACTATCGTATCCACGGACCGGCAAATTGAAAGTCTACATCTGAAATATCCGAACTACTGACACTACACTCTTGTAGTTTTGAATAAATTATTTCTTCCTAGCATTAGTGCTTTTTTTATCCAATGTAGAAACAGACAGAATATTTTCCTCCTCATTATATACATATATGAAATTGACGAATATATGCATGTTTGTTACATTTTCGCGTCAAAAGTATTGAACTGATTTTGAAGAGATATAAAATTTATAGATAAACCTGATGTAGTGATAACGTTTCAATAAACGGGCAAATGTCTGATAAGAATTAAATATTTACGCAATTACGAAGGTGGTATATTTTTATTTATTAGTCAGTGGTGACCTAGTGGTTAAAGGACCTTCTCTCGTGTACGAGAAGAAACCTACACTTATAGTTTCACAATTATAAGTTTAAAATCACCAACCTGTCTTGAATTAGCGTGATTATTAATGCTCAAACCTTCTCCATGTGAGAAGAGGCCTTTGCTCAGCAGTGGGCTCCGATAGGCTGATGACGACGACGGTATTTTTTAAGCGAAGTTTTTAATATATAATAAATTATGTACTTATATTTGGTTTCATTTTAAATGAAAGCAATAAACAGATCAATTTACATCATTTAAATAAAAATATATTTTTTATAATATATTTATGTACACTTAATTAAACGTATTTCATTTAGGGTAACTGTCATTCATTTGCAAAAAAATATTCATGATGTTTTTGCTTAATTTGACGTGACATACTGTTTACTCGTACATAAATTGATTGATTGAAAAGATTTCACTAATTAAAAGGGACATATTGGAGGACTGACAGTGGAGCCTTGTGGAGTGTAAGGGTTAGTACTATGAAAGACTGATGATGATGATGATGAAGTATATAATATCATATGATATATTATAATTTTACTATACGAATGTAATTTCATTGAACTTCTAAACTGCTAGACCAATTTGAGCGTAATTGTATGCATTCCGGTGAAGCCCCAGATGGTTTGGACACATAAATCGTACCGGCAGATGGCGCTGCAGTCGGTATCTACGTTATATGAAACGAAAAGGCTGCAACGTAAGTTGCTATGTGGATTGTTTAAACATACTTTATACACATTTCTCTATAATCTCTGACGTTCACGCGGACAGAATCGCATGTTAAAACTAGTATATACCAATAGCTGTTCTTTCTTGAAGTGTATATAAGAATATATCAAGCTCTACAGGACATCACCTGCCCACAAGCGAGTTCATTCCTCACTATACACACAATAGATATGTAAATTCAAATATCTGAGCCAACAGCGGATATTCAAACCAAATGCTAGTCTGACACACGGTTACGCAAGACGGCGAGACTTAGATCATGAGTTAAACAGCGTAAACCAACCTGACTGTGCTTAGTTAATTGCACAACATCAATACAGAAACTCGATCGACAAGGTCGATACAACACCACGATGTGCAAAACCAGGCTCGAGGGTCACACGTTTACAGTTTCCATCACCAGACGCTCAGATAACATAAAAGTACATTAGCTATTAATATACAGGGTGACTGGTGAATTACTATCAATATTTAAGGAGCATACTCGGTACATGATTCTCATTCGAATTGTGTAAAAAAAATAGGTACTTAATTTTTGACCAAATAATTTTTATTTTGTCATATATGATCGTCAAATATCACGTCCTCAAATATCGATAGTAATTCACCAGTCACCCTGTATATTCTATAAGCCAGACATTTATGCAGATAGGTACCAAAATATACTAAAAAACTAGAATCTACAGGTTCTATTCCATAGATTTATTAGGTTTTTTTTAATATAATATAATAATAATTTGTGGAATATTTTAAGTCAACAAACTTGATGTACGGTTAGTATTTTATATGCAAGGGAACTATAGAGAAATCATATGAGAAAAAAATCTAGCACTATTTCGTGGGCGAAGAACGAGTTTTAAGATTTCTAATATGTTTAACACCAGGATCTTGTAGGGTACAAAAACCTCGTTTTTTTTCTTCAATAAAATATTTATATTAACATTATGACGTCATATTAGCATAGTGAATTTTATCCTGTCTTCACTCACACAGGTATTGTGGAATACTTTAGTACTGTCAACAGTTATATTTAAAGTTAAATTTAACTGTATAGTAATACAAAATATATTACAAATCTAACACCATTCGCATCTAGAGAGCCAGTAACCTAAATTTGACGATACCGGTTCGCCCTTGACGGTTAGAGGTCAAATAGATATTGCTGGTGCACAAAGAAATATTCAAACGCATTTTACATACAAAAATATATAAAATTGGTTGGTAAAATTTTCATATAAATATCTATTATATATTCGTCATCAGCCTATCAGAGCCACTGCTGGGCAAAGACCTCTTCTCACATGGAGAAGGTTTGAGCATTAATTACCACACTTGCTCAAGACGGGTTGGTGATTTCAAACTTATACCTAATTGTGAAACTATAAGTCCAGGTTTCCTCACGATGTTTTCCTCTCGTCCTTTAACCACTTAGCCACTAGTGACTAATAAATAAAAATATACTTTTGAGTTTATATGAGCAATCTTTATATATAATGTTTCTTATATCGTTGAACGAAAATAAACTTAAATTTAACTTGACAAAACTATAGAAAGAGCCTTTACAATCTGAATACAACCCACAAGCAATATTCGCCGTATTCCCAAACAAATTTATACAAAAAAAAACCAACGAATAAAATGTATAAGATGTTATCAAAAAACAAAAAATTCCATCTAATTGGCATCGATGCATACAATTCATACAACGAGAGGACTTTACGTAGAAATCTTTATTGTTCGACGAATATATCAATTAATATACGAATATAATAACAAAAAAATATATATATATTTATTATAAAAAAATAATAACCAACAAGGCGACGAGGGTCTCGAGTGTAGAAGGTTCTAGTGGCTTGGACAAAGTCGATGCGAAATTTTGCGATGCGGTTCGATTTCGGTGTTTGAACCTTACGTACATACATACATATATAGTATCTACGTAGCTCGTGTGGGTATTTGCGGGATGGGGAGGGAGGGGGAGGGGGGATGCGCCTCTGCACCGGGGAGAAAGGGAGTGCTTTGTTACTGCAATATGTATACCGCATATAATATATGTAGCCAAATGTAACGTACGATTTTACGAGTACAACAACAAAAAAAGACGTTTAAATTAATAAAAAACTCATGCACAAAACGAAATAAACAAGAATAAACGCCATTCTAACGACGTTAAATAACAAAATAATAATAATAATACGAATAAAGCAAAAGGAACATAAACGAACGTACAAAAAACACAAACATCGTGTATAAATATTCAAAACTCGTCAACACGAGAAACAAAACAAATTGAAGGGGGAGGGGGGGAGGAATAAAAACTGAAAAGTCATAATTTATAAAAGCCCACCGAGCAAAAGCGTTGTAAGCAACAAGTCGATTTAAATCAGGCAATAAACAATTGCGGAGCGCGGTCGCGACACGGCTGGCTCTAACACAAATATACATCTGATTTGATAACAGCTATAAATGTATAACAAACATAATACACAAACATACGTACTTCATGAATGAAACCTTCTTTAGTGAAAGCGATTTAAAAAAAGAACACATAATACAAATTAATACGTGAATATAATCTCACAGATTGTATAAGACATTAATTTAAATATAATATAATTCTCACAATGACACAGTGAGGAGTGCAAGTAGCTATAAAATTAACGTGTAACGACCGAATAAGATCCATTCAGAACTCGCCGTATTATAACGAGGCCGGTAAAATGTAAACAAATACAAATGTGTAATGTTATGCGAACGGCGACATATCGATGGCGTATACATATATTACTTATTGTATAATCAGTTTAGTTTTTTGTGAAAACAATAAAAATTAATAGTACAGGTCAAGTTTGCATCGCTATAATTAAATAAATAAAAGAAACAATGGCCATTATTTGAAAATTTCTTCCTTAAGGACATGAATTATGGATTGAAAGACATTAATCGACTTCCTCAGCTGACTTATTTTCCAACGGCGTTCTATATTTGAAATATCTATGTATGGGCGTTTGCTTTTTTTTTTCTTTTTTTCTCTCCAGCCATTATCATATTAATCATATATTAATGTTCTTAACACCGGTGTGTATTTGTAATTACTGCATCTCATAAATCGTAATTAGTGTGTTAGGTCGTGTCTATGAACAATGAGTTTTATATTGAACGTACGATGACATTATTCAATTAAGATGTCCTTCCCATATACGTGGTCCCGCAAAAAACTGAGTATCAATATCAATTAGTTTTATTTAAACATATTCATTATATGTACATATAAGTGTTGTATTATCTTTTTGTATATTTTTTATTATCGTATCAATATTTACCTTCTCCTTTTTTGAATTTAGAATTCTGTCACACGATGATAATAATAATAATAATGATTAATATTTTCATTACGTAATACTTTTTTCTTTTTTTTTTAATTAAGCCAGTGCTAGGATAAAATATTACCTATTTTTAAATTTAGAATATTTTCATCACACAATAATATAATATATATTTTTATTTTTAATTAAACCAGCCAGTGCTAGAACCAGCTTTAGATAAAACATCAGTTTCCCAATCCAAGGTGTTTAATTTGAAGTCATTACAAAAATCAATGTAACGAAAAGACCTTCGTGTATATCTAGCAATTACTCGGCTAACGAGCGCTCATTATCCGTTGGCAATTATGAAATAATGCAAATGATAACTGAACCGAGCAGAGGCCGCCAGCCGCCGCAAGGGGCCGCCAGAGGGCGCCGGAGGCCGAGGCGGAGTCCCCGAGAGGTCGCCACCATCGATCCATCTCAAGAGAACAAGTTTAAAGTTAATGACCGTTTATGAATTATACGCCAGGATTTTTTCCAAGGTCTCGTCTGGTTAATTGTTTTACTTTTGTTTTTCTTCGGCTATTGCTTTTTTATTGCGTCACTCGTGCGTGGCGCTTTATAAACTCCCGACGTTAAATTAACGTTTTATTCGGGTTTTCTATGCTTTGTGAGTTAATTTTAAAAATTTAAAATTCCCATTGAACGCTCTCTGTACGTGAATAATTAAAAAAAATATATTTAATACACCAGCGATTTGTTGTAGACGAATTGATTTTTAATTTAATGCATAAAATGCGACGTTAAATTGAATTATAAACGTTTTTATTGCAAGAGATTCACATCTTTAAAATTATCTGCAATTAAAACATTCTAAACATGATATAAAAAATGCAAAAAGTTTTTATATGAGATGAATTTAATCGAAAGAAAACTCTTTAATTGCATGCTATGAGTCGATGAGTTTATATTTCATATGTTCTTCCAATTTTAAATAATAAACATATATCTATTTGTTGTTTTCTTTTTTCATATTTCGAACAACGGCTTTATTATATTTCAAAAAAAGAATACAGTAGCCGAAGAATATTGCCGAATTCGTAACTTATAGGTACAGGTTTATAGAATGAAAGAACGAAAATAAAATAACATGTATGTGTATGGTAAAAGAAACATTATTTAAAATAAAACTATGTACCTACTTTTCATATAATGTTCGTGTGTCACAATTTATCAATTGTAACGTTTGCATGTGGGCGTGTTTTTTGTATGTGTGTGTGTCTATTATATTGGTATGTATAATATATACATGTGTGTGTATGTGTGTGTGTGTGTATGTGTGAGCCTCACAAGCAGTGACGAAGCGTGCAATTATCTACCTAATTATGTATTTAATACGCGCGCCCGACGCGTCGGTGTTCCCATGTCGGGGTAAAAAAAAATGCATGTATTTCTTTTTTATATAAAATCCGACATAAAAATAAACATCCTCAAGACGCGTACAGCTTTTTAGAAGACATTGTCTTTCAAATTATACTTGAAATGAAATAATGCGTTGTTTTAACTGATATATGTACAAAGAAGGTTTATAATTTTAATGATTAATTGATTTTTACAGCTTCGATTCTATTATTATTTCTATTAAATAAAAATCCGATTTATATATAAGATCTGTCTGATACTTTCGAGATATAAAAAAGAAAAAATATATTTAATAGTTCCTCAATAAATATTTTGAGATTATTTATCTACGCTTAATATTAATATACCTATAAAACTATTATTCTTTAACTACATACATTTTGTACTTAATTTTAATAACTGCCTGTTTGTTCAGACTAATATCGAAACAGTATAGTTTTAATTTTCTTTTATAAGTGATATTATAGATTAATTCCTTCGTATATCAACACAAAAACAATTTTACCAGATAGTATAATCACAGAATCCTATCAAATCCGTCGCATGCATGGCTGAGCCAGTTAGCACGGCCCTGCATGCATGCATGCGAGCTGGATCAAGTACAACGACCCACTTCTGCGTGATAACAGCGTCGTATCGGCCCCACGTTACCGAGAACATGACTTTTGCACATTACAGATTCGCAAAACGTTTGTACAACAACAAATATATATATATTTAACTGCTAACGAAACGGTGATTAAATTTTAACTGCATTTTATCCCTACTAATATTATAAATGCGAAAGTAACTCTGTCTGTCTATCTGTTACGCTTTCAGGTCTAAAACACTGAACTGATTTTAATGAAATTTGGTACAGAGATAGAGTTGACCTTGAGAAAGAACATAGGATAGTTTTTATCCCAAACTTTTGAAAGGTTCTCTTGGAAACGCGATATAAACGAACTCCACGCGGGCGAAGCTGCGGGCGGAAAGCTAGTGTAGTATAAAATAACTGATATTTATTATTTATATGATATAATACGTAACTAATAGAAGTGTAAATTTAAACTAACGTTTACGAAAAAGTACATATCAAATACCAATGATAATTTCTTCGTGATTTTTTTCGCATGAAGACAGGATATTGATAATTTTAATAAGTTCGCCTGATAAACATTTTTTTGCTCATTTCATTGTTTCTACAGTATGAAAATATTAAATAACTTGCGATATGTTGTAATACGACTTAAAATATTTTAACACTAACCTAGAAAAATCACAAATTTTAGTTATCTTTGGACTAGAATGAGAACTATAATGGAGACATATTGATTATTTAATTCAATACAAGTTATTGTGAATAAACATACACAAATTATTTTTCTTAAGATTATTAAAAACGGCATTAACTCAACCTATACTTTTACATGGGTATGTTTTTATTAATGGGTATGGGTATGGGTAACATGGGTAATGGGTATATTTAAGATCTTTTATATGAAACTATTGAGTTAGTCTAACATCATAAAATACATAGAATATGGCTAACACAAAATTTTATACACTTTATAACTAATGTACTAGAAAAATATATTACATATTTAAGTACATTATTAATTTAATTAGATATAATAAATCTAAAACCAGTTTTATTTTACTTTCATCCTTATGTAATACATAAAAACAGTATATATATAGTATATAGTATGTCTATGTATATATAACTAAAAGAAAATATTAAATTAAATGGTAATTAATTTTGACTATCCTTATACATATATGTGAAAGATTGGTTCCTTGTAAGTAGCATTTATAACTAAAATAATGAATAAAGAAGTTAGTATTGGAATTATAAACTCTAAGTTATAACAAAGAAAATCCTAGACTAGACTAAATACTTATTTATTTAATATGAAAAATAATTTTTTAAATACACCATAGTAAATATTCTTTATAATAAAAGGGTCTTTATAAATAAGATTACAACCAGGTATTTGTGCTAAGTGTGAGATCAAATCTCAAGTACGCTTGAAACCTTGAGAGAGGTCTTAGGTTCAGCGCAAGGCATGATAAGTCAAATAAAAATTACTATATACATTACATTTTATATATAACTAGCTTTCCGACCGCAGCTTCGCCCGCGTGGAGTTCGGTTATAAAGCGTTTCCAAGAGAACCTTTAAAAAGTCTGGGATAAAAACTATCTTATGTTCTTTCTCGAGGTCAATTCTATATCTGTACCAAATTTCATTAAAATCAGTTCAGTGGTTTAGGCATGAAAGCGTAACAGGCAGACAGACAGAGTAACTTTCGCATTTAATATATTAGTAGGTATGGTAGGGATTAGTTTTTGCCTGTAACTTCTTCTGTATGGCCTCGGAATTGGCAGAGATATGTATGAAGTTAAAAATACACTATATGTTAACTAACCATCAGTGACACACATAGTGTCATATGACTTCATAGACAACTACTATCCTGCAAAATTACATGGAATTTCTGAATAAATTTGATTCTACATCTTATTCTGATGCCTAAGCTACCTTATTGTAAACTTTGGTCAAAATCATTTAAGTATTTTTGGTGTAAAAGAGCAACAAACATCAATACATATCATACAAACACATTTCTTCATATATAATTCTTGTAGGATTTAAATTAAATAAATTATACAGGGTGACTGGTGAATTACTTTCGATATTTGAGGACGTGATAAAGACGATCATATATGACAAAATAAAAATTAATACATATAACATAAATATTAATAAACTTCTAAGTAAAGTTAACCAAAAGTTATGTAATTAATTACGCATCGTATGAACACCCTACAGATTAGGTACACACACACACACACAGACGCGGCGGCGGCGTAGTGTTGTATCAGCACGCCGCCGCACGCGTCCACACTTGGAATACTTGGAACGTGTACCCACTTTATTTATTTTTACGGAAATTTGGTCAAAAATTAAGTACCTATTTTTTTTACATAATTCGAATGAGAATCATGTACCGAGTATGCTCCTTAAATATTGATAGTAATTCACCAGTCACCCTGTATACAGAATTTATCCATTTAGATTTCTTTTTGCAGACATTACATATGAAAATGGTTAAATAATTTTTAAAATATAAGCATAAGAAATAGCAAATATGTAAAAATAGGCAAGTAACAAATAGCGTGTGAAATCACATATTCAGATAGGTTAATATGGGTCATTGAAAGTTGAGGTAAAGACAGTTAAAAGTTGTTACAAAACGGGTTAAAAGTTATTAACACAAACGGGTAACAATGGATTATTATTAGTAAACAAAACATCCAGTATAAAATTATTCAATTAATATATATTAATAGCTGACCCAGCAAATGTTGTTTTGCATATTAAAAAATAATAATTAAGAATGAACAACACTAATGACTTTGGGGTATGGAAAATAGATGTTGGCTGATTTTCAGACCTACTATATGATAACAAAATTTCATCAAAATTGGTCCAGCCGTTTCGGAGCTGTTCTCTGTATAACAGTGCGACACGAGAATTTTATATATAAGATTGATCATCATAATATTGACAAATTTATTAAGCTACTTCAATATCACCATTTTATTGGTACTTGATTCACAACTGTCAAGATTGACCAAACCGTCAATTAAAATTGAATTTCATAATGTCAATAAAATGAACATTCACTTGTAAGATGCAAGATTATCTGTAAATTAATTTAGTTGCTATTTAACATACTTTTGATAATATTTAAACATATATCAAAATATATTTTCTTAATAAATTAATGTTTTCATTTTAAAAAAACTCACCTGACCCACATAAATATAAACTGTAATTTCGGTTAAAAGTAATTTAGTTTTTATAACTTCAATCAATTACACAAGTTTTGGTTAAGTACAAGAAAAACTATAATATTTTTAACTATAGTATTTCAAGAAAACTTTTGAAAATATCTTAATTTGTTTGAATCAGAAGTAAGAGATATACTTTATAATAAGTTTTAATTTTTATGGATTTCTGCCAACTTTTCCATTTCTAGGTAGTGACACTTTCATTTTCTTACTCTAGTATAAACATATACTTGTTGTATATATTTTAATGATATTAATTTATTTCTATGTCTATACTAATTCAGAATTCTTTGTTACATGAGATGTATACATGACCGGCAGATGCAAAGTTGTTTAGCATCATCTTATTTGTAACTTCATGAATATGAAAAATGCTATACAAATCTGTAAATAGATTTTGTAATTCCGATCAGAAACACTCATTAGAATGCTAGATAGGTTTAAATGAATTTGATTTTTATTCAATACAAACCTTATATATGAATAGATCCAATATACAAAATATCTTTTAAGTAAAATTTTACCAACAAAATAAATAAATTTTATTCAATTATAGCCATAAAATTAACTTTTCCTTATAACATATATGACAATTGTGGGATTTTACAACTATTACCTTGTAAAATCACAATTTTCTAAGCAAAAGACAAAGACATCTTCAATATTGTGAAAGGAGAGGTTTTAAATTTATGTTAGGAGATAAAAGCAGGTAGGTATGCGTGCAAACATACACAGGTGACTGGGATCACAGCGGTACACGATAATAAAATTATGTATTACATTATTTACACACTACAACTTTTCTTATATATTATTGTATGAAAACAGAATAACTATTGGTTTTGTGACTCATAACAAACGGCTCCTAATTCTGTTGTGAAAAACCTGCCATATTACTCATATACTACCGGAACCGAACATTATATATACAACAGTTTAACTTGCTATAATTTTTACGACATTGATTTATTGATATTGGCTATCAATATTTATATCAAAACAGTTTTCAGCTGATTGTCATGTTATAATATGGGACTACTTTGTTTATTTTATGAATATTAATATACCATTTTTAATTAGTTTAATATTCATTTTTGTATATAATATATGTTAGGTGAAGAATGCGGTAAAAAAGGGATAGTCTTACATTAATTTTAAGTTATACTTAATTATTAATTAATGTGTGTTAGTATTATTTTTCATTGTCATTTAAGAATTGATAGAAAGATGTATTAGACAAGTTATTTTAAAATTCTTTGGGAAATTAATATATTTGTTTAATATACTTTCTTGATAAAACCCTTGTCATATAGTAAGTGTTGCTTAAATATTATGTACATGTTAAAACATTGATTTAAATTTAATGTCATCATTAATTACTAAACCAAATTATTGAAGCAGTTAAGTAATAAACATAATGTGATTTTGTAATAACTTGTATGGGAGTATTATATTTGTGTGTAATATATATATATATGATTAAATATCACCTGATCATTTAGTAGAACTGCCAAACATGAACTTAGCCTACACCAGCTTCAAACCACTTTACACAAGTACACTATAACACAAATTATACTTTGATTCAACCAAAGTTCCTATACTACAAGTCTTAGTAAAATTCTCATTTAGTTCTTTCACCAGCCATGATAATTTGACAAGCACATTTACCCTCTCACACACTGAACTGCTAATCAATACTTAAAGTGTTCTCTGGCTATATATTCACGTACAATGCTCTCTGTACGGTAACTTTCGTAAAAATCACTAACCTAACCTCAAAATGTGCAATAAATAAATTTAATGACAAACACAGATGTTCTCGTAACACACTAATAATGTTTTAAACACAAACACTGCACAGACGTTGCACGGGTATCACAAAGAACACGAAAACACAATGTTGGATCAGAATTATGGATTTGAGAGCAAATGCTTTGTTTGAGTAGGTATGTAGTTTGGTGCCTTGCTGCACTATAGATAGGTAGGGACGTACGCTAGCTATGTTATGTATAGTGCATCGTATAGCAGCTACCACCTAGCCATATTTCACTCGACTGTCTCGTGAGCGTCAGCCTAGGCCCTCTCGTGTTGTCCTCGCACAAAGGGAGGCGGGACAGGTACCGTATGACTCGCGAAAATTGTAAACACGATTCTCATTTAAGATGAAGTCTGCGGCGATTCGTATGAGATATAAGGGGACTTGAAAGGCTCGCTCGCAAGGCGGTGGCGGTGCGGTCACGCTCGGCCGCCGCGCTACGAGATGGCTATCGGCGACGGCGCCCTGCCGCCCTGCCGCTGCGACGTCGCCGTGCCCTCGCCTCGGCTCACTCTCACGGACGATCCGAACGCTCGAAATGGCGCAACGTCGCGGAGGCCGTGACGCTGCAACACCGAGAGAATGTCGGCTTTGCGCTAAAGCGAAAAAC
This sequence comes from Danaus chrysippus, assembly GCA_916720795.1. NCBI lineage: Eukaryota > Metazoa > Arthropoda > Insecta > Lepidoptera > Nymphalidae > Danaus > Danaus chrysippus. The sequence goes on along the minus strand of CAKASE010000065.1, from coordinate 1,294,461 downwards.
GATCGCGCACGGTTTCGCAATGTCGAATGAGCTCGCAGGGACCAAAATAATCTACCACGTAAGTAGACGACTGAAACTAAGAGGGATCTTATGGCACGAAAACAGAGGAGACGTCGTAAACCCGATACTCACGGCCTGACCGCTCGCAGCGGATCGGCGGCGGCGTCCATGGCGCGCCCAGGCCCTGGCCGCGGCCAGGCTCCGGGCCGTCGGCCGAGCAACGCGACACTCTCTCTAATCTCACTCGGAACACGCCGAGATATACCGTCGCACCATCTCGACGACACTACACTTCGACCGCGACGCTATAATACGCGTATAAACACTCCGCGAATGGTGTTTTGTTACATCGGTTGACTTTTCTTTGAAAAATCAATATACATTTTCCCAGAGTTAGATAGGACGAGTCGATGTCCAGCGCAGGTTATGTGCGTGAAGTTTGCAAGCTTTTTTAGCGCACCGGTGTTACCAACATTTTTTTGGCCATTTTTTGTTCAGTGTTGTGATTTTTTTTACTGATTTGTGATGCACTTCGGGTTGGTTCCAAAGTCTTGGGTCTTTCATAATACTCGCATGCGCGAACAGTGGCGCCCTAAGCGTTAAGCGGTAACTTTGAAATGAAACTCTATGTATTCACATTGATAATTCTTTATTATAAGGAAATAAGTAATAAATAATTTATTATAGGGAAAATAATACACATATGTAAAAACAATAAAGCATATTTATTAAAATTAGAAACGAGAAATCATATTAGATTACGAATAAGTAATATACATTCTAAGTGGTGAACAATAGATTAAAAACTATACATTTGTAGAATATTGACGACTATTGCGATTCAGGGTTAAGTTGGAGGAGTTGAATCTCACTTTAAACAAAAAAAGTGAAGAGATCACACCTCCACTTAATCCTTAACGCCAGTTTTATCTTCCATGCATTAGTTTTCTCCAGAGGGCGTTTGTCGAAGGAGGTTCCACGTGTGAGCTGGAAAGATAGATCTGGCAGCATATCACGTGAAACTGTCAAGATCCCCTGTCCAACTCAGACGTGAATCCGGACGAAGTCTTCTAAGAGCTATAAAAATTAAAATATATATTAAATATACAATGGTTGTGTGCACGCCGTGAGTATTCGAAATGCGCGTGCCCGTTATAGAGCCGGTAGACGCGCTATCACTGCTTGAAAGGTGCGGCTGACGTATTCTGATAAGAGAACTGCTTTTTCCCCTCTGCAAACCTACGTTGCTTTAAATAAACTGTACAGCATATACAATTTTTTTTATTTTAATTAAGGATAAATTTATAACTATAAGCGCTTTATATCATTAGAGGCAAACACATGGGGGAAACCAACACATGTGTTTTTATTCCACCATATGTTATTACGTAACAATTTCTTATAAAACAGAGACACTTTGATACAATCAAATGGACATACGCACTATTTTGAATTATCACTTCAAACTTGATAAATGAAATCTAATAAGCAAATTACATTAAAAAAACATGAATAGCTTAAAAATAAATGTCACTACGATGAATGTAATAACTTCGCACCCTTATTTACCATCACCTGGTCCAAGTCTCCAGAGGTTTCACAGATTTAGCTTCGACAGTAAATGTTAATCAGAATGCCAACTTCGATAGAGACCAGATCGATCGATGGGCCCATATTTATACACTATATCATATCTTCAGATAGGATATCAGGATACTGACAAGCTGTATGAATGTCCACCATGATTAAGATAAGATTTGATGGAACGGGAAATCGATTGGTTCCCGCTTGTCGTATCGGCATCGCAAACACTTCACTCGACCAATCGGCATGTTATTGATAAGCGGCCTGATGACGGCGCGTGGCTTAACGTAGGGCTTCGCAAGTAGGGCTCCGCTGACGGACGCACTGCTCCGCCGCCGACACCATCGGCCCGCTATCAGCCAGCGACTGCTCCATCACTATTACCACTTGTTTACAGTGGAGATACAAGTTTATTACGTTGTATCTTGTTGGCATTAGTTATCACTGTATTTTCATAAATTCAGCTTTTGTTTTAAATATTATGTGTAGTTTTCTATTAATGTTAACTCTCTCTTCGTTGTGATTTATTATTATTATTCTTGTTAGATTGTAATAAACGAATAATTCCAAACCCCATACACTTATAGGTAGTTAATATCAAAGTATTCATAATTATTCGTCTTAAAATTATAAAACCTCAGAAGGCCCAATGAAACCAAATTCCTATTTATAAAAATTAAATCATTTAAAATGTCGCATGAATCACTTTACAATCTATAGAATTTTACTAACGTCGATAATCGAATAATTATCGTGATAAACGTTGACAATCTGAGTCCAATGCAACAAAAAGTATACCATATATAGATAAAAACATATTATGCGACAACTAGAATAGGTATTCTATAGTACGTGGAAGAATTTCGACATGACAAATATGGTGGCAAAAGCCGCATATCAAACGGTGTCATTTGATAAGACGTAAGGTGTGTGCTTTCTACAAGGCTTATAGACAGGTGTATTTCAAATATATAGCGGCAAATTGCCTGAAATAAATATACAAACGATACTTTCTTATTCACATAAACATTTCAGATACATTCATTTCTCAAAAAAAATCTCAATATATTACACTGAACGAATGCAACAGCGTGATGTTTTAGACATAAAAATGTCTACGTTAAAGTTGGTAGCGGAATATCGTAAAGATGAAGTAATATCACGTGTATAAGTCTGGAGAAGTCGGGATAACAATCGGAGACAGTGAACGACGGCGGCTTCTGGTGTGGGGCGGCCGTCGCGAGGGTGTAGAGGGAGGCTCGGTCGGCCCTCGCCCCGCGGCCGTGAACTGGAACTTCGAAAACTTCCACCGTATTGTGTTTACATTGAACTTTGTTATGTGGGTTAAAGTTAAGTCAGAGTTCAGAGCCGTGTGTGCCGCTCGTTTCACTAGATTGCAAAGTTGACTCGCAAGTTTGTCGTATCGATTTTCATCTTATGTTTATCAAATGTTTCAAGGTTCCTGCTTTCACAGGTCACGTTTGGGGTCAAACGTCTAGTGTTAATGACAGATTTTAAGAGTTTTGAAATAATTTGTTTTATGAGTTTACATTAGGTGTGTCTCGGAGATTTGTATGCACCTGGATTTTGCACAATGAGGTTATAAAATGATAACTCGGAGTTAGAAACAATGAACATTTGAGATAATTATTTTGTAATATATTTGTTACAACACTATGTCTATAGTTACAATACTAAAACATTTATGTTGTCATAGATATTATACAAGAACTATTAAAGTATGATAACACTAAGTCTGAAGATCTGGTTGGGAGAAAAACAATAAGTTATTAACGTCATACTTATTAGAGGATAGTAAAACACAAAATTTTAATGTAATGTTCTTCTTTCAAAATTCTTTAATAACTTATCTTCTGTTAGCTATATCAGAGAGGCCACACCTGAACCTATTTTTCCAGTTCTTATCAAATAGGTCTTTGATAGAACATATCAATTCACACGCACAGGTTACTTACGATAATGTTATTGTAAAGAAATTTTTTATTCCGATTTAACATTATTCTTGCGTGAACACAAACGAGTAAACGAGTAAAATCAAGAAGAATCCAGTTACAGTCAGCATTCTGAATTATTCTTTTACTAAAATAATAATCTATATACATAAAAAAAAGAAAATAAAATACGTAGAAAGTTGTTAAGTTTACAAATTATGTTTAAAACTGCTAACCCGCATATTAAGTGCATAAAATTAGTATTTACTAAAGCAGTAAAAATTGGGAATGTTAATGTTATCATGACTTTACTCTAAGGTTGTACAAAATTACACAGTTATATAAAAAATCATGTCCATTTACATTGTAATTCATTTAGTGTGAGAATCCAAATAAAATATAGACACAGTTAATACTTTTATATATTTATAAAATATCACTTAATGTTACTGATTAAGTGATATTATATGTTGTATTAAAAATCAAATGAAATTAATAACCACCTTTATGTATAATGTTATAAATACGTCTATATACTCTTGATCTAACAAGTTTATGGGTTATAGTTTTAATTACTTACTACCACCATAAAAATCCCTCAAATTCATGATGCAATCACATCAAGAGTAAGTGAAATGCTAGCGTCACACATCTACAATTGTATTTCGCCTTTATCTCGTTTTTTACACCTTATTTGTTAAAGGCGCACGATAAAGATAAAGATAAGTGGTAGTCAACGTCTTTATCGCAGGCTATCGCGCGAAAAGAGCTCTCTTCAGGAAGTTATGGCGCGCGAATCTGAAATCAAAATATTATAAAAGGAAACAATTCAGTGTTAGCTATTTATGTACTAATATGTGGTTTTCTAATTGGAGTTGTAGTAATTTTATCGATCTTAGGTTTTTTAATCTATAAATATAAGTTTAAATGCTCCTGTAGAATTAAGCAGCAATTAAATTTGAATTTAAAATAAATGATTCGTACATTTTCGTACCTATGTATCATATATAAGCGAAGGAAAGAAAGCAAATATATATACTTATATAGTTAGCCCACAGTATTAATAAGACATAAACCATATGTTACACTGTCTATTTAATTTCCAAATGATAATTATACAATAAAAAGTCACTAAACTCTATAATGAAATATAAATATGATCTAAGTATGGTTCTGAGAATATATAAATAAAAATGATCTAAAAACGGAACACAAAAGTCAAGTTTACAATGTTTTGCATATTTGCAATTTAACTAGAGCAAGTTAACTTTACAAACGTTGCGTTCATTAATCAAAAGTTTGGCGCAGGCCCCTGTCGCGCCTGCCCTCTACTCCCACCCTCTTGTCTGCTGAAATCCTTGTGCATACCTATATAATTGATATAGATTTATAAATTTTGGGTCTTGCAAAATGCACACAGACTTTGAGAGCTAGCTGGCAACACTTTACGTTTAAGGTCAATACTGACAAATGGCTGAACATAGGCAAAAAAAGCTGTCAGTGCATAGTTTATACCCACTTCGCATAGGGGATAAACATTAAGGAATGTACTTAGATGTTGACTTTGTACTATTGAAAAAAAAATGGACCATATTTGTCGATTATGCTGTTCAGCGAGATTCGTCAATAATTATATTTTTGATGAAGGAAACGCTTTGTATTTGAAGATGTCGTTATATTTGCCAATAAAGGTGAGCTTATATTTTCATAAACATTATTAAATTTTTGTTATTTGATTCTAACATTTGTGTTTACGACAGGTTTTCAAAAACGACCGGCTTCCGCAAAAGATTTGTGACAAATGCAGTTGTAAAGTGAATGACTTTTATCAATTTTGCAATGAAACTATAGAAGTTCAGAACAGGTAAGGTTTTGTAATTATTAATTAATTGTGCTAGGAGTAGCTCGATCACTACTTCAAGTCTACTTCACTCTATAATTATAATTAAATGTACTGTTTATTCAATATATGAAGACATTATTTCAAATGTTCTAATAAAATATAATATGAGTTTAGTTTTACTTTTAATATATAGTAGCTTGACTATTCATCGTTCGTCATCAAACATTCTAATCACAATTTCAATGTTCAAGTTCAATAAATGTTCTAACATCACCTTAATCTTTCAATATTACCATAAAACACACTTGAAGATCACTACATGTGTATCATGAACTGAATACATAATAAACACAACGGAACATAAATTAATATAATCAATATGATACTTTATAATTTGACATATGATTATTTCAAATTTCCAGGTTAAGAGGTTTGCTTCAACAGACTTTAATCGATGATAACACAGTCAATGTCAGCTTAAAAGAAAACATACACTCACCGCCGACTCAAGCTCTATGCGAGCGTTCCACACAGACAAATTTAAATGAAAACTTCCAAGTGAAGTCCGAACCTAGGTCGGAAACACCGTTGATAGTTAAAGAGGAATGCTGCGATGAAGATATTCTGAATAACATACCATCTGATCCCAGCGAGGATGAATTACTAATAGAAATCAAAAAGAAAAAAAAGCCTAGAAAAGTCAATAGTAATATCAATGAAAAGAAAGATAAAAGAAATAGGAAAAGAAAGGAAAAACAGGACTGGCCGGACGATGGGTTTGATAATGACTTAGATTTAGGTGTTATTAAAAAAGAAGTTGATTTAGTTAAACAAGAAGAACCAGATTACACTTGCTGCATGTGTTTCGAGAAGTGCGCCAATAAGACGGAAATGTTGCAACATTATAAGTAAGGCATCTATATTATTTATATTGTAATACTAACTTAATTCATCATTTTTTGGATCCAAACCTCATTATATAAGGAAATCTTCTTGATCCATAGTTGTAGTTATTAAAAATTATACTATTTTCTGTCTTAATGTTTTGAAATTAAGATTTGTTTCATTCAATGTTAATTTTGGAGCTATGTACAAAACTTTTCAAGATAATACAGGTTATATCTTGAGTAATCTAGTTATAAAATGTTAAAATGTATATACATATACCCTATTGTTACACTATCGATTAAAACGATTTTCGTTTCTGAAGGATTTACTGTTAACATTCCATATAATATATTGTGAGATACAAACTTTGATTAAGCATACAGAAGCAAATTAAAAATTATAATTGCACAAGAATCATTACTATCAAGGATCTTATATGATTTTAAAGTAGTCTTTATATATAACTTCATAGATTCTGATGACTTCTTTCAAAATGTTTCAGGCAGCATGGTGATTCAGCGACGGCCCCACAGACTGCGCCACCGCCTCCACCAGGCGACGTGCAGCGCTGTCTGCGGTGTCAAAAGGTTAGTAAAATTTATATATACTACAAAAGTTTCATAAAATTGGTACAGAACTAGAGTTGATGTTGAGAAAGAACATAGGCTAGTTTTTATCCCAAACTTGAAAGGTTCTCTTGGAAACGCGATATAACCAAACTCCACACGGACGAAGCTGCGGGCGGAAAACTAGTATATTATAAATTGAATAAGATTACCTTATAAAAAATCATTAAAAATTTATGTGAGTTTAAACCTGTCCAATTTACACCTAACTCTTGTTAAGTATATATTATATTTACATACATGTATAAAATTAAATAATTATAAATATACATTTTACATAAATAAATAGTATCAGAGCATAGTATTTTACATATGCCAATATCATATTTAATTAAATGGCAACAGTATATATTTTCAATTTGAACCATATTTTATGAGTAGAATTAATAGTTTATGATTTCTACACACAATAAATTGTAAATTTTCTTTATCATACATAGTCAATAATTGAATATAAGTCTATATCTGGTATGTACGTATGTCTGTGTGTTACATTTCAGGTGGTTTCCGGAGGTTTAGCTGAGTGGTCGGAGCATTGGAAGCGTCATTACGCCAGAGACACGAGGCCCTACAGATGTGTGATCTGTGCTAGAACATTCAGAGATCACAATCTTATATTGAAACATGGTAGGTTTTTGTATGTAATAAATTACTATGAAAACTTAGGATCGTGAACATATTATAGAAGTTCCATTTAGTTATTCTTGATGCCATAGGAATTTGAACATATCATGTCATATCATATCATAGAAGTTCTAGTAGATTATTCCATTTGTATATCACAATTGTATTAATATTGAAAATCAGTGGTGGCCTAGTGGTTAAAAGTCCCGTCTCTCGTGTACGAGAGCGCGGGTTCGATCCTGGCCCTGGCAAGTACCAATGTGATTTTTCCGAGTCATATGTACTTTCTAAGAATATTAAGACATCACTGATTAATGCATTCCCAAAGAGGGTTTATGTCACTCAGGCGGCCGGTCGTAAATACAATTAGCAAAACTATTCAAAACATGTAAGGCAGACCCTGGCTAAAGCTGGGAAATTGCCAGGTAGAAGGAAGGAATTGTATTAATATTGAGATTTCATTATAGGTGGTAAAAAAAATAATGTAAAGTCTCACTGCAAAAGTCATAATTGATGTCAAAAGTCTTATTTTTAATCTGAAGGTAAATAGTATGGTCCTGTATGATCATTTTTCATATGTGTCTTAATTTATTAGGGATTTGCTCAAAAATGGCTAGTCCGATTTGTTAGAATTTTTATTCATTTTATATAATTAAATATTTAAGTTTAGATTCATGGAAAAATGTATATGTTCATTTTTTCTTTAATTTGCTTTCTTTTCTCATATATTTTTTATGATGTATATATTTCTAACCATGTTGTAATTAGTTAGATAGTCCTTGAATTAACTACAATTTTTAAGTACTATTTAAATTTTGAATTACATAGTACTTAATTTAATTCTTCTTAAAATTCTTGGTTACAAATACATATTAATTATAGTCATTAAGTAACTTTCCATTCATTTTTTTTTCATTTTTTCCATTCATTTCAATATCGCTTCTTATTATATTTTTTAATAGTCAGTCCAACTAACACAATTAATAGATTTTTTTAGGATTGTGATAAAAAATAAAACAATTGATCTATTTTTATCAAATTATGTGCTAAAATATTCATAGGATTGGAACCATAGGAGAAAAAGAATAATGGAATGAGACACAAAAATACGTAGTTGTTGAATTATAGTTAATGATTTTTTTTCTATACACATTACAATTGTTTATCAAAATTTAATTTAATCCACACGGAGAGACTAAAGAAAAATGTATAAATATATATTAAAGCAAACATACTTACAAGCTGTTGTAATAAATTGCAAACAAGTTTTTTGATGGTGTTTTCAAACTTTAATCTATTTCATCAATTTCTATTAAATTAACAGTAAGATTGAAATGTAAGAACTAAAATTTGATTCCATCTATCATTTCTTTTTAGTTTGAATAACAGTTAAAGAAAACTTCAACAATACTCTTTATATTTTATAGATTAACTAGTTCGTCTTCGTCTATGTAATCCCAATAGGTTTAAGAGAAAAATTTGTAGTATACATAAATAAAATATATAAGGCAACTGACAGCGCCATCTGTAGTCCATGTAACGTGAATTCATACAATCCATTACCATGCATATCCCTTATTTAACTACCAGGAATTATTGAATAAATTTTAGTCTATTCTATCTACATAATTAGATAGTTTCATCAAAATCAGTAGTTGAAGAAAGTATCAAACATCCTTACATACTCATTTAAATGAAACTAATATTTTCGGATTATTTTTCGCGTTTTTATTTTTGATTATAAGACGAGATGTCTGTGCCCGTGATCACGGTTGCTGAAAAGTAGCCGAAACGTCGGGAGCATGTAGTTTATTATCAAACTCGCGAAAATCTTAGATCTCATGATCCTTACATACTATAGCATTTATAATATTAGTAATATATTTATTTCTCTAATACTATAATCTATGGTTTTCAGGTCTCACTCATCAAGCGGATATCGAGGACAAGCCCGGAGCCCCGGGGGGCGGAGTCCTACCAGATAAACGTTTCGTTTGCGACGTCTGTCCCGAAGGCTTTCCATATCTCCGTTGTCTATTAGCCCATAGGACTACGGCCCATCCGGAAGCCCTAAACCGAGCCGCGAGACTCCGCTGCGGGGTCTGCGCCCGGGGCTTCGCCCACTGCAACTCATTAAGAAGACACCTCAGAGCACATTCCGGTGAAAGGAATTTCCTTTGCAATGTATGCGGCAAAGCTCTAACATCGAGGGAGCATCTCAAGTTTCATATACGGATTCACACCGGCTACAAGCCTAATGTATGCAAGTGAGTCTAATATTTTTGTTATATTTGTATATATAGAGGATTTTTCGACGATAGTCCATTTAAAAAGTCAGTGGTGGCTCAGTGGTTAAAGGGCCCGCCTCTCGTCGCCGAGGGCGCGGGTTCGATCCTGACCCGGGCAAGTACCAATGTGATTTTTCCGAATCATATGTACTTTCTAAGAGTATATAGACATCTCTGATTAATGTTGATTCCCAAAAAGAGGGTTGATGTCAGGCAGGCGGCCGGTCGTAAAAACAAATAGCCAAAAACTATTCACAACATGTAAGGCAGAACCTGGCTATAGCTGGGAAATTGCCAAGTAGAAGAAGTAGAAGAAAGTCCATTTAATGCAGATAATTTCTTCAAAGAAAATAATCTGATGTGAAAATTTTAGTAAAATATAAAATAGTAAATAAAATTTTAGTATTCTATAGGATACTAAAAATTATTTTGAAAATAATTATGAATATCTAGTTTAAAGTCCCCAAGTAAATAATATTCGCTTCAGAAAAAGATGTCATTTTTGTACAAAGAAAGTAAATTTTCTATATTTTACTTTTTACTTCAGCATCTGAAATTCTTGTATATAAAAGTCAAAGTAATTTAATATAATTATCAACCATACAGGTAATTTTAAAGACTTTGCACATATGTTTGTTTCTCTTGATTGCCAAAAACTGCTGAACTGATTTTAATTGATAAATCAATAGTTTAAATTCTCAATATTAAATTTTGTCCACAATCTTCTTCTTCTATATATATAAAAATGGATTGCTGTTCCTTAGTCTCGCTAAAACTCGAGAACAGCTGAACGGATTTATGTTATCTTAGTCTTGAAATGTTCGTGGAGGTTCAGGGAAGGTATAAAAGCTGAAAAAAATTGATTAATTACTGGGAAAATCATAAAAACAGCCCTTTTCTATTTCCCATACAAACGTTTTTTTTTACATTAGATTTGACAACTAACTAATATGTCAATCATTCTGTCGCACTTCAAAACACGGAGATTTATGGCTTACAGGTAAACTCCAAAAATATAAATAAAAAAACGTAATAGATATTTCTTGATTATAGGGCGATACCAAGTTCGCCAGGTCTTCTAGTCACAAATAAAAGTAATTATATTTAGACATTTTCTTGTTTTAACAAAACACTTAATTATCTTAGACATTTAGTATTTGAATAAAGCTCTTAAAACAATAGATTTTCACAAAAAAAAAATTGTATTAGCTTCAACAGTGCCTGGGACTTGCGACCCAGGAGTAGGTTTAAGGGGCTCCTATTTAACACTCAACTCCATTGTCCAAGCTCCTCTCTTTACCTATTCTCGTACAAAACATTTAATATAATGTCAAACATGTTATGTTTCTAATTTTTAATCATAAAATCTATTGATTTAGACATTTAAATTACTGCAAAGAATTTTATTACCATTAATTTACCCTTACCAATACACAGATGGCGCTAGTTTGTATAAGAATATCTAATTAATAATAACAAATTAAATATAAGTAAATAACTTTAAATTTAGAATTATAAAGTATTCAACGACTTATTATAATAATAATTATTATTAATATGTATGTATATTTATTCCAGAGTATGCGGAAAAGGTTTTGTGAAGAAGTGTAATTTAACATTACACGAACGAGTGCATTCAGGTGAAAAGCCTCATGTTTGCCCGCACTGTGGAAAGGCTTTCTCACAGAGATCGACGTTAGTTATACATGAGAGGTAACAAACATACATACATACACACATACTTTCATACGTGCTTATAAAAGAAAGTTGCCTTAGTTACACAACTTATAACTTAAGAATGACTGTAGTAATGGAAATTGGAAGGTGGATAGCTTAGAACCAGGAAACAGAAATAAGATATATAATTCTGTTCGATCGAAAATGTAAAAAAAGTAATAAACTCCAATATTTGGTTCTTTACGGCCACTAAGGCGGAATAGAGTTCGCACGGTCAGCTATACATATATTACTAATTCCAAAATTAACGCGAAAGAAGTCGTGGGCAAAAACGAGTATATGTATAATTTTCAAATATCAGTGATGTCATTTGCAAACAAATAAACCACTAAGATAAAGCAGTACTATTTCACACACATATTCTTAGAATGTTTATAACTAAGGCTCCTAACCAACACGATGTTTTAAAAAACGATTATCAAAAACTTATTTCATTCATTTTTATATATTTTTAATATGTTCACTCACTTTAAATATTAGTTTAAATATTAATGATATATCCTTTCCACAGTGCGGTTGTGAAATTGTCATTCTTGGCGATTTTAATGCTCATCATGCCGAATGGCTTGCGTCAAGAACAACTGACCATGCAGGGAGGTCTTTTCACGATTTTGCTCTAGCCAATGATCTCACTCAATTGGTGACATCGCCTACGAGGGTGCCAGATGTCAATGATCATATGCCTTCACTGTTGGATCTTCTGCTGACCTCGCATCCAGAAGGGTACGAGGTGCATGTTGATGCCCCTATCGGCTCTTCTGACCACTGCCTCATCTGGAGTACAGTGCCGATTACACGCTCCCCTAGGCCGCGATGTGCAGGTAGTCGTCGCGTGTGGCACTATAGGTCAGCGGACTGGGATGGCATGCGGACCTTCTTTGCATCCTACCCTTGGAATGGAGTCTGCTTTAAGGAGAGTGACCCTGATGTCTGTGCCGCCTCTGTCGCCGATGTCGTGCTTCAGGGTATGGAATTATTTATTCCTAGCTCTGTGGTGCCCATCGGTGGCAAGTCACAGCCCTGGTTTGACCGGACCTGTAGAACGGCATCACGTCGTAAGCAGGCCTGCTATCGAGCCTGGGTTGATGCGACTACATCGAATGGTCCTAACGCCGTTAATCTCAAAAAGGAATACAACTCCAGCTCCAGATCCTTCAAAAGAGCAATCACTAGAGCAAAATCAAAGTATATTGCTAGACTTGGAGAGAAGCTTGCCCGCCTTCCCTCGGGAACGAGAGCTTTTTGGGCCCTCTCTAAATCTGTGCAAGGAAACTTCTGCAGGTCATCCATACCATCCCTGCGCATGGAGAAGGACTCGTTGGCGCATTCGGCAAAGGAGAAAGCTGATCTCCTCGGTTCTCTATTTGCCAATAACTCGACTTTAGATGACAGGGAGTACTCGCCGCCTACCATCCCGCGTGTCGAGGGATTTATGCCCGAGGTTAAATTTACACTAAGGACTGTGCGTAAAACCTTGTTTTCTCTGAACATCAACAAGTCGAGCGGCCCCGACGGTATTCCTCCTCTTGTGCTTAGGACTTGTGCTCCGGAGCTGGCACCAGTTCTAACGCGTCTCTTCCGGCTCTCCTATTCCGCCGGCGTTGTCCCGAAATCCTGGAAGACTGCTTTAGTGCACCCGATCCCTAAGAAGGGTGACCGCTCTGACCCCTCCAATTACAGACCCATCGCTATTACCTCTTTGCTCTCCAAGATAATGGAGTCCATCATCAACCGCCAGCTTCTTGGGTATCTGGAGGAACATCAGTTGATCAGTGACCGCCAATATGGCTTTCGTCACGGACGGTCAGCTGGTGATCTTCTTGTATACTTAACGCATCGATGGGCTGCGGCTATTGAGAGCAAAGGTGAGGCTTTAGCAGTCAGTTTGGACGTAGCGAAAGCTTTTGATCGGGTTTGGCACAAAGCGCTTCTTTCGAAGCTTCCTTCCTATGGGCTTCCTGAGAAATTGTGTACGTGGATAGCCAGCTTTCTTACGGAGCGCAGCATTAAGGTCGCTATCGACGGTTTGTGCTCGGATTTAATGCCCGTGAATGCTGGTGTCCCACAAGGCTGCGTTTTGTCTCCCACTCTGTTCCTTCTGCATATCAATGACTTGCTGCAAGTCGGCGATGTTCATTGCTATGCAGATGACAGTACTGGTGATACGCTTTATACCGGACGTCGCGCACTTTCTCGGGATAACGTCGCTGAGTGTCGGAATGGGCTTGTGTCTTACATCGAGTCCTTACTCGATCAAGTGTCATCCTGGGGCCAAACCAATCTGGTTACATTTAACCCTACAAAGACACAAGTCTGCGCGTTCACCGCCAAAAAAGCACCCTTTGTAGTAACAGCTCGGTTCCAGGGCAATTCCCTTAAACCTACAGCCAGTATTGGTATTCTGGGTGTCACCATTTCGAGTGATGTACAGTTTCGTAGTCACTTGGAAGATAAGGCCAGGTTGGCATCGCAAAAACTTGGCGTACTTCGCAGAGCGGGGCGGTACTTCACTTCGGGCCAACGCCTGACGCTTTATAAGGCGCAGGTTAGACCTCACATGGAGTACTGCTCCCACCTCTGGGCTGGAGCGCCCCGGTGCCAACTTCTTCCTTTTGACCGAATCCAACATCGTGCAACTCGAATGGTCGACGATACCAATCTTACCAATCGGCTTGATACTCTAGACCTGCGGAGAGACGTTGCCTCTCTTAGCGTCTTCTACCGCCTTTACTATGGGGAATGCTCTGAGGAGCTCTTTGGGCTACTGCCGGCAGCTGAATTCCACCACCGCACTGCACGTCACAGGTTGCAATACCATCCGCACCACCTTGACAGCTGGCAGTCAACCACAGTGCGTTTCAAAAGAAATTTTCTGCCACGCACCACCATCCTGTGGAATCAGCTGCCTCGCGACATATTTCCAATACACTACAACTTGGGGTGCTTCAAGAAGAGAGTGTACCTTTTTTTGAAAGGCCGGCAACGCACTCTGGTGCCTTCTGGCTCGAGTGTCCATGGGCGGCGGTGATCATGTCATCGGATTGCTAGCCTGCTCGGTTGCCCCCTATATTATAAAAAAAAAAAAAAAAAAATCTTTATATATCATCAATATTTTATATTATTCTGTCGCACTTCAAAACACGGTGATTTAGGGCTTTAATAGGTAAACTCCAAAAATATAAATAAAAAAAAACGTAACAGATATTTCTTGATTATAGGGCTATTAGAAGTTCGCCGGGTCATCTAGTATATTTATATGTAATAATGTATATTTCAGATACCACAGCGGAGCTCGTCCTTATACTTGCGGTTTGTGTGGTCGGGGCTTTGTGGCTAAAGGTCTTCTGTCGATGCATTTGAAGAGCACCTGCGTCGATACAACGCAGGCTAGACCGCAACAAAAGTAATTATATACATACATATGTTAATATCTGTATCCTTAGTACAAGTGAATTATCATACTACATACGAATCATTACGCGTTTTTTAATAACATATACATTTTTGCAAGATAGTAATGAATCATATTATATAAATAATGATATAACAAAATTTTAGAAAAAAAGATATTAAAAATTTCGTATAATTTTTTCCCTTATAATACATAGATTCTGTTATTATACAAATTCAAAGCAAAACTCCAAAAACATAAGTGACAGACATACTGAAAATTCCTGTGATCTTATATAAAAGAAAGTTCTAAATATCTACTAAACTGATTTGGTGAAAATTTTTAATTCTAATACAATGTGTTGTAGTTTTTGTAAACCTACATAATTTCAAATATACATATATGTACAACCATTTGTACTAATATTCCTTTGGTTCTTAATTTTTCATAGATATCTTAGTATTCTATTTATTAATAAATAATTATCATATTATTTTTTGAACTCAAAACACAGTTATGTAAAAAAATATGTAATGTATATAAGTAGTATCTTTGTTTACTACTTCTCTATATAAACTTTCTTCCTGGCAATTTCCCAGCTTTAGCCAGGGTCTGCAAAAATATTATCTGTATTAACTTTGTCTCTATTTTATTCCACTTTGAATTCTTTAAAACAAGAAACAAAGTTTTTGCCTTGTGTATTAAATACATCTCTCGTAAATTTCCAAGTGAAAAAAAGAATACTCCTCAATTTTAATCCAAGATATTTTAATAATTCTTCACTAATAAAGTAAACTGTTTATGAAGAAAAACAAAAATTAATTTAATATTTAATAATTTGTAATCATAAATTTACTTTAAATTCAATTTTAACATAGAATTTTTTCTACATATAAAAAAAGAATTATTTTATTAAATAAAACAATAAATATCTTAAACTACTAGTACTAATATAATTTAATTATATTTCAGGTTGAATACGCGATAGCAAATTGTGAATCTAAGACATCAAGAAAATTATGTTTCAGTATCACAACAATACATTCTTCGATCCCCATAATTATTTTAATTTAAATGTATATTAAAACCACCGATGAGATTTCCGTTAGTTCACCGGGGACTTTTTTTTTAATTCCTATTTTTATTACCTCTTTAATATAAGTTAATCATAAAGAAATAGAACCGACTTCAAAAAAAGGTAGTTTTGTGTTAGCAATAAGAAATGTATAATTAATTCTATTGAGAATTTTAGTTACTTGTGTTGTAGCATGATTTGTATTCAAATGATTCTGATATAATTTCATGTTATATATTTTATCCTGCAGCTAGAGTTTAGAAAATCAGAAAAAATACTCAAGAAATTTACTTTGTACATAATTATGGGTTCCTTTGTATCTCTGTGTTATTAGTGATTTAAATATAATAATTTGTTCTGCACACGATATAATATCCTGGGATAAATCCGACAATATCATTCACAATGTTGAAAGTTTTATTATTAAACAAAATTTTAACAGGGACATTGACATATGTGTTATAAATATTAATTTGTACTATAGTAAAATGGGTATATTAAATATTTCTGTCTCAACTGTTCCCCAGTGAAAGAAAGGGATAGATAAAAATGATTTTAATCTGATTATTTTAAATTTTTACATGTTTGTGGTTTATTTCCATTTTAGGGTAACTTTTAAATCGGTAGACACCTTTTTTGTCTTATTACTCACATAACACAGGAGAGCCAAAATATTATCACTAGGGCCCGGATTAATATGTAAATACATAATTTACGCGATTTTCGGTCTAGAATGTGTTTTTTACATGGTTTGTCACATTTAGACTGTGAAAAACCAACTTTTTATGTTCCATATTTTACCATATTTCAAAGTTAAGTCCATATTTTACAAGATAATGTAATCACCCATATATTCACAAAAATACATAAAATTTACGTTCCCGCCACTAATGTTTTGGATAAAAATAAAGGATTTTATACGCTAAAAAAAAAATTAACAAAATTCTGTCATAACGTCATGTGACTTGAGATGAGACCAATCAACAGATGTAATACTACTATATTTCAACCAAACGTTCAGTTTTCATTTTGATAATTTAAAGAAGCACGTCATTGTGTATTGCAACCAATTTGATAAGGTTAGTGGAATGGAAGTTGAATAAAACTGTTATATCGTTTTTGAAATGAAACTTAACGATGTACGTCACGAGTGACCCTTTTCTTACAGTAAAACAATGTTTAATTATGAAAGTATTTAATTACTCTATATTTTTGATTATTTCGTCCATATTTTATGTACATATTTTAGATTTTTATAATACATATTTATCCGGGCCCTAATTATAACTATTGTGATATGTTACAAATATAACATAGCTTTGTATGTGCAAGAAAACATTTTTTTTATCATATCGTCGGGGATAGTGCAAAACCGCGTAACTAGCATTAGATAATTCCGCGTATCAGAATATTTTATTTTAATTAGTAATGGATTAAACACTAAATAATTACTGATTGTTAAAAAATTACTTTAATTGTCGTTAATTTAGAAAATATTTCACCTTTAACTTTCTTCTTCTCTTTCAGTGCTTTCAGTGTATATACGTGGTATTATCCAATGCTAGTTACGCGGTTTTGCACTATCCACGATTACATATAAGTGTCAATAATATGTAAAATTTAATAAAAATATTCAATGCATGCTTATCAGACTTTATATAAATATCTTTTTTGAAGTCGGTTTCAAATATTACATACAATATTTCTACCCCAGGTTACATAACGTGGAATAAAATTTTAATCATCATATTAGTTTTCTACAGTGATATTTATTTTAAGTTAACAATATGTATGTCAACAAGAAGTGCCTCGAAATGTGATAAGAATTCTGTCTCTATATTTGTGATGTAGGTTTTAGATTGTAAGTCATGTGAATTTTTCTCTTCGATTCAATAAAAATTATGTTTGTGATTTATGTGAAGAGTTTGGAGTGAATAATAAAATATAATGCACAGTTTATTAATAGCAAGTTACGTCTTTAACTTAAGGTGACATTTCACTTGGCGTTTATTTGTTGTGTTCGGCTAAATAAGACCATGTGTGGAAGATATGTTCGTCTTCATTATATATATATATATATATATATATTTGCACAAATAAGACACATACACAAATAAGCGAAAACGCGTAAAGACTTTTTGTTGACATGAAAAGTGTGGATGTTATGTTTGCGCTATTTGGACAAATGCGGCGAATACGCAACGCCAAGTGAAGTGCCACCTTTAGATTTTGTCAGTTAAGTCGTTTTCAAGTGAAAATTATATCATTCCCATTTAAATCTACAGTTTTCATAATTGTTGTTCAAGTTGATAAAATCTCGTACGCGGTACAGTGTGTATTCGGTATTTTCGAATTATAGTAATGCTCCATACACAACAGTTCTTTATAAACAAATTAATTGAATAATAAAGTCTAGTAGATCATAAAATATATTGTTTACTTACATTTTATATGCCTAACAAACTTTACAGATCGTATAGCCCGTTAGACTTAAGCTGAGCTTTGTATTTGTGTGAGTGAATGTAAAAGTAGTGTTAGACAAAAAACTTTTAGAATTACATTTTATTATATGTTAAATAGATACATAATATAAGTGCGAGAGTTATTCTAGATTAAAATTAAATAAGCGAAACATGTGGAAGGCTAAATGGAAATATTATGGAAAAAAAATATTAGGTAATAAAAATTTTGAAAAAACAATACAAATTTTTCTTCACTTGATATTGCGTTTTCAACATTTGAAGTTTCTACCATTATAAAGGGTGAAGTGCGGAAGGTGCATGGCAAAGTAAAAACAGAATAAACCGGATAAAACTAGAAAAGAACGTGGCATTCAAAAATTTGGCATCACACCTACACTATCCGTGTGCACTCACACAAATGCAAAGCTCAGCTTAAATCAAATGCACTATACCAAAATATCAAATTACATGAAGTTGACAGACGTCAGAAATTTTTAAGTGTTATGTAATTGTTAATAAACTTGATGAAATAACTGAGTTTTATTGAAATTTCAGAAAAAATAATATTTATTGTTTAATTAAAAATTGGTAACAATTATAATACGCATTATGCATGTTTATTGAATAGACACGAGACAGCGAGTTAGCTTATCTATGTCAAAGTGCATCTGTCAAAGGTTGGTGATTTTCCAGAATGATCGAACAGATATTTTTTGGTCCCTAATCAGAAATTCAAATCAAGATCTTAATTCATTTTATTAAATAAATAGTAATTCAATTTATACGAGTATTTTCCTTTTTTATTGAAAAAAAATACTTGTACAGTATAAGTCAAGGATTTTCTATTAAAGACTTTTCCTTCAGTAAAAATATAATACTTTCTTATTTTGTGTAAATTATGAAGATTAATTAATATATTTTGTGGGCGTTTCTTATTATAGTTATCACTTGACAACAATAGTTTAAACTTTTAAGGTTAAGAGATATAATTGTACATGAATAAAATACAGATAAGAATGAAAATGAATGGAATTTACTTATTGAGAAATAAAACTATTAACTATATATATATTTATTATTCTGTATCCTTATAAATTGTTTAAATTGTGTCGTTACTTGAAATACATATTTAAAAAGGGAATAAAATTTATTTATTTAATTTAAAACTTGAGAGTAAAAGGACTTTACAATGAAAACAAATACATTTTACGCAAAAATACTACGGTCGGCTATTTCAACTGAATTTATAATCATAGCGTTTGATGTCTTATGAGTATTGGTTAGACTAACGTATGTACCAACGTACTTCATTAGTATGTACACAAAAAACTAACAAAATTTATTTTTATTGTAAAACATGTATAGCTAAATTATAATAAGAATATGTCTATATTGAATTAAAAAAGACTTGTGACGCTGAACAATCGAAGCATGAGAAACGAAATTATTAATGGCATTAAAAAATATGGCGTCGATGTTCCGTGACGTAATCGTGATATAATTAATTAGATAGTTATACTATTACTAAAGTAGCCTTTCACAAAATCAGACTTTCAGTAATATTTTTTTTATGTGATAGATGGCAAAAGAGCAGACGGCCCACTTGATGGATAGGTAGTAGTTACCATGGACATCCGCAACATCTTTGTTGCGAAGGCGTTGCCAACCTTGTTTTTTTTGGGGATAGGGAGGGGTGGGAATAAGGAAATGATAGGAAAGGGTGGGAATAGGGAAAGGGCAACCGGCTCTCTCACTCATCGAACGAAACGCAGCCGAATACGGCTACTTCACGCCGATCTTCTGTGAGAGGGTGGTAGTTCCCCGGTCGAGCCAGCCCGAGTTCGAGCTGTAATAACTGACCACTGCTTAGCTCTACAACCTCAAAAATTAGCATGCTGACAAAAGATCTTGTTTAAATAAAAACAAGTAAAATATTTGAGTTAGATAATAAAATGTCTTCTTATTTAATTATATAATTTATTTGTCTTTTTTATATAAATTTATGTAATTTAATTGATATAATCCGACACCGTTTACAAAATAGCGTTTAATTATTTCGATATATAAATTATTATTATTGTGTTTTATTTAAATGAAACTAATATTTTATACATTATATAAATTCAAGTTTATCGAGAATTTTTTAACATGGTTTTGGGTAATTTGAATGTATAGTTTTTGGCCAATGTTTGAAAACGCAAAACAAAACGCAATATTTGAATGTAACGTATCGCAGAAATGATTTAAAAATGTTTTAGATAAATATAGTGGTACTTAAATGTCAAAACCAAATACTGCTGGGATTATAACATTGAAAATTCTATGACAAATTCACAACCTTAGTTCTAATTTTGCTTAAAACGATCTATAGCTGACAATTCTTATATCTTGTTTTTAATTTACCATGATATTAAATTTACCTTACCATTGAATGTCAGCTTGACGTACAAATACTACAAGTAACACGATTTCATACAATATATCATATCATTCTTTATCAATTAATATAAACAATTGCCAAACATAATTCTATTAACTTTGTATTGAATCAGTTTTATGATGAGTTTCAATAACGTAGTATTTATTTTGAGAGTAGCCCACTCAAACAAGTACGAAGCGGGTGTGGCGACGGGCCTCCGACTATATAAATATATAATTCTTATCAAATACACACATATGGCCAAACGATGGCCCATGATGGACATATGTTGGGACATTGGACATTAACGTTTATCAATACTGAGCTTATTTAAAGATCTTCATATATTTTGAGTCAGTTTTTGAAAATAATGAAGTATATAAGATTTTTTAGTATAAAATTAATATAAGTTATATATAAATGGTAGCCATATTTGATGTCAGAGGCTATCTCAACGTAGTTCAGTATTAAACGTCGCGTGGACGTAGTTGGGTGCAAGTTGCAATATTTTTTTTCAGTCCCAACACGACCGTCGATAGGAACGGACGTATTCAAATTAATTATTATTACGACCTTGGCGTTTGTGTTCATAGTTACTTCGTGTCCACGTGAGTATTACAGAAAAATAATAATAGTAAGCTAATATTTGTTTTTATAATGAGGTAATTTTTATTTGCAATACGTATGGCGCAATCGCTTATTGTAATTTGGGTGATAATTGATTTGGTGGAGAAATATTTTTTTGCGTTTGTCGTCTCAATTGTAGACATTCCAGTATAAATATTTTTAATATAATTTATCGAGGTTTATGTGTACCGTGAGTTGTTGTATTTTTATTTTACATAAATATATATTTATAAATACAATTATATTCATCGGAGATTGAAACTAATTTGAAATTAAGGTAAGTATATTTAATAGCACTAGCTAATACCTGTGACTTCGTCCTCACCGTTTCATGTACTAAGAAAGATTTTGTATGTGTTAGAAAATTCATCGAAAAGATTTTTTTGTTAAAGCTTTTTTAACTTCATATCTCTATAGTTTTTTTTTATCTAACAGACAAATGTTTTAGACCTAAATTCTAAACCTAGTTTTTTTTCCTCATTCGCATAAACCTGCCCACATCTACTCGTAAAGATAGATACCAAAACTTGTACAAAATAATTAAAATTTCCTATAAAATAATAATTTATGACTTTTTATATGTAGTAACTTTATATGTGTACACTTTATGTAGAATTAGTATATCATTGAAGAATTTATAGAAATACGATGAATTGACCAATATCAAGACTTCATCTCAAACTTCAAAGATAATTTGAACAACAAGCCACATAAATTGGAGTTAATTAATGAATCGAGACGAACAAATGATATAATTGTACGTCAAAACGTTTGTTAATTTGTTATGTTTAATATATTTTTAGGACGCCATTTTATTAGTGAATTAATCATGATAATATAATTATTATATACATATTTTTTATATTGAGTCAAAGAAGAACTTAATGTAATAATTACATTAAATTTAATATCATCGTCGATGATTCGTCAGCTTGGATCGCAAAGGTAAAGCAAAGTTGACTCTAAAACATAATCTAAAAAGACTAAAAATGTATACTTAAAAAATTATAAATATTTCGATGAAATTCTCTCAGTATTGTTTTTTCTTTATGGCACAAACTTACGATTCAAATCTCAAAACAGATTATAAATAACGTATAATTAAATAAACCGTAACTTCATCTGGATGAGAATTTTTAAAGTAAATTAATCAAAATTATTTATGGTTCTATAATATTTATTATAGAAAATTATGTTATATGAAAACATCGATGTCCATGTAAAAAACATTAGTGAAGTCTAACTGACAGACTGACAGTTGTTTACAACAAAAGATATTTACTTGCGAGGCGCGTTCCGAAACGTAAACTTGTTGCTTAAATGACGTACATTTACAATAACTCTCATATGCATGCATACACCCATTATCATGCATCATTTTATATGAAAAATTACTGCATAATAATGTTATTTTTTATTAATTTTGGCCGCTTTATCTATTGATTGAACTAAATAAATCGAATTAGCACATGTAATATATGAAGCGTGTTTTGCAATAGTTTTATTAGTTATAATAAAGTTTTTTTATATATCGTTTTTATGCATCTATTAAATATTATCGTGACAGACTTTTTTTTCTATGACAGCTAGTTCAAGACGTTTGTTTGATTTGAAATCTTTTTTTGTAATATTTTGCAGTGATATCCTTAGGACGGTTAAATTCGTCGAACTAAATGACAACAGTTTTTCGACAATGTTTTATTTTATTTGAAGTTAAAATACCTTAAAATTGATTTTATTTATCTGAATGACACAAGTCAATGAATAAAAAAAGCAAAGAAAAATCCGGTGACGTTACATGTTTATGTCAAAATGACATGACAAAATTTTTTCATAGACTTTCTTTTAATTATAATAAATATATTATAATAAATTAAACCATGATAAGTTCTGTATTTACAATATTGTTATCATAGTTATAAAGACTAGGGGATTCGGTTAAGCCAAAGATTTACGACGCATTATTTTGATATGGCGACATTTAATTTATTTTATTGCTTGCCATATAAAAATTCATTTGGTGTTATAAAAAAATATTAGAATATCATTATTGTTATCTTTAGTATTGGTTTTTTGTAACATTAAAGTTTTATTTGGCTTCTGTGAATGATTTGAAAGAACGAAAATTCTTTCCATTTAATGAATGAAGCAACGAATGGGTGAACTAAATACTGAGCTTAGAAGTATAATTATTCATATTTTAAAAGTTTTATGAACCTATTGTCAACATGTATTCTTCATTTAAAATCTTAACGTGTTGATAATGAGTAAATTAAATAAAAATTACTCCAAAATGTCGATCTTAGTAGCATTGAACGATCATAATAATTGCGTATTTGCGAAACAGATTTATTAGATTAGCGAGATCTATTATTGGATGCAGTATAAACACGGAATGTGATTTTTCTGAAAGGATTTTTGGACATTGAAATTAAGGATTAATAATACGGTAGATGAAATAATTTAAAAAATTTCTTATTTTAGCCTTAGCACAATCAATATTGTCAACGTAAATATGAAAAATTTTCTTCTATTATCTAAGTATAGATACATTTGTTTTGATATAAAAACTGTCAAACTGTACGTTTAGAGTTACGTTGCGAACTAGTACTAAGTGTATAGAATATTTAGCTAAATATAACAACCAATCTGTCGACCCTGTCTATGTTGTTTCTTAATGAATTTGACCGCTGTGTTTCGCACGTGACGATTGACATAGCCTTTAAAGAACCCCGCCTATTAAGGATATACATAATATATACACACACACATATCTATATATCTATATAAAAGAAAGTCATGTTAGTTACACTATTTATAAATAAACAACGGCTGTACGGATTTGGCTGGAAAATTGTAGAAGGTAGGTTGGAACCAGGAGACAGGCATAGGTTCCAAAGTGTCCACTTTTGAATGCGTTTGACAAAAAGAAAATTTCTAATAAAAATCAAAATCTGTGTATTTATTGCCTCTAAATCGAAACATTTCGCCTTGTCGGCTGTTCATTGCCAATTAAGAAACTAAACGGACAAAGTCGCGTCCAAAAACTAATATAATTTAAATACAAATTAAGTGAACTTTTGAGTGAACAACAAACATACAAGCAAAGCCAAAGCCAAAGTTACATATAATTCCGTTTTAAGTATCACGTTTTTGATTAAACTTTTGAGATATGATAATTCTAAACAACTGAAAGATAGTCGATATTATATATTAAATACGTCACGAAGTAAATAATATTTTGATGTCATATAAACATGATGCTAATTAAATTAATTAATCATTATATATGTATGAATTATAACTGAACAAGTAGAGATGAAAATAACCGTTATTTGATCTATCTTAGACATAAACTGAAGCATTTATGTTATGTTTCAATGTGTATACAATTTATTTCAAATATAAAATGAGACGAAACATCTCATCATTCAAAGTATTCACCGTGCGTGTGTCGGGTCCATCGTTGTAGGGAGAGGAGCTTCAACAGTGACTGGGACTTGCGACCCAGGTGTAGGTTTAAGGGGCCCCTATGTAACGCAATTCGAATATAAATATTTTGATATATTGTGTTTAATTTCTTTCATTAATTAAAATAAGTCTGAGGTGGATTTTTTATGTATTTGTTGATTATCTTACAATCAATTACAATAAATATACATATATTTATTTTTATGCTACGGCTTCATTCGTATTGAAATAGTGGAATATTTGGTCAATGTCAACGTTTTTATTTGTTGGTCGAATTATCTTGAGTACTGTGTGGAAACACGAAGGAGTTTGTAGAATGGAATAAAGACGTTTATTTAATTATTATTACTATTTATATTTAACAATATAGATTATGATTTATGGCGTGTTAAAATATTTCCATATGTGAGGTTTTCATTAAAAGTTTTTTAAACGAAATGAACTATTTTTAAAAATATAATTACTTATGTACATTATTTGATAACAAAAAAACTTGTTCATTTTTTCTCCATCTATTAAAATATGCCTCGTTTATTTAAATTTCCAAATTAGAGCAATCTTTAAATTCATATATTTTATTCAGCGGATTTTATTTTAATGAAATATTAATAGGTACATTGACAAACACTATTTTTTTTTACCAAATCTGAAACAGCCAAATCACTAAAACTTTGCAGATAAATTTATAGAAAAGAAGTCTTTGAATTATGGCGAAGTTCAACAAATTTATTAAATAACGAAAGACCCACAATTATAATATTAATGAGAAGAGAGACCTAGCCTCTTATTATTTCATGTATTCACCGTGCTTGTGCGAGGTCCATCGTTGTAGGGAGAGGAGTTTTATATATTAGGATTTTAGGAAACAAGATATCCAACTTTTGCAATCACGAAAATATTCCAAGGTGGGGTATGTTTATTAAAAAAAAACTCGTATGTTTCTTTTCTGAAATAATATAGATTATTCCAGAAAAATATTTTAGATATGTTCATTCAGATCTGAATTAAAGGTCAAATTAATTTTATTTCATGTTTTCGTAACAATAATGATAAAATTATGTTTATGTATCGTATAGGTCATCGGACTTAGGACTTATTTTGCTTATGCGAATACTAATTTCGTGATTTGTGTAATATGGATGAGTTGTTTACATTCTACTATCGCTCAATAATGACTAGACGTTGAAATTGGTAATAACAAGCTTCCGCGGATTAACAATAGATGGCGTTGTATTTCGTTTGGTAATTTCTGCCTTAATATTATTATTTAAATTGTCTTCAAGTAATAATATGTATATTATAATAAAGGTCTCATTTTTTTCTCTATTTTAAAAATCAAACTATGATAAAATATATTGATTTGTTTATTATGGATATTAAATGCATTGCATAAACTTAGTTTTTCTTAAAGAGTAGGTATAATTACATAAACTTCTACAATTATAATACATTAATAGATATAGTACATATATATTTTATATTTACTGACAACTAAGAAATTCCACGACAATTCTCGACATAGCGACCTCATTTTCTGAAATAGTTCTTCAACTACAAAGAAATATCTACAAATACTTACTGTTACATATTTTGTAGTAATAAAATCTAAGACTTGCGAGTACTCATTAAAATAAAAATAATATTTTTGCATTACTGTTTGTTTTTTTTATTATTTAAAATTATAAACAGACGTTGTGGTTACTTTGCAGCAACCGTGATCATGATCGTAAATTAAATAAAAAACTCATAGTAATAATAAAATATTAGTTTTATTTTGTAACTAGCTTTCCGCCCGCAGCTTCGCCCGATTGGAGTTCGTTTATATCACGTTTCCAAGAGAACCTTTCAAAAGTCTGGGATAAAAACTATCTTATGTTCTTTCTCAAGGTCAACTCTATCTCTGTACCAAATTTCATTAAAATCAGTTCAGTGGTTTAGGCGTGAAAGCGTAACAGACAGACAGAGAGAGTTACTTTCGCATTTATAATATTAGTAGGAATACTCCTCCATTTTTTTTTTTTTTTTTTTTTTTTTTTTTTTTTTTTTTTTTTATGTGATTGGTGGCAAACGAGCAGACGGCCCACTTGATGGAAGGTGGTAACCGTCGCCCATGAACATCCGCAACATTTTGTTGCGGATGCGTTGCCCACCTTGTTTTTAGGGGATAGGGAGGGGTGGGAATAAGGAAATGAAAGAAAGGGTAGGAATAGGGAAAGGGCAACCGGCTCTCTCACTTATCAGACGAAACGCAGCCAGTAAAGGCTACTTCACGCCGATCTTCTGTGAGAGGGTGGTACTTCCCCGGTCGAGCCAGCCCATGTTCGAGCTGTAGTGACTCACCACAGCTAGGCTCTACCACCTATAACAACATTAATCATACATTTTAATTATAATCAATAGTAGTTTTATAAATTTCTGTTAAGTTTAATATTACCCTATATTTGTTCATCAATTCATTATTTTAATTCTTTTTCTTTACATTAATAATTTCTCAACTGTTTTTCTAATGTGTGATACATTTTTCAAATCTGTTCTCTTGACAAAAATATCATCGCCTCTACTATTTATAGATGCAGTGAAGGGATTTTGTTACACGATTATATTTGTAAAATAAATGCTTATTTTTTCATTATGGAAAAAACATACATGTTTTCAAGAAATATGTATATTATCTTTGTTTGATTTCAATGTTTAAATTAGAACTTACTTTCATATAAATATTTACCACTGCACTTTGTAGGTTGATAATATATTTGTATCTATTATTTTTATATATTATAGTTCAATAGTTCTTGATTCGTATGTATATGATTATACTTTTAAACTGACAACCATAACAATTAAATTTATTACATATATAACCTTTATATTACTTGCTCAAAGATAGCTGTCGGATATTTAATTAAGACTTTCTTAATATAATTTACGTGTCAGTACATATACATAAATATATTTGTTTGTTTGTCTGTCTTTTATCTTGTCCGAAACCACTGATTTTGACTCGACTTTGACAAACAGATAGTTGATGAAATAAAAAATATTAATTTATTTATATTTTTTCATATAAATAAAACATTTACAGCTCAGACGAAGTCGCGGGCACATGTTGTTTACATAATGTCATTTGTTATTCATTTATTTAATACGCCGCACTTGACTTGATAGTGTCTAGTTTGCGACATACGTTATCAGAGGTTGCTGATAAGCTATCATTTGTGACCTGATGGTGATGAGATGAAAATCTCATATTCGACTTATGACCCAACACTAGTAAATTTTTATTACAATTAATATGTATAATAAATTTTATTTTCATCAAGTGAATTAATTTGTTAAATTTACTCAATTTATCATCATCATCTGCCTATCAGAGCCCACTACTGAGCAAAGGCCTCTTCTCTCATGGACTTTAAGTTTCTTTTATCATTGAAAAAACATTTCGTTAGTCTAAATTTTCATAAAAAACTTAGAAGATAATAAAATAATCGTAATATTAACACAGCTATAAAAATCTTGTTGAGTATTTCAATTTAAAGTCATATTTTTAGTTCACGATCGTCATTGGTTCTTCCTCTTGGTATTATAAATCTTTTGTCGTCACGAGGGGTCGTGAAAGGAAGCAATTCATGCACAGGATTTAATATTGGCTATAAATCAATTTGCAATGTTCATCTTTATCGTATCTATATAGATATTTTTTGTGACTACTATCAAAAACTATTTTTTTTTATCGAAAACTAGATTATATGAAAAACTTCTAAATTTTATCTCTCCATTCAGCTGATAAGAATCCCGCTTAGATCATGTCAAAAATGTTTTGTTATCGTTATTTAGATGTAAAACAGACTTAGTTTTTAAGATTTGTTTATAATAAATTAGAAGTATACAAAAACATTTTAACTACTATCGTAGTTTGTGTCTGAACTTCAAAGTGATTAAAATTCTCAAAGTTATTTCATTCGGAATCTAAAATGTCGATAATTATGTACTATACGAGTAAAGTCGGAAAATGTATGAGTGTAGTATTTTTTATTATAAAAACTATTTGTTGGATATCAAGGTTATTGGTTAGACATTTGTAATTTGATCATGTTGGCACAAACATACATATAGGTAGATATATATATATGTATAGTAAATATTTTTTTTAATACGATAAAAGAGTGGAAATATTTATATTATTTAACAGTTCAGAGTTCAAATGTTATCACAAGGTTTATTTTATATGAATATTCATAAAAAAACTTGTTTAAATTTAATGTTACCATTGACACTTACTTGGTTCGTAAATTTTTGCGCAGCCAAAAGATATCTCTTTTTCAACAAGTTAATTATTAACTATGGACAAAACAGCCAAAAAGACATCAAAATTTTTTTTAGAATAACCCTTTTTTTACGGAGAAGTGAATAAGTTATTCAATGGTTCAATCTTATCACTTGGTGTACCTCTTGACTCGTGTACTTGTTTTGATATATCAACATATAGATCAAGAATCACTAGTCTTATAATTCTTTGACAGCTTCGCTAATAAATCATACAGTATTACAAGCTAGTTTTTTTTTGCGGTTTCGTCTGCAAAAACCTCAAAGGTGTGAGAGGAATGTATAAAAAAAGTGTGTCAAAATAATAGAAATAGTAAATTGCTTTCAGCGGCAACCATCGTTTGTGTTGTGACATCTTACAAAAGAAATATTGTCTTAATCCCGTGGAAAATTCAGTGAAATCCATAATAAATTGTGTCATTCTTGTAAGCTATATTATTGTACAGTCTCATCAAAACTTGCCCAGTAGTTTTCGCATCAAAGACCTACAAACATGATCTCTGTAATATTTTTCTCATACAAACGCGTTGTAATTCATATTAATATAGGTATTTACGTATCAGCAATAAATATTTGCATATTCACTCAAGTCTTGCTTTATAATTACTTTATTTGTTATATTTATACACATCGTGGTTAGAATTGCTATTAAATGACGGCAAAGGTGTAACAGAATAACAATTAAGTAGTCATGTATAGTTTGCAGTATAAAGATTGGCCAGACATTGGCCAATGTTGGACATTGGCGTATATTGGCAAGGGCGGTGGGCGCGTCGTGACGTCAGAGCCACGTTGCGCAGACGCATACAAATGATTATACCGAACATAAATTATTATAATTGCATTAACATTCATTAAAATGATATCGAGGAATTTATGTACACGTTTTTGGTCACGGAATTTAGATATTATCTCTTAATTATTTATAGATTAGGTTTACAAATTAATTCTTTTATATAGTGTAAAAAACGATAGAATACTTATGTTTTTTTACTCAAAAAATTTGGTTCTGTACATAAATAAATTATTTTGGGGTATCAATATTTGTTAATTTGTCCTAAATAATCATTATTGTAGGATAAAAAAAATATACAAGAATTCATGAAATAAAAAGAGTATGATAATTTTTATCAAAAATGTCATTGCCACTAACTTTACCAATTGTATCAATAAATGTTTATGAAATGAACTCTTTGGAGATAGCCTTAAAATTGGAAAGGTCAGCTCAATCCACAAGATGGGGTCAAAATATGACCTGAGTAATTAACGCCGTACTTTGGTTTAATTAAATTTATTATATTAATTTTTATCATTGAATAATAGCGTAGTCTTAAATACTAAATCGACACAAAAAGGATTATTTAATCATTTCAAATTCACATAAAAAGTAATATAGAAAGTAGTTCTTAATAAAAATATATAGGGATAAATTTTAAAAAGTT
This sequence comes from Danaus chrysippus, assembly GCA_916720795.1. NCBI lineage: Eukaryota > Metazoa > Arthropoda > Insecta > Lepidoptera > Nymphalidae > Danaus > Danaus chrysippus. The sequence continues at coordinate 1,263,709 of CAKASE010000065.1, read as the reverse complement.
TTTTTATAATTTGAGTGGGTAAATATATAAATATATATATATATATCCTTTATTGCACAAAAAAAGACAGAAAATAACATAATAGAAAAGAAAACATACAAAAACATACATAAATATATATACAATCTACTATGAATAGAAATGTTTTTATAACTCAAAGCGAGCATAATTATTTAACAATGTTATAAAAATACTTACTTCCTTTGCATTTTTATCGGCTTGTAGATATTTTATTGCATAGCGTTTGCACTTTACGAATAAATTGTTAAATGGAGTAAAACTGACGCTTATGCAATGAATAAATATGTTTATCTCTTTTAGTATTCGCCTTTATCTCGTAAACCGCATTTCTAACATTTAGACCTATTAAGGATATCGTATCATATAATAAGTATTAATGCTTATCATATAATAAAATGATACAGAAACATACATCATTTTTATCATTATACATATTTGGGAGACCTTTATCAGTCATTACTTGACCGATTTTGTTGATTTCTCAATTGTTTTATTTTAAGATTAAGATGATTTTTCTGTTACAAATAATAAAAAATTAAAATATAATTGAGTATAATAATAATAGTTTTTTTGGAATACAATGTTATGGTAAATAATATTTTTTCTTTCATGTCGGTTTACCGTGATTATAATTTTTGTAAAGGAACCGAAACGTCGGGAACATGTAGATATAAAATAATAAAAAAAGCGTAGTATACGAAAAACTCAGTTTTATAATATTTTGAAATTAAAAGCTTAAGAGAAACTAAGTTTTTAAATATATACAGAATAAACTTTGTTCAAATAATTATATATATTAAGCCCATATCAATTGATAAATAATTGCTGAATTTAAATTTAATAGATTATTACATAGATTTGTTGCAAAATCATGCTGTTTCGTCGTGATTGGAATTAATTTTTATAATTCTGAAGAGTTTATATAAAAATATTAGAAAAAAGAATTTATATAAAAATAATATAAAAATATTAGAAAAACGTAAATATTTTTTTATAAACACGAAAACGTTTTGGACATGAAATATCTTACCTCTTTATATGTTTATAATGAAGTCGTGTTAGTTACACTATTTATAACTCAAGAACAGCTTTACGGTTTATGGTGAATATTGTTGAAGAGATGGCTTAAAACAAGGAAAAAGGCATAAGATACTTTTCATCGAAAAAAAAATTATTATCAAATCCAAAATATTATTTACTACCTGTCAGCTATACATTTTTAATTTTGAAAGTAACGCAGACGAAGTCGCGAGCAAAAGCTAGTATGTTATAAATATATGATATATACATATATTTAAAACTTTCATTTACTACTTTAGCAAAGTTTCTTAACTGAGCAGATCTTATAAAAACATTTTTTTTTGTCTTTATTTGGTTATTTTATATCTATATTATTAATTTTACTTTCAGATTCACATCACAATGTCAACGGCAGTTGAGAATCTAAATATGGAGTCGCTGGTGAATGGTCACAATGGCCCACATTTGAATGGTACAAATGGTACGAATGGTACAAATGGTACCACAGTTATCACAAACGGCACCAATGGTACATGGGCTCAGCAATTTCTACCACCACAACTGATTTTGGACGACAGAGTCAGAGCTACTAAGGTAAGTTTATGTTAAATACTAGCTCTCCGAAGAGTTCAGTTATATCGCGTTTCCAAGAGAACCTTTCAAAAGTGTGGGATATAAACTATCCTATGTTCTTTCTGAAGGTCAACTCTATTTCTGTACCAAATTTCATTAAAATCATTTCAGTGGTTTAGGCGTGACAGCGTAACAGACAGATAGACAGAGTTACTTTCGCATTTATAATATTAGTAGGTATATTTTAACTAAATTTAAACAATACACTTTCTTTTCGTCTGCTCTTGATCAAAGTTGCTGTAAAAGAACAGAAACGTTGGGATTATTAAGTTATAAAATATATAAAAAATGTGTAGTAGACGAAAATATAAAGTTATATGTATTATTCTTTCATAAGTCATTTAATGCAAATGTTTTCTATATATTATATTCATTTCGTTGTTTATCTACTTTAGAGTTTAGAGATACGATTTGAGAGACAATAATTAACAACTTAAGGTTATCGTTTTTATCTGTTAGTGCAGTTGTAATTACTATAAGTACAGAATATTACCCGAATTGAGCAAGCGTAATAAATGCTCATATCTTCTCCATGTGAGAAGACGCCTTTGCTCAGCAGTGGTGTCTGATATTCTGATGATGATAAGTAAAAAATATAGACGAGTATGTTCGAATTATGAGATTATAATACCTATATACTAGCTTTCCGCCCACAGCTTCGCCCGCGTAGCGTTCGGTTATATCGCGTTTTCAAGAGAACCATTCAAAAGTCTGGGATCAATACTATTCTATGTTCTTTCTCAAGTTCAACTCTATATCTGTACCAAATTTCATTAAAATCAGTTCAGTGGTTTAGACGTAAAAGCGTAACAGATAGACAGAGTTTCTTTAGCATTTATAATATTAGTAGGGATTTTACGTTAAGATATAATGCATACTTAAATACAAGAATCATTTTATACTATTACTGTTTTTATTTACGAGAAATTATTTCGTATATTAACCATAAATTTTGTTAGAAAATGGTCTCTCCTTAATTGCTGTATGGGAGTTATCGAATTTTTTTTTTGTTATCTTGAGCTGAATATTGATAAAATAATAACTGATACTACTCGGGCCTCTAATATGTGATATTTTATCAGAAAAATGTCGGCGTACATAACACTTTGGTAAAATTTAGATGATTCATTGTTTTTTAATTTATTCGTACTAAAAATACGCATATTATATTACTATAGCACTTGATAGGTCTTTTTTATTGTATACAGAAGTCACAATATTTCTATTTCCAATTTGTATTAAAAAAAATTAAAACAAGGTTTATGAATTTTCAAATAGAATATTATTTATATATTTACCATTAGGTATACTTTGAAATTCTATTAGATATTATATATAGAATTAATAATGGAATCTGTATGTAATAAAAAAGATTTTTTCTTAGAAATCTGTAATAGCTTATTACTGGCATTCAAATGCACGTGTAATAGCTTTGACAAGTTCAATTGTGATGTATTGCTTTTAGATTGATATAAATATCAAACAATAATGAATGTAGAATGATCTTTACGTTTTATTATTTAACATTTAACCCGAAAAATATTGTTTTAATGTTTTATTTTCGATTTTAAAGCCACCCTGCGTTTCTATGATAAAGTTTTCTATCTTCTTTCTATCGTAACAACTGACAGGAACTGTCAAACAATTGATTTATCTCAAAACGTGCTTAGCAAATAGTAGATACATTAAAAAAGTTTTTATATATGTAGAACTATATATATTAGGGTTGTCAAAAATATAAACATTATAAATTAATAGGTATTTTGCGAGACATAATACAAAAAAGTGATAGTTTTCCGAAATAAGTTTAAAAAATATAAGAGCGAGGTTTCTGTATTTTATACGTAGTTTTTTTTAATGTATTGGATGTTTATGACAGACTTAATTAACGAAATACGAAGCATATTATATTATATAAGTTCCTTATAAGTATATACAATCGGTATAAAAAAAACTATTTGAAGTTGGTTAGTATAGCGACAGGAAGGTCTATCTGATTGAACTATTTCCTATCAATATCAATAAAAGTAAGCATGAGAACAATCTCTATGAGATGCTATCATTAGAAATGATTGACAGCCACTTGTACCATTCGCTTGTGATATGTTGAGAATTATTTAAAGCATCCCTAGGAAGTACTACGTATATATAAAAATGTAGAAACAAAAATTTTGAGGGCATTCTCACACTAAGTTATAGTCTTGCCTTATAAAAACAATATTTACTTCTCGATTCCCAAAGAGGGTTGATGACAGGCAGGTCGTAAAAACAATTATCGAAAACTATTCATAACCTGTAAGGCAGACCCTGGCTAAAGCTAGAAATTGCCAGGAAGAAGAAGAAAAACAATATTTACTTTATTTATAATGACTTTATATTATGTTTATGTGCGTCAATAATATATTTGTTAATAATATGATAAGGAATTATTTAATTGTGTGCTATACATATAGAAATTGCGTTTCACGGAAAGCTATTAAGACTCCATAAAGATAAATCAAATGGTTTATTATAATACAAATAACGTAATACCTACTACTGTATTATTTTAATTCAATTATAATTTATTATATTTATTTATATTGTCTAATTGTTTTGAGTATTTTTTATAATAATTAATATTAAAAAATATATTTTCGGAATTAATACGCATTTTTTACTATTTAATCACATACTCTCGAGATTTCGATTACTTTGCATCAACCGAAATTTGGGGTTTGTGTAGTTATAAAACGATTTTAAAGAATTTGCGTGCTATATCCGAAATAAAAAGTTTTATTTAAATGAATATTCGTTTAAGTCTTAGATGTCATTATATATATTGTTATAATTATTTATTATATTTTTAATTGGATTTTTTTCCTTACAACATGACTGCATGTTTTATTATTTTAATTAAATATATGTTATCGTCCAGTTCGAATAAAAAAACATAAAAGAAAATTACTTTTTTAATCCATTCTTGAATACAGTATCTTTTTGTCGATCAAAAACACCAAAAGGGGTTCAAAGTCTGAGCAATTTAGAATTGTCTGCATCAACCGGGTGACCTATATGAAATGAATTGGACTATAAAAGGCAGGATTAATACGTATTATCTGCCTCATGTCTACATGCTAGCCACCTTCACCTCATGATAACCTATTTTCTATTAATTATTCTCACCAATTACTCTATGAAAGCAGATAATGAAATGCATAAATAAAACAACATAATAATATATATAGCGCTAATTATTGACTTACTTTTAATGTAATTTATATGGAAATTAAGCAATTATTGGATAAAAATTTAATATGGTTTTCAGGTTAATGTATAACGATTATATTCAGAATTTTAAATACTTTTTTTTTCGTTTTTAAATAAATTATAGACCAATAATTATTTTTGTAATATGTTGGTTTATATAAAGGTGTTTCTTATATTATACAGGCGAAAGTTTGTATGATTGTTTTGTTAGTCTGAATGCCAATTACAAATCAGATTTGAATAATACATATATACCTAATTCATTGGTCTATTATGTATAGTTTCTTAGAACATATTTAAGACACACAATAAGTAGCAACGTGTATATTTATTCCGTCCCGTACCTTCATAAAAAATGCGACATTTATGCAACGACTAGTAGCCTTTCATAATTTACAGTTCATATTTATTATTTAATGTTTTCCAAGTTATATTTTTAATTATTTGCGTGAAAGAGCAACAAAAACCTAAATTAATGCAAGTAGCTGGTAATAGGATGAACAATATTTCCTTACTAGAAAGTATCTTAATGTAATGTAAAAATCTTAATGTAGGTAGAAGAAAAAAACATTTGAGTAACCAAATTTCATAGACGACTACGAGTTGAGAACTTGAGGTTTGAAACTAGGATTAGGGTTTCAGATTAAATAACTACAACTGTATAACTCTGATATATTAATTGTATTCTATTATTGGTTTAAAATGAGAAAAACTTTGATATTGCAGATTGAAAACCGTTTGTCCAAAATGATTCTTTGTGGTAACACATTGAGGCGAGTTGGCGAAGTGTTCGCCAGAGAAATAGAGAATGGATTAAAAGAACGTCCTTCCAGTCTACAGATGGAGAACACATATGTTCCAGAGCTACCCGATGGAACTGGTGAGTAGAGTGCTATCTAAATATATATATACTACTAGCTTTTTACCTCGACTTCGTCTAAATTACTTTCAATTGAAGAAATGTATAGCTATTCCATAACTCTGTTCCTACCTAAAAGCAGTAAATAAGAAGATTTTTGGTTTTGTCATTTTATTTGATTTCATTTTTGTCGATAGCATGAAAAGTATTCTATGTCGTTTATCGGGTTCTAAGCTATCTCTGTACCAATTTTAACAAGACTTTCTTTAATATATAAAGAATATAATTGGACTGTTTTAAATATAAACTATTCTTTTATACATTGGATAAAATTTATAAAACGGTGTCAAGAGACTAGCATTGAAATATTTAATGGAGTCCTTTCTTATACCCAACGTAATCGAATATGAATTGCAAATATAATTCACATTTGGGACTTAATTTTAAATTTTTATACTATTGACTATATTGACAGGAGTCCCGATACATCATTGAAATCTGATGCAATCGAAATTGTAGATATATTTAGAAGAATTCTTAATTTGTATATTCAATTCGTTTGTTGAAATATGAAATAGGATTGGTAGGGAGAGGAGCTTGGACGGTGGAGGTGAGCATTTAACGTGCTTTAAATAGGCACTTAAACTTACACCTGGATCGCAAGTCCCAGGCACCGTTGAAGCTCCTCTCCCTGCAACGCGATGGACCCGGCATCCGCACGATGAATCCATTGAATAAGAAGTTCCGTTGTTAAGAAGTTCCGTCTTAAATATAAACGTGGTTATTTAATTGCAGAGGAAGGGGTTTTCTTGGCTTTGGATCTTGGAGGCACTAATTTTAGAGTACTCCTGCTGGAGCTTCGCGCTGGTAAACTTGTGCGAGAGGACGTTAAGCATTATCATATCAGGTAGAAATAGAAGTTTATATTTAGATAATTTTAAATATAAAAAAATATCTGTTTTGGAACCGATTTTACGTCTATTTGTCTCGTTAGGACTTTTTAAAATTTTGACACAAAAATTTACAAAATTTCCGTTACTAATTTTTAAATAATTATTACCAAACAATCATCCCTAAATCTACCTCAGCGGTCAGAGACTAGTGCAAAATTATTAATACTCGTATAACAAACTTGACTACTTTCACGAAATTAAAATAAACACTAGAAATCGTAACTGGTTTTTCCTCTGGATATGAGAGTTGGTTAATGAAATTTATGATTTATTATGAAGAAAGTATGAGTGTATGTGTGTACACAATATTGTATAGGTCTTAATGTTTCAAATATTTTATTTTACTAGTGACGCGTTACGACTCGGCCCTGGTGAAGATCTCTTTAATTTTCTTGCTGACAGTGTTCTGGACTTTTTGACTTCGGAGAACATGGAAAATGACGTCTTTTCGCTCGGTAAGATTATCATCAATTACATGACACAATACACATATTGTTCTTAAGGTTTTTAGAATACTTTATTACTTTCTGTTTATTCATAATGATAACTTTAATTTTATACTATACTACACTGAACAGGAATTGAGAGTTTGATTGGGCCCATAACCTGATAACTTTATTATTAAATAAAGAAGATTTGGTGAAAATAAACTACACTTGTTGTAACACAGAATCACAGAGACAGAGCATTTATTGAGCTGTCACAGATACAGATATAGATTTACATGTAGAATATACAGGGTGACTGGTGAATTACTATCGATACTTGAGGACGTGATATTTGACGATCATATATGACACAATAAAAATTAATATAACATAAATATTAATAAACTTCTAAGTAAAGTTAACCAAAAGTTATGTAATTAATTACGCATCGTGTCAACACCCTACAGATTAGGTATACGTACACACACACACACAAACGCGTGCGGCGGCGTAGTGTTGTATCAGCACGCCGCCGCACGCGTCCACACTTGGAACACTTGGAACGTGTCCACACTTTATTTATTTATACGGAAATTTGGTCAAAAATTAAGAACCTGTTTTTTTTTACATAATTCGAATGAGAATGATGTACCGAGTATGCTCCTTAAATATTGATAGTAATTCACCAGTCACCCTGTATATATGCATAGACTTACTATGGAAAGACAAAATTTAATAATTAGTTTAACACATAATTTTTTTTTTTTACATTGACTGTCATTAAATAAATATACTTATATTTTTTTCAGGTTTCACCTTCTCGTTTCCGATGAAACAGCACTCGATTTCATCTGGCGAGTTGATTACATGGACCAAGAGCTTCAAGTGCGGTGGTATGGAGCGGGTGGATGTTGCTGCCCTGCTGCAGCGCTGTCTGCGGGACCGTGGATTGAAAGTAACGGTTCAAGTACTGCTGAATGATACAACTGGCACACTTGTCGCTGGTGCTCATATGGATCCTGATGTTGCCGTAAGAATTGTTGACTAATAGATATTTTCTTTATATTACGACATGTCTGAGAATTTGTTAAGCCTGATACACTAATGTAGGGAAAAATTTATTTAATTACTAGAAGACCCGGCGAACTTCGTATCGCCCTATAATCAAGTAATATCTGTTACGTTTTTTTATTTATATTTTTGGAGTTTACCTATTAAAGCCATAAATCTACGTGTTTTGAAGTGCGACAGAATGATTGACATATTAGTTAGTTGTCAAATCTAATGTCAAAAAAAAACGTTTGTTTCAACAACTACTAATAAATTAAAAATTAATTAAAAAAACATTGTCCAGCGGTCAAAATTGTGAATCTAAACCATTCCCAGATCCCCTTGAACACACAAAAAAATTTCAGCAAAATGGGTCCAGTCGTTTGAGAGAAGTACAGTGACATACACACTCACAGAAGAATTATATATATACCTAAAGATACGAGTATAAACGATAATTGATTTCTTGCATTGTTTTTTCATACCGAACAAATACGTCCAAAATAGGCTAACATTTCTGACATTCAAGCAAAATTCATTGGCAAAAAAGTAATTAATTAATACGAAATGTTATAGATTGGTGTGATAATGGGCACCGGTTCAAACGGTTGTTATATGGAGCAAGCGAAGAGAGTTCAACACTGGGAAGCTAAACACGACCGAGTACAAGACGTGTGTGTTGATATTGAATGGGGAGCCTTCGGTGACAATGGATGCCTTTCCTTCCTGAGAACAGATTTCGATAAAGTCGTGGATGATAATTCTTTACTGGCTGCATCTTTCACGTAAGTATATAGTTATTAGGGAGAGTTATTAGAGATCTGGTTTTTAAATTAAATTAATAGTTTTATTTATACTATCGTAATCACAGTTGCTGAAAAGTAACCGAAACTTCGGGAGTGTGTCGTTTTTAAAGTAATAACATACGCGTAGTACATATAATATTTAAATTATTAGTTTCATTTAAATATTCGCGAAAGTTTTAGATCTCATTATCTTTGTCTTAATGATATCCAAGATTTTCGCGAGTAGTCATTTAAATGAAACTAATGTTTACGTATTTACTACGCATTTTTTTATTTTTGACTATAAACTACAAACTCCCGAAGTTTCGGTTACTTTACAATAACCGTGATCACGGGCAGAGACATCTCGTCTACAAGCTACCGAAACGTCGGGAGTATGTAGTTTATAGTTAAAAAATAAAAAATCGCGTCGTAAATCCACAAATATTAGTTTCATCTTGTTATTAATTTAAGTAAATTTTTTGTTCTTGTTGGCAATGAATCTATTGAAAGCTTGTGGTTGACTGACTTCGTCTGCACATTTCTTTTAGATATAACGATTTGTTTAATTGGTTTTATCGGAACACATTTTATATTTGAGGATAGCAATTTGGTCTATATTCATTAGTTGGTATAAAAACCTTCTTTGCTTTTATAATATTGTAACTTATCCTTTGTTTTACAGTTTTGAAAAGTACATCGGTGGAAAGTATATAGGTGACTTATTATGTGCCGTATTAAGCGGACTAGCTCACGACCGTCTTTTCCCTGCACCGCCAGCGAAAGGTTCTTTGGCCTCGTCAGATCTTAGCATGTTTGAAGAGTGAGTATTTGTTTATAAAATGTATATATATTTATCGTAGTTTTTCTTAAATAAAAATAAGAATATATAATTCAACTAAAACTATTTTGATTTTGTGTAATAAGTTTTGGTATAAGACAAAAAATATGTTAAATCCATATCGTTAATTGCATGATCGTTGGTTTTTGGGAAATAGTATCGTACTCTTCTAAATACATATATAATTAACATCAGTTGCACATATAATAAATGAATTTACTTTGAAAACTAAGACAATTTCAAGCTCAATATTGGCTTAAGCAAAAAAAATCTTTTCTTTTGACTTCATGATCGATGAATTAATTGTGTTTAAACTACCAATTAACTTTATCATAAATAATAATATCGTTTTACATATTATAGTCTTACATACTGCATCCCAGTAAAGTCTACTCAATGTTTTTTGTTATGTATGTATAAATGCTGCTAGCAACAGCGTCACCGTAAAGACTTACAAATTGTGAAACTTAGACTAGACTAAGCCACAGCAGATTCAAGGTTTATAATTCTTATACAAATAAATATAATTCCTTTTCAGAGAGAACGTGACAGGTGCATGGTCAAAAACAGCTAAAACATTAACTGCAGCTTGCGGCGTGCGCATGTCACGTGCTGATGCGTTAGTCGCGCAACACGTTGCTCGAGTTATATCAAATCGCGCTGCGCAACTTGTTTCTGTTTGTATGTACATAAAGAACTTTAACTTTACTCATATATAAGAACTAGCTTTCCGCCCGCAGCCTCGCCCGCGTGGATTTCGGTTATATCGCGTTTCCAAGAAAACCTTCCAAAAATCTGGGATTCAAACTATCCTAAGTCTTTTCTCAAGGTCAACTCTATCTCTGTACCAAATTTCATTAAAGTCAGTTCTGTAGTTTAGGCGTGAAAGCATAACAAACAGACAGACAGACAGAGTTACTTTCGCATTTATAATATTAGTAGGGAAGAAAAGCAATATAGTTGAGAACAACATAAATGAATAATCTCTTTGGTCTGTTTTCATTATGTGAGTATTTTCTTGTAATGTTAATCATGTGTTTAATTTTTATATCAGGTATAGCGACGTTATTGCTTCGTATGAATCGCCCGCACGTGAGTGTCGCTGTTGATGGCTCAGTTTTCAAACGACACCCTCGTATTCGTGGATTGATGGAGCGATATATTGAGTTACTTGCCCCCCATCACAAGGTAAATATATATTATATATATTTCTATTTAAATTACTATGGCAAGATGCACTCGATTTTGATTTTTACTCTTTTACTGATAAGCACGATTGTTAAATATATTCATTTAAATAAAACATTAATCTCGTCTGTTCATGATCACAGTTGTTGCATGGTAACTGAAACGTCAGGAATATGTCATTATGAATAATAAAAAACGATTAGTATATCCGATAATCATAGCTTTATTTATTTCTAATTTTTATAAAAAAGTCCTTGTGGCCAAGAGGTTCGACTTCTCTCATGCATGAGGGCCGGGTTCGAAACCTGGCAAGTACCAATGTGATTTTTCCGAGTCATTTGAACTGTCTAAGAGTATTTAGACATCACTGACAGATGAAGGAAAACATCAATAATCAAATTATAAGTTTGAAATCACCAATCTGTCTTGAGCAAGCGTGGTGATTAATGCTCAAACCTTCTCCATGTGAGAAAGAAGTCTTTACTTAGCAGTAGGCTCTGATAGGCTGATGATGATGATGATAATGAATACATATATGTATATATACTTTAATTAACTAACGTAATTTCAGTTCACTCTTCTTGGTGCTGAAGACGGCAGTGGAAAAGGCAGTGCTTTAACAGCAGCTATTGCAGCCAGGGTCGCCGCTCGATCACCTTAACCATATCTTATATACAAAACGAAGCTATCCTCTAGATATTAAACTGATATTGATAAATTATTATAGTAAAATTATATGAAAATATCAAATAATGTATTTTCAAATATATTTGTATGACTGTTTGATTGTAGCGCTCGCCGGACGAGTTTCTATGTAATGCATTTAGGTAATGTAATTAGATTAATCTTATTTTAAGTAAAATATAGTGCCATATACATTAGTTTAGTTATGAAGAATTATCGCGCCGTCTTGAAGTCGAAGCTTGTAAGTTTGATACAGAGGTAGAACGAATGTTATACCTATGTACATGGTGTATAAAAAGTTTTGATTTATATGTTATACATTGTGTATAAAAAAGTTTTGACTTACAAAAGATGGCGGCATATATCTGATTGTGATGTTAAATTAGATGATAATATATATACATATTTTTTAGGGAATTTTTCAGGGTCGGGTAGAAATAGATATTAAAGAAACGAAAGACTTTCCAGTTATGAAACGTATATTAAGATGTCTCGAAAATAATTATAGGCAAAATGTATACATAGGTCTAAAAAATATGTTTTTACATACAAATTTTTTTAGGTTGTACATTAGGAATATGTATTTTATTTTATTTTAACAATGTTGATGATATTTTATTTATATAATGAATTTTTCAGCTTTATTCCATATTCCATATTAATGTTTTGTATTTTTAAGACGAGTTGTAATAAAAATATTTATAAATATATATATTTTTTATTTTTTATATGAAAAATTATATCTAGAACAGCTTATTAATTGAAATTAATCGTAAAAAGGCATTTTAAATAAGAAGTAGTTATACCAAATAAAACAATTAATGTACAATAAATTCTATAATTCCTAAAATATCTTGTTAAAAAGAATTGCTATTGAATTTTTTATTTAAGTATTTTAAAGATAATAACAATTAATGTTTTTTAAAGATAAAAAAATATGTCATGAATCAATTTGGTTGTTAGCCTAAAACTAATAAACTAAAGATAATATAGTTGAATACTTCTGATTAGAAATACTTTAATTCACATAATAATATCCTCTTTGCGATAATAAAGATAATATATAATCTAATCTTAATATATAAAATAGATAGTATTAGCAGTAAGAGGAACTTCTCAAATAATTAATTAACTTGTCCGTAGGCTCTTTTTGTTCTTCGTCAATCAGGATACTTCTACTTTCTCGCGGACTTTCCGCAGAATGCTCGCTAGCTCGGAGGCGGATGTCGTCTTGTACTGGTTCAACCAACAGAATAAATATGGTTTCAATTAATCGATAATGCTACTTTGAGTCTGATAAAACTGAAAATTCTTGCGTGAAGTAAGGCTAAGTAGCTAAGTTTTTCTTATTACTGGTCGTGTAACACCAGATTAATATTATTATTTTAGTAAAGAATCAAATAAATTAATGTATTGATCATAAATTACCCAATTTTAGAACTTACTGATTAGAGTGCATTAAAAGTCATAGCAAAACAAAAATGCTATTTGCAATTTATAGCTCTGCAGAAAAACCAGACACTTTGGAGTGTAACTCTTATGATTAGAGAAAAATATAAGTCAATGACATCAGCATTTCATTAAGAATGTGTAAATCCAACAAAACAAATACTTTTTCGGATACAATGCATAGTTAATACGAAACACATTAGTTTCATTTCTATGACTACTCGAGAAGATCTTAAATCTCATTTTGTTTATCAAGTTCTTAGTGCTCACCCCAGATACATTTCTTTGAACCAATATCTGACTGTATAATCGCTTCCCTTCATCAGCTCCTACCACTCGTTCCAATTGGCTTCTGGATAAAGCAAATAATTGATGACCAGACACACGTAGCTGCTTCTGAGCTGTGCTACTGAAGCCTTTAGCCTCAAGCCATTGGACTACCTCTTCAGGATTGGATTTCTGTGCATTGGAGAATTATTAAAGAATTTTAAGTATCATGCCTTAAATATATTGGGTATTTGTGACTGATGTTATGTTTAATTCTTTTTGCAATGTCGTAAGTGATTTTAACATTATTTTATACACATACATTTTACACAACTTTATTTGAATAGAGCAAATGTTTTAACGATTAGAGCAAATTCAAGATGTCCTAAAATGTACAAGAGTGTAAACAATACCTGATGAATAAATATGTCTGGTGTCTTCTTTATATCAAGACGTCGTTGTGTGATCTGAGGCAGAACCATCTTCAACTCCTCATGCAGACCGCTGCTTGTGCTTATAGCTGATTTCGTGGCTAAAAAATGTTGTGCAAAAATATTTTTGTGAATAAAACCCTGAGTTACATAATACTAGTTTTTGCCCGCGACTTCGTCCTGGTATACATATCGCAGAGTGAAGTTTATAAATTGTGTTAAAAGAATAGATATCGTTAAATTGTTTAGGAATCCATCGCGGACAAATAACGTGACATGTAATTCATCTATATTAAGATATGGTCTTAATTGTTATGTATCGTTTAATTTTTTTGCGTAAAATATAATATTTTAAAGATATTTCACGAAATAAACAATTGCCTTTAACCATTTTTGATGTACCGGTAGCAGTTTATCTACACATGGCGATATTTTTGACACAGGCATAGAATATGAATAAAAAAGGCCCAGATTATAAATACAATATAATTATTTTATACATTCGGCGATTCCCTGAAATTGCCAGTATTATGAGATGGAAATAGCGTAGTTCTTGAGCCATACTTACATTTCATGGTATCAGTTTTAGCTGGTATCACAGGCGCTGGTGTTGGAGGCTCTGGTGGAGGCGGCGGGGGTGGAGGGGGAGGGGGTACAGCCTTCTCAGGCTTTCGAGGTTCCGGCTCTATAATATAGAGTGTCTGTATTTTCGATACTTATAGAGCAATATCAAATTTTTTAAATAAAGTATTCTTCTTCCAAATTTTAGATTCATCTCACAGATGAAATTATCTTATTACTTTGAAAACTCTTAATAGTTAGAATAAATTATACAAATCAGAATACATTATTGTATTAAACAACGAAACCCATAAGCACACTTACCCATTTAAAAACACTGCGACACACTTACGAATTACGAAGAAGCAAAAGCACAAACACATTGAGAATAGGAAAAACTATGAGAAGATATTTTTTCTTCCTTTTTAAGTATGAACGTCAATGATAAAATTAATTAAGACGATTAATTTAGATCTCTCAGCGTCAAAAATTGGTTATCAGAAAAGAGGGGCTAATGAAAATAGAAAATAGAATAAGTTTTGTAAAAATTTATTTAAAGTAATAAAATGATAAACATAGCTTTTTAAGCGAGTGGCGCCACCGTGTGATTTTTTTTTCTACATTTAATTATTGTCTGTTTAAGTATATATATATTTTGTTTAACATACATTGTTAGCTCACTCGTTTAGACGATTCACAAAATATTCCAAAAATTTTCAGCCAAATAGTACAGTGGACGTAAATAAACTCTGTTCAATATTAAAACAAATATTTAAATATATTAATCATTGTTCTCTCATCTCAATACACATAACTTACATCGATAATATCAGACTTGGAAATTACTGTATCATATGAAGATATAATTTTTGGAATTATCCATATAGTGAATAAGAAGCCACAAAAGAGGAAAGAAACGGTATAAATGAAGCTTCAATATGGTAGCGATAAAGATTTACCATTTGAAACAATATAAATAATGCAGGGTAGACACTGTTTGTAACAGCGCACACACATAAACACAAGTCACAACCCGCACACACAAACAGAGCGAATTCCGATACTGATTTACAGAATTGAAATAAATATCTTATATCGTTAAATATGACTAAGCATTCCAGCACGTGCGTTTAGCGCTTTGGTAGGTCCAAGATTAGCTTGACATGTTAACAGATCATGGAATAAAATTCCATATTCTGTGTTCATGTTAAGCTTAGAAGTATCGGAACTCGCCCTTCTTTCCGAGGCGTTCGCGTCGGACCCAGTCCGCGCCAGCCGCCCCACTCCCCGCGCCCCTACCAGGTTGACCCGTTGGACTACTGCCACCGGAACCTCTGCCACCTTCCTGATAAAGAAAACAAGTATTATTATCAGTAGCAGTAATTAGTATCTCAGGTAGATATATATTCTTGGTCATATAAAATAGTGCCATCTTTGATCTATATATGATGCTGATGACGTTTGTAAATAATACGCTTCCAGTTTTTAGATCACTTACTTTCATCGCTATTAAATTGAATTTGTTTAGCAAAAATTTTGCCAAGCTTTATATGAGTTAATGATCCTTAAATAAAAAAAACAACGGAATTTGCACTTGGACTAGGCTGATCCTTTTGTTTCCGATTTCTATATTGAATCCAATGTAAATACTCAAATGAAGTCTACATAATTATGTTAATCAAGATTGGATAGAAGTGTTACTTACTTGATAGTGCGTGTAGATAGGATTGGGATAAAGCAGAGCATCAGGTGCCGGAGAGCCAGGCGGTGAGATGGCGGGTGCTACTATAGTGTGCGGCACATGGGCAGTTTGACCACGACGATTGCGCGCCTTCCACCACTTGCGAGAATCATCTAGCACCTATATTTTCATAGCATAAGAAGATTAGTTAAAGTTGCTACAAAGAATTTTAACAGATTAATTTGAGAAATTGGAGTATGGTGTATAGGTTTAGCTTTCATAACCGATATTCAATCTAAAGGAACGAACATCGGTAAAGAAGTTATGGTATGGAAAATATCGTACTTATTATTTTGAGATATGATTTCTTAATTGAAATTTAAGTAAAACAGCCACTAACAGTTACGTATAGCATAAGCGGTATTGTCCAAGAATTATGGATACTCATATGTATGTACATAACAATTCTTATGTATAGTTTCATATATGTACAATACCTCAAGGTATTCCCCACGAACAACAGTCAGCTCTTTGTCATTATTAGCGGTGCGTGGGTATGTGACGCGAACTACACGTCCGCCGCGGGCCGCTACCCCACGAGCCCAAGCTTCACCTAGTTCATCTGCAAATAAATAATTCCATAGTAATGAATATATATATACGAGTTTTTGCCCGGAACTTCTTCCGTATGAAATAATGACTTCTGACAGAAATTGTCTTTTTCACTTAAGTATAGACTTTGTCAATGTTTAACGATTATATGTGTAAACAAACGTGCAATAGATCAAACTGCGTCTCTTTATAACAT
Source organism: Danaus chrysippus (assembly GCA_916720795.1). Taxonomy (NCBI): domain Eukaryota; kingdom Metazoa; phylum Arthropoda; class Insecta; order Lepidoptera; family Nymphalidae; genus Danaus; species Danaus chrysippus. The sequence goes on along the minus strand of CAKASE010000065.1, from coordinate 1,246,801 downwards.
TAGTAAACATACACATTAAGAAAAAGTTAAATATGATATAATCATAGTCTAAATGGAGAAGAAACTAATAAATAATAAGAATTTATATAAGAAAAAGAGGACACGACGTTACGATCGGAAAGGTCTAGTGAAATTCTCTCGTCTTTGGAGAGGCCTATGCCCATCTAAAACACATTCATTGTATTGGCTGGTAGATGGATGGAAAAGGTCTTACAGAATTTCCTTGTAAACAATATTTTAGTTTTTTCACTATTTGCCAGTATTACAAGGTTACAGGTAGAACTGACACGTGAGCAAGCAATATACAGTTACCCATACAGTTGTAAAATAGTAAAGAATTATGACTCTTACCTTCATCTCTGTCTGGTCTATATGGTGGTTCGCGTTCCGGAGAGGAAGCTGCTGATCCAGAATCTTCTCGGGTCAGAGTACGTTGATTTCTGGAAACAATATAGGTCAGAAATTAAAATATATTTATATACTCATCGTAAGAAATTTAGACAATATTGAAGCATAACACACAAGGCAATTTATGAACGAAATTTTTAAATATTTTGCCAATGATATGATGTGATATGATATCTTTACCTAGAGTAAGGAGTGTATTGTTCACCGTATAGGTCAGGTTCTTCCCTTTCATACCCGTAACCGTCGGCCCTGTCTGCTCCTTCCCTGATTCCTTCTTCTAATCCACCTGTTCCACCTCTTCCAGCCTCACTTCTTCTTGGAGATGCTCTTAGCACATGGATAATATAACGAACACATGAATGGGACAAGCTGATAGTGTATTAACTCGGCGGGAGGCGCACCCCATATACCAACACTAACTGTCGCTACTGGGTAAAAAATACCACAATAATATTAATGTAAGAACTAGAGTTATTTTATAGATAATTAAATATAACCAATTTTTATATTATATTGTGTTACATTTTCAATTAAACAAGATAGTTGGAAACTAATAACGCTTGGTATAATAGGTATGTAATTTTTAAACATAATCATAAATGAATGTAGGCAGGTTTATGATGGTAGATTTACACTTAATTTGTGGCAATACAAGAGACACAGCCAACACCTTCAAGTAATCTCACGATTTTCTTTATTAGTCGAACTGTCGAACATATATCGAAAGGTATCTAAAACGGTGCTGCATAAAATTACTTACAAAAATAAATATTTTCGAAAGTATGCACTATGTGGTAAATTTTACCCGGAAGCGCCTCCCGCCCAGTTAAAGAACATGTTTGATATGACATATAGGTACATTTAATGGATATTGCTTCGTTTCCAAACATACATGATAGTGTTTGAAATGACATGCAAAGCGTTGCACCACCAGATATGGAAATGAAATATCAAGGAATAATTTGAGTAGAAGCTTACCGTCGCAATGGTTGGTCGTCCACTTGGTAATCTGGAGACCAGCCGTCCATAAACACCGGCTGGTAAGGAGGAATTGTCGTTTTCCATTGCTCTCTGAAAATAGGAGACAATTTTATAACGATTAATAAACAACTTCCATATTAGTTGCAACTATGTAATATGAATCATTGCGTTAATAATTCCGACATATCAGTTAAATAACTAAATCAATTAGGATTTCTCTCATATTGATAATATTTATCAAATGATTACTCAGAAATATGGAAAGAATCGGAATAAATTAAGTGATAATATCCAAATTAAAAAGAAATGTATGAAGTAGCGATAATTTAAATTACTAGAATGTTAAGTGTAATCTTAAATGGACATTGGCAATTAATGTTTTTATTGATAAATACGTGTTGGAATGTATGATACTATACACCTGTTTTTGGTAAAAAAAGTATTTTTCTAGTATTAAATATATTATTTTCAAAGTTTAATGTATTTTGTATATAACTGTAATTTGATTTATAAATAAAGAACGTATTCTTTACCTGGGAATAAGCCAAGCATCACCCAGTGAATGCCATAGCTCAGTTTCTTTGCTGGTTACGCAGTTGGCGAGTAGATTGAGTGCATCTCGAGTAAGCAGTGGCTGAACTACACGTGCTGGCAGACGACCATCTGCGACATCTTGTGCTGCATCCACTATCAGAGCTAATGGTGTGAAGAGGAAGTGCACTAATTCTGGAGCATTAGGGTCATGTATGTGTGCTCGCAAACGGGCGAGAAGATTGAAGGATAGTTTAAACTTTTGGAGTACATCAACGAAATCTCTTTCAGGTGGAGGCCGAGTTCTAAGTGCTAGCATTCCTTCACCAGTCCCAGCGCTCCTCTTTCCTCCCCTTGATCTCCGTCTTCTCTCAAGTTCTCTAGACGCTGCCGCAGCATGTTGCAGCCTCGCGATAAACTTCTCTATGTCGTCGAAGCATCTATTGAGGATCGCGATGTCTTGCTCGTACAGTCGTTCAGAGCCTGTAGATGAAGCATCATCACGCTCACCAGCCGAACCTCCACGATCACGCTCCGGTCGATCTCCGCGGCCTAGTTGCGCGGACATTTGCTGGAAGAAAGATTATACTTAGTTATTAATCTATTTTATGTTTTAACATTAATCCTATGTGATTCTAGTCGCTTACAACAAGTACGGCCTCCCATTGTTGTCGTGTAAGCGTTTGGTATTGTGGCATCGCTATGCCGTTCACCACGCGAGTGTCAAAATTCAGAACTACTATCTCTGTTATCACTGATAACGGACAACTGTCAACGTAATCAATATTTTTTGACAGGCTGGGACTTTTTTTTTATAAATGTGTTATTTTGGTTGATTACTATTGTATAATTATATTATCTTACATGGAAGTATTTATAACTCATTTATTGTTTTATTATGTATAAAATATATTACAGTAAAATAATTGATATAACTTTATCCATATATTCAGGAAATAATTATTAATAGCCTTAATTATTTTGTATATATTTATGATGAATATACTTTCAATGCGTTTAATTTATCATAAATTGTTGAAATATTAAGTTATATCATAATTTAAACAATGAAAATGGTTTTTTAATTATTTTCATCAAATTGAGATTGTTTGGCTTACCAGAGTTATTATAAATTATTAAATACTTTTCCATATGTAGGTGCCATATATTTTTAATTGTATTCAAATATAATATATATTTACCTATAAATAAATAATATATACCTATGACAGAATAAAATCTAAAAAAAATAATATTATATTAGGTAAGTATAATAAAATTCAATGCTTCATAAAACTCTAACTACAGATCGGAATTTAATCAACTCACTATCAAAACAATCGATTGTGAATGCTTATCAAAAAATTGATAAACAAACACGTAGGTGACTGATAGTGCTGTTCTAGAACAATTCATTTTAAGACTTGTATATATAGATTAATAAAATAGGAAGAAAATTAAACCTTTATATATAAGTTACATATTTTAGAGTACACTCATCATATTGTTTTGAGAGCTATGTGCCAATTGATAGATATTGGTAGTGCATACATACCTGACGTCTGGGTCTGTCTAAATCATTTTCTCTTTCCCTTTCTCTTTCTCGTTCAATCACGAAGTCTCTTCCTCCCTCGGAGCCTCCGCCGCCTTCGCCCCTATAAATTATAGGCTATTTCAAAAACTTACAAATTTAAGACACTCCTAAACTCTTAATAAAGCCCACCATTTATAAGCGGAGACTGGTAAAGGAAATGGTATATTTTTGTATATCATTCCATTGAGTTAACACGACCACTGTAACCCGATCACTGAATAGTATTGTATTGTTTGATAATGTATTCATCTTAAAAGATCTAAGTGTCGAAATGATAAGATAAGTAACATTTTGTACAAAGTTTATAAAATCATTTCATTGACAGTTAAAACGAAATTATATGCTTTTAATATTGCCCATGATATTAATAAAAATACTCTTGATTTTTGTTTAATTTCTAGATAATTTTCTTAAGATTTCAAAATTTGTCTCTCATTTATTTCTAACTAGAAATATTTCTACAAATTTATCCTTGTGTTTCGGTTAAATTTTTAGCACCACGTTTAACACTTGGATTACGGAAAAAGTACGTAGTCTTTACTGGTAGTCACATAAATGGGAAGAATATATTTTGCTTCCTTACTTGAGAGCATTTAGTTCTTCTACAAGCGCTTGTGCTCCAACATCGTGACATTGGAAGATGTGTAGCTCACGCCTAGCACCGCCTGGCGAGCCGCCAGATTCTGGCGCTTCAACAACAAATGCTAACACATTATTGTAAAGTTCAGCCGGCTCTGGAGATGTGAATGCTGTTGGTGAATGCACCCACGACGCTGGAAACCTTTCCATTATGGACTGGAATTATAAAATATATACTTATTTAATATTACGGTTAACTAATATTTTATTTATAATGTCAATATTTTATTTTGACTTACCCCCGTTTCGTAATCCATTACTAATACCCATTGTCCCTCTAAGGATAGTTGCATCTTTTGGCTCCATATTCCTGGAATAATATTATAGTTTACACTCCATGTGTTTTGTGTCAATCATGTGTGTTTTATGAACAGTTGACATTTAAATATATTGTCTGATTTTTTTTATGTAATGACAACACTGATTATACGTAAAATTTAAACGGTTTTAAATTAGCTATATATTTATCTGTTCTTTAGCATCAATTATATTTAAAATTTGGTGTAATAAAGAATATATTTTAAAAAACTTTACATAACATGCACATAAAATGTTATACCATTACATTATATTAAAATATCAAATTATTTTTCACTGTTATTACGTTCAATAATAATCAGATGTAACTGTTTATATCGTCTACTTTTACTTTCTATTAAACTTTTACCGTTAGTCTTTTCTAGTTGTAGTAATCTTCTCATGCCATCAGCTGGGTATACTATCCCAGTTTCCCTCGTCACTGTAAAGGTAGCCAAGTGTTCTAGAGCATATGTACTTCGTCGCAGACCAGCTAATGTGTCAAATTCGTCAAGAGCTCTGGTCGCAGTAGCGTCAGACGCCCTACCCCGGGGAGCCCCCGACCCAGCATTGCGCAGCGCCATCTATTATTCGATTTGTAAATCACTCATTATGTAGAACTATAATTCTTCTGTTTTCTTGGTATACCTGGCATCAATAATAATTAAACTTAATATAGGTAATTACCAAAATGGATTGAAGATTTTGCAATTTAATATAGTATTGACTGATTTTAACGTATAAAATAGTCTTCCAAACTACTTTGAGCTACTTAAATTCAGAAATGTACATGTATAGAAAATTGTAAGAAACTTTCTATACAATTGTGTGTTATTTTAGCGTATATTTTGAAGCCTTTGTTGCTCAATTGTTGTAGCAGTTGAACTAATCAAGGTGTCAACACGACATAGTAGTCACTACGTTGAGTCGTGAAACCGCTGTCATTATTGTTTACTAAACGTGACTATATGCCATTGTGACAATATATTATATCTTCCTTGAGATTATTACCTGAAGTAAACATGCATATGACTTTTATAGAATAAAGGTAAATAACAAATGAAATGTGAAGCGTTGTAGTTTGTTAATGTTTTATTCCTTTCATAGATAATTTTATTTAATCTAAACAATGTAAGTAATTTATGTTTTGTTGGTACTGTGATTTTTCAGCGTTTACGTATATAGTCTAAATATGTGAAGATTTTTATTGTTTAAGTGAAAATAATACCTCGCAACCCTAGAATATTAAAAAGTACTGGATTTAACTTAACTTAATAGAAAACTTAGAAAAATAATGAAACTTCGAAATTTTCCAATAAATTAATACTTTTGATTTCTGCAAAAGTTCTAAAATTTTGTTTCACTCGGTTTAAATTCATGTTACTTTATAGTTTGCTGATAATGCATTTAATATACTTTTAATCGGAAACATTATTTCATTTATAGAAGTAGATCCATTTTTTATGACTATTTTATAAAAAATAGACAGATTTCTGTTAAAAAAAAACTACCTACTAAAGATATTATAATAGTTTTTAATAAGTTATTATCTATAAACACTAAAAATAGACTAATAAAGTCGCGAATTTAAAATACAAGAACAAAAGTGGGTAGGTTACTTCTGTCTTCATTTGGATGCGCAAAGCAGGTACCACAGCTCTCCCTCCGTCACTTTCACACACAAACAATACTATATATCCATCTCTATCACACACCAGGACGTAATTTCTAAACCCTCGCCATGGTTTTCTCAAACATGACTTAGACGCATTCCTGCATATTGTACTCAAATGTCCGAGAAAGTATTTGTATTCCACTTTCGATAAACAACAAATAATATATAATAAATTATATAATTAATTTAGTATATATATAAATATATGTAAGTCAACATATACATTTTTATGCACATTCCTTTTTTTTAAAAAAGGTATTCTTAATTTTGAGATTGAAAGTGATGAGACGAAAAAAAACTTAATAGCTCACCTCAAATTATAATGATCACATAAACGTTTGGTATTATTTTAAACTAAACGCTTTCACGTATATTATACTTTGGTTAAAATGGTTCATTAAATTTAATAGGTAATGCATTGTGCTGTTCAATTATAAATCTATAATTGGTATATTAAAGATAATTTTATATCATAAAAAATATATTTGCAGCATATAGATTTTTTATGAAAACCTGCACATGAATGCGATTGTACAAAATTGATAGGTATTTTGTAGGTTGGTATTGTATATATAGTAGTAAAATTGATAGTTATTTTGTAGGTTGGTATGTATGTCATTTGAGATTTCGTAACCCAAAGAACAGGTTCTACATTCCGTTGTGCGTATCAATGGCACGAATTTGATACGACCTTTACTCAGGTAGAAAATATGAGGCATAGGCACTAGTATTTTTTTAATTCATCACAATATAATACGTATTAGTCAGACTATGGTTTCAATTAATTACATGTAGAACCTTCGTGGACTATGTCAGGGTAAAGTTATAAAAAAAAAATGTTCATTTGATTACGATTGTGTGGGTGTGTGTCATGTTTATTGATGTATGTATGTGTGGGTGTGCTTTAAAAGAAAACGAAGCAAGTTGATTTGCGTTTAATGAGCTGTTTTTATATAACGCGCTATTTATTCATAGTGAACCTAATTTTGTGGTTATATAATAGTATATTAAAAATATATCTCAATCCGTGTACCAAGAACATTTTGAACTAGCTAGGCTCATAGCTCATAGTTTTTAAACGTTTGTCTTTTGAATTTTTTACTACAAGTAATACACTCAAATTAATTATTTTAAAGAAAGCGGTATTAACAATATACATGAGTACTTCATTAATTTCAAAATATTTTACAGTTTTTATACTATTTCATATTGTAAATCAAGTAGTTTTATTACTGTAGCTAATTACTAAGTTCTAGAAACAGTGACTCATACATATTTTTTATATGACAAAAAAACAATGCAACGATTTACGTACAAGTTACTTATATAAAAAAGCATCTATAAAAACCGTAGTTTATATTATAATGGATATGTCATATTATTTAGTAGAATATCTGTTGTTAAAAAGATCCTTCAACTATTTTATCGTTGGCGAATTGTAATCGCTAGTACATTTTTACTTGAATGCTTCAAACGCACACATGCATATTTCACACGTACATACATGTTTATAGAATTATGTAACAGTGTGCGTGTTTAATTATACAGATTATGGTAATTAAAGCAAACGTGTATGAATAGAGGGTTTGTTAACTAAAATTTAAAAATATTTGTGATGTTGGAATAGAATTGTTTTGTAATATTTTTGGAATAATCTTCATTATATAGATTTTCTAAGATTTATCAATAAAATCTAATACATTTAAAACTGTACGCTGGACTTGTTAAGTCGATTTTATCGGAAAACTAGAAGTTTCTTAAATACTCTTTGAGTCTAAGTTAAAATCTATTTTATTTTTATTTTTGGCTACACAAATAACTTCGTTGTTTTGGCCACATTATAAACAAGATTTTATTTTTTGTTCTTGTACGGCCTTATGGTAATTTGAAAAGAAAACTATATTTATTTTTAAATAAAGTAATACATTCTTATTATGTACCATGGTACGCTTGACTAGTACCCAAAAATCAAAAAAACGAATAAATCCCTTACTGAATGATTAGAGAAAGCGGTTTTAGGAATCGTTTGCAATTACTTTTTATATTTTTCCTTTAGGCAGTTGGCATTAAAGTCGTTATTATTCGTATTTCTTGCAAGATTTCTTATATTTTTTTAATGAAAAATGGATTTTAGCATCAATACAGAATATTCTGAGCTACCCTTATGTTTATAACGTCAGTATTTGAAAGGCATTTGCTTCAAGCAAGCCAGATTTTGATTACTTACGAGTAACTTTATACAGTAATGAAAAACTTAATAGTAGATCCTACTAATATTATAAATGCGAAAGTAACTCTGTCTTTCTGTCTGTTTATCTGTCTGTCTGTTACGCTTTCACGCCTAAACTACTGAACTGATTTTAATGAAATTTGGTACAGAGATAGAGTTGACCTTGAAAAAGAACATAGAATAGTTTTTATCCCAAATTTTTGTAAAGTTGTCTTGGAAACGCGATATAACCGAACTCCACTCGGGTGAAGCTGCGGGCGGAAAGCTAATATATTATATAGAGATAAATCTGCTAATTGTTAAGACAGATAAAATGTAAGTACATATATAGTGGAAAATGTGTACAAGTTATTGCAGTACTGGTCAACTTGTGTTGGCGTCATGCTTGCGGAATGTTGTTGCTATCGGATACACGATAATTCTTATCTACCTGAGAATTATAACCGAAATCCCATTTAAGCAATACCTGCCACGGGATTATGGGTAAATTGATTTTGAATCTAAGAACAAATTAAGAGTCATTATGGCTTGAAGATTCCATGGGATTATGATGTATTTTATAAGTGTTATATTCTGTTAGATGATTTTATTAAATCCAGTTAAGGATATCTAATGTTTAAAGCAATTTATTCCTTATTTCCTTGTATTAAAAGCTATGGAAATTTGCCAATGAGTTGTAGAAAACATCTGTTGCACTATTTAAGAAGACAAATTTATTAGAAACACAGATAGTTTTACATTTAAAATAGAAATTACATATTAGTTACAAATATTTATTGTTTTAGAAAATGTAGAATGGGTCTCGATGGTGAAAATTTTCAGTCTTCACTTTCCCGAGCCACTTTTGAAGTGTTTTCGAAACTATATCATTGACCATTCTTCAATAGCATTATTGTATACAGTAATGCTATTAAAGAATGGTCAGAAAGCATATATTACGTATGAAAGTTAATTTGTTTATCAAACGCTGAACTCGTGTTCAATAATTTGAATTCATATTAACAATTTTGTAATTTTATTAAAATGCATGATGTGGGTTATACAAAAAACTTAAATAATTATAATATATACAGGTGATAAAATTTTCCAATAAAATATTCTATCGATCATATCATAATTTTATTATTTAAATTTATTTACTGGAAATACCAAATTTTCATAATTATTCATTAAAAACTGGTTTAATGTGCTCATTGCATAAAAATATTCTGAAATATCAAAAACGAAATTATGTATCAATATAATTAATTTTGGGAGTTATACTTAGTTAAGAAAAACCTTTGTAGTTATTTGTAAATTGCTGTCCAAAATGAATCAATTGTAATTAGGGTGTTTTAGAATGATTCAGCGGATTCACAAATGTTAGATTTATCAAGTACTCGTACAAAAACAGCTGTTTCACTTCATAATGAAATAATGCATTTACGAATGAACGAAACTAACTAATATTACGAATTAAAATAAAGTTTTTTTTTTATATAAATTTAATATTGTTAGTGCTATTATGTATTCAGTAATATTTCTATATTATCAAACACTAATTATCTTAATTAATTTGAATTTTATTTTAATTTGTAGATATATTATCCGGATGCTATTTTATTTATTTATATATGTATTTACTTCTTTAGAATTTAAATAAACATATATCACCGTTTACTTCATGTATGTATTTCTTCATTAAGGCTGGATATACGTAATATGAACATTTAATTGTCCATTGCAGTAAATAACGTAATATTATTATATGATCCCAATAATTCGTATAAGAAAATATTGTGAGAACAATTTAACACGGTCACAGTTTAAATGGAGTAGAATTATATGATATAATTTCATTATAAAATACACCAGAATACCTACAATAAATTGACAAATAAGTACATACACACTAACACACACACACATATGTGTATTTATATAAATGTGTGTGTGTGTGTGTGTGTGTGTGTGTGTGTGTGTGTGTGTGTGTGTGTGTGTGTGTGTGTGTGTGTATATATCAAATAATATCACAAACACATGTATAATATCAGGAAATGTCAAACATAATAACATTTCTATTATACTGTTGAACTTGAATAAATTAGTTTGTTATATTCGAGTACCGACAATTCGTCTATATGTAACATAAATATACTATTCTTATATCTACATATATATATTTCGCAAATTAAAACTTTATATATAAATATATTAATTGGAAGTCAGTGGTGGCCTAGTGGTTATAGGGCCTGCCTTTCGTGAACGATCTTGGTTCGATCTTGGCCCGGGCAAGTACCAATGTGATTTTTCCGAGTCATATGTACTTTCTAATAGTATTTAGACATCACTGATTAAAGCATTCCCAAAAAGAGGGTTGATGTGAGGCAGGCGGTCGGTCATAAACACAATTAGCCTAAACTATTTACAACATGTAAGGCAGACCCTGGCTAAAGCTGGGAAATTGCCAGGTAAAAGAAGAAGATACAAATACATTATTCAGAATAAGACAATCTGGTCATGAATGTACTCTCATTGATCCGTATATGGGGTATAATAAGAACTACAATTTTCTCCTATTATACGCGTTGCATAAATTATTTTCTCTTTCTTACTTGTATGATTAATACGTAACAACAGAATATTATGAATTATGTGAGAAATTGTTTCAAGTGTATGTATTTTTAGTGAAAAAATCAGATGTGGAAATAATATGTATCAAAATGCGTAATACTATATTTTATTTAAATGAAACTAATATTTTTCGGATTATACTTATATTTTAACTACATATTCTCGTCGTTTCGGTTACTTTTCTGCAACCGTGATCAAAAACATTAGTTTCATTTAAATGAATACTCGCGAAAGTCTTAGATCTCATTTTATTTGCTATTTGTCTATCTATTAATTGTTTGCCTAATATATAGACTTAAATATATCTATTTCATTTATCTACAAAGCGAAGTCACATTGAAAGGCTAGTTTAATAAATTGCGAGCTATCTTAAAGGCATGTTGTCAAACAAGTTACGCACACTTGTATCTTGTGTGTGTGTGTGTGTGTGAGCCAATCATGTGTCTGTGGATCAAAAACATAAAGAATGTGGGGACTTAAACATATGGTGTCATACATATAATGAAGGTCTCGCTAACTTTGGCACGCGTCCAGATTCCTCTTGTACGCACCTATGTTATATGCAAATTAAGCCAACCGTATGTTAGTAGGTAAAAAAAGATATTTTATTTTTACCTAAGTAACAAATATAGTTTTGTTACTAGCTTTCCGCCCGCAGCTTCGCCCGCGTGGAGTTCGGTTATGTTGCATTTCCAAGAAAACCTTTCAAAAGTCTGGGATAAAAACTTTTCAATGTTCTTTCTCAAGGTCAACTATATCCCTGTACCAAATTTTATTAAAATCAGTTCAGTGGTTTAGGCGAGAAAGCGAAACAGACAGACAGACAGAGTTACTTTCGCATTTATTATATTAGTAGGGATTACTTTATTTTAGATTTGTTTAGAGGCAGTTGATATGAATTTCCCTTTCGTTTCTTTTGCTTATTCAATCGCAAAATTACGCCTGACATTCCCCACAACAAATCCAAATCATTTTTCATCGTATGTATAAAATTTGTTAAAACATCAACAACATTTTATATTAAAATGCGTATTTGACATACAAGGATACAATAGCCTCTTGGGACGTAATCTTTGTCTAATGAGTACTTCGATATTGTATAGATAAGTAAAATTAACACTTAAATGGGGCACAATAATAATTTTTTTCAAGTTCATGAAAATAAAACAAAACTGTTTTGATTGACACTCTTCTTGCATGCTATACAAAAAGCGGGTATTATTTAATACCTCAGTTGTTTGTTTAATAAAATTAAGCTTACATTTTTATCATCTCTTATTGTATTTTAGACGAATTTATATTATAATATTTGCAGTGCATAATTAATGGCTTATGGAATGGAACAGTGGGTGATTTTAATAATTGGTTGCGGTGAATTACTCACCATTAAACATTCCAAGTACATGTAGGTAGTGACCTTCAATTTAAAGATAAACAAATAGACATAGATTACCTATTAGTAATTTATTTACTGTGTCATTATGTATGGGATTTAAATAAATAATATAAAATGTTGGTCTCGATTTCTGGGTTATTGCCTAAAAGTACAATGTCGGGTGTTATTTGAATAATTAATTGAAGTATTTTGTTTTAAGTTAATAAATAGTACATATCTTATAGCCTATTTTTATACCAAAATATTTCTAAATTAAAAAAAACTACCCATTAATTGTCTTGGATTATAATGGCACGCGTGGAACATTTTATAGAGTTATTCAACGAAAAAATACCTTACATTGAAAGCGAGGTGATAGTATAAAATGTCTGGATTGATATTATCCAAACATAGCTAAGAACCACCGCAAAGAAACTGGCTTTCAAATGAAGGAAACCGCAGCGAAATCGGTAAATGCGTTTGAGTTATGATGGCGCAAACAGACACACATACAGACAGAATTCGAAGTCAAACAAATCATGCTTCAATAATGGTAGATTCTTATATAGATAATTATACATTCTTCCCAAAGAGGGTTGATGTCAGGCAGGCGGCCAGTCGTAAAAAACAATTAGCCAAAACTATTCACAACATGTAAGGCAGACCCTGGCTAAAGCTGGGAAATTGCCAGATAGAATTGTCATATATAGATATATTACAATTATTATTGTTATTCTTGTTTAAACTGAATGTTTTCATCTTACCCACATAGGTCACAGGTTTTCAAATGTTTCTGTCATTGAAATGCTTGTAATATTTATTAAGGTTACATTTTCTCCCTTCTATTTTACAGTACTTGAGTATTTTGTTTTTATTTTTGTACATACTATAAATCAACTGTTTGCTTGTTAGACTTTCAAAATTATTTCAATATTTATCAGAAATTGCCGTTAATTAGTCGTGACTAGAATGTGATTTTAATTGTTTAAGTACCAATATTAATCGTTATTTGTAATGGATAAGAAATCTAATCAGAGATTACAATGCCGACGACGGGACGCACACGTTTACCATATACTGTTTGAGTATTATTTCAATTAATAATTAAAATATTTAAAGCTTAGCTAACATATTTAGATATATTTGTTTAACTCTTAACTCTGCACCTTTATATAATATGAACTTAAACCAAAATAAAATGTAAACACGGGCTTGTACAAAAACTTGCTAATATAATATAATTTACATACTTTCTTTTTTAGGTATAAATGCATATTAGTCATAATTTCCGGTATTACAACTGGCATTTGAAGATCTGGTAACCATTTATTGATTGAATAATTTTATATTCACATTTATTATATGCTGTCATTATAGAATTTTATACATTTTGTTTTGTATTACGAAATAAATAGTCAATATTAATTTGGATTAAAATACGTTAAAATAAAATATTCTAACTATTAACCGCTTCTGACTTCCTGTGAGGGCATTGTTATGAATGTCGTGGCTCACGTATCATTGGCCACAGGATATCCATTCTGGGCGAGTAACGGATTTAAGCCGATGTACTATCCGGTATTATAATTAGTTGGAAATCATTTAAACCTATTGGATTTTTGTTTTAATTGGACAATAACAATTCAGGTGTTGAACCATGGAGAAAGAGTCGCAACCGCAAGATCAACGACCGTCCAAAGACCAGTGCTGCCATCTAGCGGACGCGCCCGTTATACCGCTTCTAGCATCTCTATGTAAAAATAATTAATTCTTAACATCACCAAGTGAATGTACATAACCTATGGACATAGGGTCATATAGTTTTATCATAGTTTGGTCATTCTATAGATAAGCTAAAATTAGTATAACGATGGTATTTTTGTAAATAAATGAGAATATTTAGATTCACCATATGTTTTTGAGAGAGAAATTCACCTTTTGTTTGGGAATACGGTAGGCACAGTTGCGGGAAAGCGGCGCTCTCTCAAAGCGGCCTCATTCCCTAAAGGCGCGGGCGCCGTGACGTGTCACCTCGTCTATTCTATCCCTTAGGGATTGTAAAATAGTACGTTTATTTGTACACTCACCCCTGTGTCATCAGAAAATTGTCCCTTTGTAGTATGTCTGTGATGAACGCTAAACACACTGCACTCACGATGATACTTCGCGCCTCAGCGGCGACCCGGTATACACTGGAGGTCGTACGCGACTTCCCCCGCTCCTCGACTGCAAGCCTTCACAGGTGAAGCGGGGGCAGCGGGCGGTGTCACTTCATCGTCCGCACTAGCTGCCAGTGGTGTGCTTGACGCGACATCGAGCGCGCGTCTTCATTCATAGAGATGTCCGCCAACGGCTCTGCGGCGATGGAGCCGCGGCTCTGCCACGTGCGGAAGGTAGCCAACTTCGATGGATACGGATTTAACCTCCACGCCGAGAAGGGAAAACCCGGCCAGTATATCGGCAAAGTCGACGAAGGCTCACCCGCGGAGACGGCTGGCCTACGTCGCGGCGACCGCATCCTCGAAGTAAATGGGCAAAGTATCGCAGGTGAAACTCATAAACAAGTGGTGGCGCGTATTAAGGAGAGACCTGATGACGCAGAGCTACTGGTGGTTGCGCCGGCGCCAGGTGATCCTTTGCCTGATCTCGATACACCTGAACGTCCTGTGTCGGCGAATTCTGATTCTCAGCCAGCAAATTCCTCGCCTACACCAGGAAAAGAATCTGCAAATAACGTCGACCGCACCGATTCTCCGACGGTGGAGCCTCCGCGTTTAAATCTTCAAATGACGGCAGCGGAGATGAGAGCTCATCTTGCTGCTAAGAAAAAATTGGATCCCAAGAAAGTCCCGATGGATCTTAAATCCAAGTTCGACATCGTAAAGAAGTTATGAGGTGTCAGAATGTGCGAGGGTGTAGTGCGTGACGTAGGCTGCGCGTGCGTCGCTCAGGTAGTGTTGGTCATCGTTGTAGCGTGTGTATGTGTGTGTGTGTCGGACGGGGGAGTCTCTGGGGGGTGAGGGGTGCGGGAGGGGGGCGCTGCCTCCTCGTTCTACTCCCATGCCGCGCTTATCGACGCTCGGTGACATCGTGCTTGTTGAAATATTTGATTTGCGATACTATTCACGTACAATTTTTGTATAATTTTGCGCCGCTACATCATCTCCGACAGAATGCAATTATGCCTTCCATATATTGCCATTGAATGTACATAGGTACTGCTTGTTATTAAGGAATTTTTATGAAATTTAATATAATTGTATTTATGTTTAAGTAAATATCGATTTTTATGAAATGATTATCTAAATGTGTAGTTAGATTTATATAAATATTAAGTGCAATTTTGTTGAATAAAGAAAGTTATGAAGAACTGTTGTATGCTATATGAACGAGCGTTTCCACAGTGCCCTTAAACCTCCCGGGATTAAAAATTTGGTTATAGTTTATGACAGAATGGTACCATATATCATGTAGATATTTTATCGGTCAATTGAGATAAAATATTGGTTTATCTCTTTAACTGCCTGCTTTTTTGTTCCAAAGATATTATAAATTTTGTATATAATATATACGAATAAGTTATTAAATTTATTGTTCTACTAATCGCCCATTTAATAAACGTAAATTAGTTATATTAAAACCGTACAGCTTTTAGTTAATCTACTAACATCACCGGTTAATAATTTTTATGTACACGCTAAGGAGATACTAAACTGGTTTTTAGGAACGCAAACGGTTGGAGCCACGTCGAGTGTTATATAAATTTTATATTTATAGACTGTTTAATAAAAATACTTTATAGATGAGATATTTAAAACACTCATAAAGAACCAGCTTTAAAATTTTGAAAACATAATGAGGGATACATACATAAGTGTAATGCTGTACATAGTTAAATTCATAACAAGAAAATAGTTATATTGTTTCTTCATTAGCGAATTATAATATAAATTTACTTGATAATGTACTTTTTAGTATAGAACGTGCGCCTGCGCAGACAAACTCAACGCGGCCTTTGTCGGCTCGTTGCATCGGCCTTGCAGGTGATTCAATGTATTATCAAAATACTGCCAGTTTTTTCTGTTTCTATTCATCGAATATTTAACGAAGGTATCGCGTAAAGATCTTGTCTTATACATAGTTTATAAAGAGAATTTGTTCTTCAACAATTTAAATCCACAACAAATGTATAATCAAGCAAAAATTACAAAAATATACACGATAAGCAATCAAAAATGTTGGCAGTCAATGATATAAGGTTATAATTTTTATAATATACTACAGTAACAGTTTTAAAATGTATGCCATAATGTATTTTGCGATTATAACAATGCGATGTATTGTGGAGATCCGCAAGGACACGGTATCGCTGCAATGACGCATCCGTCAAACATAATAGCTATTTACGTTGATCATTCATTATAACTCACTCACTTAGATTCAAAGTCCTACATAATAAAATATCCATATTCTTGTTAAGCCTGACAGAGTTACATAATAGGAAGACTCAATAGTTGGTCTTTCAGAACAAAAATACAGAAGTTTCTTTGACAAAAATGTTTGTAACATCACCCATTTGGGAACAATTTTTCGTTCTCTTCCTTCAAATAATCTCAAAATTATACCTGAATTTTAATGTACATAGTTTTTATGAAACTAATTGCATGATATAAAACAATAATGCTTATATATGGTAGCCATTCTGTTATCCTTGTGGCTAGTCGCAGCGATAATTATATTTACACGGCGATGGTAATCTTTTCATACACTAATGAATACCTGTTTACTATTCTTAGGCTTTATGAATCTTTGGCTCGTATTTTTATTGCGAGTCCTTTAGAAACATGCAAAAAGATAACCATTTGCGCTTACATGTCTGATATTATCCTCCAATGTGAATTTTAGTCTTTTTATTCTATCTAATAACTAATCTCTGCATCATAGAGACTTCTCGATTCTTGTTCCATTAAGCACTACAAATAAATGATCATTAGCGTCATAGATAAAGTGGGAATGTTGTGTGTGCGTGTTGGGTATAGGCTCAAGTTTCTTTTGATTACATCCGATTATCAATTAGAAGTTATATTTCACAAACAATATGCACTTCGCCGTTTATTACTTTAAAGTTGTTTTCGCTTATAAGCTATATATTTATCTTTTTATACTTCATTAAATAGTAATGTATTTTATTGGAAAAAACATAAGAAATGTTAGGTATTACTCAAAAGTACAATCAAAATAAAAAATATCTTTGTAAAATACTAGTGCGTCATTTACAAATTTTAAACGAGGAAGGAAAACCCTTTTATTATTTCACGTGTATGGCATTTTGTAAGGCTGTTAGTGAACAAAATTTTTACCTCATTTCACGTATATTGTTTAGTACGTATAAACCTTAGTTTCGTAGTATATGTAGCAAATTGTTTATGTGATTACCAGAAAAATTATTCCTTTAAATCAAATTGAAATAGTCAACTGGTCTCATAGCGTCTGTACGCAACAATATTCCTAATTAGGCAATTATCATTAAAACAGCTATGCAAAACATTCCGTTTAAGCACTTTTTTTTTGCACCTAGGAAATATTTGCAATACAAGGTTGCACGAATGCCGTTGTAACTTATAATGTGCTAAAAGGAAATAAATCATTTGTATATGATCAAAAAAATATGAATAAAAACTATGAAACTAAAATGTTTAAACGAATTTAAATTGTGTTCTGCTACTGTGAAATACAGGATTGAATTTAGAAAGGATAAAGCAGTATCCCGGAGGTGAAACTTGGTTCTTGTCGGTGTTACAATAACACTATTTGTAATCATGACATGTTCGTTGTTCGTATGCGCAGCTCTCCAACTAATGTTTTTACTGAACCAGTACTTTTACATTTAGCATTTATCTGATACAGAAAGTCTTGTAACACTTCATATGTTATCACCAATAACGTATGTTAGGTAATATCCAAGTTTTCACATTGAAAAAACTATAATGTCTACGATAAAACTGGCTCGCGTTCTTAGAAAGTGAAATTCTTATGTGTGTTAATTATATTGATATTTTAGATGGATTTGTGTCAGCTTATATAGAAGTATCTGGTACAATAAACGATTATACAATATACATAATTAATTATATATATATAATGTTTATTGACTTATTATTGTGTTACCTCTTTATTTAAGGCCATTTCCAAGGTTTATTGGTGAGCCACAATATTCTTTATATAAATAGACGTAATATATTTAGTTACTTATCCTAAGTCACTGATTAGATTATGATATCGACTATGTAACATTGAACGAATTAGAATAACAACAGGTGAGTTAAAATTATAAAGACAGAATCGTGTAATGTTTAATAAATTATTATTAAAGGTTAACGAACTATATTAAAATCTACGAGTAAATAACGAAGCCTCCATATTTGAGCCAAAAGATAAGAAAGTAGCCACAAATATGTAATTATATTTGTTACAAAAGATTTAGTCGTCTTTCTACTTGGCTTGCATCTTACGATTTTACTGAGCTTCAAAGGGTGTCAAAATAAATATTAATTTGCTCTGATAGTTTAACAAAACCATATATATAAAGAAAATATTATACAGAGAAGCACGAGCTGAGTGTGTGACTTTGAGGACATAACGTCAGTCGTTACGCCAATAGAGTTACGATTCATTTATATTCAATACATTTTAATATTAATATTCTTTCCGAAACGTTTCATTTATATTTTAAATCAATGATTTCCTTATTTTCCTGGTTTTGCGGTTATAAATGTTTAGTGATTTACATTTTTCCTATGTAGATGTATTTCCTATGCTTGTCTATCCAGCGTTAGTTATTTTCGTCTGCTTTTTACTCAACCGTTACTCTGTTAATGGTAATTATTGAATGGTTTGCGTATTTCCAGTTATTTCATCACGATCGCGTGACTCATTGAAATTATCGTAATATCTCACTCGAATGATTGTACGTCTCGATTGCTTGATCGTTATAATTTGTCATTGCGACGTTTTCTGGCATTTATGCTAAAAATGACAATTTGGCATAATCCTTTCGTCAGGAATCATCTAATATTTGAACTGCAATATTAATATTATAACAAGAATCACTGCAGCGCTAATTCTGAGATCATCTATCTGTGATGTCTTTGGTTATATAACAAGTGAACAGATTCTAAATATAGATAATATATTATTTTCTGATGCAAAACATTTTAAAACAATTGATTTTAATTATATAAGATATACATTAACTGTGAATTTATTGTGTATACTTTGAGTAATTGCTATGACAAAAATACGTCACATTTTTTTTAGGTTTAAATCATTTTTTTTATTATTTTATTTATGTTATTCAATGGAACAACTACACAGTAGAATATTGTAAATATGCAACATCTTATCTTGTTCAAAGACACAGTAAAATTTACTTTTAGTTTTTACTTCAAGTTATGTTTACCGAGAGTATGTCATCCAGCCTACATGTTATAATATGAACGTAATAATTATTTTTAACTCAGACAGTTTTTTAAGATTTTTACATCATAATATTTAAGTTACTCATCGTAGGAATATATAGATTAAATGTTCAGTTTAAAGAATTATAGGTAATGAATGTCAATTTTAGATATCTTTTAAACCTTTAATATCCTGTGTTATTTTGAATTTGGGATGTCTTAATATTTCACGTTTGTCGAGTACGAAGGAACTGATTATCTTCTATCTTCTCTTCTATATATATAAAAATGGATTGCTGTTCCTTAGTCTCGCTAAAACTCGAGAACAGCTGAACGGATTTATCTTATCTTAGTCTTGAAATGTTCGTGGAGATTCAGGGAAATTATAAAAGCTGAAAAAAATTGATTCATTACTGGGAAAACCATAAAAACAGCCCTTTTCTATTTCCCCTACAAACGTTTTTTTGACATTAGATTTGACAAGTAACTAATATGTCAATCATTCTGTCGCACTTCAAAACACGGAGATTTATATCTTACAGGTAAACTCCAAAAATATAAATAAAAAAACGTAATAGATATTTCTTGATTATAGGGCGATACGAAGTTCGCCAGGTCTTCTAGTTTATTATAAAAAGACTCGACTTTTAAACACAATCATGTTCTATTCAACGCCCTTTTAACATATAAGTTAGTTTATCACAACATCTTCTCTTTTTTCTTTTACAGTCACTTCTCTTCCACTCATGTCATTTTAAACGAACTCTTTTCATCTCGTTTTTGAACGGATTAGATCTCCATATCTTTCTACTAATCTTTTATATCCCAATTAATCCATACTTCACACAACTTCCAAACTAATTCGGTAATATTTATAAAAGCGAATTTATACATACAATAGTTATGAAGTATATGAAGATTCGTATCTGTCATGGCGTGTCGTGCTTATGGCGAGGCGGGTGTCGCTCCAATCGTGTGAATCTTTCGACCTTGTATCCGATCCGAACATTGTCAGTTTGCTGGTAAGTTACATTGTTATGTTTTATAAGGTACTAGTTTTTGCCCGCGACTTCGTCCGCGTTAATTTCATCATTAGTAATATATGTATAGCTGACCGGGCGAACTCTATTCCGTCCTAGAGGCCATAAATAATCGGGTTTTTCCTGTTTCAATCGAACAGAATGATTGACATATTAGTTAGTTGTCAAATCTAATGTCAAAGAAAGCATTTGTATGGGAAATAGAAAAGGGCTGTTTTTAGGGTTTTCCCGAAAATGAATAAATTTTTCTCACCTTTTATACCTTCCCTGAACCTCCACAAACATTTCAAGACTAAGATAAGATAAATCCGTTCAGCTGTTCTCGAGTTTTAGCGAGACTAAGGAACAGCAATCCATTTTTATATATATAGAAGATTATTTCACCTTGCCTGTTATATTTGTTCATCAAATTTATATAAGAGGTTTTCGTGAATTTAAAGTAAAAAAAACATCGTTTCTATCTACAATATCCGTTATTATTGTAATAAAAAATGGAGATATGCTCAATATTACCATCAGTATTATTTAATTATTTTAAATTATTATCCTGTTTGTATATATAACTTGTTTTATGAGTAGGAAGTTGTGTGCAAAACGCTGGTCACATTTGAAATTTATTAAATTTTTTGTTTTATATGTAATAGATGTTTATATGTAATAAGTAAAATGAAGATATTTTTTCTATTAATTATATTGTTTTTATTATACAGTGTAGTGTCAAATTTGTAGTTCAATTTTCAGGATAAAATTTATTTCTGAAATAAGTATGTAATTTATTATTTCCTAAAAGATATTTTTCCCAATAAAATAAAATGTAAAGATTTTTCGTTTGTCTTTTTATCACTGTATTTTGTCTCTTATTTGTGCTATAACAGACTATGATTTAACGATTTAATACTGCGAGAGACATCTATCGTAAATTGAGAGTAAACTTAAGAGTATTATATGTAGTATAGACAAAAAAGTTATTCGTTATTTTCAAGAAATAATGAAAAAGCAGCACGCATTAAGGTTTGACTTAATTTGTTTTGTTTTTTACGTTCTAATTTATCTTCGAAATATTTGGAATTTATATAGGCATCAGTCTAAAGACCATTCATTGATGAAAATGTCATTCAAAGTAACATTCGTTTCCGTAAAAAATAATATACAGGGTGACTGGTTAATTACTATCAATATTTAAGGAGAGTACTCGGTACATGATTCTCATTCGAATTATGTAAAAAAAATAGGTACTTAATTTTTCACCAAATTTCCGTATAAATAAATAAAGTGTGGACACGTTCCAAGTGTTCCAAGTGTGGACGCGTGCGGCGGCGTGCTGATACAACACCACGCCGCCGCACGCGTCTGTGTGCGTGTGTGTGTATACCTAATTTGTAGGGTGTTCACACGATGCGTAATTAATTACATAACTTTTGGTTAATTTTACTTAGAAGTTTATTAATATTTATGTTATATTAATTTTTATTTTGTCATATATGATCGTCAAATATCACGTCCTCAAGTATCGATAGTAATTCACCAGTCACCCTGTATAGAAATTAGACTTATGTTTTATATTTTTTTTAGGTACTTAATGACCAAGACATTTATGTTTAGACAATAACCATCTGTATTGTATAGGTAGTAACAAACTGCCCGACACAACCTGATTTAAGATGATTTGGAGTGTTAGTGTGGTGAGTGGATGGCGCTGTTTGGCTTCAGGGTTTTGCTCTTAAGTCTTTTAACAAAGATGCTGGACTGCGACCACTTTTTGGTCACCATGGCAAATTTCTGTGCATAAGTTTTCGATTCGAAAGAAGCCGTGCCGTATAGAGAGGGAGATTGCTTCTTCCTCAGATTAAATCCGTCGAAGGAACCGAGTAGATAAAGAGACTTTTATAAATCTAATTACGAGAGTTTCAAATAGCCTCTCTACATACATTCCCCGGATCCAAGAACAGTGATAAATTGCTTCTTCAAGGAAAAAAAATGCCTTAAAAAGAACAAGTTTTATTTAATTGCCTTTACTTAAGTAAGTTTTATGTTTTAATCAAGTAAGCCTATCTCTTCCCACTGTTTAACGATGTCCTCCCGTGGAGTGTTTTTTCGATGATCACATTACATCCAGTTGCTTCCATCATCTTTATAGTATCATTAGTCCACCATGATGCAGATATGGTTACTAAGTAAACCTGGTTTCCACTTAGACAAGTTTCAATTCCATCCATTGTCTAGTCATCCAGAGTCATTAGTAATTTTACATTTCAGGGTGATTGTTAAATAGTGGTTTATTAATTTTTTTGGTGTATGACTTTATGGGCGACTATGTCCCGAAAAACAATGCAGAGCATTAATGTTGACGGGTATCTAGTGTAGTCATAGTACTCGTAAAAGTATTTGAAAAATATAAATTTCAACCTTCTCTTGCCTTACCGATGTGAGAATTCAGAAATATACAAAGTTTGATAAAAAAAGGTTTGTTAATTGTATCTATACACCGTTCATTGTGTGTATTTAAATCATATCTCATGGATTCATATTAACCTTATAGAAACAGACACTAATGATAATAAATTAAAAATGTATATTAGGTTATCAATTTGGTTAACGTTACACAAGCGTTGCAGGATTGGTTAACTCACTACCATTGTGCCAGAAACGGTTTTTCTTCCCAAAGCCTAAGATGTTTTTCAAATGAAAATAGGTATTAGGATAGAAAATAAACTATTTAATATATTGTTTTCATATCACTTTTCACAAATTTTTATACATTTTTTATTCATCATTCTAGTTGAATTGATTTTTGCAAATGAGATAAGTAGGTGTTGTTATCAGGTGAGTAACCTTCGTTTACAGAAGATTAATGTCAACTGTTAGGTTTATGATTCATGGTGTTATATCTGGTTTGTTAGTCAATCATGTTATTGAATCCTTTCCTTTTTCTAAACTCCAAAATTTCTCTGCTAATCCAATAAGTAAAGTTTAAAAAATTAGTTCGGGATAAGTAACGGTAATTTTGACGTATGCCATCCATGGATTGGGCTCGGCTTTAGAAGATAATACTGTTGCTTACCTGGTTTCATTACTATTGTGACAGAAAATCAAATTTAAAACGGTTTAAATCCAAACCTATATTTTATTAAAGGTATATAGGGTGCAAGTTTAATGAAAAAGAATGATTGCCATAATAAAAAGAAACTGCAAATGAAAGGAGGTCTTTTTGATTCTTGCGAAGGTTCTCCAAAGGTTCCGAATTCTACTCTTGATGACAGACAGTCTCTTGTTTTGAGTTAAAACAAGTGAGGATGACGTTGGTGCTTTTATGTTATGGATTTGTAGTTTAGAATTTCATATTATGAAGATAGCTAGCAGCTAAAGTTCATCTTATCCTCAAAAAAAAAAAACAATAACCCTTGTTAATATAGACATGGCTTGAAAACCTCATAGTTTTTAAAGCTGGTAAGTGTATCTTTATGAGCCGATTTTAGATTACCTACGAGAGAAGTATATGGCGTTAAATCGCGTTTTGCAACTTGAATATGTCTTTTAATTTCGTGATAGATGAATTGAAAAATAATTCAAATATTTTGATGAACAGTACGACAAAATAACGATAAGTTCAAGATTAGTAATTGACAACGTATATTGTCAGTTAACTGTATCATTGCCAACAATGTACATGTACAATGTAAGATATCCTTAGAATTACACATATTGTTCACGTATTGTTGGACATTATAGCATCGGAAAGCATTTCATTATGGGAATGGATTTTTTAAAGCTAAATATAACATTAAATATGTATATATGATATAATCAAATGATTAAAATCATTCAATTTAGTCATTGAGGGTTAAGAAAAGACATTCAATACATTTAGGAAACACTACTTTTCGTACAATTGTAGATCGGGTTTTCCAAAACATGGAAGTATAAGTGAAACTATGTAAAATAAAAAGTCAGTATAGTTTTGAAATTTTTGAAATTCAAAAATATAGCACTATAGAAACTATTATATACAAATAATACCTGAAAACATTAATAATATCTTCTTGAAATGGGATTTAAAAAAACGATCTCAAGGAATAAAAAAATAATTCCTAGCTAAAGATAAATAGACTTCTTTGACCAGGTAAAGGGGACTTCTTCGGTTTTCTATAATAACGTGAGTTTACTTTTGAAACTATTATTTATGACCATAAATACGCTACTGTAAATTTATCATCATTTATTTATTTATTTATTACTATAGATAATTACTACGGACGTTAATTATGATAAGAATATCAATGAATTTTATAAGCCCATTGGATTTTAACGTAATTATTAGCAGCAATGAATAAATAATTTGAGATCCGGGACGATAACAATGGTTTCTTGATTTTTTGTTCTATTCAATTATGACTAGTATGATCTAAGAACTATTCAAATATTTCTGCTGTGATATATCAAAATATGTTTTTATATATTCTTATAAAAAGTATTTATAACTTTCAATAATACTGTATTTTTATCAATAGCAATGTTGCTTATATCAATATAATGTGAATGTATATAAAGTATCATTACGGTTATAGAAAGTTCAAAGTAGTGTTAGATAAAAATTATTTAGGAAAATGTGAAGATCATTTCGATGAACAAATTATTAGGATCAATTGTGTTTTTTAGGATAATTTAGTTTTACTACGATTTCCGGAGTGTCATTTTATATTGGCAAAAAGATTCAAAGGAGCAATGGTGCAAAATTTTGAGACCTTTATGTATGAAAGCGGTAGTACGATGGAAGCCTCAGAACTGTTAGAATTCAACAATATTAACACGGTCTATATAATATAAGTTTGAGTGTTTATAAAAGTATCTAAATGAATATATGTCGTCTAATAGTCTCAAATAAAAACTACAAATTATATAAGAACAAGCAGAAGAAGAAGAAAGAAGAAGAAATATACTTTATTGCACTCAAAAACATAGGAAATAACATTACATATAAATACAAAAAATTTAAGAACAAGTTGACATAATTGATGTAACTTTTGGTCCTGGACATCATTGTACATTTTATGTAGCACAGAAAAATGCTGTTATCAAGTACAACAAAATCAACGTAACCCCGTCTCAATGGAGTATACTGTATAGTAATAGTATTTGTAAGAAAAAGTCATTTCTACCGTACATAAGTTAATAAAAAAACAATATTATGTTATATGTTGTGACATAATCACCAAATGAATTGAACCCATAAAAATGTCTACAAGAATTTCGATAGTAGTCCAGACGTGGTAATGTAAGAATGGTGACAGTTCTACGTGGCGGTTCGTTTTTTTCTTATTTTAGATGTCAATTGAAGACGGTTTTACTTACCAATACGGCAATTGATTAAGATCGATATTTATTTCTTAATATTAATTTCAGTTATAAATGAAATAGTAAATTGTTCACCAAGGGTCGAAAGAATCAATTCCCGAGGTAGTTAGACCGGCTATGGTCCGAGTTGGAATTGATTCTTTTACACGAGGTACTTTTCATTTCGAATAAATGATAAAAATAAAACTAGAAGTTCACATAGGCTGTTTAGGAACTCGCATGGCCTCAGCATTTTTTTTTTACTTTTACTTATAATGTCACCGCTGACAGTAGTTGTATTTATGAAATTCATTCCTGCCCTTGGGTGGAAAGTAATTTGTAAGAGTTTTTCCCGCCCTATGGAGGGAAAAAGCATTTTCTACCCTATAATCAGATCAAAACAACACTACTTTCCGAATATAAGCAATGAAAACAAGTTATAAGTCATCTTCATTGAATAACAATTTATCAAAAAGTCTACCCCTAAATTTCTATAACATTTAGAAAAGTTTTTCAGTGTTAAAGTTTCAAAACATTACCTTGTCATATATCAACAATATCAGTTCGTTCTTACGATGATTCAGGTAGCGATGTTTGTTTAGGTCTAGGTGATAAGTTTAATTTTCTAGATAATTTCTGAATTAGTTAAAAATAACTTGTAGTCATGTCGTAACATAAACAATCAAAACCTTTATAAACATTTAATAAACAATCGTTTAAAATCAAAAACTCTCAATGGTGATTCAGCAAAATATCATTTTATACAGTTTACACACTTTTTTGAATGAATAAAAATGACTCCAATTATGTTCCCATCCATTCAAAGTCTATTTCAAGGTAAACTGTTCTTGACTCGAATCCATCACCATCTCAACATTTCTCAACATGTTAGCACACAAATTTTGGTTACGTTGAAGGTTCCAAGGCAAGTACAGTGTAACTGTGATAAAAACAACTTTTATATTATAGTTCTTCTTCTACCTGGCAATTTCCCAGCTATAGCCAGGGTCTGCCTTACATGTTTGTGAATAGTTTTGGCTATTTGTTTTTACGACCGGCCGCCTGCCTGACATCAACCCTCTTTTTGGGAATCAACATTAATCAGTGATGTCTAAATACTCTTAGAAAGTACATATGACTAGGAAGAATCACATTGGTACTTGCCCGGGCCAGGATCGAACCCGCGCCCTCGGCAACGAGAGCCGGGCCCTTTAACCACTAGGCCACCACTGACTTGACTTTTATATTATAGTTATCAAACAGTAATGGCTTCAATAGGTATTTTAAATTACTTGAGTTCTACGTAATATGTGATCCCCACTGCATTTTATGAAACAAAGTTACCTTTCGTATCTGTTCTTTTGAAATATTTTAAATATCACCTGACTTGAATTTGCATTGGTGATTCAGAAAAAAACATACATGAACAGAAAGAAAATACTGTTACAAAGATAGTTGAACTAATAACTAAGAAATATAAAGAAAGTGAAGAAACGTATAATAGTTTTGAAAATCCCTCGCTGAAATTTTCATTTTTGATAATTTAGTTAATAGAAGAATAAGAAATAATTCATTTTATCCAAACCTTTACTTTAAATTTTTCAATCTAAAACTTTTAAGAACGATAGAAGGCTGTCTGTACTCAAATTCTTTTTTTCTGGAGGTGAATAGGTGGGTTTGTGACAGATTTGAACAATTTAACATAGAATTTGAACATACATAGCATTATTCATAATAAGTGGTTAATATTGAATTTATGAATATTATGAACGATTAACTTTAATATTCAGATTCTGTTACAATTAATATTTATAACTGGTTTATCAAATTTTTCAAAAGAATTAAAGGCATATACCTTTTTTTTTTTGTTAACGCTGGAAAAATGCTTTTCGCATACCACTCTACCCGGGGTAGGCAGTTGTGGTTATGTGGGACTCCTAGGTTTAAGCACCCAGTCTACCCACTAAAAAACCAGCGTAATTACTCCTCGCCACAAAAGGTGGAAAGAGGCCGCGGTAACGCTTTCGCCCAGCCCGCGGCTAAAGGCATATACCTAGACATCCTTTATGACTGCTTCAAATTTTAAAATTAAATTAAATTAAATTTTTTATTTTTAAATTGAACTTCCAATATTGATAAAGTGATAGTTAAAACTGCGTAATTGGCATAGAAATTGACTCTGCTTGATCGCAAGGGTTGACTGGAATAATCTTCCTCTTATATTTTATACTAATGTAGGTTTCCCATTTTGTGATTTTATTCAAGATATTTTTATATATAGGGATGAGACGGTATTTGAATTGTCCATATTTATCAATATAGGAGATGTTTCTTAAAATGTTTAAGCTTATAAAGACGATAATAATGTTTTTTACAATATCAACTTAAGATATTTTGTAGTCTCTCTTTTTTTTTAAAAAGTTGTTACACGTAAGTTGTTAATTTGACCGAGAACAAAATGAATAAACATGAGCGTCTCTAAAACATTTTGATGATGATCCACTTCGAATAACATAATAATTCGAGTGGCTGGCTTGTACATGTCTTCTATTTACATATATTTCTTGTTTGCTATTATAACAGTATAGAAAGGAGTGTAAAAGAACATTGGACTGCAGTGATCGCCTTTTATAAAATGATAATAGATCCGTGGGTTATATTTCTGACACTCCAAAATTTTGGTATCAGCTGTTTGTTCGTAAATCATACAATCAAAACATACAACAACACTGTTGAAGATCAAATAAGATCGGGGCCGCCTCGTACTGTTAGAACTACATAGGCTGTTGTTTAGGCCAGAATTTATTGAAACCCCATTAGGAAGCAAAAACTCTTATCTCGAGAGATGAAGGTTCTTACCAGTCCTCTATCGCTTATTATATAACAAGACCTGAAGCTCTGCGCTTAACGTAGATTAAAGGCATGCCTTAAATAAATCTTTTCAATTTAAAAGATTGGATCAATAAATACGCCTTCTGTGACAATATGCAGGAAAGTCAAAAATATCCTTAAACTTTCTAGCAGGACGCTGGACTTTCTCAGAAAGCACGTATTAGCGAAGCCTAGCTTGAAACCTACATTTCGAACGTTATAAGAGCTAAATGCTGGCTCTCATAAGGGCTAGACCCTCTGTACTTCAAATTATGGTTAGTTTTAGAACACGTGGCATGCTCTGATTCATTGAGTCTCTTAAAAAACCTTTGGAGCGAGCAGTGGCCAACTTTCCCTTGGAAACAGTGTGTGAATATATAGATTGGTGGTCAAATAGATTTAAGGCATTTATAATCCAAAAATGGCCATTTTGAAAATATTTCTTTCTGGGTCATTAGTTTACTTACTGGTGTGTTTGTGTACAATTTTGGTTGTCTTTTCACATATTAATTTACAATATAAATATGAATAAATTAATATAATAGTTTAGATATTATATTTTTAACAATGATTACTATTTTTACCACTAAAAATTCTGCGATATCATGAATTTATGTGTTCAAATAAGTTAAGATTACTTCATAATTAAAAACATTTTACAATATTGAAATATATGTAATTTAACAATTAGTTTAGATATTGAATTCATATTATTTAAAATTTACTAATTAAATTTGTCCACAACAAAACAAGTAAAACTTTCTAATATAACATTTTTTGTCACTATAAATGAGCCTGTCAATTCTTTAGAGCAAATATCTGTTGAGATGTTTTTGCAGTCAGAAAGTTAATTAATGGTGAAAAATGCACATAAAAAAATTCTCAAAATATAGGTACGTTAATAAACATAGTATAAAAATATCTGATAGTTATATACAAAGTGTGTCGAACTAATGAAGTTTTACAATTCTTATGGTTTCAGTTACCTATCAATATATATATTATTCCACACTTTTATATGTTATTTATAATGATTACCTGAGTTTTTGTATAAATGGTGTTACTAATTTAATAAAGTTAATATATATTTTTTAATTAAGATTATATTAAGTTTATATTAAGAAAACGCTTATTTTGAATTTGTAAATAATGGTTAAGTTAATAAAATGATTATACTATATCCATAATTTCTATTATATAAAGCATTACAATCAATACTAACAGTACATATTTTTCATACCATATTTGGTACAAAGTTCTTTCTTTTTCAACCCCATGCTTTCGACAATGTTCATCAAGTTTATCTCGTTTCGTTGGACGTACTTCAGAAGACTTGTTTGAATTATACTTTAAATACGGTTTTAAGAATAATCAACAGTCACATACCTACTGTTCAAAGTTTTAACAACCAAAAAAAATTACTTTTCATAAATTAGTATGGAGTATTAAAATGTTGTCATATCTTCTTTTTGACAGGAAATTCGTCGATTATACGTTTTAATTAACAATTAAATAACATTAATGGAAATAAAGGATGTAGAAACTTATCAAATGTCGGAACTACAAAAACAAATATTAACTATATATATGATGTGTTTAAACTAGACAGACCTTGTAGTCACAATTGTTCTAGTTACAATAAATAGCAACTGTTTCAATATTAGGCACCAAAAAGTGTTTTGAAATGAATTAGAGTTACCTCATCTATACTAATATTATAAAGCTGAAGAGTTTGTTTGTTTGTTTGAAAGCGCTAATCTCCGAAACTACTGGTTCAAATTGAATAATTATTTTTGTGTTGGATAGTCCAGTTATCGAGGAAGGCTGTGGGATATAAAACATCAGGCTACGACCAATAAGAGCAAAGATATACTTAGTGGTAAATGTGTAAAAAACGGGAGAAATTATTTCATCTTTGAAGCCTTCCGTTGCATGCGCCGTGAAAACGGTTCAAGATACACAAAAAATATGCATTAAAGAATAATAGCTCTTTTAATGATCTAAAAAACAGTCTGCGACAGTATAAGTCTATCTATTAAGTTTAACTCACAAAAACCGTTTTTATGGTACCTAATTTGGTCGAAATAATTTGTTTAAGTTTTATTAACATAATAATATTAATCTTTATTCAAATAAAGAAATAAATATGTTGTTGGTTAAGAGTACTTCATTGTGAATAAAAAAAAACATAGGTTTTATCCTGAAAATTCTACGGGAACTCGACCATTCCGAAAACCCCGCAAGAACGGGAACTACATATGTGGGAAGAACCAAAAATCTGCCGGAAGTCACTATTCCACGCGGACGGAGTCGCGGCAAAAGCTAGTTTATTATATTAGACTACTTAGGTGACTATGATGATAAAATTCATATAATTTACAAATTTAGTATGTTTTTTTTATTATTATTTTATTAACATTTATTCATAAGCAAAATATATATTCGTAATAATCCTAAAAGATAAGCAGTTTAAAACTTAATTACAGTAGAAATTTATGATCTACAAGTCTTTACTGAATTTAAAATACGTCTGATAAAACATTTTGTTTTTCACAATCTCAATTATTATATTATCAATGAAAAAGTTGCATTTCATTAGTTGATTAACAATTAATTGTCGTAGTGTCGAAGTTGTTGATATAAAATACACCACGTCTGTACCATGATCTCTTAAATTATATTGTATTTTAATTAATAAACCTTTCTTTCATTGAATATTAGTATTCGCTATATAAAGCTGGTTACAATAGCACTGAATAAAATTTTAACATGACTTGGTTTCGTGATCGCTATATGTGGAGGCAGGTACGATATATATTTTTATTTTTAATAACAGAAACAGCATTTTTTTACAAAATGTGTATAAAAATATAATATTTTTTAAGTGCTCTAAATGGAAAATATTCTAAATGAAAAGTATATGAAGTTTGAAAGCGGGTTTGTTTATTTTGTATAAAGGATTTCTTGCATTTGATTCCTTTTGCAAAGTCTGGATATTGCTGAACGGTGGCTAATCTTGTATAATTAATTGTTTATAAATGTTTGACATAAACATTGATAAAGATTCAATGGTTGATATAATACAATATGATTAGTATTTGTTTTTGAGTCAAGATTCATTAACGGATTTCTTTTTTAGATCAGTTTAATAAACATACTTGATTTTAGGGAAATTTAAAAGGAAAATCAAAGAATAGTCGTATTGTATGTCTGTTTTAAAGATGGTAGTGTATATACTATAAATTATAAGTAATTCAATTTATTTCTTATTTGTATAAAAAAATTTTAGTGCACTGTTTCTTTATATAAACTTTAACTTTGTTTAATTCTACGTTTCGTATAATCAACTTATGATTGCGTATTCCTTAGTGAATGAAAAATAATTTGAGTAATTTTCTATTATAATAAATATTTTATTATTTTGCTTATACATAGTATGGAATTCTCCTGGCTGACTTTGTGTGTTCGATAAGCAGCGGCTTCTTATTAGCATTTCCTTCAGTTTTGAATCCGGCTATTTTGTCTCCAAATAGCACTGATATTAGAGCTACTACTTCCCAGGCTTCATCAATCGGTATGTAAAGAAATTAATTATGGTGGTTTAGATCAATATTGTCATAACAATTTATTCAGTATGTCTTAAACCTTTTATGATCATAACGTTATGAAAGATAACTTCAGGAATATATATTTTAGGGTCTTCATAATTGTAATTGTAAGCTTAATTGTCATTGTTCCCATTAAATTAAATAAAATCTTTGCTGTTTATCTTTGTCGTAATATTATTGTAATTTTTTTTATTATATTTGTATTTTTTTTTCAGCGGGAAGTCAAGGTCTGGCAGGGGCTGCTGGATTAGTTCTCCTTCCATTCTGTATGACTTCAATCGGTAGAAGGACCGTACATATAGTGATAAACTTCATAATGGGATTTGGATTCTTGATTTTAGCACTCGCTACCAATATCTTATACTTGTATGCGGGCAGAATTATACAGGGAGTTATACTTTCAGGAATCTATGTAACTAGTATTATGGTAGCTGAATATTCCGATCCTATCAGACGTGGTTACTTTATAACAATAAAGAAAGGTTCAGTTACGTTGGGGTCATTGATTTGCCATTTAATGG
The DNA here is from genome assembly GCA_916720795.1 of Danaus chrysippus. NCBI lineage: Eukaryota > Metazoa > Arthropoda > Insecta > Lepidoptera > Nymphalidae > Danaus > Danaus chrysippus. The sequence continues at coordinate 1,213,630 of CAKASE010000065.1, read as the reverse complement.
GAATATATTTCACTTGGAGACAATGCGCGTTTTTTGCAATATTTCCTAATCTTCTTGCTATAATTTTGACGCTGTACTGGCCGGAAAGTCCGTCGTATTTGGCCATGAAAGGTAGATACAAAGAATGTGAAATATCTCATAAGTGGTTGTTCGGTGAGAGTGCTGAGCAAATGAAAAATTTGGAAAACATTATAGCTGCTCAGAGAGAAAGAAGATCACAGGAAAGAAATAAGAATCGTTTAAAGAAAACATTTTCGAAAATGTTCAGGAAAGATTACGCTATTCCCTTTGTAATCGTTAGTTTGTTAACCATAATAATTGATTGCTGTGGAAGGTACTATATGAATGCCTACATTGGACAAATTCTAAAAGAAATGATTGATAATAAATCTGTTGCGAATTATTTTGCTTTAGGATCTGATACGCTTGGATTAATTGCGTTAGTATGTTCTTGTTTTATTATTAAAATCTTTGGAAGACGTCAGAATTTGTTTGGATTTGGAGCAGTTTCAGTGATGTTAATGTATCTGATTAGTATTTTAACATATTTAAAATCAAATTATCCCCAGATTGTGATTGGATTATTACCTCCTATAATCATTCTAGTTAACGTATTCATTGTAAATGTGGGTATTATACCGACATCTTTTGCAATTGTTGGAGAAATTTTTCCTTTAGAGCACAAAGGTTCGGGGATTTTCACAACGGGTATAGTTTTTAACCTTTTTTATGCAGCAGTTTTGAAGTTTACGCCACTATTGATAGAATACGGTGGTATTCAGGGTACGTTTGCAGTTTTTGCTACCATAAATGTCGTTTGTTTTGTTATTTTATATTTTATTCTGATAGAAACAAAAGACAAAACATTACAAGAAATTGAAGATGAACTTAAAGGTATTAAGAGTGCTAGTAGGAACACAGAGTTGTTAATGGAAAATCAGAGAAACTAAAATTTGTTTTGGGATATACTTATATATCTTTACTTTTAATGATTCGATTTAATTAAACGTATGAAGATAACTCTTTTTTTAATAACGCTTTTCACTATTTCATTCATTTCATTTCTTTAAAAGTGTGATATAATACACATCTATGGTGATTTTTTTATGAGAAAGGTGGCAAATGAACTAATGGCCTACTTGATAAGCAGTTGTCATCGTCACCCATAGATATCCATAATATAAGAGATGTTTATGACTCCATGGTTGATGGGAAAAGTAGTATAGTTTATTTTTTTAGGTTTTCCTATTAATCATTTACCCTAGCACTAACCTTAACGTCAATGAATAAATTTATTTTCAAGTTATTTTCTACATTAATTCAATACAAAATATATATACAGCCTCCTTGAAGTACAGTTCTAGTTCTAGTTAATAAATATATTTAACAATCTCAAGTGACTAATATTGCTAGGTTTGAAATGGTCATTTTTATGATATGATCCAGTCAAAATGGTTAAGTTCTCTAAAAAAAAGGACGATATTTGGAATCGGTTAGAAAACTATGAATTTAGGACCCAATTTCACCAATCAATGTTTGTTTAGTCTAATCACAGCATTTACTAACCAACCTTCAAAATTATAAATGTCTGTTAAGATATTTACGTCCCACGATGACAAATTAACAACGCATTAAGAAACGTCATGTCAAATGACCGACTACCAAATTATTCGTTCTTGTTATAAGACGACCAAGTGGAAAATATAGCGTTTAACACGGCACGTTTGCCACGAAGCACCACTTTATATCCCTCGATACGTCACTTGTAAGCTAATGCGACCAAATTTTATATATCGTTGGTCGCAACTTGCATACAAAAAGCTTTCTTTTCAATTTACTAGGTGTTACTTGTCAAAATCGTGTTGTCAATAAATTGTCTTATATATTATTGTGTTATAAATATAGACATAAATTGTGTTCAAATTATAAGAAATAAAAAGAAAACTTAATTTGCAATGTCATAGAAAAGCCGGAGGCAAAATCATCATAGGAAATGAAATTTTAATTCACTTTATTAATAATAACAAGGAAATAGTCGAAACTGACAAAACAGATGACGTTACTATGGTTACAAGAAATCAAGGCTGTGATTGGTTAATTGAGTTTTGACAATGCCATTAACATTCTGTTAGCCATTAGATGGAGCTCCAGAGCAGGAATTAATATTAGTGGCTGGTTAAAATATTTAAACGGACATTTGTGCGTGGTGGGACGCTCGATACATCTAACAAAGCATCAAACACCTTAACACGATGTTACTTATTTAACATTCATTGGTGAAACTGGGTCTAAGAGTCCTGTAATCATTTATGCATTTCTAAAAAGAAAACTACTAAGTACTACTAACTAATAAAAAATAACCTAAAATTGAACATGAATAATAAAGCATTCAAACAAAAATAAACCTTCACTTATCGGGTGGAAGGTTAAAAATAATGTTATTAGTAATTACTAATTATTTTGCTTTGGATGTTTTACTAATTATTTTGCTTTGCAAATTTGGTGTGTTAGAAATTAGTTTTTATAAATATAATTATTTTTATATAACCTCAAGACTTGATATGACCTGTTGCCATTAAAGGTAACTTTTAAGTAACATAGAAGTCTTGTCTTTATTTGCAGAAAACTCTCGTTTTCTAGATGACAATTTTGTACGACGAAGAAATTTTGCAATGGAAGAAAAATATGCTCATTGCTTTGGCCATATGCCACCGTTTAATCTGCCTCACCATTCTTTACATATAAACGTTTTCTCACAGAATTATCACATATAATCTATTCAATCTCAAGTCGCAATCACCACCAGTCTGTCACTCAAAACTAAGTGCACCAAACAAAACACAACAAAAGAATTGTTATCTTTCCAACAAGTATGTTAAGTAACCTCCATAATTATGTTTGATCGGTACCTTAATAGAAATCAACCACTAGAGCCATCTACGGAAAAAGTAATGTATTTTTTGGCCAAATTATTATATTATATAAAATAAAACTATTGTTAGCACAAAAATTTGATAACATAATTTGAATTCAGTTTCATTAAACATAAATAATGTCCCCTTTATGACCTCCTAAGATAATTCTATAAGTTATTCTATACTTCACCTTAATCGACCGTTGTTTTTGAAATAGAAAGGTGTCTATGTGTCTAGTGTATTTTAACAATAATTAATTTAACAATGACTTGTTTTAGAGATCGTTATTTTCGGAGGCAGGTATGAAAATTATCTTAGATTATATCATTGTATTTCCTCGACAGAATATTTTTATAGTAGCTACTATAGTTGCGGAGTTGATCTTTTTAGATGAAATACGACCTTAAAATGTGTGATTGTAAGACTTAACATGCATTTTTCAACAATACATTAAATGTAATTCATAGGTATAGAAGAGTGTTTGATTACGTTATAATATGTATGATTGTTTAAAATATATGTATGTATATTTTAACGATGTTTAAGAGTTTCGTGAGTATTCATTTAAATAAAACTAATTTTGTCGGAAGTACCATTGCGTTTTGTTATTTGAAATGTCGTTTACTTTTCAGCAATCGTAATAACGGCAGACGACAAGAAAATATCTGTCAGTTAGTCTTTTTATTTGTCAGCTACTCCAATGACTTCTTAGTTTCCTAGCATACCGCTCTGGATGCCTGTAGACTACTTTTCCTGCGTCTCGAGGTCCTGTCGCGGGGTAACAGATGTGACATCGTATGTAAATACAACGAAATTGTATGACTGACCTAAAATCCACAAACAAAGTGTTCTTGTACGCGTGATGTTGTGAGCCAGATTGATTCACCAACTCATAAATTAGCCAATTTTCTTTCAAAGATATTAAAATATCTCCGGGGAAACACAAAAACATTTTTAATAGATTCCTACCAGTTTGTTAATGATATAAAACATCTAAATTTAACAAACAATGACAGTATGGTCAGTACAGGCTTTATTACTTGATAATAATAGTGATCTAGATTACCCGTTCTTGACAGCATCTAGATTGTAATAGATAAGATGAAGGATAGCAATATGCTTATAGAGTATGCAAAGCTACTAAAGCTTCCTCAGTTGTCACTGACATATAAATAAGGGACTTTGAGGCCCAAGCCCTTTGCTCTACTTTCATAAAACATTTAGCGTGTAGACGACACCTAATAAGTATTAAATAAAATTAACATCTGCTTTTATGAACCAACTTAATTTTAGCAATAGTAAGATGCAGTGCACTATAGAATTAGAAGCTAATAATTTTTTAGCTTTTCTTGATAGACTTGTTATAAGAAAACCTCAAAATACTTTCATTGACTTCACTTAACAACGATTCCGTGACAAAAAGTTGGTGAATATAAACTTGATTGAGACTGAGGCTAGTCATAAACTGAACAGACAAAGAGGACCATCAGTATAAGAGTAATAAACGCATATTAAAATATAGGCGTGCGTCGAAGTCAACAGTGTGTAAAACACAATGAAAAAACCAGACTCCATTGGGTTTGATGACCACACATACCACGACTAATACGAGAGGCTATCGAAATTAAAAAAACATTCCAATTTCAATAGACATGATCTAGGCTGGAATCTATCTAACACCTGTTATCCCCTCGTATAAAACATAAAATCCCATGTCCGTGACCATACCCTAGGACCTCGAGACAGACAGACAGACAGACTCCAGAAAATTAAAAAATCATTAGCGGTAAATGACTAAATACAAGGGTATGTAATTGACAGATATTTTCATTTCGTCTGTCCGTGATAACGGTTGCTGCAAAGTAACCGAAAGATCGGGACCATGCTGTTTAAAATAATAAAAACGCGATAGTACACACGAAAATATTACATAGTTTAATTTAAGTATATATTTTTTATTTTCATTTCAGTTCACAATACTTCTGACAGATGTAGTATGTTCTATAAGCAGTGGCTTCCTCTTAGCATTCCCCTCGGTTCTGAATCCTGCTATATTATCTGCAAATAGTACTGACATTAAAGCTACAACGGCTCAGGCTTCATCAATTGGTGTGTATAACAAAAATATATTTACATAAATAAATGGAAGGAGAGTTGTAGACTTCTAATACTTCGTATTATTTATCTCTGGTAAGCCTTAAACTTTGATCTGTTTTACGTGTCTTCAGTTACTGTTTTATAATAAATTTCCTGTATTAATTTCTTTTAATATTCTCAACAGTATAAACACAGGTTTTCCAACATCCCAATGACACTATTTCAGAATAAATACAATTCAAAATATAGAAAAAAAAGGAAAATTGTAGGCACACATTTATGTAAAAATTTTTTTAAACATTGAGTTATAAATTAAAAAGTAGTCAATCAGGTAAGTAAGCAAACTAAAAAATATAATATTCATGATTGTCGTTATTAAATAAATCTGAATTTCATGAGGACTATTTTTGATCAAGAAATGAATTCACTAATTATATACGCTATTAATATATTTGAATATTATAAATATATTGCTCTTAACCATGGTTAGGTTTTTGAGGAAGAGTCAATTTATCAATAACAAACCAAAACTAATTTTCGATTTTATAGATTTCTGAATATCGATTCCAATAAATTTGCATAAAAAATAAATCAACAATTGTCACAAAACGTACTTTAAATTAAACAAAAATCATTGAAAAATTCATGAAAACGAAGAGGATTCGATCTTTTGACCTTCGGAATATTTCTTTCCAGTTTCTTTGAAATTAATCTATAGCGCCCTGACTCAAGTCAATAACCTAAACATTTTATATATGTATTAGTACTATCATATTGTTATGAATTTTAATTTAGTTATTAATTTGGCTTTGTCTTTATGTTAAAAACATAATTATACACGAGTGACTGTTATCACAATTAGGTAACCCAGAGTATGTATCGTCAAATATTATTCAAATTTGCAGTTTTCAGGATTTTTAAAAGTAGTAACTAAAGTACTAACATCGCTTGAGCGGCAGTCAAACTTTAATTTCTTATTAATATAAGAATATCTATGGAAAGTCATTAGTAGTATCAAGTATAACTGGGAAAACATGTAATTGCAATTGAGATCAATTTCTTGATAGTTTGTTACAATCCTCTTTATATTGCTTTTGAAACTAAAATGGTAAACTTCTTGTTACTCAATTCTCATGTTGTGAAAATTTTATGTATTTTATTAAGTGACAAATAAATCTTATTCTATCAATTGTTACCATTTTCATTATAAATACTTGGACCTAATTACATAAAGCATTATTAGGGTTTTCTTTGACATCCGTATTATGTGAAGTTGTGGTATTCTAATATATGTTTTTTTACAGCGGGAAGTCAAGGTCTGGCTGGAGCAGTTGGAGTGATTCTTCTTCCATTTTGCATGACTTCGATCGGCAGAAAATCTGCACATATAGTTATGAACGCATTCATGGGATTTGGCTTTCTTACAATTGCAGTGGCCACTAATATTTTATATTTATATGCGGGTAGAATTATACAAGGAATTATATTTTCAGGTGTTTACGTAGTTAGCATTATAGTAGCTGAATATTCCGCTCCACACAGACGTGGTTACTTTATTACGCTGAAGATGGGTTCGGTAGCTTTTGGATCACTGATTTGTCACATAATGGGAATATATTGTACTTGGAGACAATGTGCATTTTTTGCTATGTTCCCAAATATCGTTGCTATAATCATGACATTGTTCTGGCCAGAAAGCCCATTCTATTTGGCCATGAAAGGCAGATACGATGAATGTAAAAAGTCTTATGAATGGCTATTTGGGGATGATGCAGAACAAACAAAACATTTGAAAGACATTATTTCTGCGCAGATGGAAAGACGATCAGAAGAAAAACATAAAAATCAATTAAAGACAACAATAACTAAAATGTTTAGAAAAGATTACGTTATTCCTTTTTTAGTTGTTAATTTGTTGACATTGATAATTGATTGTTCTGGAAGGTACTATATGACGGCTTATGTCGGACAAATTCTCTTAGAAATAACGGGAAGCAAATCAGTTACAACTTATTTCGCTTTAGGCTGTGACATATTTGGAATCGTTGCCCTATTTTGTTCTTGTTATGTCACAAAAACTTTTAAAAGGCGACGAAATTTGTTTGGATTTGGGGCATCCTCTGTCGTATTAATGTACATAATCAGTATTTTAATGTATTTAAAATCAAATCATCTCATAGATATTAATGTATTGTTAGTTCCATCTGTTGTTTTAGTGAATGTTTTCATTGCTAATATAGGCGTTATACCAACATGTTTCTCTATAATTAGTGAGATATTTCCATTAGAACATAAAACGTCTGGAATTTTTACAACTGGTATATTTTTCAATTTGTTTTATGCTGCAATTTTAAAATTTACTCCATTAATGATAGAAAATAGCGGTGTTCAACGCACTTTTGCTATTTTCGCGTCTATAAATCTCTTTTGTTATATTGTTCTACATTTTATATTGATTGAGACTAAGGATAAACATCTACAAGAAATTGAAGATGAACTCAAAGGTTTGAAAAGGAGGTCTAAAAATGACCAGTTGTTGATGGAATGACATAAACTTAGTGCTTGAATCAAGTAGTTCTATTTCGGAGAACAATATAGTTAATTTCTTTTATTTTCATATTAAGTTTGGATTTGTTTTTACATAAGTGAATGTTAATTTTGTTTAGCTTTCTTTTAATTTTCTGCTTCATAATTTAATGTAGATATAATAATACAATGTTTAAAGGCATTCTTCTTGAAGACGAACGGTCTTAATACTTGTGTCATAATATTTTAAAAGTTTGTTATAAAAGTTACTTAAAACTTAATAATATAAAATTATTTAAAGATTTTTGCGTATATTATTATTTTATATCTACATAATCCAAACGCTTTTGTTTCTTGAAGTCTTTACGTGTGGTCCGGGATATGAGATTTTATATTATTCATGAGGGAATCCCAGATGTTACTAGCCACCTTCTCCGTTGAAATTAAGATGTTTTTAATTTCAATTGCCTCTTGGATTAATCTCGTTCCGTACCTGTCTGTATGTGACGGTTATTTTCTTTAAATAAGTATCTCAATATGGAATGACACCCTTATCCTTGCCAGTTAACTATGTACTATTAGCAAATCTTCGTTTCAGAGAGCCCAACACGTCTGTGATTTTAAATATCTAGAAGCCGAGCTGCTTGCCTATGTTTTGTGGGCATCGCAAAGACCATATAAAGCCAGCAACAGTTGAGCTATATATCTAGCAACAGTTGAGCTATATAGCTATATATACCTGCCATATTTAAATATATGAAGGTATTGACAAAATAAGTAACTTCTTCCAACAAAACAATAAAAAACTTCAAAAAGTAAGCCAATTCTTGAGACTGATTAAGAGTGTCAATTTACAGCAAGCGGGTGTATTCATTCTGGTTGTGATTGAGGCTTGTCATAGATTAAGAAGAAATAAAAATTCTAATAAAACTGTTTTGTAATTGAAAACATTCTGAAGGTTTTATAAATAAAAGGCTGAATACATTTTAAAAACATGTTTTTCTTTTTCATGTGTTACAAAGAAAAATGTATTGTCATTTTGTATGTGTTTTCATAATATCATGCATATGTATAAATATAAAATAATTAACATATCTGAATTAAAATGATATTTATTAGTTTTTTATTTAAATATTATATCTGTGTATCATAAAGTTTTTTCGTCTTTTTACATTTCAAATAAAAATATGTAGAGAGTTAACAATTTTTTGTCTCTTTATTGTCGGACCTGTTTTAGGTTATTTCTATCTTGTATATTAAAAACAAATTGGTCCAAACAAGTGAATCATTATATATTGAGTGTCTAAAATACGACGCGGACGTAACAAATAGTTGATGTTATCGCCCTATAAGCAGTCAATATTAGCTCTATGCATAATTATGAATGTATATGTTACAGAGTCCACTTAACCTGTAAATTAATAAATTTTAGTAATAAATAAACCATTACAACGCTCACATGTCTCTTCATTACTTATATTACCGCACATTCTAATTTGAGCTTTATCGCCTTAAAAATAGTGTTATATTGACATGTGTTTAGCTTGCCCGTTCTGATGCACTCAAACCTCAAATACGCAATACCTAAATAAAGCAATTTACATAACTCAAAAGAGTAATTTATGACATGACAACATGAGGGTTACATGACTTTTTGTTCTAGAAAATACGATGAAAAAACCTTATATGAAAACACACTTCCATGTTTACTTCCATGTATTTCGTTACATAGAAAAAATATATTAATAAGCTTTACAAACTCAAAGGAAATGTCACCATTGATTTTCTAGTAAAAATTATCAAAATAAATTAAAATTTTTAACAAATTTTAGGTTCTCATCATTTCCAAAATTAATAATTAAATATGTTTTACAGATTATTTCCATTTTTGATAATAGAGTGTTGATACTGTCAATGTTTTTTCTAAAAAGATTTTTATCTATAAAATAGAAAGTAAGGTAAGGTGTCATTTTCCTTACAATTTCATCAAATTATTTAAACGAAGTAATTACGATATTATAATGATAGCTTAAGAAATAGTTAGTACTTCCTTAATTTAAGGAAATTCCTAATAATGTGTTAATTAATTTATTTTGACCTTTTATTGTTATTGCATTAAAGGTTGTTCATTTATTGTGTATTGATCTTTATCTCGTTTTCTTATACCCTTGACTTCATTTTCTATTTCTTGAAGAGTTTTATCTTTCGTTTCTATTAAAATAAAATATAAAATCACCAAGCTTATAAGATTCAAAGAACCGTAAATAGCAAAAGTACCCTGAACCCCAGTATTTTCCATCATTATTGGAGTAAATTTTAAAACACCAGCATACAACAGAGTGAATACTATCCCCGTTGTTAATAAACCAGTTCCCTTATGCTCCACAGGAAATATTTCACCAATAATAGCAAAACAAATCGGTATAACTCCAGCATTAACAATGAAAATATTAAATAAAATGATAGCTGGCGCTAACCATACATTGATAGCAAAATTGCAGTTAATTCTTAAATATGTTATAATACTTATTAAATACATTAATGTCACTGACATAAACCCAAAGAAAAATAAATTTTGTCGTCGTTTAAAAGCTTTGACATAGAAGCAGGAGCAAGCTATAGCTATTATAGTGAGAAAATCAGAACCTATCGTACAAATGACTGCAATAGATTTGTCACCGGTTATATCAATTAACATTTGAACAAGATACGCTAAAATATAGTATCTCCCACAACAGTCAACAATCAACGTTAGTAAACAAACAACCCAAAAAGGTATTTGAAAATCTTTTCGAAACATTTTGATTATTGTTATCTTGAATGATTTTTTAATTCTTTCCTGTCGTACCCTATTTTCTTGGGCCGAGATTATGTTTTGTAAATCCTTATCATTCTTTGGACTATCACCATGCAACCACCTATAGGATTTCGCACATTCATCATATCTTTCTTTGTATGCCAAAAAGTAAGGACTTTCCGGCCAGAAAAAAGTTATGATAATTGCAATTATATTGGGGATAATTGCCAGTGCTGCGACTACCCTCCATTCTAAAAAGATACCAATGGAATGACAAATTAAAGATCCTACAGCAACCGCGCCTTTTTTCAGCGTTATGAAGTAACCACGGCGATTAGCATTAGAATATTCGGCTATCATAATAGTTGTAACATACACTCCACAAATAGATAATCCTTGTATCAGTCTTGCAGCATATAAAGATTCAACATTCTTCGCTAAGACGAAAATTAGAAATCCTATTCCTACAAGCAGGTTTATTCCTATGTGTACGGTTTTTCTGCCAAATGTTTGCATGAAGAACGGAAGTAAACAAAATCCAATGGTTCCTCCCAGGCCTTGACACCCAGCTGAAAAAGATTAAATTTTTATTATTTAATAATCTTGTACGAGATGGTATGACTTGTAGTCAATATTAACATTACTTAATTAAAATAATTAGACTAATATACAGTAGTTTTAATTAATGGCGATATAATAGGGAAATCTTGTAATATTATAAATGTGAATGTTTGTGTGGAAGTATGAAATTTGAGTAATTTTTCTTTAATGTTCCAAAGATGTCCCAAAGACATTAAATTAAATCATAATGGTTGTATGTATAATTGTCGTCAGCCTATCAGAGCCCACTGCTGAGCAAAAGCATCTTTCTCACATGGAGAAGGTTTGAGCATTAATTACCACGCTTGCTCAAGACGGGTTAGTAATTTCAAACTTATAATTGTGAAGTTATAAGTCCAGGTTTCCTCACGATGTTTTCCTTCAACGTCTGTAAGTGTTGTCTAAATAATCTTAAAAAGTACATATGACTCCGAAAAATCACATTTGTACTTGCCAGGATTGAACCCGCGTCCTCGTGCATGAGAGGCAGGCCCTTTAACCACTAGGCCACCACTGACTTATAATGACTGACTGTATGTATAATGCGTTCAGGAGCTACAATTGTATTGTATATATAAAAGGTATTATTAAAATTATGTATATCATACCAATCGATGAAGCCTGGGACTTGGTAACTGTGATATCATTACTATTTGGAGACAAAATGGCAGCGTTTAGAAGTGACGGAAAACACAACATGAAACCAGTGCCAACGGAGTATGATACGTCTGCAAATAGTATTAAACTCTGAAATAGAAAAACATAATTTATTATTATCAAATAAATTTTATACCTAAGAGAATATCAACTAGTTGGAAGGTATTATCATATAACCAAAATGGAAATTTGTTATATAATTTGGTGCTAAAACAAAATTCAGATTAATGAAAATCGTCATATAATCCCCGCTTATGTGTAGTTCTAACTAAAAATCTTTATTCCTTAACGTTTTAAACAATATTTACACCAGCTTCTATTTGACAATTGTTATAATCTAAAGACACAAACTCAAATTGTTTTTTCTATGTACCCACATTTGGCTTTATAGGTTTAATAGTGTCCTAATCCAGTTTGCAGAACTTGTAAAAAATCTAGTTACGTATGTCAAAGTTTACTTTAAACGCGATTCAGCATTCTGTATTTCAATTCAAAGTGGTCTTCTTGTAGATTTTCCAAATTTAACAATATTGTTGATACCATAACTCATTATGTATAAATATTGAAATAATTATAATTTCGTGAAATCCTTTTTAAAAAATATTTTAGTTCTGAATAATCCCTTTGAATGTCTATCAAATAATTCCATAAAACGTCTACTATGGAAAGTTGAAAAGGCTTTACAAGATAAAGAGAAGAACAAATAAAATGACTACAGTAGTTTTTACAAATCATTAAACAGTATTTAAGATTCAAAGGAAACTTTATATTTTCGTATGTACTAGGCGCTTCTTATTATTTTAAAGACAATATAATCCCGACGTTTCAGTTACTTTGCAGCAACAGTAATCACGGACAGACGAAATAAAAAATGTAGTCTTTTAAAATAATAATAAAAACAATCAAAACACGAGCATTTTTTTTAAATAAATAAATTTTCGCGAAAGTCTTAAATATTTTAGTCTTAATGTCAAAATTTTTATTTAGGCAGGGTTGTAAAATTAATTTCATACATAAATAAGATTCAAACTTAGTTATTCGGAGATTTATTTGTACTCAAATAACTCGTGTGCGTTGAATCGTTCACCTCCGTCCACCGCTCACATACCTTACACGTTTATTTAACATTCCGAATCAGTTAAAAATAATAAATAAATTGGATGAAGGTAACGAAAGCACTCTATCTAAGTTTGGCAACTTTAAAATGATGACAATGAAGTCATATTCTTATCTCACTTTTAATTTTTATTCTACACAAGAGCACTTATACTTTCGCTATTAACATCCTAATAAAATAACTTAAAAAGTTTTAAGATGCTGGAAAGGTATTTCATACATTGTGTACCTAGGTTTCAAGGTCCACGTGCGTACGTATCAAACTAACAAATCCTTTTTAATAAGAAAGTGACTAGTAACGAAATATTTTAATTTAATCTATAACGGTACATAACCTACGGATTTCTCATTTCTCATAAGCACCTTCAGATGTTTTCAAATAAACAAATGTAAGCCATCTTTATTATATGATATTTCGTAAACGCCATAAATATATGATAATAAATATATTTAAACTAAAATTTTATTATAATTTCTAATAACGTACATTAAATCACCAATTATATAATTGCAATTTACTTACGAAATGATAAAAAAAGTTTACATGGTACATAATATATTGGCCAAATAAATACTGAAATTATGTTACGGTTTTAATTACTTTTTAAACGTATCTTCTTCTAAGAAGCAGTGTCTTTGAAAATCCTAGAATTGCCTAGTTTTATACAAACACAAATATTTTCTGCGTCCAAGAGTTTTGAAGTAAAGTTATTTTATGTCAAAAAGGTACGATTTTCATTGAAAGGTGGCGTAGCTAGTATACGAACTAAAAAGTTTCTGGGTTCTTTTAATAGATGGCGCTTTTACCAATTTCAACAAATCATGAATCTAAAGAAATTATCAACTGTAAATATTCATATTGAGTGATGTGTAAGTCAAATTAATAATGCATGTTTATCTGTTTTATGGTAGGTTATTCAGT